>CM068743.1:83504656-84104656 GCA_035084275.1 Hydrolagus colliei
TCCTGGGGAGATCGGTCTGTTCCTCTGTCAGTACAGGAGGCACCGAGTCCACAAGACGGGACTTTCTGAGGACTTTCTGGTTCCCTCGGGAGGATCACACAGCTCAGGTAGGCGCTGACTGACTGTCTGTCTGTCTGTCTCTCTCTCTGTCAACCCCTCGTCAATACAAGCCATGGCATGAAATGCGCTGGGACTGTTGATGTCCACGATGGAAACTAACTGATAGAAATTCACTGTTGTCAGCCCGGTGGGGCTGTACTGGGGTCACTAACAGGTCTGTGTGTCTCTCTGTGTGTGTGTGTGTGTGTCTGTCTATGTATTATGTGTGTGTGTGTCTGTCTATGTATTATGTGTGTGTGTGTGTGTCTATGTATTATGTGTGTGTGTGTGTGTCTATGTATTATGTGTGTGTGTGCGTGTGTGTGTCTGTCTATGTATTATGTTTGTGTGTATCTCTGTGTGTCTGTCTATGTATTATGTGTGTGCGTGTCTCTGTGTGTCTGTCTATGTATTATGTGTGTCTCTGTGTTTCTGTCTGCATGTCTGCGTGTGTGTGTGTGTGTGTGTGAGAGAGAGAGAGTTACCAGGTGGCTTGGGAGCCTAACATTTTGCTTTCAAATAAAACAATCTCATCTGTGAGCCAGCAACTGCTGATGAACCGCGGTCATAAATGCGTTAAGAATTTGCTGAATTTATTCCAAGCAAAGTAATGCAGCTGCAGTGTTATCCGTCGATATCTTCTCAGTACAATTTAAGTTGTGTCAGTGACTTTGACTGCAGCCCAGCGTCGGCTCCTTCCCTGTGGACAGGACTTTGTAGTGATTTGCCCAACAAGATTCTGTTGCCACATCTGCTCCTGTCACTGTGTGAGCTGTAAAGTGCAGTGAGGAATATTGATCCGCGATGGGAAGAGACGGCAAAGTGTCTTGACAAATGCGGAGTGTTGTTTTTAAGCGAAGAAGCGTTTCTTTTTTTGTTTTTGCGATCGCCGCTGATTTCGGAGTCTGCGGCAGGGCTACAAGTTGCCTTACTCCGCACGCCCGATAATAATCGTTCGGGGGGGGGGGGGGGGGGGAAGTTACGGTAATAAATTGGTCGTTTCAATCCACGACTGTTTGTGGGACGCTGCTGTGCACAATTGGCTGCCGCGTTTTGCCAAAAAAATATACAGTCAGTTCACCCTACAGTGTATTCTGTGTGAAGCGCTTAGAGATGTGTAGAAGTCGTGCACAGCTTCATATCAAACGCGAGGATTCTTATTTTATTATGGTTGCCTTGTGTCTTTACTTGTGTGTGTGTGCGTCTGTGTGTTCGCAGTTCATGGCTTTGTTGTGGAAGTGCCATTGGCTGATGGTGGTGCTGTGCACAGCTTCTCTGTGCCTGGGGGTCACTGCAGATTGCGACAAGGAGTGTGCTTACTGTGCCTACCGGCTGAGCACACACTCGGCGGAGTTTAACCCTCTGGTGAGTTCAAATTCCAGCCACTGCACTCGCACACTTTACAAAGCTCACACAACAGTAGTCTTCGTTACTTGTACAGTTACTGAAATGTGCAGATTTGGGTGAATCCCGCAAACAGACAGAGTTTTCCGACCACAACCACCGTCAGGAGATGCCATTACTGTAGAGTGAATTAATTCGCTGATCACTTATAGGATGGGGTCGAGGGAAGGAATTTATAGTAAATAAGAACAACGAGTGCAGATAAAATGCTCTGATTGTGCTATAAATATGATTTTATGGAAACACTTAAGAGTCTAATGTGCCGGCCAATTCTTGCCAACACAACTATATCGTGAACCAAACTCTATCTAAAGACAGTGTTGCCCGTCCACTTGTTGTTGGTGACTGCATAGCACTTGTACGTAGATGAGAGTGTAGCTGTAGGGGTGGGGAGGGGCAGTGTTACAGATGGTGAAATAAACCCATGTATTAGTGAAAAACAAGGGGGAAAGATTTGTAGCGGATCACCTCCAAGGATGGGGAAGACACATGGGTTGAGAGAACAACAACAAGTTTGATTTATATCGCGCCCACCACGCCAGACAGCATCTCAGAGTGCTTCACAATAACGGATCCCGGGGCCTAGCCACGGGGAGGGGGTAAAAGGTAACTAAAAGCGCAGTCGAAAAGAAAAGGCGCGACCCGAAAATAGGAAAGGAGGGGGCGAGGTGAAGGGAGTGAGGAAGGGAGTTCCAAAGCCGTGGGGCGTAGAAGCTGAACGCAAGTCCACTGAGGGTGGAACAGAGGATTCGGGGGACAAGGAGGAGGCCAGACCCGGGAGAGCGAAGGCAACGGGTAGCGTTGTGAGGAGAGAGGAGGTCAGAGAGGTAGGGGGGGTGCAGAGGAGTCGAGGGATTTTTGAATGAAAAGTAAAGGATGAGAGAATGAAAAGTAAATTCAGACCAGAGAGAATTCAGAGAGAATTCAAAGCAGAGAGAATTCAAAGCAAAGCAAGCAAATCATTGCTCTGTTAAAAGATAAGCAAAATGCCTCCATGTAATTGCCTCCATGTAATTCTTAGAGCAGGGTGGGTGAGAATGAACAGCTGTAAACAATATACAAAATGTTTAATCCTATTGAAAAGTGGAGGAGGTGGTGGGGTGGGGGCGGAGGTGTGGGCGGGGAGAGAGAGTGAGAGAGATTGGGTTTTCCAGCATTGATCGGTGGTTGTGAAATAGCAAAAAAAAATGTTGTTCACTTTATAATAATAAATAATAATCCTTGCATTTAATACAACACTTTTCACGTCTTCTCGACATCTTAAAGCGCTTCACATAATATATTGTAAAGTGAATTGCCTGTATACTTGTGGGCGAAACGCGGCAGCCAATTGCGCATCAGCAGTCACTGAGCGAACTATCGGAATAATGAGCAACCTGTCCTGGACGTGGATGTTGACAAGCGAGGAGCCTACTACACACACAACAGCCTCTTCACACAAACCAGCCTCACAGCAATTCCTCTTCATAGCTAACTCTCTGTCCATTAGCATCGAGAACCCTCCTTTCTCTAGCCCACTAGCTGAGTAAAACACTCTCTCTCTCTCTCTCTTTCGCTCATAAGCAGAGTACATCTGTAATGCCCTATTCTCTCCAGCTCTCATGTCTCTGAAACTGGAGCAGAGAGGCGCAGTTAATTTGATACCGTACATCCACAGATACACACTCCATTTCTCTGAGCCTGTTCGGAACCTTTAAAGCCCTCTATGGCCTTGCTCCTCTCTACCTCTCCATCCTCCCAACCCCCTACCAACCTGTCCCCTCCCTCTGCTCAACGGGTTCTGGAGTGCTTCATGTCTCCTACCTCGCGCACCCCACCATAGGAGCTCATCCTGCAGCTGAGTGGTTAGAGAACTTGTCTTGCAAGTAAGAGATCTGGGTTGGATTCTAGGCAGAGTGAAACCTTGGGCAAGTTTCCTTACCCCACACGCCTAATAATAATCCCCCCCCCCCCCCCAAATTAGTAATTTCAATCCACTAGTATTTGTAGGTCACTACTGTTTGAAGGTCACTGTTTTGCGCAATTGACTGCCACGTTTCTCCCACAAATATACAGTCAATTCACGTCACAGTATATTCTGTGAAGCGCTGTGAGATGCCTTGGGACATGCTCCTGATGTGAAAGCTCTATGCAAGTGTAATTTTGTTGCTGTTCAGAAGATGTGAAAAGTGCTATATCAAACAAAATGATTATTAGTAGTAGTAGTTGTAGTATTAGTATTATTGGCGGACGTGCCTTCAGCCATTCTGTCCCTACCCTCTGGAACTCCATGTCACAGTTCCTCCCCCTTGCCCATCTCAAGACCCATCTTCTTTGACCTTACTTTCGATCAACCTCCATCCCCCACTCTCCTCCACCCTCCCCGATCCCTACCCCCAGCTCGAGCCCGGAATAATGTCTGGCCAGCACCTTGGGACGTCCTTCCGACATGATAGGCGCTATATGAATGTAATTTTGTTGTTATTGTTGACACCTTCTCGCTGCCGAGTTGCTGTTATGTTAGTAGAGAACACTGTGCTGGGTTTCTTTTGTTAAAAAAACAGAAATGTTAATGTTATTCTAGAAAAAAAGAGTTATTGGTGGTTTATTTCCGTGGTGGGCGAATTCCCCATCTAAATCCTTATCCTAGTGTAAAGCAAGAGGCTGACACTGGCTACACATTAAATCACTTACTGTTATCCACAGGGAAGCGGAAGCTGGTAATTTAAACTACTGTACAGTGCTCTCCCTAATGTTGGGAACATCGTAGCTAATGCGAGATTTCATATAATTCAAACCAAGAGCAACTCCATGCACTTTGTCAAAATGTGTGTTGTGGGCTTTTTAAAAGGTGCAAACTCAAAACTGCAAATAGAATGAAATCTATCTTACAAATCCCCTGCTATACAATGGTGAATAGTCTGCCTTTGGGGGGGTGGGAGGGGGGAGGGGTTTGGGAGGTGCAGTGTTAGGTAGTGCAGAAAAATGACTTCAATCCACGGAGGGAGGGAGGGAGGGAGGGAGGGAGGGAGGGTAACAATGCTGTAAATATTTACCTGTGCGAACATCAGGAATCAGTATCACAACCTATGTATATCAATATCCTGTCGTAGAACTGATATCAGCTTCTATGCAATTCGCCACATGAAGCATTACTGATATTGCGCATACAGTGTAAGACAGGGATAATTCAGCCAGTGCACAACGTGTATGTTTCAGTTCCTTGGAGCTTCCTCCCGACGTGAAAGGTGCTATACAAATGTTATACTGTTGTTGTTGTTTCCTGCATCTGGATTTTATCATTTTGCCTTTGCTTTACATATTTAAATTGTTTTTGGAAACCTCTAAAATTCTAGCTATTTTGCAATAGAGTACAAAGTATAAAAAGCAACCCCCCACCCCCCTCACATTAACACAACAACAACAACAGTTGGTAGTTAGACACAGAGCAAGGGAGGAGTTACAAGTGATCATAGGTCTAATCAAAGAGGCAGGTTTTCAGTATAATTTAAATACAGAGAGAAGGAGTGAGACAGAGGGATTAAGGCAGAGATTTCCACAGTCGGTGGAGTAGTGGCTGAAGACATGACCACCAATGGTGAAGCATATACATAACCTATATACAGAGAGAAAGTATAATCATGAGACAGATTGTTTAACTCAATACAGAGGCTCTAATTGAGTCCATTTTGCTGTTTAATAACCATTGGTAATCGTGCCAAATTCACTGATCCCTTTCTGGAGGCAATGAAGTAACAGCAAAATCTGAAGTGGAAATCTGAATGACTGAGAAAACTTCAGATAGACGCCAATTGATTTAACGATATCCTGGAACAAGATCAGTGCAATAGAAATCACATTACAATCTTTCCAGTTTACTTCATCTGGACCCCAAAGTAACATATACACAATTAATGATGTCCTCCACTCGTTATCCAAACTCATTCACACTTTTGGTGATGATTCCATCTATTGGGCAGCAAATCAACACTGCATATAAGCTTCCTTCTTCTGGCAATGCAAATTACTGGATCATTGAATTGTGATTTCTTCCTGGCTTCACATATGCCAGTGACATGTGTGTCTTTCAATTTGCATATCTTGCCCTGCTGCAACATTAAAATCACTAGACAGGGTCATAGTGTTACAAGGCATGTTACAAGATGTGTTGCACTATTCACTTGTAAGTATTGACTAGTCTTTTCGTCTTTATGAAAATAACATTATGTTGGGATTTCCGATCCCGTGGTTCGAAATAATGACTCGACAATCCCAAATATGGGTTAATAGAAATTCATTATCAAAAGGTAATTAATACGAAAACAAGTAGAAGGAACAAAATACTACCGGTTTTCAGAGCAGTCAGTCGGGGTGGTCCTGGAACTTCTTCCTATCTTTTCCTAGGATGGACTTGAGTACGCTTCCTTTCCTCCCGACTGGGTCTTCCAACCAACTGGTCTAAAACTGGGACAATTACATTATGTTTGCCCCTGGTAGCCACCTCTCAGTCTGCCCCATCACAATCACGCCATGTATATTTCCTTTGTTACCTTCTTATCTACTTGCTACAGAACTATGAGCTCTCTTGGATAAAGCCATCTGGCCTGTTCGCCACTTATTTTTCTCTTTCCCAAGGCCGGAGCCCATCTCGAGCTGGTCTAAAAAAAACATTCACATGACAGGAGTTTACTTGAACCAGATGAATGGCACTGAGCTCATCCTGCACCACGACTCCAGAGTGCGATACCTTCACCATATGTTCTCCTTATCTTTGGTTGACCAGTACCACCGATTGAGCCTTTGCTCCTGAAGTAAAGTTAGTTTATACGGTAAATTCTTGACATTCATAGCAAACAGTTTCTTTTCTACCTTTTCCATACCTATTCAATACTCATCATTCACAAACGACATCCTCTCTACCTGTGACCAGGGCTCCCTCTGTCTCCTTATCCTCCTGGACCTGTCTGCTGCGTTCAACACTGTCGACCACACCATCCTTCTCCACCGCCTGTCCTCTGCCATCCACCTCAGTGGGACCGCACTCGCCTGGTTCGAGTCCTACCTCACAAACCGCCAACAGTACATCTCCACAAACGGCTTTTCCTCCCGCACTCACCCAGTTACCTGTAGGGTACCCCAGGGATCCATCCTCGGCCCCCTCCTCTTCCTCATCTACACGCTCCCTCCTGGGGATGTCATCCGCAGACATGGGGCACACTTCCACATGTATGCTGATGTCACCCAACTCTACTTTTCCACTTCACTTTGCAACCCCCAGTCCTCTGATGTACTGTCAGCCTGCCTGTCAGACATCAGGAGCTGGATGAGCACGAACTTCCTGCAGCTGAATATCGACAAGACGAAGCCATACTCTTTGGCTCTCGTCAATGTCTCCATTCGCACGGCTCTCACCTCCTCTGCCTACCCGGCCTGCCCCTAAAACTCTCCGAACCCGTGCGCAACCTTGGCATCAGGTTCAACCCCCAACTGTCCTTCCTACCCACATCTAGTCCCTCATCAGCACCACCTTCTTCCACCTCTGACGGATCGCCCATCTCTAGCAATACCTCACCCCAAAAGCCGCTGAAACCTTGGTCCACGCCTTTGTCACCTCTTGGCTAGACTATTGCAACTCCCTTCTCGCCGGTCTCCCCTCCACCATAATCCACAAAATCGAGCTAATTCAAAACTCTGCCGCCCTCATACTCACTCGCACCAAGCTTCGCTCTCCCATTACCCCAGTCCTTGCCAGACTTCAGTGGCTCCCTATCCCAGAGAGGATCGACTTCAAGATCCTCACCCTTGTTTTCAAGTCTCTCCACTCCTCTGCACCCCCCTACCTCTCCTACCTCCTCTCTCCCCAAACCAGCACCTGCTGCCTTCGCTCCACTGGGTCTGGCCTCCTCCAGGTCCCTTGAATCCTCCGCTCCACCCTTGGCAGCCGTGCCTTCAGCCACTATGCCCTGAGGCTCTGGAACTCCCTTCCCCATTCCCTTCCCCTCGCCCCTTCCCAGTTTCAGGTCACAGCTAAAGACCTTTCTCTTTGACCACACCTTTGGTCACCTTTTTACCCCTGCCCCGGTCCCGAGATCTGCTATTGTGAAGTGCTCTGAGACGCCGTGGGGGGCGCTATATAAATCAAAGTTGTTGTTCTACCCTACCAATACTCATCATAAGACTAATTAGGTATTTATATGCTTGTATTGGAAACTCTTAGGTTTCTGAAAACTATTAGGTTGCTGATCTTTCTCAACAACTAAAATTAGATAATTATTTGCAGAGGACAAGGTTGCGGGGCTATGGGAGGAGGGAAGGGGTATTGATTTGGACAGCTCTTTTCAAAGAGCCAGCACAGACATGATGGGCCGAATGGCCTCCTGTGCTGTACAATTCTATGCTTCAATGAATGTGTTCTTGTGAACTATTCCTCAACAAGGGTTTACCTGGGATGTTATCAATGTTATAGCCTTTATCAAAGTGCAGAAGATGCTCTTTTGAACAGTTACTGGTGTTTTGCTGGGTTTGTAAATACATGTAAAACATTTTCTGTAATTAGATTACCTAACATTGAGAAATTGGGTACAATAGTAAGGTTATATAAAAATATGAAATTTGATAAACATACATACTGTACTATATGCAGTTGAATAGTTTACCTTCTTCCCTCCACTCTACCCCAATACCCCACATATATAAACACAAAGCAAAGTTAGGTTCCATATAATCACAGTTGCCTTTACAGTATTAATATCTTGTTACTTGATTTTTCAGTGGCGTTCCCTTGCAAAACGTGACCACATTTTGATCATCTGAAAATTTATTTTGAGTTTGGGATTTTTAGTAATGAATCAGACATTTTATTGACGTGGTAAATATGTTTATATTTCAGAGCTGCACTTTAGAGTGTGACGGTAAACTGCCTTCGGGAAAGGCATGGGAGATGTGCAGGCAGGTTGTGCAGATCAATATGGCACAAGACAAAGGTCAAGCTTCTGAAGAGAACGATGGAGAAAATGAAGAACAACGCATCCTATTGGCCAAAAAGTATGGTGGCTTCATGAAACGCTACGGGGGATTCATGAAAAAAGCAGACAACAGTGACACTTACGAAACAGAACCAGACGATGAAAATAAAGGAAGAGAGATACTGAAGAAAAGGTATGGAGGGTTTATGAAGAAGGATTTAGAGAATGCTTCTCCAATAGATTCCGCTGAAGTCCTGAGAGAGCTTCTTAACTTAGGTGATCTCAGTGAACGTAACCATTATTTGGAACACAGTGACTTTGACAGGGCTGGTGAAATTCTGAAACGGTATGGGGGTTTCATGAGGGGTGGTTTCAAGAGAAGTCCAGAAACAGAAGTTCCCGCTGAATTGCAAAAGAGATATGGAGGCTTCATGAGAAGAGTTGGTAAGCCAGACTGGAGGCTGGACTACCAGAAAAGATATGGTGGATTTATGAAACGTTGGAATGATGCTCTTATCCCTTCTGATGAAGACGGGGAAATTTATTCCAAAGAGGTCCCCGACCTTGAAAAAAGATATGGGGGATTTATGAAAATTTAGACGCACAATCAGAAAGACTGCCTCTGGTCTGAATAATTAAATGTATGTGTTGCTTGGAATGTACAGGTGTTTTTTTTTACTGTTTAGTTTATTAAGAACAGGCAATCGGTAATGCACATGATACTTGCAAATTTGTGTTGCCCTTTGTTAAGTTGAAATTTGAATGATTTGCTTTCTCTGTATTTTCTTCCCAGACTGTAATTTTTGTGTTTTATTTTCATTAAATGTAAAACAACAATAAAAAACAACCTTACTGCCTAGTTGTACATATTCCAATAAACATAACTGCAAAATGAAATTTAAAGTGTTGGTTTTTCATAGATTTGGGCTTTTGTTCTTCAGGCCAAATCAGTAGGATTTTCATTGCAATATTATCCCCCAATTCAATCTCTTCCTTGCTATGTGATATATTAATCACTGTGGCACACAATTTAAACATAGTTTACTGTTAAACCATTACACAACAACAAAATTACACTCATATAGCACCTTTCATATCAAGTGAATATCTCAAGGCGCTGGACAGTCAATGTTTCAGACCTAGCTGGGGGTCGGGAACAGGGAGGGTGGAGGGAGGGATTTGGGGGTGACTAAACGGATGTGAGGTTATAGCTTAAGGTGCACCAATCTTGCTTTGGGAAAAAAGAACATGGAATGGAAAAAATGAATACAAGGCGAAGTTCACTGAAGGAAGTCTAGCATCCCATTTAACCTCAACCTTTCAGAATACTAATCCTACAGCATCCAGTGTAAAAGCTCCCTTTATAATGTCTGTCAGACATCAAGTCCTGGATGAGAACTAACTCTCTCAGTTGAATGTTCACAAGACTGAGGCCCTCCTCATTGGTTCCTGTCAGTACCTCCACACCTCAGGCACAGACACCATCCAAAGATGCACAATCCACTTCACCAAGCCAGTCCAGAACCTTGGTTGGACCCTCATTTATACTTTCTACCACACATCCTTGTCATGACTGACCTGCTCTGCCTTCCTCCATCTATGCCACATCACCCATCTCCAACACTGTCTCACACCGCAGGCTGCTGAAACAATTGTACATGCATTCACAACATCCAGGCATGACTATGCAAACTTCTTATTTGTCAGCCTCCCCAACACCTTCCTCCAAAGGCTGCTGATCATCTAGAACTCAGTAGCTTGTGTCCTTTTCCCCACCAGGCTCCACGACCCTATCACCCAAATCCTCGCCTCACTCCACTGGCTTCCCGTCACACAGAGGATGCAGTTCAATAATAATCCTTGTATTTGATGCAGCGCTTTTCACATCTTATCGACATCTCAAAGCACTTCATAGAATACATACTGTAAAATGAATTGACTGTATATTAGTGGGCAAAACTTGGCAGCCAATTGCATAGTGTCCCACAACAGTCGTGGCTTGAAATGACCAATTTTTTTAATGGTTTTTTTTGTACGGATTATTATTAGGTGTGTGGAGTAAGGAAACTTGCCCTCACCTGCCTGGATTTGAACACAGGTCTCACATTTGTAAGGCAAGTGCTCTAATCTCTGAGCTACAGGAGCTCCATGGCTCAAGGAACTGCTCCTCATCTTCAGGCACTGGTAGCCTCCATGGTTGCACACTCAACATCACCAAGCCTGTCAGGAACTTAGGTGTCTTGTTCGACCCTCAACTGTCTTTTCTCCCCTACATCCAAGCAATGACTCGCTCTGCCTTTCCCCATCTCCGCAACATTGCCCAACTCCGCCATTACCTCACCCCCAAAGCTGCTGAAACCCTCATCCATGCCTTCATTACATCCCGGCTCGATTATGCAAATGCCTTGCTGGTCGGCCTTCCCAATTCTTCCCTCCACATCCTGCAGTTAATCCAAAACTCTGCGACCCGTGTCCTCTACCATTCCAAACTCTGTGACCCCATCTCCCCCATCCTTGCTCGACTCCATTAGCTCCCCATCACCTAGAGGATCCAATTCAAGATCCTGGTCCTCACATTTAAAGCCTTCCGCAACCTCGCCCCACTCTACATCCATGACCTCCTATCATCTTACCAACCTGCCCAGCCCCTCCACTCAGCGAGCTCTGGCCTGCTCCACGTCCCCCAAACCACCTGCCTCACCATTGGTGGGCGAGCCTTCAGCCACTCTGCCCCCAATCTCTGGAAATCCCTCACACAGTCACTCTGCCTCGCCCTCCCTAGCCTCCTTCAAGTTTCGTCTCAAGACTCTCCTCTTCGATGGACCCATCGGCAATTCCTTATCCCCCCTTCCTTCCCCCCTGTCCTCAGCTCGGGTCTGAAGCAGTATCTATCCAGTGCCTTGGAATGTCCTACTGACTTGAAAGGCGCTATACAAGTGTAATTTTTTTTGTTGTTGTTCAAAGCCCTCCATGACCTCGCTCCATTACCTAGCAACTTGGCGGCTCCTTCCAGTAAACCGCCTCTGCACTGCTTCATGTTCCCTGCACAAGCAATGCCACAAGTCAGGTACCACTTCACCAATTCAACGCACATTCAAGTCTTCCATCACAAAATATCTGGAATGAATAGAAGGCGTCTGTGCTGCACTGGTGAGGAAACGTCACAGCTTCATACACATTAACAATAATAATGTTTGTTGATACAATGGGTTGTCACATTTGTTCTCAAGTGTTTCATGGACGAGATTGACGCCATCCTGAGAGCAATAAATTCTCAAGAAAGCACACAAGTAGGAGTCCCAAGGCATGAACAATTTATCTCTAACGATTGAAATTCGGGGCATATTGTCTGCTTAATGCACATCTGGCCTGCATTATACAGACAGCTGGAGCTCATGAGATTAATCTGGTTTAATTTTCCATGAGATTTTGAGCTGAGAGCGCAAGTGTATCAGGAGATTGTAAATGAGCAACTCGCCAGTTTATTCTTTACCGCGCGCAAAATGTATCCTAAAGCAAACAGCTTCCCACCTGTCTGGCACCTGTTAAGTCAAATTTTGTAATCACCATTTAATAATAATTATCCTTACATTTCATATAGTATCTTGGAGGTCAGGTGAAAATCTCCAAGCATTCCACGAGGTGAAGTGACGGAACTGTGTAATTTATAGTGCATTATTGCCCACAGAACACAGGTGTTCTTTTAAATCATTTTGCCCACAAATATACAGTCAATTCAATATACAGTATATTCTGTGAAGCGCTTTGAGACGTCTAGAAGACGTGAAAAGACGATGTATCGAATGCAAGGATTATAATAATCCAAAAAAAACACACAATAAAATGGGTCATTTCAATCCACCACTGTTTGTGGGACACTGCGGTGCGCAATTGGCTGCCGCGTTTCTCTCACAAACATACAGTCAATTCACTTCACAGTATATTCTGCGAAGCGCTTTGAGACGTCGATAAGACGTGAAAGGATTTTGCTGATTTTCACCCTTTCCCCCACCACCCACCCCACCCCCTCTCCCTTCTCCGCACCGCCCACCACTTTCTGTAATACACATCTTAGACCTGGAGGTGGCAGCCACCTGAACAGATCAGGGGATCGATCAGTCCTTGTGTTATTATATAGCCACCCACAGTATATATCCCCTGGGTATACGCCCAACACGTATTGCTGTGTGGCAATGAAGCCGAGAGTGTGGAGGAGAGGGAGGAGGAGGAGGAGAGGGAGGGGGGGTGGAGAGAGTGAGGGGGAGGGGATTGATTGGACTGTGGATGTGGCTTTGAGGCCAAAGGTCGACGTTTTGCAACATAATCCAGTCAAGTGCAGAATCCAAGCTGCGAACGCTGTACAGTGCAGCAAAACACACAAGAGGTTTAGCAACAGTTGCGGTGCGGGGGAGGGAGGCAATGGTCAGGTGTTGGTAGAGACAGAGACACAGACACAGAGAGATAGACACAGCGAGGCAGACAGAGAGAGACAGACAGACAGAGACACAGACAGACAGACACACAGACACAGAGAGAGCAGCAGCCGGTGGCCCCGGAGATGAATTTCCTGTTGGAGACGCTGCGGGTGGTGTCGCTGACGGTGTATTACAGTCTGGAGGCGCTGGTGCGGCTGGTGGTGCCGCGGAGGAGGAAGTGTGTGCGGGGGGAGATCGTGCTGGTGACCGGGGCCGGCAGTGGGATCGGGCGGCTGGTCAGCCTGCACTTCGCCAGCCTGGGCTCCACCCTCGTGCTGTGGGACATCAACCAGGAGGCCAACGAGGAGAGCGGGCGGCTGGCCAGGGAGAAGGGGGCGGCCAGGGTCTTCACCTACCTGTGCGACTGCAGCCAGAGGACTGATGTCTACAGGGTGGCCGACCAGGTCAGTCAGTCACACAGACAGCAACCCCCCCCCCCCCCCAGCTCAGCGTCTCTCCCCCCCCCCCCCCAGCTCAGTGTCTCTCCCCCCCCCCCCCCAGCTCAGTGTCTCTCCCCCCCCCCCCCAGCTCAGTGTCTCCCCCCCCCCCCCAGCTCAGTGTCTCTCCCCCCCCCCCCCCAGCTCAGTGTCTCTCCCCCCCCCCCCCCAGCTCAGTGTCTCTCCCCCCCCCCCAGCTCAGTGTCTCTCCCCCCCCCCCCCAGCTCAGTGTCTCCCCCCCCCCCCCCCAGCTCAGTGTCTCTCCCCCCCCCCCCCATCTCAGTGTCTCCCCCCCCCCCCCAGCTCAGTGTCTCTCCCCCCCCCCCCAGCTCAGTGTCTCTCCCCCCCCCCCCCCCCCCAGCTCAGTGTCTCCCCCCCCCCCCCTCCCCCCCAGCTCAGTGTCTCCCCCCCCCCCCCTCCCCCCCCAGCTCAGTGTCTCCCCCCCCCCCCCCTCCCCCCCCAGCTCAGTGTCTCCCCCCCCCCCCCCCTCCCCCCCAGCTCAGTGTCTCCCCCCCCCCCCCCTCCCCCCCAGCTCAGTGTCTCCCCCCCCCCCCCTCCCCCCCAGCTCAGTGTCTCCCCCCCCCCCCTCCCCCCCAGCTCAGTGTCTCTCCCCCCCCTCCCCCCCCCCCCCCCCCAGCTCAGTGTCTCTCCCCCCCCCCCCCCAGCTCAGTGTCTCTCCCCCCCCCTCCCCCCCCCCCCCCCCCCAGCTCAGTGTCTCTCCCCCCCCCCCCCCCCCAGCTCAGTGTCTCCCCCCCCCCCTCCCCCCCAGCTCAGTGTCTCCCCTCCCCCCCAGCTCAGTGTCTCTCCCCCCCCCCCCCCCCCCAGCTCAGTGTCTCTCCCCCCCCCCCCCCCCAGCTCAGTGTCTCTCCCCCTCCCCCCCCCCAGCTCAGTGTCTCTCCCCCCTCCCCCCCCCCAGCTCAGTGTCTCTCCCCCCCCCCCCAGCTCAGTGTCTCTCCCCCGCCCCCCCCCCCCCCAGCTCAGTGTCTCCCCCCCCCCCCCCAGCTCAGTGTCTCCCCCCCCCCCCCCCAGCTCAGTGTCTCTCCCCCCCCCCCCCCCCCCCCCCCCCAGCTCAGTGTCTCCCCCCCCCCCCCTCCCCCCCAGCTCAGTGTCTCCCCCCCCCCCTCCCCCCCAGCTCAGTGTCTCCCCCCCCCCCCCCTCCCCCCCAGCTCAGTGTCTCTCCCCCCCCCCCCCCCCCCCCAGCTCAGTGTCTCTCCCCTCCCCCCCCCCCCCCCAGCTCAGTGTCTCTCCCCCTCCCCCCCCCCAGCTCAGTGTCTCTCCCCCTCCCCCCCCCCAGCTCAGTGTCTCTCCCCCCCCCCCCCAGCTCAGTGTCTCTCCCCGCCCCCCCCCCCCCAGCTCAGTGTCTCCCCCCCCCCCCCCCCAGCTCAGTGTCTCTCCCCCCCCCCCCCAGCTCAGTGTCTCTCCCCCCCCCCCCAGCTCAGTGTCTCTCCCCTCCCCCCCCCCCCCCCCCCCAGCTCAGTGTCTCTCCCCCCCCCCCCCCCCCCAGCTCAGTGTCTCCCCCCCCCCTCCCCCCCCAGCTCAGTGTCTCCCCTCCCCCCAGCTCAGTGTCTCTCCCCCCCCCCCCCCCCCCAGCTCAGTGTCTCTCCCCCCCCCCCCCCCCAGCTCAGTGTCTCTCCCCCTCCCCCCCCCAGCTCAGTGTCTCTCCCCCTCCCCCCCCCAGCTCAGTGTCTCTCCCCCCCCCCCAGCTCAGTGTCTCTCCCCGCCCCCCCCCCCCCAGCTCAGTGTCTCCCCCCCCCCCCCCCAGCTCAGTGTCTCCCCCCCCCCCCCCCAGCTCAGTGTCTCTCCCCCCCCCCCCCCCCCCCCCCCAGCTCAGTGTCTCCCCCCCCCCCCTCCCCCCCCAGCTCAGTGTCTCCCCCCCCCCTCCCCCCCAGCTCAGTGTCTCCCCCCCCCCCCCCTCCCCCCCCAGCTCAGTGTCTCTCCCCCCCCCCCCCCCCCCCCCAGCTCAGTGTCTCTCCCCCCCCCCCCCCCCCAGCTCAGTGTCTCTCCCCCCTCCCCCCCCCCAGCTCAGTGTCTCTCCCCCTCCCCCCCCCCCAGCTCAGTGTCTCTCCCCCCCCCCCCAGCTCAGTGTCTCTCCCGCCCCCCCCCCCCCCAGCTCAGTGTCTCCCCCCCCCCCCCCCCAGCTCAGTGTCTCTCCCCCCCCCCCAGCTCAGTGTCTCTCCCCCCCCCCCCCAGCTCAGTGTCTCTCCCCCTCCCCCCCCCCCCAGCTCAGTGTCTCCCCCCCCCCCCCCCCCCCAGCTCAGTGTCTCCCCCCCCCCCTCCCCCCCAGCTCAGTGTCTCCCCCCCCCCCCTCCCCCCCAGCTCAGTGTCTCCCCCCCCCCCCCCTCCCCCCCAGCTCAGTGTCTCTCCCCGCCCCCCCCCCCAGCTCAGTGTCTCCCCCCCCCCCCCCCCCCAGCTCAGTGTCTCCCCCCCCCCCCCCCCAGCTCAGTGTCTCTCCCCCCCCCCCCCCCCCCCCCCCAGCTCAGTGTCTCCCCCCCCCCCTCCCCCCCAGCTCAGTGTCTCCCCCCCCCCCCTCCCCCCCAGCTCAGTGTCTCCCCCCCCCCCCCCCTCCCCCCCCCCAGCTCAGTGTCTCTCCCCCCCCCCCCCCCCCCCCCCCCAGCTCAGTGTCTCTCCCCCCCCCCCCCCCCCCAGCTCAGTGTCTCTCCCCCCTCCCCCCCCCAGCTCAGTGTCTCTCCCCCTCCCCCCCCCCAGCTCAGTGTCTCTCCCCCCCCCCCCCCCAGCTCAGTGTCTCTCCCCGCCCCCCCCCCCCCCAGCTCAGTGTCTCCCCCCCCCCCCCCCCCCAGCTCAGTGTCTCTCCCCCCCCCCCCAGCTCAGTGTCTCTCCCCCCCCCCCCCCCAGCTCAGTGTCTCTCCCCCTCCCCCCCCCCCCAGCTCAGTGTCTCCCCCCCCCCCCCCCCCCAGCTCAGTGTCTCCCCCCCCCCCCTCCCCCCCAGCTCAGTGTCTCCCCCCCCCCCCCTCCCCCCCCAGCTCAGTGTCTCCCCCCCCCCCCTCCCCCCCCAGCTCAGTGTCTCCCCCCCCCCCTCCCCCCCCAGCTCAGTGTCTCTCCCCCCCCTCCCCCCCCCCCCCCCCCCCCCCCCCCCCAGCTCAGTGTCTCTCCCCCCCCCCCCCCCCCCAGCTCAGTGTCTCCCCCCCCCCTCCCCCCCAGCTCAGTGTCTCCCCCCCCCCCCCCCTCCCCCCCAGCTCAGTGTCTCTCCCCCCCCCCCCCCCCCCCAGCTCAGTGTCTCTCCCCCCCCCCCCCCCCCAGCTCAGTGTCTCTCCCCCCCCCCCCCCCCCCAGCTCAGTGTCTCTCCCCCCTCCCCCCCCAGCTCAGTGTCTCTCCCCCCCCCCCCCCCAGCTCAGTGTCTCTCCCCGCCCCCCCCCCCCCCAGCTCAGTGTCTCCCCCCCCCCCCCCCCCAGCTCAGTGTCTCTCCCCCCCCCCCCCCCCCAGCTCAGTGTCTCCCCCCCCCCCTCCCCCCCAGCTCAGTGTCTCTCTCCCCCCCCCCCCCCCAGCTCAGTGTCTCTCCCCCGCCCCCCCCCCCAGCTCAGTGTCTCTCCCCCCCCCCCCCCCCCCAGCTCAGTGTCTCTTCCCCCCCCCCCCCCCCCCAGCTCAGTGTCTCTCCCCACCCTCCCCTCCCCCAGCTCAGTGTCTCTCCCCCCCCCCCCCCCCCAGCTCAGTGTCTCTCCCCCCCACCCCCGCAGCTCAGTGTCTCTCCCCACCCTCCCCCCCCCAGCTCAGTGTCTCTCCCCACCCTCCCCCCCCAGCTCAGTGTCTCTCCCCACCCTCCCCCCCCCAGCTCAGTGTCTCTCCCCCCCCCCCAGCTCAGTGTCTCTCCCCACCCCCCCCCCCAGCTCAGTGTCTCTCCCCCCCCCCCTCCAGCTCAGTGTCTCTCTCCCACCCCCCTCCAGCTCAGTGTCTCTCCCCACCCTCCCCCCTCCAGCTCAGTGTCTCTCCCCCCCCCTCCCCCCCCAGCTCAGTATCTCTCCCCCCCCCTCCCCCCCCAGCTCAGTGTCTCTCCCCCCCCCTCCCCCCCCAGCTCAGTGTCTCTCCCCACCCTCCCCCCCCAGCTCAGCGTCTCTCTCCCCCCCCACCCAGCTCAGTGTCTCCCCCCCCCCCCAGCTCAGTGTCTCTCCCCCCCCTCCCCCCCCCCCAGCTCAGTGTCTCTCCCCCCCCCTCCCCCCCCCCCCAGCTCAGTGTCTCTCCCCCCCCCACCCCCCCCAGCTCAGTGTCTCTCCCCCCTCACCCCCCCAGCTCAGTGTCTCTCCCCCCCACCCCCCCAGCTCAGTGTCTCTCCCCCCCACCCCCCCAGCTCAGTGTCTCTCCCCCCCACCCCCCCAGCTCAGTGTCTCTCCCCCCCACCCCCCCAGCTCAGTGTCTCTCCCCCCCACCCCCCCAGCTCAGTGTCTCTCCCCCCCACCCCCCCAGCTCAGTGTCTCTCCCCCCCCCACCCCCCCAGCTCAGTGTCTCTCCCCCCCACCCCCCCAGCTCAGTGTCTCTCCCCCCCACCCCCCCAGCTCAGTGTCTCTCCCCAACCTCCCCCGCCCCCAGCTCAGTGTCTCCCCTCCCCCCCCCCCAGCTCAGTGTCTCTCCCCCCCCCCCCCCAGCTCAGTGTCTCGTCTCCCCCCCCCCCAGCTCAGTGTCCCTCCCCCCCCCCCCAGCTGTGTCTCCCCCCCCCCCCCAGCTCAGTGTCTCTCCCCCCCCCTCCCCCACCCTCCCCCCAAGCTCAGTGTCTCTCCCCCCCCCCCCCCCCCCAGCTCAGTGTCTCTCCCCCCCCCCCCAGCTCAGTGTCTCTCCCCCCCCCCCCAGCTCAGTGTCTCTCCCCACCCCCCCAGCTCAGTGTCTCTCCCCACCCCCCCTCCCCAGCTCAGTGTCTCTCCCCCACCCTCCCCCCCAGCTCAGTGTCTCTCTCCCCCCCCCCCCCAGCTCAGTGTCTCTCTACCCCCCCCAGCTCAGTGTCTCTCCCCCCCCTCCCCCCCCAGCTCAGTGTCTCACCCCACCCTCCCCCCCCCAGCTCAGTGTCTCTCCCCACCCTCCCCCCCCCAGCTCAGTGTCTCTCCCCACCCCCCCCCCCCCCAGCTCAGTGTCTCTCCCCCCCCCCCCCCCCCCAGCTCAGTGTCTCTCCCCCCCCCCCCCCCCCCCAGCTCAGTGTCTCTCCCCACCCTCCCCCCCCCAGCTCAGTGTCTCTCCCCCCCACCCCCAGCTCAGTGTCTCTCCCCCCCACCCCCCCAGCTCAGTGTCTCTCCCCCCCCACCCCCCCCAGCTCAGTGTCTCTCCCCACCCTCCCCCCCCCAGCTCAGTGTCTCTCCCCACCCTCCCCCCCCCAGCTCAGTGTCTCTCCCCAACCTCCCCCGCCCCAGCTCAGTGTCTCCCCCCTCCCCCCCCCAGCTCAGTGTCTCTCCCCCCCCCCCAGCTCAGTGTCTCGTCTCCCCCCCCCCAGCTCAGTGTCCCTCCCCCCCCCCAGCTGTGTCTCCCCCCCCCCCCAGCTGTGTCTCCCCCCCCCCCCAGCTCAGTGTCTCTCCCCCCCCCCCCCCAGCTCAGTGTCTCCCCCCCCCCCCCAGCTCAGTGTCTCTCCCCGCCCCCCCCCCCCAGCTCAGTGTCTCTCCCTCCCCCCCCCAG
Organism: Hydrolagus colliei; assembly: GCA_035084275.1. NCBI lineage: Eukaryota > Metazoa > Chordata > Chondrichthyes > Chimaeriformes > Chimaeridae > Hydrolagus > Hydrolagus colliei. The sequence continues at coordinate 83,523,623 of CM068743.1, forward strand.
CTCAGTGTCTCTCCCCCCCCCCCAGCTCAGTGTCTCTCCCCACCCTCCCCCCCCCAGCTTCCCCCAGCTCAGTGTCTCTCCCCACCCTCCCCCCCCCAGCTCAGTGTCTCTCCCCACCCTCCCCCCCCCAGCTCAGTGTCTCTCCCCACCCTCCCCCCCCAGCTCAGTGTCTCTCCCCCCCCAGCTCACTGTCTCTCCCCCCCCCTCCCCCCCCAGCTCACTGTCTCTCCCCCCCCCCCCCAGCTCAGTGTCTCTCCCCCCCCCCCAGCTCAGTGTCTCTCCCCCCCCTAGCTCAGTGTCTCTCCCCACCCACCCCCGCAGCTCAGTGTCTCTCCCCACCCTCCCCCCCCCAGCTCAGTGTCTCTCCCCCCCCTCCCCCCCCAGCTCAGTGTCTCTCCCCCCCTCCCCCCCCAGCTCAGTGTCTCTCCCCACCTCCCCCCCCCAGCTCAGTGTCTCTCCCCACCCTCCCCCCCCAGCTCAGTGTCTCTCCCCACCCTCCCCCCCCAGCTCAGTGTCTCACCCCACCCTCCCCCCCCAGCTCAGTGTCTCACCCCCACCCTCCCCCCCCTAGCTCAGTGTCTCTCCCCACCCACCCCCGCAGCTCAGTGTCTCTCCCCACCCTCCCCCCCAGCTCAGTGTCTCTCCCCACCTTCCCCCCCCCCCAGCTCAGTGTCTCTCCCCCCCCCCCTCCCCCCCCCAGCTCAGTGTCTCTCCCCACCCTCCCCCCCACCCCAGCTCAGTGTCTCTCCCCACCCTCCCCCCCCAGCTCAGTGTCTCACCCCACCCCCCCCCCCCCAGCTCAGTGTCTCTCCCCCCCCCCCCAGCTCAGTGTCTCTCCCCCCCCCCCCAGCTCAGTGTCTCTCCCCCCCCAGCTCAGTGTCTCTCCCTACCCTCCCCCCCCAGCTCAGTGTCTCTCCCACCCCCCCAGCTCAGTGTCTCTCCCCCCCCCCCCCAGCTCAGTGTCTCTCCCCACCCTCCCCCCCCCAGCTCAGTGTCTCTCCCCCCCCCCAGCTCAGTGTCTCTCCCCACCCTCCCCCCCCAGCTCAGTGTCTCTCCCCCCCCCTCCCCCCCCAGCTCACTGTCTCTCCCCCACCCTCCCCCCCCAGCTCACTGTCTCCCCCCCCCCCCCCAGCTCAGTGTCTCTCCCCCCCCCCCCAGCTCAGTGTCTCTCCCCCCCCCCCCAGCTCAGTGTCTCTCCCCCCCCAGCTCAGTGTCTCTCCCCACCCACCCCCGCAGCTCAGTGTCTCTCCCCACCCTCCCCCCCCCAGCTCAGTGTCTCTCCCCCCCCTCCCCCCCCCAGCTCAGTGTCTCTCCCCCCCCTCCCCCCCAGCTCAGTGTCTCTCCCCACCTTCCCCCCCCCAGCTCAGTGTCTCTCCCCCCCCTCCCCCCCCCCCCAGCTCAGTGTCTCTCCCCCCCTCCCCCCCCCCCAGCTCAGTGTCTCTCCCCACCCTCCCCCCCCAGCTCAGTGTCTCACCCCACCCCCCCCCCCCAGCTCAGTGTCTCTCCCCCCCCCCCCCAGCTCAGTGTCTCTCCCCCCCCTCCCCCCCCCAGCTCAGTGTCTCTCCCCACCCTCCCCCCCCCAGCTCAGTGTCTCTCCCCACCCTCCCCCCCCAGCTCAGTGTCTCTCCCCACCCTCCCCCCCCAGCTCAGTGTCTCTCTCCACCCTCCCCCCCCAGCTCAGTGTCTCTCTCCACCCTCCCCCCCCAGCTCAGTGTCTCTCTCCTCCCCCCCCCAAGCTCAGTGTCCCTCCCCCCACCCAGCTCAGTGTCTCTCCCCCCCCTCCCCCCCCCAGCTCAGTGTCTCCCCCACCCACCCCCCCAGCTCAGTGTCTCCCCCACCCACCCCCCCAGCTCAGTGTCTCCCCCACCCTCCCCCCGCAGCTCAGTGTCTCTCCCCCCCCCCCCAGCTCAGTGTCTCTCCCCCCCCCCCCCCAGCTCAGTGTCTCTCCCCACCCTCCCCCCGCAGCTCAGTGTCTCCCCCACCCTCCCCCCCAGCTCAGTGTCTCCCCCACCCTCCCCCCAGCTCAGTGTCTCTCTCCCCCCCCCGCAGCTCAGTGTCTCTCCCCACCCTCCCCCCGCAGCTCAGTGTCTCCCCCACCCTCCCCCCCAGCTCAGTGTCTCTCCCCCCCCCGCAGCTCAGTGTCTCTCCCCACCCTCCCCCCGCAGCTCAGTGTCTCCCCCACCCACCCCCCCAGCTCAGTGTCTCCCCCACCCTCCCCCCGCAGCTCAGTGTCTCTCTCCCCCCCCCGCAGCTCAGTGTCTCTCCCCACCCTCCCCCCGCAGCTCAGTGTCTCCCCCACCCTCCCCCCCAGCTCAGTGTCTCTCTCCCCCGCCCCCAGCTCAGTGTCTCTCTCTCCCCCCCCAGCTCAGTGTCTCTCCCCACCCTCCCCTCCCCAGCTCAGTGTCTCTCCCCACCCTCCCATTCCCCAGCTCAGTGTCTCTCCCCAGCTCAGTGTCTCTCCCCACCCTCCCATTCCCCAGCTCAGTGTCTCTCCCCAGCTCAGTGTCTCTCCCCACCCTCCCCTCCCCAGCTCAGTGTCTCTCCCCACCCTCCCCTCCCCAGCTCAGTGTCTCTCCCCACCCTCCCCTCCCCAGCTCAGTGTCTCTCCCCACCCTCCCCTCCCCAGCTCAGTGTCTCTCCCCACCCTCCCCTCCCCAGCTCAGTGTCTCTCCCCACCCTCCCCTCCCCAGCTCAGTGTCTCTCCCCACCCTCCCCCCGCAGCTCAGTGTCTCCCCCACCCTCCCCCCCAGCTCAGTGTCTCCCCCACCCTCCCCCCCAGCTCAGTGTCTCTCTCCCCCCCCCGCAGCTCAGTGTCTCTCCCCACCCTCCCCCCGCAGCTCAGTGTCTCCCCCACCCTCCCCCCCAGCTCAGTGTCTCTCTCCCCCCCCCGCAGCTCAGTGTCTCTCCCCACCCTCCCCCCGCAGCTCAGTGTCTCCCCCACCCACCCCCCCAGCTCAGTGTCTCCCCCACCCTCCCCCCGCAGCTCAGTGTCTCTCTCCCCCCCCCGCAGCTCAGTGTCTCTCCCCACCCTCCCCCCGCAGCTCAGTGTCTCCCCCACCCTCCCCCCCAGCTCAGTGTCTCTCTCCCCCGCCCCAGCTCAGTGTCTCTCTCTCCCCCCCCAGCTCAGTGTCTCTCCCCACCCTCCCCTCCCCAGCTCAGTGTCTCTCCCCACCCTCCCATTCCCCAGCTCAGTGTCTCTCCCCAGCTCAGTGTCTCTCCCCACCCTCCCATTCCCCAGCTCAGTGTCTCTCCCCAGCTCAGTGTCTCTCCCCACCCTCCCCTCCCCAGCTCAGTGTCTCTCCCCACCCTCCCCTCCCCAGCTCAGTGTCTCTCCCCACCCTCCCCTCCCCAGCTCAGTGTCTCTCCCCACCCTCCCCTCCCCAGCTCAGTGTCTCTCCCCACCCTCCCCTCCCCAGCTCAGTGTCTCTCCCCACCCTCCCCTCCCCAGCTCAGTGTCTCTCCCCACCCTCCCCTCCCCAGCTCAGTGTCTCTCCCCACCCTCCCCTCCCCAGCTCAGTGTCTCTCCCCACCCTCCCCTCCCCAGCTCAGTGTCTCTCCCCACCCTCCCCTCCCCAGCTCAGTGTCTCTCCCCACCCTCCCCTCCCCAGCTCAGTGTCTCTCCCCACCCTCCCCTCCCCAGCTCAGTGTCTCTCCCCACCCTCCCCTCCCCAGCTCAGTGTCTCTCCCCACCCTCCCCTCCCCAGCTCAGTGTCTCTCCCCACCCTCCCCTCCCCAGCTCAGTGTCTCTCCCCACCCTCCCCTCCCCAGCTCAGTGTCTCTCCCTCCCCTCCCCAGCTCAGTGTCTCTCCCCACCCTCCCCAGCTCAGTGTCTCTCCCCACCCTCCCCAGCTCAGTGTCTCTCCCCACCCTCCCCTCCCCAGCTCAGTGTCTCTCCCCACCCTCCCCTCCCCAGCTCAGTGTCTCTCCCCACCCTCCCCTCCCCAGCTCAGTGTCTCTCCCCACCCTCCCCTCCCCAGCTCAGTGTCTCTCCCCACCCTCCCCTCCCCAGCTCAGTGTCTCTCCCCACCCTCCCCTCCCCAGCTCAGTGTCTCTCCCCAGCCCCCCCCCCCCCCCCCCACCCCCCCTCCCCAGCTCAGTGTCTCTCCCCACCCCCCCTCCCCAGCTCAGTGTCTCTCCCCCCTCCCGCAGCTCAGTGTCTCTCCCTCCCCCCCCCAGCTCAGTGTCTCTCCCCCCCCTCCCCCACCCACCCCCCCAAGCTCAGTGTCTCCCCCCCCCCCCCCCAGCTCAGTGTCTCTCCCCCCCCCCCCAGCTCAGTGTCTCTCCCCACCCCCCCTCCCCAGCTCAGTGTCTCTCCCCCACCCTCCCCCCCAGCTCAGTGTCTCTCTCCCCCCCCCCCAGCTCAGTGTCTCTCTACCCCCCCAGCTCAGTGTCTCTCCCCCCCCTCCCCCCCCAGCTCAGTGTCTCTCCCCCCCCTCCCCCCCCCCAGCTCAGTGTCTCTCCCCCCCCTCCCCCCCCTCCCCCCCCCAGCTCAGTGTCTCTCCCCCCCCCCCAGCTCAGTGTCTCTCCCCCCCCTCCCCCACCCACCCCCCCAAGCTCAGTGTCTCCCCCCCCCCCCCCCCAGCTCAGTGTCTCTCCCCCCCCCCCCAGCTCAGTGTCTCTCCCCACCCCCCCTCCCCAGCTCAGTGTCTCTCCCCCACCCTCCCCCCCAGCTCAGTGTCTCTCTCCCCCCCCCCCAGCTCAGTGTCTCTCTACCCCCCCAGCTCAGTGTCTCTCCCCCCCCTCCCCCCCCAGCTCAGTGTCTCTCCCCCCCCTCCCCCCCCCCAGCTCAGTGTCTCTCCCCCCCCTCCCCCCCTCCCCCCCCCTCCCCCCCCCCAGCTCAGTGTCTCTCCCCCCCCCCAGCTCAGTGTCTCTCTGCCCCCCCCCCCCCCCCCCCCCCCCAGCTCAGTGTCTCTCCCCCACCCTCCCCCCCAGCTCAGTGTCTCTCTCCCCCCCCCCCCCAGCTCAGTGTCTCTCTACCCCCCCCAGCTCAGTGTCTCTCCCCCCCCAGCTCAGTGTCTCTCCCCCCCCTCCCCCCCCCCAGCTCAGTGTCTCCCCCCCCCAGCTCAGTGTCTCTCCCCCCCCTCCCCCCCCCCCCCAGCTCAGTGTCTCTCTCCCCCCCCCCCCCCCCCACCAGCTCAGTATCTCTCCCCCCACCCCCATTAGCTCAAGCCCCAAATAGGGAATTGGACCACAGTGTAGACAAGGCTAACCCTCCAGTGTAGTAACTCTCTAAGCTCATATATAGTATATATATTATAAGTTAGAGTTACTGTTTGAAACAGTATGTCTTGAGTGTGTGGGATGGGTAAGGTAGAGGTTCGGGTTAGCACATTCAGGTTCTCGTTTAGCTTTCCTTCGCCTTCGCAACATTATCCATCTCCGACACTAACCCCCCCCCCCACCCCGCCACTGAGACGCTCATCTACACCTTCATAATTTCTAGGCTCAGTTTTCTCGTTGCTAAATACTGTAGTCCTTTCTGTTCGCCTTTGGTCACCTTTTTTCCCCTCCCACTAGTTCAGCCCCGGGATCCGTTATTCGGAAGCGTTCTGAGCCGCCGTCTGGCTTGGAGAGCACTATATAAATCCAAGTTGTTGTTGTACCGACCACTGACAGTTCAGCGTCTTGGGACGTCCTCCCGACGTGAAAGGCGCTCTACAAATGTAATTTTGTTGTTGCACTGCCGATGATCTCTCCCACACCAGGCCCCACAAGTCATGTGAGGTTTCAGCCCACCAAATCCGCAATTTCCATAATCTTTCTGCTTCACACCCCACCCTGTCTGCATTCTAAACTTTTCTAAGAGTCTACCTTTTGGACTGCACCTTTGGCCTGCTCCTCCCATAGTACAATATCCATAAGCACAACCTGCAACAGTGTGTGGAAATAGAAACATAGAATATTACAGCACAGAAGGAGGTCATTTCGCCCATCGTGCCTGTGCCGACGCTTTAGAAGAGCAACCCAATCAGTCGTACACCCCTCTCTTTCCCCATATCCGAGCAAAGTTATGCTCTTCCAAGTACCTGTCCAATTCCCTTTTGAAAGTTGTTGTTAAATTTAAGTTGTAAAGTTGCAGTGCATTCCGGATCATAACAGCTCTCTGTGTAAAAACATTTCACCACATCTCCCGTCGGTTTGCTTTGTGAATTGTCGTGAATCGATGTCCTCCAGTTACTCACCCACTTGCCAGTGGAAACAGTTTCTCCCTATATCCTCTTATCAAAACCCCTCATCATTTTGAACACCTCTATTGAATCTCCCTTTAACCTTCTCTAAGGAGAATAATCCTGGCTTCTCTAGTCTTTATACCCAACTAATGTCCCTGATACCATTCTGATAAATCTCCAAGACCTTGATATCCTTTCTAAAGTATGGTGCCCAGAATTGAACGCAATACTCCAGCTGAGGCCCAAACATTGACTTCCAAATGTTTAGCAGAACTTCCTTGCACTATGTACACTAGATGTACACTATGCATCTATTTATAAAGCCATGGATCCCAAATGCTCTTTTATCAGCTTTATCAAAGACCTGTGTATGTGAACCCCCAGGTCTCTACTCCTCTCCCCTGTTTAAAACTATGCCATGTGTTTTATATTGCCTCGCCTCATACTTCCTCCTAAAATGCATCACCTCACAGTTCTCCGCATTAAGCTTTACCTGCCATTGTCTGCCCATTTCACCAGCCTTTCTTTGTCCTCATGCAGTCTGCTACTATCCTCTTCACTGTTTACAATGTTCCCAAGTTTTGTGTAATCTGCACGCTTTAAAATGTTCCTCTCTATACCCAAGTCCAAGTCATTTATTTATTTTGTATATGTGTATGTGGAATCCTGTAGCTCAGTGGTTAGAGCACTCGCCTTACAAACATGAGACCTAACCCTTAATTTCCTACATACAACAGGAATTAAACACCCAAAACTTTTTCTACTTGATTTTCCAACTAAGCATGTTATGTGCCGTCTAAACATCCCACTTTAACCAATCTAATAAGATTAGATTTGTTCCAGCTCATTTATTTTACACCAGCTGTATAAATTAACATCTAAACTTTGTACTTAACAACAAGTTAAATCACTGACCTACTGCCCTACTGTACATTTCTACTGTTTCACCTCTACCCCCACCCACCTACAGAAACATTTAATCTGCTGCAAACACCACCCACAGTCACAGTTCATTCTTTGCCACGTGTTGTAATTGTCTTTATTAATGCACCTTTCCAGTGAAACAGCTTGTTTCTCGTTCACCATAAAGCCTCCTTTGTTACACAACAAAAACAACAAATTAGATTTATAGAGCGCCTTTCACGTCGGGAGGACGTCCCAAGGCGCTGCACAGGAGGCGTGTGACCCGAGCTGGGAGGGGAGTGTTTGGGAAGGGGTAGAAAACGTGGGGGAGGTCGAATAATTAGGAGGGGGAACAGAAAGCACGGTTGAAAAGGAAAGTCTTCAAACCTGCGTTTCGAATCCAGGCAGGTCAGGGCGAAACCTTGGGCAAGTTTCCTTACTCCACATGCCTAATAATAATCTGTCCCCCAAAAACACATGGTAAGAAATTGGTCATTTCAATCCATGACTGTTTGTGGGACACTGCTGTGCGCAAATGGCTGCCGCATTTCGCACCACAAATATATAGTCAATTCACTTTACAGTATATTCTGTGAAGCACTTTGAGACCTCTAGAAGACGTGAAAAATGCTATATCAAAATGCAACGATTATTATATATACAGTATATAAAATATGACCCTTGGTGACACTACTGGATATTTCCCTCCAATCTGGAGAACAACCATTCATCACTAACCTCTGCTTTCTGTCTCCCAAGCAATTTTGTATCCATTACCACTATCCCTTTTAACCCATGGACTCCAGTTATGCTAGCTAGTCTATTATGTGGCAGTTTATCAAATGCCTTCTGAAAGTCCATAAACACTACATTAACTGTAATACCTTCAGCAATCCTCTTCGTTATATCAAAATATCCATTACTTTGAGAATTACAACATATTAAAAAAAACAATCCTTTCAATCACACCACCCTTTCTAACCTTGAACTAGTTGATGCATAGCCATATATATATATCAGCAGATTGATGCAAATTCCAGTATATTCCACAATGCACCTAACCCTTAATTTCCTACATACAACAGGAATTAAACACCCAAAACTTTTTCTACTTGATTTTCCAACTAAGCATGTTATGTGCCGTCTAAACATCCCACTTTAACCAATCTAATAAGATTAGATTTGTTCCAGCTCATTTATTTTACACCAGCTGTATAAATTAACATCTAAACTTTGTACTTAACAACAAGTTAAATCACTGACCTACTGCCCTACTGTACATTTCTACTGTTTCACCTCTACCCCCACCCACCTACAGAAACATTTAATCTGCTGCAAACACCACCCACAGTCACAGTTCATTCTTTGCCACGTGTTGTAATTGTCTTTATTAATGCACCTTTCCAGTGAAACAGCTTGTTTCTCGTTCACCATAAAGCCTCCTTTGTTACACAACAAAAACAACAAATTAGATTTATAGAGCGCCTTTTACGTCGGGAGGATGTCCCAAGGCGCTGCACAGGAGGCGTTTGACCCGAGCTGGGAGGGGAGTGTTCGGGAAGGGGTAGAAAACGTGGGGGAGGTCGAATAATTAGGAGGGGGAACAGAAAGCACGGTTGAAAAGGAAAGTCTTCAAACCGGCCTTGAAAGAGGAAAGGGAGGAAACAAGGCGGAAGGATTGGGGGATGGAGTTCCAAAGGGTGGGAGCGGAGAAACTGAAGGCCCGGCCTCCGATGGTGGGGCGGTTCGGGCGGGGGGCTTGGAGCAAGCCAAGTCCTGCTGAACGGAGGGTCCGGGTGGGCTTATGGGGGGAGAGTAAATCGGATAAATAGCGCGGGGCAAGGCCGTGTAAGGCCGTGAAAACGAGGACAAGGATCTTGAACTCGATCCTCTGGGGGATGGGGAGCCAGTGGAGACGGGCGAGGGTGGGGGTTATGTGGTCACGGAGGCGGGTGCGGGATAGTACACGGGCTGCAGAGTTTTGCATGACCTGCAGTCTGTGAATGAAGGAACTGGGGAGGCCGACGAGGAGAGAGTTTCCGTAGTCCAGCCGTGAGGTGATGTACGCGTGCACGAGTGTTTCGGCAGCGTGGGGGGTGAGATAGTTGCGGAGCCTGGCAATGTTGCGCAGGTGGAAATAAGCGGTGCCGGTCAAGGCACGGATGTGGGGAAGGAAGGAGAGTTTATGGTCGAACGTGATGCCGAGGTTCCTGACTGGCTTTGTGAGGTGGAGAGTACAGCCTTGGATGTTGAGGCTGGCAGCGCCCGATGTGCGGAGGCTCTGGCTTGAGCCCATCAGGAGGGCCTCGGTCTTGCTCACGTTCAATTGGAGAAAGTTGTCCCTCGTCCAGCACTTAATGGAGCTCCTGTGGCTCAATGGTTAGAGTACTTGTCTTGCAAGCTGGGGAAACCAAGCTGGGGAGACCTGTGTTCGAATCCAGGCAGGTCAGGGCGAAACCTTGGGCAAGTTTCCTTACTCCACAAGCCTAATAATAATCCCTCCAAAAAAACACAATAATAAAATTGGTCATTTCAATCCACGACTGTGTGTGGGACACTGCTGTGCGCAATTGGCTGCCGCGATTCGCCCACAAATATATACAGTCAATTCACTTTACAGTATATTCTGTGAAGTGCTTTGGGACGTTGATAAGATGTGGAAAGCGTTATATCAAATGCAAGGATTATTATTATTATTAATATCGGACAGACATGCTGTCAGAACATCAATGGTCTGGGGGTTGAGGGATGAGGCTGAGAGGTGTCGTCTGTATACATGTGCAAATTTACCCCATGTTTGCAGATGACATCGCCCAGAGGGAGCGTGTAAATGGTGAAAAGGAGGGGGCCAAGGACAGAGCCCTGGGGGACGCCGTGAGAAACTGTGCGGGGGTTTGAGGAGAAACCGTTAGAAGATACAAAATGTAGGCGGTAGGGTGCGGCGATATATCGCTAAACCCGATATAATTTTCATATCGATATGCCAATATAGACATTCTAAAAATATCGATATATCGAAAAATCAATATTTCGAGGTAAAAAATCGGGATGCGAGCACACTGAACTACAAGACCCAGAATGCGCATCTCTATACACAATGCACAGACCGAGGTGCAAAGCCGCCATATTGTATTCATAGTCCTTGAATACTATGAATTCCGAATGCGCGCGCATGCGCAGTACGAAAAACCCGAAAATATCGATATTTCGGTATATCTCGATATGAGCCCATCGATATATTTAATCGGAAAATTTCCATATCGACGGAACCTAGTAGGCGGTGGGTCAGGTAGGAATGGAACCAGTCAAGGACTGTGCCTTGAAGGTTGAGGTGGGAGGAAAGACGTTGGAGGAGGATGGTGTGATCGACTGTGTTGAACGCAGCAGACAAGTCAAGGAGGACGAGGAGGCAGAGGGAGCCCTGGTCGCAGGCGGTTAGGATGTCGTTAGTAACCTTGACCAGGGCAGTTTCCGTGCTGTGAGCAGGGCGGAAACCTGATTGGAGGGGTTCAAGGAGTGAGTGAGTTGAAAGGAAGGAGTGGAGCTGGGAGGCAACCACTCTTTCAAGGACCTTAGAAAGGAACGGGAGGTTGGAGATGGGTTGGTAGCTTGATGGCTGCGACGCATCAAGGGAGGGTTTTTTCAGGTTAGGGGTGATGGTGGCTGTTTTAAGGGAGGTAGGGACGGTGCCTGAGGAGAAGGAAAGGTTGATGGTATCAGAGATGATTAGGGCCAGAAGGTGGAGCTGGGTGTGGAGGAGGGGGTTGGGGATGGGGTCCAGTGAACACGTGGTGGGTTTCATGGAAGTGATTATTTTTGTGACTGAAGACGGGGAGGTGGGGATGAAAGTATGAAAGGGGGAGTGGGTGGGAGTTGGAATAGCGGATGGAGGGGCGGAGGTGGAGGAAAGATGGGGGGAGGAAACCGCAGAGCGGATTCGATTTTGGACTCGAGGAAGTCCAACATGTCCTCGCAGCGTGCGTTTGAGGAGAGGATCCGTGAAGCGAGATGGGGGGGGTGGCAGAGGAGCTGGTTGGTGGTGGCGAAGAGGAGGCGGTGGTTGTCCTTCGCTTCCAGGATTATCCTGGAGTAGACGGCTGATTTGGCGGTGGCTAGGGCGGAGCGGTAAAATTTGATGCGGTCCAGCCAGATTTGTTGGTGGACCGTGAAGCCAGATTTGAGCCAGGTGCGTTCAGCTGCTCGCACTTGGCTCTTGAGGGAACGGAGGTGTGTTGTGTACCACGGTAATGATCGGGGGTGGGAGACAATTCTGGAGGTGAGGGGGGCCAGGGTGTCGAAGGTAGTGGAGAGGGTGTTATGGAGGGCGGTGGAGGCGGAGGATGGGTCGGTACAGGAAGAGTGCCACAGTGGGAGGAGGTAGGAGGTTTCGTGGGCAGAGGTGAAGGTTTGTGGGGGAATCTTCTTCCAGCGCCGGTAGAAGATGGTGGTGGGTTTGGAGGTGGAGGTGGGAGGGATAGAGGTGTTGAGAGAAATGAAAAGGTGGTCTGAAATGGCCTTGTCGATGATGGTGACGCCAGAGACGTTGATGCCTCGGGTGATCACCAGATCGAGCGGATGGCCGTGGATGTGGGTGGCAGTGTGAATGTGAAGGGAAAAGTTAAAAGACGAAAGCAAAGAGGAAAATTCAGAGGAGGTGGAGCAGGAGGGGGTGAAGTGGAGGTTGATGTCGCCAAGAATTATATGATGATTAGAGGAGGCACAAAGGGAGGTTGAAAGTGAGGAAAAATCTGAGAAATGAAAGTGGGGGAGGATTTAGGGGGGCGATATACTAAAAGGATTTTGAAAGAACTGTGGGAGGAGTGAGAGAAGGTGAGCTGTTCAAAAGAGGGGAAGGAACCGGAGGAGTAGGGGTATAGGGCGAGAGATGTCATTGAGATGAGGGCCACACCACTGCCACAACGGTTGGGTCGAGGAGCATGGTGGAATGTGTAGTTGGATGGTGTGGCTTCAACAAGGGGGAAGGTGTCGCCTGAGGTGATCCAAGTCTCCGTCAGGGCCATCATGTCAACGTTCTCATCAAGGATGATAAAGCATCAGCTTTGCTTGCCTCACCATTCCTATCTTCAGCTCTTCCCTGGGACCCCATATCATGTTCTCTTGAACCATTGAGTCCAATCTCACAAACCCATAGTTACTTCCTCACCCTCTTCCACATCTTCTGTCCAAAAGTGCACTCCCATGAAATATGCACAATTGTTTCTTCCTGCAACCACCTCTCGAGCTACCAACACTATTCTCCTTTTGAACGTGAAACTCCAGCATGGAAGGCAGTCATTTACAAGCCATTTTGCTTCAAGCCGTATAATCCAAGCTGGCACAGCAATGTGCTAATTGTTGGAGTTGGCATTCTTCAGATGAGATGATAAACTGAGGTCAGAAAGAGATTAAAGATCCCATGGCACTACAAACAACAAAAATTGCACCTTACATAGCGCCTTTCACGTCGGGAGGACGTCCCAAAGCGCTGAACAGTCAGGTCGGGACCCGAACGGAGGGTGAGGGTCAGGGGAGGGGGAAGATTTAGTGGGGGGGGGCCGAAAGCGTGGTCGAAGAGGAAAGTCTTGAGACCGGCCTTGAAGGAGGAAAGGGAGGAGGCAAGGCGGAGGGGTGCGGGATGGAGTTCCACAGTGTGGGAGCAGAGCGGCTGAAAGCCCGGCCACCGATGGTTGGGCGTTAGGGCGGTGGACGCGGAGCAGGCCTGACTCTACTGAACGGAAGGTGCGGGCAGGCTGATAGGGAGACAGTAGGTCAGAGAGATAGGCGGGGGCAAGGCCATGAATGGCCTTGAAAGTGAGGATGAGGATCACTATTCGAAAAGAGAAGGGAGTTTCTCCTGGTGATCTGGTCAACAGTTTCCCAGATAAAATTTGTCACTTACTTCATTGTATGTGTAACTGGCTGCAGGTTTTGCCCATAAAATGCAGTCAATGCACAGTACTTCGTGTGAAGCACTATTGAGTTTCGGCAATGTAAGAAGCTCTTTTTACCTCTTAAGTGGTTAACCTTCGGGGATGACCTCTCGACGTGAAAGGAGCTCTATAACTGTAACTTTGTTGTTGTTCATCTCCAGTCCCAGCACCTAACAATGCCTCTTTAGTTAATAATAATAGCCTAATTAGCTAAATAGCCTCTTTAGTCTAATAATAATCTCACCCCAAAAATTGCAATAATAAAATTGGTCATTTTCAATCCACGACTGTTTGTGGGACACTGCTGTGCGCAATTGGCTGCCGGGTTTCACCCACAAATACAATATATTCTATGAAGCGTTTTGAGATGTCTAGAAGACGTGAAAAGCGCTATATATGCAAGGATTAGTATTATTATTATTTAGCTAGTCATTTGTATCATGTTAATTCACCCCCTCATTGATCGCCATGTGTGACTAGCATTTTTTATGAGATGGGGATTAGAAAGGGAATGATAAGTGGGAAAAAATTATTTGTTTGAGAAATTAATATGGGTGGCAGATCTTGGCTCTATTTAAAAGAAGGGAGTTTCTCCTCATATCCTGGCCAACAATCCCCCAGGTGAAATTGGTCATTCACTTCACGGCTGTTTGTGGGAGGGACATGGCTGTGCTCAAATTGGCTGTTTTCTCTTTCAAATACAGTGATTTTACAGTAATTGTGGTGAAGCACTTTGAGTCATTTTGGTGATGTGATAAGGCACTTGTATCGAACGCAGGGATTATTATTATCTTCAACTATGTTACTCTTGTCAAAAAAAAACTGCCTTACAACTTTTTTAAATAACCTACACTTTATAGTGTGTAATGTACAGTCAGCTTGCCTCAAACACATAATCTTGCTAAAAACTTTTGCTGTTTACATGGCCAGTAATTTACAGCAATGTTTATTTAGTCATCTGCATTCACTGCATAACTCATCTTTGTTCACTGATACTACATTGGACATTGAGTTCAAGATAGTATTTAAACAATATTTAAACAATAATTAGATAAACATTTCAAGCGAAATTAACTGAAAGGTTATGGAGAAAGGGAAGAGTTTAGAGAAGATAACGGAGAGTTAGCAGTGACACAGCAATGACAAAGTATGAGAGAAGTTATTCATTAAATGAAAGTTAGTTTACTTAAATTCAATTTATTTTTCATATTTTCTCAAGCAATCCTTATTTTATCTAAACAGATGTGGCATCCAGAAAATTACACAAGTCTCTGTCATTGGATGCTCTTGTAAACAATGTGTGCTGTGTTCTTTATATTTGAACCAATGTCCTTTATATTTGAACTAGTGCCAACTCTCCCATTGGAGTGGTCAACTCTTTTTCTTTAAAATGTAGTGTGTCCAATTATTTTTTCCCCACAGCAAATACCTCAGTGTTCATCATCTGGCCTATATCTACCTGGGGTAGAGTTCCATGAGAGATTGTTGGTCTGTTTGTAATTGTTATTCAATGAATTATTGTCAAATCTTGACTAGTTAAGAAACATCTGGTCTTTGAGCAAAGAAGACTGCTTTTCTCTGCCTCTACTTCTACCCGCATTGTAGCCAGATTCTCTTCTTCATCCCTTTGTCACATCTAGACTTAATTCTCTTGTGCTATCCTTGTAGTAATTCCTAACTCAATCCTCTAATCTTATCCAGAACTCTTCAGTCGATAGTCACTTTCACTCTTTCGGGCTCAAGGCTCCACAAGCTTATCACCCCAACCACCACCCCCTCCCCACTACCCTCGCCAGACTCTACTGACTCACTGTTCCTCAGCAGATTGACTTAAACCCTCATCCTGACTTTCACATGCTTCCTTCCCCACCCTATTTCTGGCTTTTTATCCAATCCAATTCTCCTTTTACCATCTCCACAAATTCAGGCCGAACGCATGTTCCCTCCCTCCTTCCATTTTTGGTAGCTTTCAGCTATGTGCCCCCACTTCCTGGAATTGGGTCTCAAACATTTGCTGTTTCACCCACTCCCTCACTTATTTCAAAAGCTTGCCAAATAACTACCCCACAATCTTTGCTTTGGTCATTTCTCTCATCCCTGCTGTATTTACCACCTTGCTTCTGTTTGTATCCTTTGTAAATCATATTGAGATGTTATATTTTGTAAACCATATAAACAAAAACATTGAACTTGCCACAATTCTCGACGCTGGCAACACAGGAGAAGCTTATCGGATTCAGTCATTCAAAAATTGGTCATTTCGATCCACGACTGTTTGTTTGTGAGATACTGCTGTGCATAATTGGCTGCCGAGTTTCACCCACAAATATAGTCAATTCACTTTACATTATATTCTGTGAAGCGCTTTGTGACATCGATAAGATGTGAAAAGTGCTATATGAAATGCAAGGATTACATTTTTTATTATTATTTCTCTGATGTCTGTTTTAGCATTTTGTTGTTCTTGCTCAGCTAGTTGCTGAACTCAAGTCAGGGAAATTTGATCAGGGACACAATACCTCACCTCACCCAGAGACATACACAGAAATTGAGGAATGTGTGGTTACTCAATATAATTGGAAGTTATTACAAACTCTTACTACAATAGTCATTCTTGGTCAAACTTTCCACATTCCACACAACCCTCATTGTGGAAGAAAAACTCCCATCTTCCCCCTGTTTACTTTCAGCATGTTTTTCCTTATCAGGACTCTTGCCTTTCTTCATAACTCCAGTCGTAAGTTAGTTACTGTGATTTTTGCAGGGCAGACTGGCACTGTTGAATCATTATTGATAATTTCAGATTGAAAAGATAATTGCACAATTATAATACAGAGAGCTATTTCATTGACAGGTCACACATAAATTAATTCCTATGTACAATATTACCAAACATAAATGTAAATAGGCTAGGGTTATTCTCTCTGGAGCAGAGAAGATTGAGGGGAGACCTAATAGAGGTTTATAAGATCATGAGGGGTTTCGACAGGGCAAATAGAGAAAAACTCTTTCCACTCGTGGGTGAATCTGTGACTCGTGGTCACAGATTTAAAATAGTTTCAAGGCGCAGTAGAGGGGAGCTGAGGAGAAATTTTTTCACTCAGCGAGTTGTTCGAATCTGGAATGCATTGCCTGAAAAGGTGGTGGAGGCTGATTCGATAACAACTTTTAAAAGGGAATTAGATCTTTATTTAGGAAGAACGGGTCTATTAGGCTATGGGGAGCGGGCAGGGCAATGGGATTGAATCGCTCTTTTCAAAGAGCCGGCACAGACTAGATGGGCCGAATGGCCTCCTTTTGTGCCGTAAAATTCTATGATTCTATGATTCTATGATA
Source organism: Hydrolagus colliei (assembly GCA_035084275.1). Taxonomy (NCBI): domain Eukaryota; kingdom Metazoa; phylum Chordata; class Chondrichthyes; order Chimaeriformes; family Chimaeridae; genus Hydrolagus; species Hydrolagus colliei. Next base: position 83,539,962 of record CM068743.1, read on the forward strand.
AATGCATGCATTCCTCTCTGACTTCTCTTTATGTATTTGCCTGTTTCTCTCTCTCCCCCCCCTGTCTCTAACTCAACTATATACACTGGTGCAATGTACATGTAACAATGTGCTTATGTACTGCTTTTCACATCTGATACTGCCTTGGAATACCTCAGAGTTAGCGTGGAACATCGAAGTGGGAGGTGGTGAGAGGGAGATGACCGAAGGGAGCTTGGGGAACAGTTAGTGAGGGGTCCTTGGAACTGAATTCCAAGTGGCGTATTTGGCAATGGAATGTCTTAATCGAAGCAACTCCATATGAGTCTCGGTTGTTCGGTTCCTGAGCCATCTTAACACAATAATCCAGGGCCAGCCTGGCTCATTAGCAGGACTTGGAAAGAGTGACCCATTTATTGGGGGCAGAGATTTTTCTCACTCAGCTCCTGGTAACTGCAGTAGACTCTTGCTTCAGTAGGCATAACGGGGAGGGTGGTCCTAGCTAAACAAGGACCAGTGGCAAGTTCCTGAAATTAAAGAGCATTTTTGCTACTGTTTTTATTATAAGGTGAAGCGAGAAGTTGGCGATGTCAGTATCCTGATAAACAATGCAGGTATCGTCTCTGGAAAGAAATTTATGGATGTGCCAGACAGCTTGCTGGAGAAAACGTTGGAGGTGAATACTCTGGCCCATTTCTGGGTAAGTACAGTACTCTGCTGCCAGTTTTTAGATGAAGAAAACCAGAGATCAGTAATTTTATTCAATGAATTTACATAGCCAATTATTCATTGGATTGAAAATCTTAAAATTCCAAAATACCTGTGTTCTTCTCAGAATAAAATTAAGCATTGGTCTGCCTGGCTCAGTTGGTCACGCTCTTACCTTCTCCATCACTGACTAGCTGATAATGTGTGTGGCTAAGCCAACACTGTTTTAGACACACGCACTAATTTTAGTAGAAAACGTCTTGCATACACTTACACAATACATGTAAATTGTAGTTCACATATACATGTAAACATACATGTGCTTAACAAACAGCTATTTAACAAACATCTACCATCACTCAGTGCAGAACTTTGCCGTTTTCCTCTCTCACCAAGGTTTGGAATTCTTTGGAAATTTTGCTCTTTATTTTTTACGAGATGTACAGACCCACCTGCCCCTGCTGTCCATGCAGAATGTGGTTGGATGCTGTTTGCCCTTTGCAGTGACATGCCCCTTTTTCGCTGTTCATCATTGGCTGGACTGGTTTCCTTCTGCTGCCTGGAGCCATTTTTCTGATTAGTCAAGCTCCCTTCTCCATACAATATTGCTGGGGTTTCCATGTTGCTGAAATCCAGCATTTTCACCTTTGTTACACACCAATAAACAGTAACCAATCAATCAAATACAAAATACAATGCAAAACTTAATTTGTGTAGCACCTTTCACGTCCGGAGGATGTCCCTGGGCACTGGGAATCACCTTGGGTGTTTGTACATGTACTATTTTGCCAACAGGCCCACAAAAAGGTTGATGTACACAGTATTGAGAGCATATACCCAAGGATCATGTCTATTACAGTACTAAGTTTGGATTTACTAATCAAAAATGCAATTTTGCCACATTTTGATTCCCAATTTGTCTCATGTGGCTGTTGGCTCAGGTATTGGATAATTGTGCTTTAGAGAACTTGGCATTCTGGTTGAGTTTTGTGAAATATAGAATCATAGAGTCTAGTGAGGAAACATTGGGGACGGCAATGGAGAAATCTACCATGGAGGTGCCAAAAATTTAATCTGTTTTATAACCATTCTTCCAGTTGTATCTTCTTGCCTACTCATTTCAGTCTTGATGCTGTAGTGCAGTGGCTTCCAAACTTTGAACAGCAGTACCCCCCTAACTCAGCAACGTTTTCGTTTTGCCCCCTACCCCCTCCTTCACACTCAGCTCCACACACTCGGGTCCTCGGCTCCACACACACTCGGGGGCTCGAGACTCTAAAGCTCCTCCCCCCGGCCAATGGTACACACCCCCCAAGGGAGGCGTACCCCACAGTTTGGAAACCACTGCTGTAGTGCAACTTGGGTAATAACTTTTAAAGTACCTGTAATTTTTTTCACCATAATTATTTGGTGGAAGCATGTCAATTTAAGATCTGAATCCTATGGTATTTTTAAGCTTTGAGCGTGTGCACATATTTTGCTGATTGACCTATGCATTCATACATGATACCTGCAACAATGCGTAGATCACACAGCATGATGCTGAGGTCATGTAACATGGAACATGTTTCAGGAAGTATTCTTAATACACTCAGATGCTGTTACCTGGCACCAGAATTAATATTGCGATAAAAATACAAACCGCTACTATACCTGAAGAATAAGATGCCTCACCTTTCCATTGTCCTTTTTAATCTCGTTTAAATAATCTTTGACACAACTAGCTTTCTTGTAGCATTGGAGAATGATTGTCTTTCATCCCACTCCAACCCAAACCATTTTCAGATCCATAACAATTTAGATTTTCCTTTTATTTTCCTGACAATGCAGTTCCACACAGACTCCCACCGTCTCCTGCTACACGAGTAACACAATGTTTTCCATTCTCTGTTCTTCTCGCCAGCTGGACCATAAACAGAATGGTTTATGTAGTGCAACTTAGCACTACATTTGAAAACTGTTACTTTGTGAACACCCAATTTATGCCAGGGAACAGGCCGGGACAAACGTGGCTGTTTTTAAAAATATATATAATTAGTTTTAAGCAAACGCTTGTGATTTTAATTGTCATTATTTTACATTTCATTGATGACCAGACATTTTAAAATTTCAAAGCGACTCCCAATGGATATTTCTCTTAGTACGTTTACTCAGCAATGCACCATAAACTCAACAACACAAATGTAATATCCGATGCAAATGCAACAAGAACACATTACATTTGTATAGCTTCTGTCATGTCGGGAGGAAGTCCCAAGGGGCTGGACAGTCAGGGATTTGGAAAGATTATTATAACACATCGCAGAAAATTTGTCAGATGAAAAAAACAGCTTGAATGCACTAACAATGTATAAAGCTTCAGAGTATAGAAGAGTGAAAATATTGCAGCTTCAGCGAGATGAAAGAGTAATTTTGAGGATTAACTGTTTTTAGACCTACAAAGCATTCCTGCCTGCAATGATCGCCAGCAACCATGGCCACCTGGTCTCTATTGCCAGCTCTGCGGGAGTGATTGGAGTCAATGGCTTGGCAGGTAGGAACGGCTCTGTAATCTGCTGTCCTGTTGAGCATTTTCATCATTTCAGATTGAATGTGGTGAGAGGGAAGCATGGGTCTGTTTAACCCCAAACTGCATATGTTTCTATTTTAAGTGTTTTTCAACCTGTTTTGCCTGCCGCATGTGTTTAAAGTTAGATTTTGGGGGGTGGGATTTTGTACGTTTGGGTTAACAATAGACAGACACACACACACGCATGCATTCAAAATAATACTCAAGAATAAGCAGAATTACTTGCTTTTAGTAATAATAGCACTTGTTAGCATGTAACATTGTGCCTTCTAATGCAACTTCTCAAAAAGCAAAATGCTTCAATGTATAGTAAATGATATGCAGGCAAGTGTGATAGCTAATTTGTACCACAATCTCTTACAAACAAAATTGTGGTGAATAGATCATCTGAATATTCAAGTTTATTTAACTTTTAGCAAGTCTAACATGTTTAGTTTTGCATCGGAATGAAATACTGTACCGGTCACAACTCCCGAGGGATTGTTTTATACAGTAGAGGGACACTCCTAACTAAAATAAGTCAATCTGCTCGTTCAGTGTTTGTCAAGGTACAAGCACTTCATGGCTGGTCATTACCAAAAATCTGACGGAATTATTTACTTATGACCTATCGTAATTTAAGACGAAACTGAACCAATCTGTGGTATCAAAACAACAACAACAATTTACATTTATATAGCGCCTTTCACGTCGGGAGGACGTCCCAAGGCGCTAAACAAGAGGCGTGTGACCCGAGCTGGGAGGGGAGTGTTTGGGAAGGGGTGAAACACGAAGGGGAGGTAAAAGAGTTCGGGGTGGAACAAAATGCACGATGGGAGAGGAAAGTCTTCAAACCGGCCTTGAAAGAGGAAAGGGAAGAGGCGAAACGGAGGGATTGAGGGATGGCATTCCATAAGGTGGGAGCGGAGAAACTGAAGGCCTGGCCTCCGATGGTGGGGCGGTTCGGGCGGGGGGCTTGGAGCAGGCCAAGTCCTGTTGAACGGAGGGTCCGGGTGGGCGTGTAGGGGGAGAGTAGATCGGTTAGGTAGGATGGGGCAAGGCCGTGTAAGGCCTTGTAGGTGAGGACGAGGATCTTAAATTCGATCCTCTGGAGGATGGGGAGCCAGTGGAGACGGGCGAGGGTGGGGGTTAAGTGGTCACGGAGGCGGGTGCGGGATAGTACACGGGCTGCAGAGTTTTGGATGGCCTGCAGCCTATGAATGGAGGAACTGGGGAAGCCGACTAGGAGAGAATTTCCGTAATCCAGCCGTGAGGTGATGTACGCGTGCACGAGTGTTTCGGCAGCGCGGGGGGTAAGATAATTGCGGAGCCTGACAATGTTGCGCAGATGGAAATAGGCGGTGCCGGTCAAGGCGCGGATGTGGGGGAGGAAGGAAAGTTTTTGATCGAACATGATGCCGAGGTTCCTGATTGGCTTTGTGAGGTGGAGAGTGCAGCCTTGGATGTTGCGGCTGGCAGCGCCCGATGTGCGGAGGCGCTGGCTTGAGCCAATCAGGAGGGCCTCGGTCTTATTCATGTTCAATTGCAAAAAGTTGTCCCTCGTCCACGATTCGATGTCGGACAGACATGCTGTCAGAACATCGATCGTCTGGGGGTTGAGGGATGAGGCAGAAAGGTACAACTGAGTGTCATCCGCATACATGTGGAAATTTACCCCATGTCTGCGGATGATGTCGCCCAGGGGGAGCGTGTAAAGGGTGAAAAGAAGGGGGCCGAGGACAGAGCCCTGAGGGACGCCGTGGGAAACTGTGCGGGGGTTTGAAGAAAAGCCATTGGAAGAAACAAAATGTAAACGATGGGTCAAATAAGAATGGAACCAGTCAAGGACTGTGCCTTGAAGGTTGAGGTGGGAGGAAAGACGTTGAAGGAGGATGGTGTGATCGACTGTGTCGAACGCAGCAGACAGGTCAAGGAGGACGAGGAGGCAGAGGGAGCCCTGGTCACAGGTGGTTAGGATGTCATTTGTGACCTTGACCAGGGCAGTTTCTGTGCTGTGGATAGGGCGGAAACCTGATTGGAGGGGTTCAAGAAGTGAGTGATTTGAAAGGAAAGAGCGGAGCTGGGAGGCAACCACTCTTTCAAGGACCTTGGATAGAAACGGGAGGTTGGAAATGGGTCGATAACTTGATGGTTGTGACGCATCAAGGGAGGGTTTCTTCAGGATAGGGGTGATGGTGGCTGTTTTAAGGGAGGTAGGGACGGTTCCTGAGGAGAGGGAAAGGTTAATGGTGTCAGAAATGAGTGGGGCTAACAAATGGAGCTGGGTGCGGAGGAGGGGGGTGGGGATGGGGTCCAATGAGCACGTGGTGGGTTTCATGGAGGTGATTGTTTTTGTGACTGAAAGCGGGGTGGTGGGGTTGAAAGTGTGAAATGGGGGGTGAGTAGGGGTTGAGGTAACTGATGAGGGCGCGGAGGTGGAGGAGTGGTGGGGGGAGGAAACCGCAGAGCGGATTTTCTCAATTTTGGACTCGAGGAAATCCAGCATCTCCTCACAACGAACGTTGGAGGAGAGGATCTGCGAGGTGAGGCGGGGGGGGCGGAGGAGCTGGTTGGTGGTGGCGAAGAGGAGGCGGTGGTTGTCCTTCGCTTCCAGGATTATCCTGGAGTAGACGGCTGATTTGGCGGTGGCTAGGGCGGAGCGGTAAAATTTGATGCGATCCAGCCAGATTTGCGGGTGGACCGTGAGGCCAGATTTGAGCCAGGTGCGTTCAACTGCTCTCACTTGGGTTTTGAGGGAACGGAGGTGAGATGTGTACCACGGTGGTGATCGGGAATGGGAGACGGTTTTGGAGGTGAGGGGGGCCAGGGTGTGAAGGGTAGTGGAGAGGGTGTTGTGGAGGGCGGTGGAGGCGGAGGATGGGTCTGTACAAAAAGAATGCCATTGTGGGAGGAGGTCGGAGGTTTCTAGGACAGAGGTGAAAGTTTGAGGGGGAATCTTCTTCCAGGGCCGGTAGAAGATGGTGGTGGGTTTGGAAGTGGAGGGGGGAGGGATAGAGGTGTTGCAGGAAATGAAAAAATGGTCAGAAATGGCCTTGTCTGTGATGGTGACGCCAGAGACGTTGAGGCCTCAGGTGATCACCAGATCGAGAGGATGGCCGTGAGTGTGGGTGGCAGTGTTGATATGAAGGGAGAAGTTGAAAGACGAAAGTAAAGAGGAAAATTCAGAGGAAATGGGGCAGGAGGGGGTGAAATGGAGGTTGAAATCGCCAAGAATAATAAGGCGATCAGAGGAGGCACAAAGGGAAACTAAAAGTGAAGAAAAGTCTGAAATGAAAGTGGGGAGGGTTTGGGGGGGCGATAAACTAGTAGGATTTTGACAGAACTGTGGGAGGAGTGAGAAAGGGTGAGATGTTCAAAAGAGGGGAAGGAGCTGGAGGAATAGGGGGATAGGGCAAGAAACAATTGAGAAATACTGTATAAAGTCATCAGAAGTTTCAGCTGACAGTACGGGGCTGATATTCCATTGCTGAAATGGGAGAAGGTTACCTGGATTTGATTCCTGACAGGGCGAAACATTGGACAAGTTTCCTCACTCCACAAGCCTCTGTTTACCTAGCAGTAAGTAGGAACCTGGTTGTTTGTTGATTGGTGGATCACTTTTCTGGGGGTAATAATTCCTTCAACAATAAATTAAAATAATTTGGTCACTTTGTTCATGAGACACTGCTACGCCAAATTGGCTAATGCCAAATTTCGAGAAAAATGACTTGAGAATCTGATGTTAATATATCCAGTGTGCATTTCTTCTTGTGATAAATTGGAAATCTGTAATGAGCCCCTGGTCCTCTAGCCAACAATAGAACTAAGTGTTTCATTAGTGTTAATGAAGTGGGGATCTCTAACTGTGTCTTGTATGATGTGTGTTAGCGTTTAAAAAAGATAAACTTGAATGCCATGTGTTCACATGCAAAATGTGAATTAAACATTCTTGCCTGTGTATTACTTCAATAGTATAGCAGACACACAAATCAAAGCCTATATATAATTATTTCTGGCTGTTCATGATTTGGGCCTGGAGGATTAATTCTCGTTCATAAACAAGAAGAAATTCAGCTGCTTTTGAGGCACTGCATTCAGGTGTATCTCTCGGGTGTTGATCTACAGGGAGGGGAAGGAAACATGAAAACAAACTGTGAAGTGTTACATATGCATTTGAATGAGGTAAATTTACAGATTACAGCCTGGAATCCTGCCTCAGCATGAATCAATTAGTGTGAAACATAATGAAATTTCCATTATGTTAATCTCTTTTAAGATTTCCCTGAACAGTCGTATTACTTTTAAGTATTAAACTGGCTTTAGCCTTGATGAAACCGTTTAGTGTGGGCTTGTTAGTGAACAATCCATACCTTTCCACAGATTATTGCTCGAGCAAGTTTGCAGCGGTGGGCTTTGCTGAGTCTATTGCCATGGAGCTAATTCATTTGGGGAAAACTGGTGTCAAGACCACTATTGCCTGCCCATACTTCATAAACACTGGCATGTTTGATGGCTGCCAGACCAAGTAAGTAGAGAATTGATTTATTGGATATGGAATCTGCAACCTAAATGCTATTTTCTCAAAGCTTAATATTATATAAATGTACAGTTTTTAAGTGTGAGACATTGTACCCCATCATTTGCAACTCATTTGCAACTCCGCCATTTGCCAGTATCTTAGAGAGTTTGGTTTCTAACCCAACTTCCAAAACATTTAAGTCTCACGTAAAGATTAATTACAAAACACTGTTGGATATTCCTATTCAAATGTGCTTTTGGCCACCTCCCCTCAAATGCCGCCCTCTCCCTCCCCGCCCCCCCACCTCCAGCTCGGAGTCAGGTTCCCTCACTGTTAAGCGCTCTGAGGCACTACCCAGCATGTGGGGGGGGGGGGGGGGGGGGGGGGGGGCATGTAATGCAAGTTGTTGTGGTTATTGTAAAACAACGACAAAATTACATTGATAGAGCACTTCGCACGTCGGGTGGATGTCCCAAAGCGCTGAACAATTAAATCGGGACCTGAACGGGGTGGGGAAGGGTCGGGTTAGTGGGTAGGGGGAAGGAGAGTAGGAAAGTGGGGAGAGTTATGAGGGCAGCAGAAGGCACAGTCGAAGAAGAAGATCTTGAGACTGGCCTTGAAGGAGGAAAGAGAGGAAGCGAAGCAATGGCATAGCAGGATGGAGTTCCAGAATGTGGGAGCAGAGAGGCTGAAAGCCGGGCCACCGAAGGTAGGGCAGTTCAGGCGGGGGCCATGGAGCACGTCAGAGCCCGCTGAATGGAGGGGACAGGCAGGCTGATAGGGAGACATCAGGTCGGAGAGAGACAGAGGCGAAACTGTGAATGGCCTTGAAAGCGAGGACGAAGATCTTGAATTCGATCCTCTGGGGGATATGGAGCCAGTGGAGACAGGCGAGGGTGGGAGTGATGTGGTCGCAGGAACGTACACGAGCTGCAGAGTTCTGAATAGTCTGCAGCTTGTGAAGGGAGCTGGGAAGGCTGACGAGGAGAGTTCCCCTAGTCGAGCCTTGATGTGATGAATTGCTGGACAAGTGTTTCAGCAGCATGGGGGGTGAGGCAGTGGCGGAGTATAGCAATGTTGCGGAGGTGATGGAAGGCAGTACCAGTTACGGCGTGGATTTGGGGGATGCCCTATCAACCTGTCCACTCCCTCCGTTCAGCAGGCTCCAGCCTGCTCGATGTCTCCTGTCTCTCCCGCCCTACCCTCAGCGGCTGGTCTCTCAGCCTCTCTGCCTTTATGCTTTTGAACGCCATCCCACGATCCCTTCACCTTGCTCCCTCCCTTGCCTCCTTCAAGACCAATCTCAAGACCCTCCTCTTTGACCGTGCCTTCAGTCTCCTTCCTATCTCTCTGCCCTCCCTCCCTGCCCCTCTTCCCACCATGCTCAAGTCCTGACCTCTGACTGTTCAGCACCTTAGGACATCCTCCCGACGTGAAAGGTGCTCTACATATGTAATTTTGTTGTTGTTGATAATGCCTCACAAGCACTTACAATGCATGTTCATTTCAATGCATGTCCAAAACATCCCGGAGCACAGACTTAGAAAATAAGAAAATAATCCATACTCAACTTTTGTGCAGGTGGCCCCGTCTTCTTCCCATTTTAGAACCAAATTACGCTGCCAAAAAGATTGTGGATGCCATTCTACGGGAGCAGGTGATACTTATGATGCCACGAAGCCTATACACGATGGTCTTTTTTAAATGGTAAGAGCCTTACCTCCACTAGAGAGTTTAAATTTATTTGTCAAGAACTAATAAATCTGTATCATTGCAAGTGTAACTTAGTAGAGTAAAACCTAAAGTAAGTTGCATCATTTGGGACCGTACATTTAGTAGAATTTATGCAAAGTATAAGTCAAAATTGAATAGAATGTAAACTCTCGAATGGCACTTGGCAAATGTATGCCTTAGGGGTTTGTACGATTTAAAGAGATCAAACGTATGCAAATTTTACCGTAATATGATTTTTTTCTCTGCATGGCTGTTGTGCAAGTAACCAATAAATCAAGTGCTATACTGCTGCAATGCTGCATGCATGATGAATCAGAAAGTGAAGTGTGTGTGCATTCTTGCATGTGGATAGCATTATTCAGATCATACATGCAGTGTGTGGTGCGGCTGTTAGTGCAAAATAGTAAATGGCAAATTAAACCGAATTTTCAACCTTACTACCGTGATGAATTGTATCCAATGAAAGCTTTGTAGTATTTGATCATACTTTCAGGCCCCTTTTTCTCTCGTTCTCTTCTGCACCCCGCCCTATCCCCCCTACCCCACCCCCCCCCCCCCCCCCCCCGCCCCCCCCCAACCACCCCATTGCTAGCTCAGGCTCCTGGTCATGTTGTATGAAATCCTTTGAGAATTCCTCCAGAAGTGAATCGTACTACAGTAAAAGCTTCGTTATCCAGCACCCTCAGGACCTGACCGTTGCCGGTTAATCAAATATGCCAGATATTCAAGCGGCAAGTTGCCGAAAATTCTACACAAAAAATTAACTTGTTTAAAAACATACCATATTAATAATAGACTAAATAATAACAGAATATTGTATGGATACTAGGGAACGGTGATTAATCGGTTTTTCGATTAAACCCGATATGATTTTCAGATCGGTATGCCGATATGGTGATTCTAAAAAAACTGTTATATCGAGAGATTCGATTTTAAAAATATACATCGATATATTTTTAATATCGTTCCTGGCAATATATCAATATTGTTGGTATTATCAGTGTAATGCGATCTTTTCCAGCTTACCTTGTCGCCGGCATTGCAACCTCCTAGACCTAGAGCATGGAATGCGCGTACATTCGGTGCGCGCGCACAATTAACGGGCGCGCACATCCGATGCGCACGCACACTTTACTGTGTATACTCGACGTGAGTCGTGGCGTCTTAACAAAGTCGCATCGCTGAAAATTGTAGTTTGAAAATTTACCTTTCTCATCATGGGGAAAAGAAGCCCCGTATGGGACTACTTTGAAAACAATGCAGTCAGTAATGGTGTGTATAGATGTACAGTTTGCAAGGTCTTGGTTAAGACATCTGATTCGAGCACGAGCAACCTGCGACAACACATTAAGCAGCACCACTCCGCCCAGCACGCTGCCCTCAGAGCGAAATCATTGTCGACAACAGCAGGAAGTCAAACCAGCGCTTCGGAGAAAGCGACAGGTAGTGGGGCCAGTGCAGCGCAAATAATTCCTGCTTTATTTAAGAGGAGAACATTGTTCCAGAGAGGGGACAAAAAGTGGCAAAGTATCACGAACGCTGTCACTTTTTGCATAGCAAAGGAGAGCTTGCCAATGGCGAAGGACATTAATTCAGACTTCAGACTACATAAAAATAAGTGGCATTTTGTGGCTGTAAGTGTTATTTTCGTGTGTGAGAGAGTTAGAAGCCAGATTATCACTGCTTCTATGTGTGTTGTCTAGTCAGACACACACAGCAGTGATAATCTGGCTTCTAACTCTTAACAGTCAGACTGTCTGTCTCTCTCTTTTCTATTGTAATAGATCTCATTTACACGTGGACATTACATGCTACTTTCAAGCAAGAAATGGAGGAGAATAAATCTCTAGATTTTGTTTTTGGTGTGTGTGTGTTCTATTTTGTGTTTAGAGATGGAGGGAGAGAAGGAGAGGGGGAAAGTTGGGAGAGAAGGAGAGAGGAAGAGAGGAGAGGGAGGGAGAGAATGAGGGGGAAAGGAGGGAGAGAAGGAGCGAGGGGAAAGGAGGGAGAGAAGGAGCGAGGGGAAAGGAGGGAGAGAAGGAGAGAGGCGAGGGAGGGAGAGGGGGAAAGTTGGGAGAGAAGGAGAGAGGAAGAGAGAAGAGGGAGGGAGAGAAGGAGAGGGTGAAAGGAGGGAGAGAAGGAGCAAGGGGAAAGGGGGGAGAGAGGAAGAGAGGAGTGGGGGGGAGGGAGAGAAGGAGAGGGGGAAAGGAGGGAGAGAAGGAGCGAGGGGAAAGGAGGGAGAGAGGGGAGGGAGGGAGAGGGGGAAAGTTGGGAGAGAAGGAGAGAGGAAGAGAAGGAGAGAGGAAGAGAGGAGAGGGAGGGAGAGAAGGAGAGGGGGAAAGGAGGGAGAGAAGGAGCGAGGGGAAAGGAGGGAGAGAGGGGAGGGAGGGAGAGGGGGAAAGTTGGGAGAGAAGGAGAGAGGAAGAGAGGAGAGGGAGGGAGAGAAGGAGAGGGGGAAAGGAGGGAGAGAAGGAGCGAGGGGAAAGGAGGGAGAGAAGGAGAGAGGAGAGGGAGGGAGGGAGGGAGGGACAGAAGGAGAGAGGGGAGGGAGGGAGGGAGAGAGGGAGGGAGAGAAGGAGAGAGGGGAGGGAGGGAGAGAAGGAGAGGGGGAAAGGAGGGAGAGGAGACAGGGAGGAGAGAGGGAGAGTGGAGGGGGAGGGAGAGAAGGAGAGGGGAAAGGAGGGAGAGGAGGAGAGGAGGGAGAGAAGGAGAGGGGGAGGTAGGGAGCAAACAACATCGTATAATTCAACAGACCTTGACACCAACATTACAAACTTTCTGGACCTAGAGCACGCATTTCGAAATGTGCGTGCACCGCGACTGCGCTCGCAGCGTCAGTGCGGACGCACCGTCAATGCGCGCGCACCGCGACTGAGCGCGCACCATAAATGCGCGCGCGCCATCAATGCACGCGCACTTCGAACGCATGCGCAGTATAAAAACTCGATAGATCGGTTTAAGCAGGTATGAGCAAACCGATATATCCATATCCGGAAAAATCCCATATCGCCGTTCCCTAATGGATACTTACCAATAAAGCATTCCAGCACACTCGGTAAAATGTACAGTAAAAAAGCATTCCAGCATTCGGTAAATTTAATAAGTGCGCATGTGCACGTATGCGCAAAGTGAGCATACTTTGTATGCGAAGTGTGGCGGATGGCTACAGTATGAGATCCGGTTGCTGGAATGGTGAATTGTATAGGGAGATACCGGTTGGTTGATCGTTCCGTTGGTTGGGTGCCGCCGGATAACCAAGCTTTTACTGTACAGTATATAAATGTAAATTGTCGTTATTGTTGTGGTGATCTGCAGCTCAGAATTTGCCTCACGAGAGAGCGACCGGGGTTCGATTCCTGGCAGGGCAAAATGTTGGGCATGTTTGCTTACTCCACACATTTTTGTTTACCCAGCAGTAAGTAGGAATGTGGTTATTAGTCCAGGGGTACAAATTCCTTGAAAAAAATTGGTCACTTCAATTACAACTGTTTGTGGGAAACTGTTGTGTGGAAATGGCTGTCGACAAAATATACAGTCAATTTACTTAACAGTAACAAAAACAGCAGTCGCTGGGAACACTCAGCAGGTCAGCCAGCATCTATGGAGAAAGGAAAGTGAGTCAACCTTTCGGGCCCACGACCCTTCATCAGAATTGGGGGCATTTTGGGTGGGAGAGACTTTTAAGGACTAACAGAAAAGGTGGAGGCAGGGCAAGGAAGACAAAGGAAAAAGTGGGGTACAAGGCAGGAGATGATGAATTAAAGAGGTGTTGATAATGCAAAACAAATGGGGGGGATGGGGGAATTGCAACAAAACCGGCAGACCAGAGAGAATAAAGGTGTAACAAAAACAGAAGTTGCTGGGAAAACTCAGCAGGAGAAAAAAGGTGTGTCTGGCTAGATGATAGTGTTAACATCTCTTTAACCCATCATGTCCTGTCCTCTATCTCACTTTTTCCTTTGTCTCCCTTGCTCCGCCTCTCCCCTATCTGTTAGTCCTTAAAAGCCTCTCCAATTTCAGATCTGCAGTATTTTGAGATTCACTTTACCGTATATACTGTGATGTGCTTTGAGACTCCTCGAAGACGTGAGAAGGCACTATATCAAATGGATTATTATTATCATCTAGTTTGGGTTGCAGTCATATTCATGGTAAAGTGTTAAATCATCACTTTTCGTCTAATACTAGAAATAATATAATAATACTTGCGTTTGGTATAGTGCTTTCCACATCTTATCAACGTCCCAAAGCGCTTCACAGAATTTACTGTAAAGTGAATTGACTGTATATATTTGTGGGCGAATCGCGGCAGCCAATTGCGCACAGCAGTGTCCCACACACAGTCGTGGATTGAAATGACCAATTTTATTATTGTGGTTTTTTTGGAGGAATTATTATTAGGCGTGTGGAGTAAGGAAACTTGCGCAAGGTTTCGCCCTGACCTGCCTGAATTCGAACACAACTTGCAAGACAAGTACTCTAACCACTGAGTCACAGGAGCTAATACAACCTCAACTCGCCATGGGATACTAATCATTCTGAAAATGAGTTACAGCACCCTATGAATAAGACAATTTATCCTGTAGAATTTTCAGCGCACCATGAAATTCTGAATATAATAAATATGCATTCATTACCTTGGGGAATAGTGAGATAAATGTTAAGCAAAAGAAAAGTTAAAAGTTGCTTTGGGGTCACTGATAGTGTGATATTCCACTTAAGGAGTGGTAGCCTGCCACCTGCTGGTTGTTTTCAGCAGGAGCATCACAAACATTCCCCATCATTTCTTGGGAAATCTTTCAACAAATATTTTGCAAACTGCTCGGACCTTCAGTGCAGTATCAGCCACAGCATTAAAACAAATTTATTAAAGATAAGTTTATTAGTGATATACTAACATCTTCAATAATAAAAGTCCTTCCATTTATTTGTTGGGAGTTTCAATCCCGAGAGTTCCAATGATGACCTAACAATCCTTATAGGTATAAGTAAGTTTAATGTTTGATATAGGCGTAAGTCATAGATTTCAAATTTAGTTATTAGATACCATAATTAGAATACAAGGTAATAGTCTTAAGATATAATAATGAGGGTAACGAGTATAATTATCAGTCACATAAATTATATATAAGTGTACTACCAGGTTCACACTGCACTCAGCTGAGAAGTCATGAAGAGATCCGCTCCCCTATACTCACAGCTGGAACCACTGCACCCTGCCTGCTCCTCGAGCCTCGTTCTCTACTTTTCCTACCTCAAAACTTCTCCAATTATACTCTTTTTTTCCCAGACTTTGACCCTCACTATAGATTGATTCAGTGGGACAAAGTTCTCTATCCTATCTTGAAGATGATGGAGTAACTACCCTTTCTTATCAACCGGGGTCAGGTTTCCCATACTCCAGTCATTCCCTGCAGAATGTATTCTGGTCCTGGCTGAAAATACGTACTTGCACAATGTTTATACATTTGGTTGTTATATTTGGATACAGAATGATACATACAGATACATGTTATGTCTAAACCTGTTTTTTCCAACAATTTGATATAGCACTTTTCACATCTTCCCGATCTAGACATCTCAAAGTGCTTCACAGAATATACTGTAAAATGAATTGAATGTATATTTGTGAGCGAAACAGGCAGCTAATGGTATACGGCAGTGTCCCACAAACAGTCGTGGCTTGAAATTAACCCCCCAAAAATTTGGAGGGATTATTATTGGGCGTGTAGAGTAAGGAAACTTGGCCAAGGTTTCACCATGCCTGAAATTGAACCCAGGTCACTCACTTGTAAGGTGAGTGCTCTAACCACTGAGCTACCAGGCTCCAAATATAATATTATAGTATAATAATACTTGCATTTAACGTAGTGCCTTATCACGTACTTTGAGGCGTCACAAAGCGCTATGCGGGAATTTACTGCAATGAGTTGACTATATTTTGTGGACGGAATGTGGCAGCTAATTGTGCACAGCAGTGTCCGGCAAACATTGTGCATTGGGTGACCAATTCATTTTTATTTTTGAAGTAATTATTACTCCCGGAAAAGCAATCCGACAATTGACTAACAACCGGGTTTCCCACCTACTGCTAGGTAAAGAAGAGACGTGTGGAGTAAGGAAACTTGCCCAATGTTTCATCCAGCCACGAATCAAACCCACGTATTCTCGCTTGAGAGGCGAATGCTTAGCCACTAAGCTCCTCTATCCTGCAGCCACTCAAATAAGTAACAAATTAATTATTTAATGCTTCAAAGTCCTATTGTGGTACATTGAATCCAGTAGTGTAATGATTAGCGCTCTTGCCTCACAAGCAATAAAATCCAAATTGTAGAGTGGGGCAAAACCTTAGGTAAGTTTCCATACTCCACGTGCCGCTTGTTTACCTCATAGTAAGCAGGAACCCAATTTATTAAAGATCAATATCAAGCCAAAATAGTGGAGTATTCCTGCTACTGTATAAATCATTGGTGAGAAATTACTTAGAGTTAGTACTGTGTACGATGCTGGTTGCCGCAGTCCAAAAAGCATATTAAATTTGTAAAACTCTGTGATAAAGAGGAAGGCAAGCAAAATGATTGAGGGACTGGTCTATGAGGAGTGACTAAATAAATTGGGCATGTTCACGCTGGAAAATAAGAGGATTGAGAGATTGCGAAATGATTGCTGTCTTTAAAGGGGTAAGACAATACAGATCATGACAAAAAAAAAACAGAGAGAGCCGGGAAAACCCAGCAAGCCAGGCAGCTTCCATGGAGAAGGAAAGTGAGTCAACGTCTCGAGTCCACGATCCTTCGTCAGAAGGCGGTAATTCACTTTCTTTTCTCTGTGGAACCTGCTTAGCCTGCTGGGTTTTCCTGGTTCTCTCGTTTTTTTTTGTTTCAGATTTCCAGCATCTGCAGTAATTTAGGTTTTGTACAGATTATGACAGGCTGTTTCAACTTGTCCAGAATAGTAAAACCAGAGGACACGCCCTGTGATTGAACGGGGGTAAATTCAGAACCAGTCTACTAGGGTCCGGCGATATATCGATATATCGCTAAAACCCGATATAATTTTCATATCGATACGCCGATATAGGCATTTCAAAAATATCGATATATCGAAAAACGAAGTAAAAAATCGGAATGCGCGCACCCTGAACTACAAGACCCAGAATGCTCATCTCTATACACAATGCACAGACCGAGGTGCAAAGCCGCCATATTGTATTCATAGTCCTCGAATACAATATACAGGTATGCAAGGGGTGGGGGGGGGGGGGAGAGACGGCTGGGGGGGGTGAGGGGCAGAGAGACGGCTGGGGGGAGGAGGGGGAGAGAGACAGCTGGGGGGTGGGAGGGGGAGAGACACGGCTGGTGGGGGGAGAGAGATGGCTGGGGAGGGAGAGAGAGACGGCGCGGTGTGGGGAGGGAAAGAGACAGCTGGGGGGGTCGGGGGGGAGAGAGACGACGGGGGTGGGGGTTGGGAGAGAGGGATGGCGGCGGGAGGAGAGAGGAACGGCGGTGGGGGGGGGTGGGGGAGAGACGGGGTGGATGTGATAATATACAGATAGATAGAGATGGGGGGGATGTGAGAGAGGAGAGAGACACACAGAGACACAGACAGAAAAACACAGAGATGGAGAGAGTGAGAGACACAGAGAGAAAGATATTTGCCCCCTGAGGAGATAGGCCCCGAATGCGCGCGCACCCGGAATGCGCGCGCATGCGCCGTACGAAAAACCCGAAAATATCGATATTTCGGTATATCTCGATATGAGCCCATCGATATATCTAAATCAGAAAATTTCCATATCGACGGACCCTACAATCTACACAAACACTATTTCAGTGAGCAAATAGTGAATCTGTGGAACAGGCTGACTAGGGAGTCGGTTGAAGCAGGAAGTGTTGATTCTTTCAAACACAGATTAGATAGTTTCTTATAGGAAATAACATAATGGGATACAGTACATAGGTGCACGTGACCGACATGAAGGTGGATGGCAAATTAGATGGAACTTGATCTTTTCCATCTAGCATTTCTTATGTTCTTATGTTAGCCGATTGGCAGATCACTTTCTGGGGGGGTAATAATCCCTCCCAAAAATAAATTGGTCACTCAATCCACGACTGTTTTCTGGACACTGTTTTCAGTGATGTTTCTGACATAGAGTCAGTTCACTTTACAATATATTTTGTGAACCGTCTTGGGGCGTCCTCCCGACATGCAAGGAGCTCTACAAATGTAATTTTGTTGTTGTCTCAATGACATGATAAGGCGCTATATCAAATGCAAGGAGTATCATTATTATATAGGAAGTTTGTTCCTCTATTTAATCTATTCTGTTTTATGATTTAATATCTTTTGTTTGCGCTGTCCAGTGGTTTTGTGGTCACGTGATTTTCAACCTCATTCGTTTGGTTTGTCTTCCTAGTCTTGTTCCTGTGAAGATTGGAGTTCTTTTCGCAGAATATATTGATGTCAACCGTTCTATGGACAGTTTCAAGGGGCATTCTAAGAGCGAATAACATGAACAACTTTAAAAGAAAGTGGTCCTGCTGAATATTTATAAATTGATTACATTGAATAAGTCTGTCATAGCTGATTTCTAAATCATTAATGGGACCAGAATGGAATCATTTCAGTAATATGTTCAAATGTTCCTTATAGTTTCAATAATCTTGCACTTTATTCCCCCATCCTTCCCCAAACAGACACATAAAGTGTATGTGTGATAAATGAGTGTGTATTATACACATATTTCCAATCCCAACCAGATGGGATGCTTAATTAACCTACACAGGAATATGCAATTGATTCTCTTTGTCCCTCCTCTCTGATCGTCCCTTCTGTGGCCCTCCCGACTCTATCCCACCCTTCCTAACTCTTTCCCTCATCTCCCCCCTACCCTGTCACTCTCCCTTGCTCAGCTCCCGACCTAACTGTTCAGCGCCTTGGGATGTCCTGACATGAAAGGTGCTCTAAAAATGTACTTTTGTTGTTGTGTTTGTCACCAAACCTTTGCAGCTAATTTGTTACTGCCTTTGTAATTAACTTGTTACTTGTTATATCAAGAACGTTGATGTATATTAGGATTTTCATGTGGTGGGGATAGTGTCATGGAGCACTTGAACTCGTGTTGTTTCCTGTAACAACAACAACAACAATAACAAAATTACACTTGTATAGCGCCTTTCACGTCAGGAGGACATTTCAAGACCCTGGACAGTCATTGTTTCAGACCCGAGCTGGGGTCAGGGACGGGGAGGGTGGAGCGGGTCATTGCTTGGATGTGGGGACAGAAAGACAGTTGAGGATTGACACCCAGGTTCTTGACTGGCTTGGTGAGGTTGAGTGTGGAACCACGGAGGTTGATACTGCCAGCACCTCATGGGTGAAGGCGCTGGCGTGAGCCAATCAAGAGAGCCTCTGTCTTGCATTCAACTGTAGAAAGTTCGCTCTCATCCAGGACTTGATGTCTGACAGTGGTAGTCCTGGAGTCGAGAGACGCCACAGGTTACAATACGGGGACTGGAAGAGAAGCCGTTGGTGACTACAAAGTGGAGGCAATGAGAAAGTTAGGAGTCAGAACCAGATGAGAGTTGGTCCATGAAGATTGAGCTGGGAGGAAAGATAGTGTGGGAGGATGGAGTGGTCGACAGTGCAGCAGAGAGAACAAGGAGGCAGAGAGCTCTGATCGCAGATGTAAGTTGTTCAATGACTATTAATGTGTTTTTGTTCAAACACAACACTTACCAAAACATTTGATTTTCATTTAAACAATTGGCAGATTAATTTAATATAGAACCAAATTAACAGTTGTAATAGTGTTACTTTCACAAGGGCTGGTTCTCCCTCGTTTCACCTTCTCTTATGCCAACAATTAGAGGGAAAAGGGAGAAAGAAATACTCTGCTTATTTTATTCTCTCTTTTTTTAATTGCAGATGAAATTAGAAACTGGTCTGGATTTTATTTTAACCGTTTCTCTTGTGTTGCAGCAGCTTTAAGAATTTACCATTGCAATATGTTCTTCATTTCTTTTTAATATTGCCTTCCTCCATTGTAATCTCCCTGTGTTGAGAATTTGGAGAAATAGTTGATACATTTTATCCATCTGTTTTTGATCATCAGTTTGTCGCATCAATTTAGGAATATTGTACTTAATTGAGCTGAGATTTAAAAGGCCATTCCTCCTCAGCGAATGCATTCTTTCCCATTCATCACACTGAAAATAGTTCATCTGTGCATCTAGAAATGCTGATTCATCAGCTCAATAAAAGTACATTTGTAACACAATTCTTGAATGACTTCCTATCATTAGACACTGGATTCCTTTGTCAGGTTGTTAACTGTTCAGTAGAGTGTTTGTCGAGATGCTTGAGGACCAAGCACTTGGATGGAAACCTGCAGCAGGGCTGCTGGGATGTTCAGTCTCACAGCAGTTGACTTAATACCACAGCTTTCTGCTGTTCTCCTGGTGGCTATCCTCAGAAGAGAGTTGATCTGCACGGAGATAGCTGAGTGGTGCTGCTGATTTATCTCAGTTTTCTCAAAACTGATGAGTAGTTGTCCATGTAGATAGACTTCTGGCCTTGTTTCCACCACTGGTTATTTCTGTGATATGTGTGGGACGTCCTTCAGCGCCTTGGGACGTCCTCCCGACGTGAAAGCCGCTCTATAAATGTAATTTTATTGTTGTTGTACAAATGCAATTGTGTTGTTGTCTCTTACAGTTAGAGAGAATAAGTTTTTCTTTGTTTAGTGCAACTCGGGAGAAACTATACAGATCAACTATTTCCTCTGGTATCCAGAACAAGGGGGCATAGTACTTATGGAGTCCTGTAGCTCAGTGATTAGAGCACTCGCCTTAAAAGTGGGAGACCTGGGTTAGATTCAAGTAAGGGTGTAACCGTGAGCAAGTTTCCTTACTCCACAACCAATAATCCCTCAAGGTAATTTCAATCCACGCCTGTTTGTGGAACACTGCTGTGCGCAATTGGCTGCCATGTTTCGCCCACAAATATACGGTCAATTCACTTTACAGTATATTCTATGAAGCGCTTTGAGATGCCTAGATGGCGTGGAAAGTGGTATATCAAATGCAAGGATTATTAATAGTCTTAAAATTAGAGCTAGGCTATTTAGGAGTGAAATTAGGCAGTTTTGCACCATAAGTGTGGAAATCTGGAACTCTCTCCCTCAAAGGCTGTGGATGCTGGATCCATTTACATTTTCAAGACTGAAGTGGATAGCTATTTGTTAGGTCAAGGTATCAAAGGATATAGGACAAGGGCAGGTAATTGGACTTGAGGTACAGATCAACCATGACTGAGTGGCGGAACAGGCTTAAGGGGCCCGAATGGCCTACTCCTGTTTCTATGAAATATGAAATTGTCCAGTTGTGTGTTGGCAACTGATTCTTACACCCTTTCTATCAGTGTTGTTGCAGGGAAGAAAAAAAATACTACCCACAGAAATTTACAAATGGCTTTTCAACATGGAATTCCTTCAATTTAGTATTTGATGTAAAATTAGAGCATTGATATTTATAGCCCTGTCATGTAATACAGATGTAGTTTTCCTGCGCTTCAGACGCTAACGGTGCCATTTCTGTTGCCAAGACATGTACACGAAGAAAGGAAACCAGAATAAATAGTATGTGTACCTCTCAGTATTTAAACTAAGTATGGGGCAATTGTTTTAATGTGAATATTGTACTTTTCATACCGAAAGGTTAAAGGAGGATATTTCACAAAACTTATAAGTAACCTTTATATATGATGTACGTTTGACATGTGGAATGGAGTTTGAATGTTTTCAATACCTCGTTGGAACAATGAATGGGAAGGGAGAGAAGCAAATCTGCCATTTGTTTCCTTCCTTGTCCTGCCCAGCAAGCGTCTGCGAGTGAAGATAGAATCATAATATTTGCTGTATATAAATTCTATAAAATGTGAACTTAATATGTCTTGAGACTTTATTTGCTCAGTAAGACATCACATTATTTTTCCCAAAAGGGAATAAGAGGACTGTAGGAGATGGCTATTGTTGTTAGGCTCAATTCCTGTAAGTCTCATTTGCTCTTAGTTAGGTCACTGAAGTACAAACATAGCATAGGGTTAACAGCTGAATAGATATTGCACCTCAATGTGAAGGTTGCTCTATTTATGATTGGAGTAACATCTTCTAAAAGTTGGTCTTTTCCCAACTTCACTGTGCTCTTTGATCAGTAAAACCCAGTCAAACTATTCTACCCGTCTCACTGATTGTATAGTAGTTACGCACTTTGTCAAGATATTCACCTATAAAATTCAGTCACAAACTTTACAGTAAATCCTGTACAGCACTTTGTGATGTCCTAATGTCAAAGGCATTATGTCAATTGCAAGAATTATTCTTCTTGGCCTCTAACTCGGAAGGTTGTGGGTTCACCCTAATGCTAAGCTGCCACTTTAATGCAGTACATTGTTGGAGGTTTTGTCGTACAGAGGAGACGTTAAACCTGTGTAGGCAAACAGATGTTCAAACAGATCCCATGGTACTGTTTGAAAAGGAGGATGTTCTCAGTATTCCAAGGACCAGTAAACCAGGTAACATTGGTCATTCACTTAATAGCCTGATAATGGCTGTTTGTGGGAATTGTCTGTGGTAGCGTTCCTCAACAAAATACATAGTCACTACACTTGAAAGTAAAATTGTGTGAATTGCCTTGAGATGTCCTCCCAATATGAAAGGTGCTGTTGAAAATGTAAGGATTATTTATTATAACCACCTATGTTTTTCTTTTTCTGCAGTATCCTTCCTGTGAAACTTGGGATTCTCGTTGGAGATTATTTTGGTTCTTTCCAACTAATGGATAAATTCAAAGGTCATGCCAAGAAAGATTGAGGTTCTCCAAACAGTGAATAAGGAAGTTTGGTTTGCTTTGTTGTGAAATTGGGTCAGTTAAAATAGTATGCAATTATTTAACAAAGCTAAACATTTAACAATAAATACATAAAAGAGAGAATGTAATTCTGCATTAACAAAAACATGGAATTCCACGTGTAGTCAACCATATAATATTAATCTATTTTTGACTTTTAGGTGATGAATAACCTGTTGTATATTCACAGGGCTTTTTTACAATAAACGTACATTTCATTTTCTTTCTTGCAAGTTAATTTTTCTTACTGGTATTTTTACAAAATTGCAATTTGTTCAATGTATTTTTGGAACAATTAAACGTGACTTTCAAAATTGTTGAAAATTGCCTTTTATGCTTTTTCTGTTTCTATTTGCTTTGCCCCACATGTAAAAATGTTTTCATAAATAACCCTTGTATTTGATACAGAGACCTATGTTGTCAAAGTTTCAAAGTGTTTTACAGGATTTACTGCAAAGTGCAGTGGCTGTACTTTTTTTTTAGGTGAATATGGGTTCTCCCCTGTAGGAAGAGGGCAATGGAAGACTGAGTAAATTTCCCATTGTGTCTAAAAAAAACCTTTGAGAAATATGAAATAAGATAGTTTTTTTTCCTTTAGCAACATTGTTTTGCGGTGATTTGTTAAAGTTAAGGCACTGATGAATAATTGCAATGAAGTCAATAAGCTCTTCAGTGTGTACAGTACACATATTTTTGCAGTCTGCTTCACAATAGTCAATATACTTACAGTAAATCATGTGAAGTGCTTTCAGATGCCTTGATGATGTGTTAAGGTGCAATATTAAATGCAAGGATTATTATTATACAGAGGTTCTCCTGGTGTCCTGGCCAACAATTTCCCAAATAAAATCGTTTGATAACATTTCATGACTGTTTGTGGGACACTGTAGTGTGCAATTGGGCTGCTGCATTCGCCTACAAATATAGTCATTCCATTGCACAATAAATCCTGTGAAGCACATTGGGAAGTTCTCCCAACGTGAAAGATGCTATACCAAGATGCAAGGATTATTATTGTGCTCTACACAAAAAGGAAAAAATCTAGATAACCTATTGGTCACCATAAATAAAGTGTTAAATAGCAACTCTATGCACAACACAGCACAATATCAACCATTCAAGAACCAAGCAGACAAGATGAAGAGCCATTGGAACTGAAGAATATTTCAAAGGTCCTGATTTTACAGGTCCTTTCAATGGGCTTTCAGCAGGAAATTGATATGCTATGTCAATAAGTGCCGATAATAACAGTTCTTTCAGTCCCTTAAACTTGCCTGAGAACATTCAAGGGATTTTTTTTACTTTTAATAAAGAGAAAGTTACACTGACTGCTCTCTAGTAATGCGAATATATAAATAACCAGCATTAGACATGGAACTTTTTGCTCCTGCTCAAGTGGATGTGCAGTAGACACCTCAGGTCCTGGTGCAGGTAATAATGGATCTTGTTTCATGCACTAAATTCCTCTGCTGTTGGAAGACATTTCAAATTGTTTCCAACAGTAAAAATAATATTAGATTGACAGCATAAGAACAGATGGCATACAGAGGCAAGAATATAAGGACAGATATCTTACTGGTGAGTGATGGGACCACATAACTATTCTCAGAACGTGATTTGAAGAGTGCCTATATATATCACTAATATCAGGCAAAACAGAAATACGGCTGATAAACTCAAGTTAAGTTCCTGTGTTAGCTGGTGTGACGGGGATCAACCCTGTCACTGCCTTTTTATTGCCGCTCAACCTAGGTGTAAAGGAGCAAATACTTGTGGGGGTGTATCTCAGTAAAAGTCAGCAAAAAAGCCACAATCTAGGGAGTTAACAAGGGCTGGAGTTCCAGCCCAAAGTAATAATTGGGGATAAGCCACAGGTTAATGAGCATCAGTTATAAAGATGGGGGCCAGTGAGCAGTCAGGGGAGTCTGGGGAAGATGAATGTAAAAAGGTAGAATTTCCCTTTTTCAAAAAAAACGTTTTTGTTGTTAAAACTGTTGTGCAAGTTATGTTTTCTAAGCATGACCCAAGCTCTCCTACAGCGGGGAAGCTCTGTCACAAATGGGTTTCAAAACCTCCCGACATGAAAGGCGCTACACAAATGTAATTTTATTGTTGTGTATTTTTTCTCTCTCTGGCTCTTTATTTCTGTACATTTTATGTTCAGCCCGCTTCTCTCCCACCTCATAAGTCCCATTTTATCTGGGGGATAAACAACAACAACTTGCATTAATGTAGTACAAAAACAGAAGTTGCTGGGAAAACTCAGCAGGTCAGGCAGCATCTATGGAGAAAGGAAAGTGAGTCAACGTTTCAGGTCCATGACCCTTCATCAGAACTCACTTTCCTTTCTCCATGGATGCTGTCTGACCTGAGTTTTCCGAGCAACTTCTGTTCTTGTTTCAGATTTCCAGCATCTGTAGTATTTTGGTATTGCATTAATATATTGCCTGCCATGCCGGGCTGCGTCTCAGAGCACTGAACAATGGCAGAGCCCGAGTCCAAGCAAGGTGGAGGGGGAAAGTGACCGCAAGCACCATCAAAGAGAAAGGTCTTAAGGCACAAACTGAAGATGGGAAACGAGGGGATGATTGAAGTGGTTGAGGAAGGGTGTTCCAAAGTTTCAAGCATTGTGACTGAAAGCACGGCTGCCGATAGATTCGGGGGACAAAGAAGAGGCCGGATCCAGTAGATCGGAAGCAACTGTGGGGAGAGGAGATTCGAGAGGTAAGGGGGCGTCAAGGAGTGAACAACAACTTAAACTTATAAAGCGCCTTTCATGGCGGGAGGACGTGAAGGGTTTTAAACACAAGTGTGAGAATTCTTAAAAGTTGATCTGCTCTGTGACAGGGAGCCAGTGCTGTTTGGCAAGGACAACCACAAGGACTGGGGTAATTGGGGTGCAAAGTTTGGTGCTGGTGAGAATGCTGGCAGCATTTCCCAGGTGACGAAGAGAAACTCCTTTTCCAAAGATCAAGGATTCTTTAAAGTCTAACTGAACAGGTTTAATGCAAGACAGCACCTCCAATAGTGCAATGTCTCCCCTAGTATTGCTCTGGAGTGGCAGCTCAGAGTCCTGATGTGGGGCTTGAACATTCTGACTCTAATGTGAAAATGCTATAAACTAAGCAGGTTCATTTGAGGGCTTCACTTGTTTTATTTTCACTTCAGCAACATAAATTGGTCTATATCTGTCGTGCCACAGACTATGAGCTCAAAGTTTTTTTTGATTGAAAGGCAAGGATAAATAATAATCTGCATTTAATTTAGCGCTATTCACGTCTTCTGGATGTCTCAAAGCACTTCACAGAATATACTGTAAAGTGAATTGATTGTATTATTTGTGGGTGAAACACGGCAGCGAATTATGCACAGCAGTTTCCCACAAACAGTCGTGGATTGAAGTGACCAATTTATTATTGTTTTTTCAAGGGATTATTATTATACATGTGGAGTAAGGAAACTTCCCAAAGGTTTTGTCCTGCCTGGAATTGAACCCAGGTCTCCTGCTTGTAAGGCGAGTGCTCTAACGACAGCCACAGAATTTGATAAGGTGCTATATCAAATGCAAAGATTATTATTTCACCCACAAATATATATTCAATTTATAGCATATTCTGTGAAGCGCTTTGAGACGTCTAGAAAACATGAAAAATGCTATATCAAATGCAGGCCCGTACGCAGGATTTTTAATGGGGAGGTGCGAATTGCTAGTGATGGGACCAACAATGGCCGGGGGCTTGGGGGCTGCCCCCGAAGCCCCCTCGAGGCTCCGACGTTTTACACAGTTTGAGGTCTTATTTAATCGGTTTAGAAGATCCAATATGAACGGTACATGTTTCATGCCCTTGGTTTTTAAGAGCATCATTATTTATTCAGTGTTTTTATTTTCCCAGGTAGTCCGTGTCTAAATCTTTTGGAAAGGTCGAATGTGTTCGCCAATAAAAGCAAACATGATTGTTGACACGATGATGTAAGGAATGTGAACGATAAAATAAATTACAATCCAATTAAAACAGTACAATGACGAATGCTTGATAAATGTATGCGTATAAGAGAAAATGATCATAAACTACGGATTGACAGTAATTAATAAGTTGTTCTGCAACATTTTTCTTTACATCATGGAGGTATTCTCAATATTTCCATGCTTTAACTGAATACATATATTGTGTTACTTGAGCACAAATACATATCTTATTGTTATCCTAAGACTCAATTTCTTTCAGACTGTAATGAACAATAATGTAAGAGTAAAGTATGAATTATTTGCTCAGATATTCCAGTAAAGCAAATTTTATAAAAGACAAGAAAATATACAGAAACTGAAAATCAGTGTAAAACAGTTAATTCACACGTGTTACAAGCCTGTTATCAGCATTATCTTGCAAATATCATTGAACTGTGAGCAATAGTGCAGTTAGTTTTTATTGATTTATTTAGAATCAAAATTAAAGGAAGTGACCCATCAAGCAATACTGATCTGAAGAAAAAATACTTGAATAAATAAGGGAGGGGAAATTAATTCGTTAATAGCGTTCCATATTCCAGACGCCTTGGTTGCTTTGAAGCGAATACGTCAACCACTCTACCAATATCGATTTCCATATTATAATGAATGTGCATTAACGCGAGTGCTGAAAGTCGTTCTTGCGTCATGCTTGCTCGTAGGTAGGTGTGTAATCTGCGTAAAGCACTTGCACTTCATTCACATTCGCAACTTGTTGCAGGAATAGTGCAACACAATCTTAGAAGCACAGAGATATTAGGGAACATGTCATCATTACACTCCATAATTGCTGCTGCTGCCGTGGATGGACGTTGGTCAGAGGATAATGGTAGGAATCTGTGTTTCCATCTGAATAATTCTTGTGGGAACACTTCCGGTGAGTGCATATCTTCAGCGTATACTTCAACTACCTCTTCGAGTGATGGTACATCATCCCCACATAACACTGACGGGACTAATCCCAATAGCCTTGATGAAAGCACCGATAAATCGGAAAACTGTGAATGAAGCTCAGAATGGATGTGGCTTAGGAATGGAATTGCAACGTTTCGACGATAATGCTCCTCAGGTGTAGCTGCAGGCACGTTACTACGCATGGTCTGCCGACCAACAGTCCGTGGCATTGATGGCATGACGTTGACAGCATTAGCCATTCTAACAGCTCGCTTATACGATCTTGAAAATTCGACTTCTACATCATCGCAGAGCGCTTTGTATACCACTTTCACGGTTGAGATCTCACTGTAGGCCTTGATGATGTCAACAGTCTGCCCTTGCAATTTTACTGTTATGCCAGCGAGATGTGACAAGAAGTGATAGATCGTAAGAAATGTCACAATGAAGTCGAAGGAAGTGAGACTTGCCAATAGAGATGCTGCATCACAGTGACTCTGGATCCCAACTAGCTTCCCTAAAATCTATGCCACATGATTCGACGTTGGCACCATGAGCAATATTCTCCAGTGCTGTAATGATGTAGATATATGCCTGATAGAAATGAGTATATGCCTCGTGTCTGGCAGCCCATCGTGTCTTGCACAAGTCAAGAAGCCCCTTTCGATGTTTTGTTTCCTCTGGCAAAGCCTTTCTAATAATCGATTGCAGGAGACCATTGCGCTTTGGGCTTGCCAGGAAGAACCAACAGCATGCCTTTAGCTTGTCAATTGTGTTTCTTGTGCGGGGGAGGGAGCATGAATGCGCTATTACCAAGTTTAGGCAATGACCACTATAATGAACGTATACAGCTTTTGGTGACTGCTGTTTTATTCGTTGCTGAACACCAACATTATCACTTGACATGTTTGCAGCTCCGTCATAGCCTTGTCCACGGATGTTAGTAGCATCAAGGCCCGTCATCTTCAGAAAGTCCAAGATGATACTGGCGATGACTTCACCGGTGATCCTTGGCAATTTAAGAAAAGACAGAAACTCCTCCCTGATATCTTTATTTCTGTCAACGAAATGGAAACAAAGGGCGAGCTCCTCTTTGTTGCTGCTAGTTACCTCATCAGCAAGTACACTAAACCATCGAGCAGCTTTGATTTCATCAATCAAATCACTGCGGATTATATCATGGCTGATGATTGTGATGATATTGTTCTGTATTCTAGGTGAGGTATATTTAGAATTCCTATTTGTGAGCCCAATACTAGCAAGGTGATGTCGAAGAACCTCTTCATGCTTCGCAATCATCTGTAGGGCTGCCAGAAAGTTTCCCGGATTACCATTGTATTGTGTGAAGTCACTTGTAACGGTGTTACTTTCCACGACTCTTTCATTATCTCCTCTAAGTGCAATGCACTGACGTCCACAGAATAATACAGCTTCGGCAACTGTTCTTATGATATGTCGATTTCTTTCAATGTTTTTCTTCTTTTCATCGACCAAACGAATGTCTATCTTATGTTGTGGGTTCGCAACAGAGTCGCGCATTGATGCCGATCTAATCATAGAATTTACGTAGAATTCTGGTGTGCGAGTAATTTTATATTAATACTAAAACATTCAAAGATGTGTATTTATAATTAATACATAGTTTTGAAGAACTAATTGTTACACAAATGCTCAATAAATTTACTTGGTATTTAAATTTGATAAAAATACAATTCTCTACCCCGGAAAATGTGGACCTTTTATAATTTGGGGGGGTGCGTACGCACCCGTCGCATCCCCCTGCGTACGGGCCTGAAATGCAAGAAATATTATTTTCTCCCTATATTCCTTCAAGCCCCGCTCTGGAAAGAAAGATTGGAAGGTAAAATGGCTAACAAGCAGTGGGCAGTCGTTAGTTTGTTTTAGGTGAAAATAAAGCAAAAAAAGGAGGCTTATGATAAGTGTCAGGCCCAGAATATAGAATTCAACCAATTGGAATATAGGAAGTGCAGGAGAGAACCTAAAAAGGAAATTAGAGGGGCAAAAAGAATGCATGAGAAACAATTAGCAGGTAACATTAAAGAGAATCCTAAGGTATTTTACAAACATATTAAGGATAAAAGATTGATCAAGGTTAGGGTGGGGCCAATATGGGACCAAGGAGTAAATCTTATTGTAGAGGCAGAGGGCATGGCTGATGTACTTTGCCTCTGTCTTCACAAGATAAGAAGATGCAGCCAATGTCACAGTATTGGAGGAGAGGGTAGAAGAAATGGATAAGATAAGCATAACCAAAGAGGAAGTACTAAAAAGGTTGGCGGCGCTCAAGGTAGATAGGTCGCCTGGTCCGGATGGGATGCATCCTAGGTTACTAAGGGAAGTACGGGAGCAAATAGCAGAGACTCTGGCCACAATCTTTCAATCTTCCTTGGACACAAGGGTGGAGGGTTGCTAATGTTACTCCCCTGTACTTCCTTGCCAGAGGACTGGAGGGTTGCTAATGTTACTCCCCTGTGCAAAAAGGGGCAGAAGGACAACCCTGGGAACTACAGGCCAGTCAGTCTAACGTCAGTAATGGGTAAACTTCTAGAGTCTATAATCAGGGACAAGATAGATGTTCACTTAGAAAAATATAGGCTGATAAAGGACAGCCAGCATGGATTTGTTAAAGGCAAATCTTGCCTTACAAATCTGATCGAATTTTTCAACGATGTAACAGAATGGGTGGACGAGGGCAGCGCAGTTGATGTAGTTTACATGGACTTTCAAAAGGCATTTGACAAAGTGAGAGGCTTATTAGGAAAATAGAGGCCACGGCGTTAAAGGGACAGTGATAGCATGGATCCACAACTGGCTGTGAGACAGAAAGCAGAGTTGTGGTGAGTGGCTGTTTTTCAGACTGGAGGGAAGTGTGCAGTGGCGTCCCCCAGGGATCAGTTTTGGGACCACTGCTCTTTTTAATATACATTAATGATTTGGGTTTTGGGAGTACGGTTTCCAAATTTGCAGATGATACTAAGTTAGGGAGAATAGTAAATAGTGAGGAGGATAGTAGACACCTGTAAGAGGATATAGATAAAATGGTAAAGTGGGCAGACACATGGCAGATGAAGTTTAATACAAAGAAGTGTGAGATGATACACCTTGGGAGAAGAAATGAGGGGAGGCAATATAGGCTAGATAGTACAATTTTAAAGGGTGTGAAGGAACAGAGAGACCTGGGGATTTGTGTTAGTGACGCTTTGAAAGTGGCAGGTCAGGTGGACAAGGCTGTTAAGAAGGCATATGGGATACTAAGCTTTATAAATAGGGGTATAGAATACAAAAGTCAGGAACTGCTGATTAACCTCTATAAGACTTTGGTTAGGCCTCAGCTGGAGTACTGTGTACAATTCTGGTCACCACACTTTAGGAAGGATATTAAGGCATTGGAAAGGATGCAGAGGAGATTTAATGTGATGGTACCAGGAATGATGGACTTCAGCTACAAGGAAAGGCTAGATAGGCTAGGTTATTCTCTCTAGAACAAAGAATATTGAGAGGAGACCAAATAGAGGTTTATAAGATTATGAGAGGTTTCGACAGGGTGAATAGGGAAAGACTGTTTCCACTGGTGGGCGAATCAGTGACTCGTGGTCACAGATTTATTCAAAACGAAGCAGAGGGGAGCTGAGGAGAAATGTTTTCACTCAGCAGGTTGTTCGAATCTGGAATGCATTGCCTGAAAAGGTGGTGGAGGCAGATTCCATAACAGCTTTTAAAAGGGAACTAGATCTTTATTTAGGAAGAGCAGGTCTGTTAGGTTATAGGGAGAAAGCTGGATTGAGTTACTCTGTTCAAAGAGTTGGCACAGACTAGATGGGCCGAATGGCCTCCTTTTGTGCTGTAAAATTCTATGATTCTACGATTCTTTCATATTTCTTTGTGGAGTTCTGCAGGTCAGTGGTTAGAGCACTCGTCTTACAAGCTTGAGACCTGTGTTCAAATCCAGGCAGGTCAGGGCAAAATCTTGGGCAAGTTTCTTTACTCCACATTCCTAATAATAATCCCTCAAAAAAACCCATAATAATAAAATTGGTAATTTCAATCTATGACTGTTTGTGAGACACTGCTGTGCACAATTGGCTGCGGGATTTCACCTACATTTCACCCACAAATAGACTGTCAATTCACTTTACAGCATATTCTGTGAAGCGCTTTCAGATGTCTAGAAGACGTGAAAAGCGCTATATCAAATGCAAGTATTATTACTTATTTAAAAACATTCCAATCCCTAATTTCTCTTCACACCGCAAGACAGTCAATTACAATACATTAAAAATCCACTAACTTCAGTGGATTTCCATATAAAGATATGTTAAATTTAGAAATCTTATAAATATGATGCCAATGAAAGAATACCATGGTACAGTATACAACAAGCAATGCAATGATTTATACTACCTCTAGAGGTTGCGATTGAGCAATTCAGTTTCCTATTTTCAAAATGTGTTTAGGTAATTCCGTGACAATTATTATAGTACATAAAAAAAGCTATGCAACCTGTTATGTCCATCGTGCTGTACGTTTCCACCACTGGAGCTGACCACACCAACCCACTGTACTGACCACACCAACTCAAATGTCAAATGTCTGAAGTTTCTCTACACATCTACATTTTGTTCCTCTTTAAAATAATTACAAGTTTCAACAGGATTTATGGAAATAATAATAATCCTTGCATTGATATAGCACTTTTCACATCTTATCAACGTATCAAAGCGCTTCCAGGAATATACTGTAAAGTGAATTGACTGAATATTTGTGGGCGAAACGCAGCAGCAGTGTCCCCAAACAGTTGTGGATTGAAAATGACCAATTATATTATTGTGGGTTGGGAGTGATAGGGTCATGGCACGGAACCTGGTGTGGGAGAGGATATGGGCTGCGGAGTTCTGGATGATCTGCAGCCTGTGGAGGGAGGAGTTGGGGAGGTTGACAAGCAGGGAGTTTGTGCAGTCAAGCCTCGATGTTATGAATCCCTGTCTGAGGGTTTCAGCTGCCTGTGGTGTGAGGCAGTGAAGGAGCCAGGAAATGTTGCAGAGGTGGGGAAAGGCAGAGCGGGTCATGGCATGAATGTGGAGAATTAAGGACAGTTGAGGGTCGAACAGGACATTGAGATTTACATGCAATAGTATCTCTTAAACAGTGCCATGGGTCCAAAAGTTCACCTGAGGCTTGAACCTACATTCTTTTGAAGTGCTGTCAGATTGCTATCTAATCACATCATTCGGACGATGGAAAAGCATATCAACAAAACTATATTTGTAGAGCGCCTTTCACACCAGGAGGACATCCCAAAAATTAAAGTCGAGGGTCAGGACCCGAGCATAGGGGAGGCGGCGGGGAGGGCGGTGGATGAGGGAGGGTGTTGATGTAGGTGTGTGGCTTCAGGCATGGTCGAAAAGGACAGTCTTGACTCTGGCCCTGAGGGAGGCAACAAGGTGAAGGGATTGTGGGACGGATAGGATATTTGTGACAAAAAGACTGTAGAACATATTTGACACTTAACACTGCTTCCTGGCAGATATTTCTGGAAATAAATATCCCCTCCAGCTCATTGTGTAGGCTGAACTCTGGTACAGTACTAGGGGAGCAATGCGTGGTTGGAAGTGGCAGCATTTGGACATTAAACTAATTTCTACTGTTTGCTTGTTCAAGTAAATATCCTGTGACACATAAAAAGAAAAGGAAGCTTTTTCTGATGTACTGTCCATTAACCCTTCAGATTAATTGACTACCGGTATTCACCTCTTGGTTTGTTTGTGGAACCCGGCTCGTGCTTACAAAAGTCACAGTAACTTTTCAGTCACCTTGAGTTGTTTCAAAGTGTAAAAGCTCTACAAGTATTTGAAATTTTGATTTGCAGATATGATACAATTTACATTTAGATAGCGCTTTTCAATGCCCTGGTATCCTTGATATCCACCTGAATAGGTAGACGGGACCTCAATTTAATGTTTTAATCAGACCAAGGTACCTCTTACAATCCAGCCCTCCCCAGCATTGAAGTGTCAGCCTACGTGGGGTGAGAAAGTGGAGGCTCGAACCCACAGCTATGAAAATAAAGAGGCACTTGAAGGGATTTGATAAGAGTGAACGGGGAGAAACGGTTTCTGCTGGTGGGTGGGTCGGTAACCAGTGGACACAGATTTAAAATAGTTGTCAAAAGAACCAGAGGGGAGCTGAGGATAAATGTTTTCATGCAGCGAGTTGATCGAATCTGGAATGTATTGCCTGAAAGGGTAGTGGAAGCCGATACAATCAAAATTTTCAAGAAAGATGTTGATTTGGAGAGGACAAATTTGCAGGGCATTGAGAGGGGCAGTGGCATTAATTTGGATAACTCTTTCGAAAGCTAGCAGAGGCCTTGCCTTGATGGACAGAA
The DNA here is from genome assembly GCA_035084275.1 of Hydrolagus colliei. Taxonomy (NCBI): domain Eukaryota; kingdom Metazoa; phylum Chordata; class Chondrichthyes; order Chimaeriformes; family Chimaeridae; genus Hydrolagus; species Hydrolagus colliei. Next base: position 83,573,667 of record CM068743.1, read on the forward strand.
TGGCCTCCTTTGGACTGTATAATTCTATGATTCTACTATAATTCATTTGATCAGATTCAGTTAAAATGATATTGCTCCCTCATATCCCTCAAACTATTGATTTGCCAAATAGCTACCCATCTCCTTGATTATGATACAATCTGACTCCATCTCATCTCTAACTAGAACCATAGATACAAACCATAGATACTGCACAGAAGGTCAATTGACCCATCGTCTGTAGTTGAATGCATACTGTCTGTTCTGAGTTTGAGTCAGTGTAAAAGTACACAAGCAGGAGGATGAGGAGAGAGGGAAGTTATCTTCATGTGACAATGAAACAAATTATCCAATGTGTCAAAACAGCTCAGCCATTTCAGGTGCTAAGAAATCTTGCAACTTTGCTGACACAATGTAGGTTAAAATAGCTATTATTTTCCAGTTCTGTATAGTATTCATCCCTAAATATGCATCTATTTGATAAATTGTGAAGAACATACTTAATAGATTATGATGATAAATAGAAGTGTGATACTATACTTTGTTCAGGACAGCACTGAATGGTTTCCATCTAAATATAGAAAAAAACAATTTGTTTCAGCGGTTGTCTAGTTAATTTGTATTTGTCACAAAATGGCTCAAATCTCACACATAGAAAACTTTAGTTTTATATGGCATACAACTCCTGGGCTACTGATGAAATACTTTAAAAATGTTACTGCAAATGAAGAATATTCCAATAAAAATGTATTTCATAAAAGACATTTTCATGTTCACCTATTTTGAAGCTTTTAAGTCTTAGATCAGAAAATATTGAACAATAATAATCCTTGCATTTACTATAGCGCCTTACCATGTCTTCGAGATGTTTCAAAGCACTACAGGATATTTTGTGAAGTGTAGTGACTGTGTTTTTGTGGGCAAAACACAGCAACCAATTGTGCACATCAGTGTCCCACAAACAGTGGCGGATTGAGTGACATTATTATTTTGGAGGTATTATTACACCCAGAAGGCAATCTGCCAATCGATTAACATGCAGGTTCCTACTCACTGCTAGATAAACAGAGTCCTGTGTGTGAAGAAAACTTGCCTAAGGTTTCGCCCTGCTCAGGAATCAAGCCTGGTTCCTCTTGCTTGTGGGGTGAACGCACTAACTACTACGCATAGAACTCCATATAACTAGATAAGCACCTTCACACACCACCCACTGCCCCACCCCCCATAACAATAACTTCCATTTATAGTTTATTATAGAGCCTCTCATGCAGGTTCACTTCCTAGAGCATTTGAAGACCATTGTATCTGTGTTAATAATATTGATTTATTTCCAGTTAATGTCTGAAGCTCTTAAGATTGATGGACGTTGTACCACAATATTTATAACTCTCGGTGTCCTTCTTCACACTTCCTTACTACAGTAGTCGGATTTCTCTCCATCTGCAGATACCTGCAGCAAAGTTCCAGCAGCAAAGTTTCACGCACGCCTCGTCCTTATGAAATTATTAGTGTGGGCTTCTCAAGTGGTGATCTAGTACAAAACGGTGTGATGGTTTGAATAATCTTAATCCTTGCATTTGATACAGCACCTTCTCAGGGCTTGGGGACGCCCTCCCAACCCAAAAGGTGCTCTACAAATGTCATTTTGTTGTTTTGTTATCACGTCGTTGAGATGTTTCAAAGCGCTTTACCTAATGTATTGTAAAATGGACTGTATATTTTGTGGAAGTCGAGTGACCAAATTATTATTTTATTAATTATTGGAATAATAATTATTATTCCAAATATTATTATTTGGAATAATTACCCCAGATAAGCAATCCATCAATCGATTAACAACCGAGATCCTACTTACTGCTAGATAAACAGAGGTGTGTGGAGTTAGGAAATTTACCTAAGGCTTCGCCCCGAATGGTGCTTTCAGTGCTAAAATTCATTCAGTTGAAATAATAATTATAATAATTATCCTTGCATTTAGTAATGCCATACTAAACACAAAATGGTGAAAAGTTTCCTGAAGCACATATTAATCAGTGGGAAATCTATGAACTGTTCACTGATAACCCTGTAACTATCGTATCAACTAATTCATTTAGGAACAAATGGTGCATAAAGTGCTAATGGAGCCTCGTCTCTTTTACACATCACCATGAAGATTGCATCTTCAAAAGCAGCATGCATTTCATTGCAACTTTCTCCCTTTGGATTGTGTTGTACACTCTCAAATCAATATTCAGTGTCTGAATTCAAGTGTCTTTTTATTTTCATTCTGTTACCTACATTTGTGAAGTATTTGAAAAGTTTAATAACAGTATTGGCATATTTCATATATTCAAAAGTTATTATTCCAAGTATATAAAATTACATACAGTCTTTGTCAAAAATAACAAAGCATAACTGTTAATGTCAAATTACATATTTACAGAATCATGATTAGTAGGGTACCATTTTGTATTCTTCCAAAATTGTTCTTCTTTCCTCTGCTGTTGGCATATTAGGGATAATGCCTTTTTTTCGTCTGACAATCATTATGTTGTTCTTTATGAAGGAAAAAAAAGTAACAAAACTTTATTCAGGCGTATTCTGACATGCACCTCTAAATTATATGTTTTAAGATTCATTGCAAGACCCCACATCAGGACTTTGAATGCAATTTAGGACAACAATGCTGTTCTGGGTGTGTAATACATTGATGGAACTGTCTTGCTTTGACTGAGAGGTTAAACTGAGATCAGTCTCAGTTTAGCCTATCTGCCTATTCTGATAGACATTGAATATTCCATGGCACTGTTTGAAAAAAGTTTATCCCAGTGTTCTGGTCAACAACCCCCACTTAAAAATTTACCATTCACTTTATGGTTGTTTGTGGGCTATTGCTGGGCATAAATTAGCCTCAGCAATACAAAATACATGGTCATTGCACTTTACAGCATATCCTGTGAAATGGAGCGTTTTGACGAAACGTCATTGCCTGAAAGGTTAACTCACTTTCCCCTCTCCGTAGATGCTGCCTGACTTGCTGAGAGTTCACAGCAACTTTTGTTTTTATTTTAGATGAACCAGGGCCTTGGGGAAAAAAAACGACAGCTCAGATAGAAGATCTATTAGAGGTATGTAAAAGCAATAGAAAAAGAAATCCAGAACGTTACTTTTGGATATGCCAACGCAGAAGGATAACTGGTTAAACTCCAGTGCACTCTCGGGTCAACATGGTTTGGCTCTTACCAATTTTTGTCTAATATTCTTCAGAATTAGGTAAATAGGGTGTATCCCTCGAGGAAGAGTGCAAATTCCATTCCAGACATGGAAATTTCCATGCGTAGGTGGCAGACATATTTGATACCTAGCTGGCCAAAAAAGGCTTGTTTATTAATGTAATTTTTTTATTTGTTGTTCACTCACCCAAAATTTCCTGCACATTTTATATCTCAGAAAATGACTGCTGCACAAATCCCTATTGTAATTGTTTGCTTCCAGGCACTTTTTCGAACTATCGGTCTCCTTGAAACAAAAAAAAAAACTTTTATTTACTCCAGTTAACATTTTGTAAATTAAAAGACAACAGATTTTAATGAGGCTTCCAACCTTCAGACAGGGGTTAATGTCTTCATCTCTTAACTTCTGGGCACCTTTAGACATTCTGCTGTATCTTTACAGCTTCTGAAATATCAACAGATAACATTATTCAGTTGAAACAGTATTGCCTGTCACTCTGCCCTTTGCTGCCTTGCCCTGTTGCCCCTGTGCGTGGGCCCCTACCCTCTGTGTGGGCCCGTTTCCCTATGTTGCCCACTCTGTAGCCTCTGCCCTGTATTGCCCCCTGCTCTTCGTTGCCCCCTTGTCCTCTGCTGCTTATGTTGCCCTCTCTATTGCTTGTGTTGCTCTCTCAGTTACCATGTGTTTCCCCTGCCCTGTGATTCCCCCTCTGTTGCCCTGTGCCGCACTCTCTGTTGCCCCTGCCCTCGCTGTTGCCTCCTCATCCTCCTCGACCTCTCTGCCGCCTTTGATACCATGGACCACTCAATCCTCCTCCACCGCCAGTACTCTCACCTGAACCTTCAAGGTTCTGTCCTTGACTAGTTCAGGTCCTACCTCTCACACCGTCTTCACTTTATCTCCGCTAACAGTTTCTTTTCCAGGCCCACACCATCTTTTGCGGTGTTCCTCAGGGCTCTGTACTCAGTCCCCTCCTCTTCAATCTCTACACCCTTGGTGAGCCATGGTTGTACGTGGATGACACCCGATTCTATCTCACTGCCTTCATCCTCAATTTCAGGACTTCTGATGTCCTGACTGACTGTCTGTTAGCCATCGGTCCTGCATGAAAAATACGTTTTTACAGCTGAATGTCAGCAAGACCAAGCCCCTCTTGATTGGTTCACGCCAGCGCCTCCACACCTTTGGCACTGACACCATCAGCATCCATGGCTGCACACTCCACCTCACCAAGCTGGTCAGGAACCTGGGCATTTTGTTTGACCCTGAACTGTCCTTTCTCCCCCATATCCTTGCCATGACCAGTACTGGCTTCCACCACCTCTGCTACATTGCCGTCTTTGCCACTGCCTCACCCCCCAGGCTGCTGAAAACCCTGAAACACACGTTTGTCACCTCAAGGCTTAACTAAGGATACTCCCTCCTTGTCGGCCTCCCCACTCTTCCCTCCACAAGTTGCAGATAATCCAAAACTCTGCAGCTCGTGTGCTCTCCCGCACCAGGCTCCATGATCCCATCACGCTCGCCCAGCTCCACTGACTCCCCATTCCTCAGAGGATCGAATTTTATTCATCCTCTTTCAAGGCTCTCCATGACTTTGCCCCCTCCAACCTCTTTGACCCCCTATCAAACTGTCTGCTCACTCCATTCAGTAGGCTCCAGCCTGCTCCATGTCTACCGCCCGACCTGCTCTACCATCAGTAGCCGGGCTTTCAGCCTCTCTGGCCCCAAGCTTTAGAATTCCATCCCACATCCCTTCCCCTTGCTTCCTCCCTTGCCTCCTTCAAGGCCGATCTCAAGATCCTCCTTTTCAAACATGCCTTCAGGCGACATCCTAACTCTCTACCCTCCCTCATGCCAACCATGCCCCTCCATGTTTGTTTGTTGTTGTGTTGTCTCTATTGTCACGTTGTTCTGTGTTTCTCTCTCTATGTTGCTCTCTGCTCTGCTGTCCCCTGGCCTTGTACCCCCACTCCTTGTTGTACCCTCTCTGATGCCCCTGCCTGTGTTGCCCCCTGCTCTCTGTTGTCCTTTTCCCGTTACCCTCTCTGTTGCCCCGTGTGACCGTCTCTGTTGCCCGTTTGTTACCCTCTGTTGCCCCCATGCTCCCTGTTGTCTGCTTGTCCTCTGTTTCCCTATCTGTTAACTCCTGCTCCTTGTTGTCCCCTTGTCCTCTGTTGCCCTCTCTGTCGCCTTGTGTTACCCGTGCTCTCGGTTGCCCTATGTCATCCCCTCTGTTGCCCCCTCTGTTACCCTCTCTGTCCCCACCCTGTCTGCCACCCTGTGTTACCCTCTTCCCCCCCCTTATGTTACCCTCTCTGCCCCCCCCCACTGTGTTACCCTCCCACACCCCCCTGTGTTACCCTCTCTGCCCCCCACCACCCCGAGTGTTATCCTCCCACATCCCCGTGTAACCCTCCCCCCACCTGTGTTACCATCTCTGCCTCCCCCTGTGTTACCCTCTCTGCCTCCTCCTGTGTTACCCTCTGCCCCCCCGTGTTACCCTCTCTGCCCCTCCCCAGTGTTACCCTCCCCCCTCCCTGTGTTACCCTCTCTGCCCACCCCCCCTGTGTTACCCTCCCGTGTTACCCTCTCTGCCCCCCCGTGTTACCCTCTCTGCCCCCCCCTTGTGTTACCCTCTCTGCCCACCCCCCTTGTGTTACCCTCTCTGCCCCCCCACCCAGTGTTACCCCCCCCTGTGTTACCCTCTCTGCCCCCTCCCCCGTGTTGCCCCCCCTGTGTTACCCTCTCTGCCCCCCCCCCTGTGTTACCCTCTCTGCCCCCCACCCCTGTGTTACCCTCTCTGCCCCCCCCCCCCCCTGTGTTACCCTCTCTGCCCCCCCCCCCCCTGTGTTACCCTCTCTGCCCCCCCTCCCTGTGTTACCCTCTCTGCCCCCCTTGTCCTCTGCTGCTCCTTTACCTCCCAGACGGTCACACAGCCACCGGAGACGTCACAATCCCGGCGCGCTCGCTCAGCTTGCACTATTATAGTGGCGAAACCTAACGTGCTGGCTGGATACCTTGAGTGACATTGACGGACAAGGGCGTAGACCAATCGGAAGGCGAGTTATCGGGGCCGGAGCGAGGAGCTCCGCCCCCGGGGCCGCGTGTGGACCAATGGCGGGGTGAGCCGGGGGCCGTGGAGGGCGGGATGTCCGGCAGCAGGTTAGGTGGAGAAGCAGCGCGTATACAATGGCCGCTGGATGGAGGCTAAAGCAAACAATTTTTAGGCCCGCGGTGAAACAAAAATATGAGGAAAAAAATATTAAAAAATCGAAAAATTGCTTAAAGCCGGAAAAAAACACGGGAGGGAGATGTTGAATGTCCCGCGGTGAGTTTCCGTTAAATTTCTCCAGGTGTTCAGCCCGTTTTGAAATAGATTATCAGGGTTATTTAAATCATGTTGTGTGTGTGTGTGTGAGTAAGAGAGAGAGGGGGAAAAGTTTGTGCCTCCCTCCCTCCCCTCCTTTCCCCCCCTCCCTCCTCCTTCTCCTTCTCCCTTCTCCTTCTTCTCCTCCTGTTTGTGCCTCGGAGTCCGAGACAGACATGGAGAGGTTCGAAGGAGATGAATAACCAACAACGAAAGAAAATTAGGAATTAGGACACAACTTAACTCTTCCCCCCCCCCCCCCCCAACCCCTCCCCCCTCAAAAATATATAGAAGGAAAACCAGATTCAAACTCGATGCTAGAAACTTCCTTGGGCTTTTCGATTTGTTGCAAAAAAAAGTTTTAGATCCAATTTGTTTCGATGGGGTCGAGTTTTTTTTTGTGTTCTATATGTATGTGTGTATTTGTTTTATTTGAAGATGAGTGTGTGTGTGATTGTGTGTGTGTTGAGGGAGGGAGGGTGGGGGGTTGTGGATGGGGGGGTGAAGTTTCATCTTATTTTTCTGTGTGTGGCTGGAGAAAATACACCACTGAGGTTATTATCGACAAAACAGCACTCGGGGAAAGAAAGAGAAACTTGGGAGCAGCTTCTGTCAAAACCTGCAACAAGACTGAGAACTTTAAAAACTGTTGTGTGTGTTTTTTTTGGGTGTGTGGGGGGGGGGGGGGGGGTGTAATTTTAAGAGTTAACCCTCCTCCCCCCCCCCCCCCCCCTTTTTTGTGTTTCTTTTAAGCAGTGACATTTTATTTCCCGAAGTGTATTTTTTTGTTTGGTCTGCTCTGGAATATTTATGTTACTCGATGTTTTTGAATTTGAACGATTCGTGCAGTAAACAGGAACAAAAAATCGACTTTGCTTTTTGCTTATTTCATTAAACGAGTTTCGGGATTGATTGATCCTAAGGTGCTTTCAACCCAAAAAAAGGCTTTCAAAGTTTTTGCTTTGACTGAGACGTTTAAAAAGTATTATTGAAATTGCTGTATATGTGATTTGTAGGATCAAGTGAGGGAGCAGCTTTTCACAAACAACATGCATCCACAGTGTATAGGGGGGGAGGGAGGGGAAGAGGTTGTAGGAATGAAAATATGTATCTTTATTCACATTTTAAACATTTAATATGTTGAACTATTTAACGACAGTAGTGGGAGAGAACAAAACAACCCCCCCCCCCCCCCCCCCGGACCTATTGTATTCATTTTTACTGGAAATAATGTATTTTTTTCTCAGACGTCCAACGGTGTGTCGATAGAAACGATATTGGAGATGGATTTCTAAAATAATGTCTGTTTTGTACAGAAACAAGACATAGAAACTGATTCGATTATTCTGATCAGGCACAGCTTGATGGCAGTTTGATTTGCATTCTTTATGAACGACTTCAAAACAAATCATTAGGTTAAAGCAGCGAACGGTATTGTTGAAGAGAAAGTTTGGGACACAAGCATTCGTTTTGAAGGAGGCTTTTTCATGAATTAACAATAATTGCGGCAGTGTTTGTTGCACGTTTCCAAGACAGTCGAATCGTGTCTAGAGAGAACCTCCAGCGTTTACTTCTCTGAAATCGTAACTTTTTCCTTCTGTGTTTTGCTGGTGCAAATTTTCAATTCGTTTTTTTTCCCTATGTAAAATACTATATTGCATTCCTAACATGGAAAGCGGGAAGGGGGTGGGGAGAGAGAGAGGGGGGGTGGGGGGGGAGAGGAGGAGGAAAGAGAAGGGACCATGGTTTATTAATACAGTTAAAATGACTAATAGTGCTGCTGTTTTGTCCATTTGGCTTTATGACTGGAAAGAGAAGTCCCCAAATTGCAACCGTGGTTGTCTGGTTGGATTCTTGTTTAAATATTATAATTACTACTATGGACGTACATCACGTCAACGCCATAAGAAACGCCGCTGCTTCTACAGCCATTGGTATAGTGACATGAGGGATGGGCTAATGCATTGAAAGCTTTACAAATTGACAGGACGAATGAATAGATAGATATGCGTGTTTCTTTCAGCTGATCTTCGTCTTGTTGAATTGTTTATCGATGCATACTGAGTAACCGAGTAACGTTTTATGAAGTGTTTCTCATTCTAGCGTCTCTGTTTTTTGCATCTCATCGGTATTTGCCAACAGCATGTGTACAGGACGAACTTCAAGCTTTCTTGTATTGAGTTGTTGAGATACACGAGAAATGTTTTTTTAGTTGTATATGTTTATTTGGAGATGTTACGTTTTATTTTTAAATGTATGTTTTGTTTACACAGATGAAACAATCTGAAGGATTGTAGCAATGTCTGTTTTATGCCAGTATCGATATTGTATCTACCTTTGTTCGTGCCTGTCTTTGTTCGTGCCTGTCACTTAATTGTAATACTTTTTAATTGAACAGAGGATACATAAAGATATATTAAGTAACCGTTAAAGTATTCAAGTATTGATATGCTAATTCTAGGCTTATATACCATAACTCGTATCCTGTTATGATCCTGTTATGTTTGAAATATCTTCAAGTTACTGAATGGTACAGTTTTAGCTAATTTTACCTCTCAAAAATGATTGAATATGTAATTTCTAGCACTAAAGATACCCAAGTCTAAATTCACTTTATGCAAGTCCTTTGAGGCTTGGGATAATGTGAGATGCTGCAAACTTTAAAAAAAATAAACTGCAATGTTTCTACCTGCTGGCTTCCACATACGCTGCTCTCAGCAGTAATAGCATTTACCTTAGTTAAGTTCATAAGAGTTATTTTTGTGAAGTAGAGGAATGAAAGTGTAGTCCATAACCAGCTTATAGAAGCCATGGCTAAAGGTACTTTTTAATATGCATTGCCCAAGGTAAACGTTTTACATATACAGCATATGTTTCTTCAACATCTCTTATGCAATCAGTATGATTATTGGTTGTTTATTTCATGTCAAGTTTGTGGGTTCTGACAATGGTTAAAACATTGCTAGAAAACAGGTCATGAACTCAAACTAATTTGTTTTTTAAACCTTTTCTTAGAAAATGTCACAAACATAAATTATTTTTGATTTCTTTTCTATGTATTTTGTCATTCTTAAATAATTTATTACATTTAATCATTTCATACACCCAATGTTGTTTAAAGACTTATTTGGGTGAGAAATCTAGCTACACAAGTGTTACCTAGCCACAAACTCAATTAATTTTAATTCATGAAAATATCATGATAATGGAAGTCACATTTATGAAAATTCTGTTGGTTAGCTTTTTGTTTGTACCACAGTAATAGTTATGAAACATGTTGTATGGATTAGATTTGTGATATACCTACACATGATAAATTGTGGCTTCCTTTAGTCCACATATCTTATGTTCTGGTAAATATAATTGTGCTCAAATATAATTGTGCTCATTTAAAATTATATAGTCATAATATTTGGCAAATGACTGAACCAAAATACCACTTTTTAAATGAAACTGAAAGATCGTTAGGACAAATGAACTGCAGCTTTAAGATTGTTTTAAGTTTTGGGGAACAACTTTCGCTATTGCTATAAAATAGACTTTCATTGATTGGCTCCTGGCTATCTGTAACAAATAAATCACCCAAGTAAATTAAGAATGCAGAAATAGATCCAAATTATTTCATGAAAAGGTGTGAAATGAGGTGTGAACATCTTGGAACATAGATATTCTACATACAAGTACAAAAAATAGTAGCATTCTTGAGTTTCAGAAAAACATTGTTTTGAATTTGTGAAAATAATAATATATATTAAACTATTCGATTTAACCACATGCAAGCAATTCAATGTTCGGTTCTGTACAATAAACTATGAATGTTTAGGAAAAAAATGACAGTGTAGTTTGTTGTGTGGATCTTGTTGTTATGATCAGATATACCAGCTATTTATGAGATCTTTTCAGAAGTTTTTTTTCAAGATATTCCAGATGTTTCCTTGAGGTGTAAAATCTGTTTATGAATGTAAAATTATACAAATAGTTGAGAAGTTCAATCAAGAAGTTGGTATTTTCTGATTCGGCCTAAATAATTAGCAGCATTTTAACAAGCACATCAATTCTTGTAAGAGAGAAGAGGGTTTGGTTCTCTCTGTGTTTCACCCACAAAGTACACCACTGTACAATATATCCGATGAAGCACTCCAATTATGTGATAAAGTGCTGTATCAAGTGCAAGGATTCTTAATAATAATGTTGTGTAGCTTTTTTTCCATTGAGATGTTGTGCACAAATTTAATAAAACAAAAATCCATAAAGTAATCCATGGATGAATATTTACACATGTTAATTGTTGCTTTTTAACATAAAACAACTAGAAGTTAAGTCTTAGTTAATGGAATATGTAGATTATTCACCAATTGTCTTTAGTAAACATTTGAGTATCCTATTCTTTGAATAAGAAAACAATCAAAGAAAATTATATCCATTAATGGTCAACTTATACAAATGTTTCCTTAGGAAATTAGGTATCTTTGATTCTTTGTATATGCAATATTACTCTAATCTCCACAGGATTGATGAATTGTCTCGTGAGTTGTGCTTGAAAGCAAATGTTTCAGTGCTCAAGAAAATTTGTTAAATTATTTGTTTTATGTATATATTTTCCTAACATGAAATATACCATATCAATATCTATTTGTATTGTATCCAGTTGTGCTGTAAATTGGAAATAGTCTATATATAAATTCTGATGGGTGACTATATGGCATTGATAGGGATTCAAAAGATTGTTCATCTTTAGAGTTGTTTAAGAACATTTTTTATAATGGTACTTGGGTAATTGGAATGTAGTTTCAAAGTTTGATAATATTTTACAAAAGATACATGATCAATTGCTTTGAAATGCGGGTTTGAATGTTTAAAGAAAAATACATTTTTGTTTATATACTGTTGTGTTAAATGTTGAAACAAAATGCTTTTATTTTAGAAATTCTTTTGAATACTATAACAACAGCAAATTACATTTATATAGGGAGGATGTCCCAAATGCATTGGTGCAGTCAAATAATAAAGTAAAGTTGTACAGTTTTCTAGACTCAATCAACAAACGTTTCAAAATTCAGAATACTTTACTCACTGTATTTAACCATCCAGATTGTGTTTGCTTTTTAGAATAGATATCTTGGATTTTGCAAATCAAATAGAATAGAACAGTACAGAACAAAATACAATATTATTTGTTGAGAACTATCAGTATATGAAATTCTAAATTAGTGTATTATTCTAGAGGTTTATTTAAACATAATTTTAAGCAATTCATTAGTTGCCTTTTTAATACAGATTACATTTTATATTATTCCTTTGATAATATGCATTAAACACATTGTGCTGATTACAGTTAAATTGTTTTTTAATGATTAATAATAATTTATTCATAATTAATAATAAATTTCAGATTGCTTCTGTTATCCTTCTGAAGTGAAAAGCTCTATACAAATGTAATTTTGTTGTTTTTACTATATATATGAAAACTATATTTTATTCCATATACAGTACATTGTTGCTTTACATGGAAGATTCCTAGGGTTCCTTGGTAAATAAATAATCAAGGTATAATTCCTAGGATAGTTGTCAAGTTCATGACTCATGTCATGCCATCGCATGCTGTTAACAATCCCTATTGCAGACTGTTTTATGAGAAAATTAGTAAACAGAAAAAAGTAGTAAAATGACTACTAATCGTTAAGAGTATCAAATGTCTGAGAAGAATTGTTATATATGTTTGCATAATTGCTGACTAAAGTTAAGTCTTCCGAAATCTTTTCACTGTTGTTACCAAATAGTTTTATGCTTATTTGATTGATTTGATTCTTTTTCATATTGACAGTAATATGAACAGCAGTCTCTGTCCTTGTGGTGCTATTGAATCAGATATCACTGAAGCATCAATAATAAGAAAAATGTGACAACTAAATTATTTTATTTGAGAATTTTACTCCAGTAGTAATATGGAAGAGGGTATCAATATCAAACCTTACATGGCAATAATGAAATGAGGTGTGGATAATGAGTTGATGAATAGAAAAAGTAGTGACTTTGATGAGGTGAGCTACAATGAAACAATCCAATGATAAATATCAGCATCAAAGTAGCCACACTTAAAACCAAAGGGTGAATTTTTCCTTATTAATATAACAATTATTATGAAAAGGAATATACTGTACATTGTCCTCACACAATGTAAAGATGTACAAGTAACGCTCATATTTTTGTGATAAATTGAAGCAGAGCAGCAAAACATTATTAAAAGTTGTAATATTAAATAGCAATATTTTATATTTTGAAACGATGAACTATGAACATGAGTTAACATATATAACTGCTGTTAGATCATTAAAAAAAAATTCTATGCACTACAACTTTAAAACAAATGTATTGGTCTATTGTTTAAACATATTTCACTGTAGGTGTCTTTTTTTAAAAAAACTGCAAAAATCAGGCTATTTTTCTCATTCTCTGGCTCTCACTATATTCTGATTATTCTGCATTAAATCTTATGATGAATATTCAGAATTTTAATTCTAAGAATTGAACAAAAACTTGAGAAACTTTATTCAAAAGATTGTCAAAAGGTTTTATCAGATCTATCTTCCTCGGTAAATACTACTTTAAGTAAATGAAGGGATGAACTGGAAGGCAAAACCTAAACTCACATATTATGTTTTTTTAAAGTACTGTTTTGGGTATTCGCTCATCTATTTATTTATGTTCTTTTATGTAGTGTGAAGCAAATTGAAGATTTATCAATAGTCCATGCTGGATTATTTTGAAAAGTCTAACACAAAAAAATTGGTCATTTCAATCCACGACTGTTTGAGGGACACTGCTGTCTGCAGTTGGCTGCCGTGTTTCACCCACAAATGTACAGTCAATTCACTTTATAGTATATTCTGTGAAGCACTTTGAAACGTCTGGAAGATGAAACGCAAAAGCGATATATCAAAAACACAAATATTATTATTATAAAGAAAAGTGGTGTCTAATATAAGGCAATATAATGGTAATACATGTGCAGCACATGGGTATCATCAAAAAGAAGAGTAAATATCTATTTAAAATGTATAATAATTTTTTTTAAAAAAGAGACTAGATCTTCAGTGTCCCTTTCCCTCAACACTTGGAATTTCCTTTATAGGATACTTAGAAATGCATTTGGGGAAAAAGAGAGATTTGATGCATTTTTGCTACTACTGCTAAATGCTATGTTAATTCTCATTTTACAGCTTGTTTAAGTTAAATATCGTAATTAACTTTAGTCTTAAAATTTGCAGGTAAGATGGTCTTTGAATATTCCTTATTTTTTCTTAAATTGGAAATGTACAGTGTTGAAAACTAAATATTTTAAATTGGAATATATGAATTGAAATTTAACATAATGCATTTCTTCCATTTCAAATGCCTATGAATATAGAATTTATTACTTTTTCAAGAAAGATTCATCAATTTCAACCAAATAGTTCACTATTATATAGATCTTCCTTGGCTCTTCATTTCAAGGAATACTTATAGCATTTGATATTAATTGTGCAACCTAAGCTCTGAACATCACACACTTTATTCATAAATTTGAATTCATGTTTTTTTCAGAAATGTTGCTTACAGTAAATAAAATCATGTATAATACAACTGTATAATGGGTAGCAAAATGAACTCTTTTAAATGAGCACATTATTCATAAAATTAGAAATTATATCATAAAATAGTTTTCCTTGACCATTATATTTATTTTTACATATGATTTACAGACATATTTTGTTCATTTTATAAAGTCATCTTTGATTGCTTCTTGGTATTCAGAACATTGGATTGCAATTCTTGCCTGATACAAAATTAAAATACATTGCTTAAAGTGTGACAAACAAATTACACTATAATATTTTGTCTATAGTATATTGAGCTCAAAAAGGGCAACATACTATTGAATATTATTTTGCCCAATTGAATCCATCAAAGACACTGAACTGACAGTGTATTATTAAAATGAAATTAAGCAAATCAGATGTGCAAATTTTAAGTATATTAATGCAGAAATGTAGCTTCTTTAAAATAATTTTGAGATATACAAAATCCTTCTGTTTTTGCATTTATATTTTCAGGTAGGAAGTTTTTTGTTGAGGAAAATGTTGTGAAAGGATCACACGATAGCAGTGCAACATCCCACTTTACAATGTTCTCCACAAACTGGATCCTCTTATGCACACTGATTAGCTGGCTCTGTTTCAAAGTGACTTATCCAGCCTATTGCAACAAGGATAGTAAAATCCTGTGACAGGGCCAATTAAATCTATTTGTCTGAGATCTGTTACAACATTTGGCTCAAATGTTTGCCAATAGAATTTGTGTTTAACTCTTGATATGGCTATTACTAGCCTGAGGAAGCTAGTTGTTAGTGTGATTTAATTAACACTTATTTAAAGATGCTGGAGCCACTTGTCATTCATCTTATAACTATGTGATTAACTATATGAAATGTATGTGTTGTATTTAATACATTTGGGAGGGCGAAACCTTAGGCAAGTTTTCTTACTCCACACCCCTCTGTTTACCTAGCAGTAATTAGGAATTCGATTATTAATCAATCATCAGATCACTTACTTTGGGTAATAATTCCTTCAAATTAATAAAGAAAATAAGAGTAATAATTTGGTCACTGATTCCACAACTGATACTACTGTATGCCCACAAAATATACAGTAAATCCATTTTACAGTATATACTGTTAAGTACTTTGAAACGTTTCAATGACATGCTAAAACAAGGATCATTCTTATTATTTACATACATCAAAGTCCAAAAGGACACACTTCCATTAGCAGTTGCACAAAATAATAAAACACAAAATATTGCAAATGCTGGACATCTGAAACAGATGCAGAAGTCACTGGGAACACTTGGCAGATCAAGCAGCATCTATGGAAAAAGGAAAGTGAGTCAACATTTCGACGTTCTGACCCGAAACGTGAACAAAATAATATGTTTGTGGTAAATACAATTTGTGTAGCATGTTTTTTTATTCTGAGAAGTGAAGGGCATGCTATGATCCTTTCAGCAGGTGTACCATTTTGGGTTTGATCCAACATGAAGGAATTATAATATTCTTACCAGCCTGAATCCTGATCCCTAAGTGTGTTATACAGTATTACTGTATCCAACTGTAAATGAGAATTGCAAATAGCAGCAGCTTGATTTTATTTTGTGAGGATGTGAATCTTAAATTCTCTAGAGCTTTTATTGGCAAATGACTAACTTGATGCTTGAGAACTCAGATGGTCAATGTTGCAAGATCCTCAATGGAATATTGTGAGTAGTATTGGTTGTTCATCCACAATTTATAACTGTGAGGAGGTTTTGAGCTTAAAAGACTTAAGTCCCTTTAATAGATTTTCTTAACCAGATAATAAGACTAATGTATTCCTAATGATTGCTCACCCAGTTGTATTACCTGATTTCTTGAACATGTCCCTGCCTCCTGCTGACTGTATTGACAAAGGTTTTTCAATCCAATTTTTGTTCAAGTTAATTATTTGAAGGCTTCAAAATCCCAATTTCTTATTAAATTATCTCCATGAGAAAGATACTGTGGATAGATGTTTTCCAATTTTTGGCACCCAATGTCAATATTGAGCATTCTTGCCAGGTAAAGCTTGATTAGATTAGCAAAGCTCCTTCTTCTCTGACCTCAGAAAAACATTTCCAAACACACAAATGTGATATTTCTAATTCCCACTCCAGCTATCCTATAGCCTTTCTGGGGAAAATTGACAATCCATTGGTGAATTGGAGCAATTTTGTGCTGTGTGAACACACCACAATTATTCAAATATGACCCAAACAGTCACAGGATCCAGTGTGACCTGCTTTAGAGATTAAATTCAGTGCATCTCTAGTTTCTCTTTAATGTACAGCTCTTTCAAACACAAACATAGTGGACATCCAATAAAGTTATAAATCCCAATTTGGATATTCTATTCAATGTTCTCTCTCTTCCCCCCATTGCCCCTAAATCAGTTGGTGTATAGGAATTAATACAAGAATTATGATGAAAGTACAGATGATTTGAAAGTACTTTGTTGAATTTGCTTTCTCAAATGATCCGGAAAGTTAAGACCCGCTTAGCTGGCCCATCTTCAGCTGCATGCTGCATCTTTATCATTTGAAACCTTCATCACTCCTGACATCCTTCTCCACATGAAACCACCTTCCACTAAAATCACTAATAGTTTTTTCGGCTGATCTCTAGGTTTAATTAGAGCCTTCTCACACAATATGTTATTGCCATCAATACTTGAATTGAGGAGACTCTGATGTGCAGTATATCTCTTTCAAAGGAGCCTCTTGTAAGCAACATTTGAGCTAGTGCATTTAATATTAGTGTTCAGTATTTAGTGGTATTAAGGTATTGATCATACATTCCTATGATTCCATAATATTCCTAGATGTAGTCCTGATTTCTGTATAAATGTGGCTATTTTTTCAGATGTGATTTACTGCCTGAATCTGTAAAAATGAGAGGATTTATTATTATTAGTATCGCACTTTTTGATTTCATCATGGGACCTAAGTGAACGGGAGGACACTGAACCTTATTGATTACTGCTTCGATAAATGGGTAGATCACTGGGGATAATCTGTGTAGAGTGGAATTGTTACGGATTTTTAGATGTCATTTGGGTTTTCATTTGAATTAGCCACATTGTTCATGTAATTGTAGGGCACATCATATGAAGGGTAAAGACTACTGACCCTAAGGTTGGCTAATCTATATAATGTTTTATCAGTGGGACATGATTTTAGCAAATTCCTGAAATCAAAACGAGCTAAAAACAGTCTAAGCAATAGACTGGTGTTTGTCCTTGATATTCCATGGTACTTTTAATTTGTACATTTCAAAGCCTTCATACTGTTTTTTTAAACGAACACAGAGAAATTTACAGTAATAATAATAATCCTTGAATTTGATATAGTGCCTTTCACATCTTCTAGACATCTCAAAGCACTTCACAGAATATACTGTCAAGTGTACTTGTGGATAAAACGCGGCAGCCAATTGCATACAGTAGTGTCCTACAATCAGTCGTGGATTAAATGACCCAATTTATTTTTGAGGAACTATTATTAGGTGTGTGGAGTAGGAAACCTGCCCAAGGTTTCACCCTGCTGGGAATCAAACCCAGGTCTCTTGCTTGTGAGACAAGTGCTCCAACCACTGAGCTACTGGACTCCACGTAGAGTATTTGTTCAAGTTACAGTGTGTTTGAATGTCAGCTGGGAAGTTTGGGGCTCTCTGATGGACTGGTACAAATGTTATCAAGCAATACAGTTTAACGTTTGACTTGTCTTAATTTGGTCAATATTTTTATCATAAATACTGACATTATAAAACTAATGCAAAGCTAATGTTGTATGAAACCTATTATTTTCATTTAAAAAAAAGATTACACTGGATAGATTTTTTAAAAATGCTTTATCTGCCCAAGCTTTTTAACATTCAAGCCATAATATGGTATCTCTACAATTTAAAAGGTATGGGTTCAAGCTCATGTTAGGGATTTGATCTTGTAGTCCAGGTTGACTCTTCAATGTAGTGCTGCATTGCGAGTGACATTATCTTTCAGGTGAGACATTAACCAGAGATCTTACTGCTTCTTCAAGAGGATATTTAAGATCTCATGGCCTTATTTGAAAAGAAAAGGGAATTCTCCCAGTGTCATTGTCAACAATGGTCTCTTTAGAATTTTAGATAAGAAGGATTCATAATTCTTGCATTTCATGTAACATCGAGAGGACATCCCAAACCACTTACAGTATACAGTACTGTACTGCAAAGTGGTGAAACTGTGGTATTGTAGGTGAACACAAAATAAAGATGTAAATGGTTTTACAATATAGTAATTAATAATCTGAGTTTTTCTTTGTCTGATTCTTGTGATGGTGTGTGTGATGTGGTATATTTTTTACTCTTTGGAAATGTTTTCATTTTGTTCTAATCACATTTTTAAGGACATTGTGTTGAATTTTACAAGTTACCTCTATTAGTATAACGTTAAGTTTTCTATGTATGACAGCCTATATATTGGCATAAATCAGCATATGCAGTGTGGATTTATTACTGACCATAAACTGACTTTTTTAAAATAAATTACTCCAACAAATGTTCAATATGTATATGTGTCATTTAACAGCTCACTATCACTAAATTTGATTCCTATGAAGATTAACCACTATTTATAAAATCAGTTTCAATATTGTGGCTTCTGTAGCTGCAGAACAGAGAGTAGGCATCAATTTAAGTTGTACACTCTCACCATTCTGTGTTCCATAGTGGGACTCTTCACAAAGAACAGAGAAAATATAGAAGTGTAGAAATATATTCAATATAATCTTACAACATTGTTTGTGAGATACAGCTGAAATAAATTCATTTTAAGAATTTGAAAATACTGCACAACCAGCATTTTTTATGACTCATTAAATTTTGCTTTAATCGTACTTGGACTTTATTGCATTCAATTAAATGGACCTTGAAAATAAATATTAATGGAATGGAATGAATGCCTCTATGCTTAGTAGTTGTGCAAAAAGATAGTGCTGTAAACCAAGAGTTGGGGCCCACTGCATGAAAAAGTGGGCCCAAAAGTAGATTTACATTGGTTAACAAGGTTCCTAAATAAGGAATGTAAGTAGATGGAGTTGTAGTTTTCACAGGTTAATATGACATCATATTCCGGTTAACAAGTATACCTACCTTACACAATTCAGATTCTTTATTAAGGAATTCTGTCAAGAAATAGCATAATTTGGTCCCCAATATAACATCAACACAATTTCTTTTAATATTTACCATGAGGCTAATTTGACAATGCCTTTCTTGGATAGAAAATAACCTGATTTTAATTAAGAAGAAAAAAATCTAAAATAAACCCAGATCAATACTTTTAGATGTACAGTACCAAGATAGCAGAACAATATGACATAGCTTTCCTACAGTCCATACAAGCACTTTCCTGCATGCACCAGATAGATAATGACCAGGAATGAAAATGCTACCTGGTTTCCACTTGCCATTAACTAGACAGACATAGAATGTGAAACGATATGAGTCCATTCCATGTAGCCTAGTTTCACTGGGTTTACCAATTACTACTGAGGACAGGTAGTTTTAAAATTTGACCTTTTTTAAAAAAAGTATACAATTAAAACAGTTTTTTAAATTAAGAGGGTAGATTTCTTCTGATCTAATGCTTTGGCCTTCATTGACTAAATTGACTAAATATTCTGTGCTCTTGTGTAATTTAATATTGTGTGATTTTCGTCTCTCCTGATACAGGAGTTTGATACTTTGTTCAGTTGTCTGGTTACTGTTAGAATGGAAGATTTTCCTTCTTGACTTTTATTTTGTTCTAAGCTTGGTTGGTAGCAGTTTGTTTTCCTGCTAATATTTAAATATACTCGCAACACAAAACATAGTTTAGAACCTTATCTCTTCTGGAGAGTTTCCTTTTAACCCAGGAGTAAACTAAAATGTTTATTGCAAACGTTGTTTAGTAAATTAAGTTCCATAATTGTGGGTGCAAGTCTGTTCTGAATACTCTGAATTCACATTCTGCTTTTTTTTAGAGCATCAAATATGGAACACGGTACATTCTGGTCACCCACAGGAAGAATTAGTGAGACTGGTTAAGAGAGTCCGCTGATCTGAAATTAGAAGTGGAGTCCGTTGGTTTTCCACCAGAAAAGTGAAATTGAAGAAGGTATTCCTGGCTAATTTTCTGCATACAGATTCTATACACTGTAAATCATTTCAGTTTGTAAATACAACTGCAGAATCTGTTCTTTTTTTTAAAAAAACTCCCAAATTGTATGAATTGGCCGTGAACGACACCCAGTGTGAGCAAAATTGTTTTTATTCAGGCACTAGTTATTGATAGAAAATATTGTTGAACAATTCAAAAAATATATATCAAAGTAATATTAACATTGCTATTGGTGTGTAACTTTTTTATTTATACAGTCATTTCCAATACTATTTGATTCATTTTGTTCCTGACTTAAACATGAAAACAGTATACCTACTAAAATATTTCCTTCCTTGTTCTATTACGAAGATGCAACTAAATTTAAGGAACATTTACCTTGCTGCAAAATCTGAGGGACAAAGAGGACAAACAAATGTTACTGGAATTGTGGAATATGGTATGCGTAGAATTAGGAAAAATGTTTTAGTAGGTAGGCTGAATAATCAGACGAAACGTTTCAGCAAATGGGTATCTAACTGGGATGTTTTTATTGTATCTAACCCCCCCTAACCTCTAGTACTCCCTCTCTGTCTTGCTACCCCTCTCTCTTTCTGTTTAAGTCCTGACTCAAATCCTGCCTCTTTGAACACGTCTATGGCCTCCTCTCTTGCCCGGTGTCCAAACCTGTCCGTAAAGTGCTATATAAATATGAGTTCTTGATTCATTCATGACCTATAGAGAAGCTTCCAATATGCACTATAGTGAAAATCCCATTTTAAGTACACTTGCCGACAAATACCTATTACTAATGGAATAAACTCAATCAGCACATAAATAGACAAAACAACATACTTAATTTTATTGCAGTCATTATTTTCACCTTATAGCATAATTTGCATTTTATTTTGAGGAATTCATGCAATCTTCTTTATCAAACCTATTTCATAAGGATTTCTATGTGAACATTTTATATTGTTTTTTGATTAACTGTGTATTGTATGCAAAGATTCAATTACATAATTTCTTTCAAAATAGCATTTTAAACCTATTTTGTTTATGAGTCAATAAAAAATGTTTCAGTAAAAGTCTTGATAATCTGGGAATATGGGGGTGAGCTAATACACACAGTCTGTTAATAGGGATGTTGATTGCGCAAATTACAAATGTTGATATTGGAGCAAGAGCTGCAGCAAACAGTTCAGTTTTATTCAAGGTGAGCTCAATCACACCATATCTTATCTGATATGACTCTGATCGTACCTTATCTTCATATCTAAAATGATACAACTTTGTCAACAACTTTCATTGTTTTCAGGTTCTAAATGCCAGATCCGTTGAACACATGAAACATCAGAAAAAGGAAGAAACTGAAGTCCATATTTATCATTACAGTTGGGCACAACCCAAGTGCCCAGATACTAGGCGTACCATAGACTGCGATGGCCACTGTCATCCCTGGTGATCTTTTAGAAGTAAAAGATACTCAGAAGGTTCTAGCGGGGAAACGTAAACGTAGTGAAAACAAATCCAGAAAATCCTTTCCTTGTCAGTTGTGTGGGAAGATCTTCACTAGTGTTGAGAAGTTGAAAGTGCATTCATATTCACACACAGGAGAGAGACCCTACAAGTGTTCACACGAAGACTGTACCAAGGCTTTTGTGTCCAAATATAAACTTCTGAGGTATGGAAAAGCCTATACAGAATAGGGACAATTTCTGTTTCACAGCTGCACAAGGGATACTTGCCTCTGATGTTTTTGTTAACCCATCAGCCTGAATACAGCAATTCTAAATTTCAGATTTGGACTTTGTTTTGACCAAGAATTTGAGAATATATGTAAGAATGCACACATCTTTTGTAACAAAACTATTATTTAGTAGCAGATATTTAAAGTCTGCAGCAAATTGAGTTGAGGAGAAAGTAACTTGGACAAAAAATGACCAAAATATTATTGGTTACCAAGGCTGAAAGTAGGGCATTTGTCCCTCATATGGATTGAAGCACATTTTGATATCAGAGACAATGGACATTTAATTACGTTTATATTGTAAGTGTTAAATTCTGAATAACTCTTAAGGCACTGTTATTTTTCTAACTGCTATTTTTGTTGTATTTTAGTTTTGTAAAATGTGCAGAATTTCTGCAAAAAATTCAAACAATTCTACATGTCAAAACCTAATATTTCATTAGTCATTCAAGCTACTGAATCCAGTAATTTCACAGTGCCTTTGTTGTTCTACCTGTTTCTTGCTGTCTTTCACTGCTTTTTGCCATACATGCTTTTTGCTGCACTTGCTGTTTTCTGGGAATGTATATATATTTTTTAAAGTAACATCTTAAGGGATAGATATTGTGGAGTAATAAATCAGATCTAATTGTGCAATAATGTATTCGTCCCTGGGAAAGGAGGTAACCTATCCCCAGTCCTTTAACAGTATCATTGTAAGATGACTAACTAACTGACTACCAACAACAACAACAACAAATTACATTTATAGAGCGCCTTTCACGTCGGGAGGACGTCCCAAGGCGCTGACAGGAGCATCCGAGGGTGATTTACCTGTGATGATCTGCTGTTTATTCTCTTTATATTGTGGGAATATCTGCCTAGCCCTTGCTAACTTTCCTTGTAAAAATCAAACTGAAACCAACACTTGGAGAATCATGAGGAGAATTATGGATATGAAATTCTATATTGTGTTTTTAATTACAATTAACCAGCCTAATCATGTAAGATTTATAGCTGACAAAACTAGAAACTACAAGAAAGCAATACACCCACAACAGTTGCCCAATCTAATATCCATTTGTTCACAGAAATTGATACTTTTTTAATTGAAGCATTTTTTTGTCAATGGAATTAAAATAAAGATGGAAACAATTTCCTAATGATCTGAACACAAGGTTAAGATTTCTCAAATATCACCAAAAATAAATAGATAGATTTTCTTCTCATAATAAGTTTAAAAATATCTAGGTTGAGTATGTTTTGCCTTAGGAATTTGTAATGGAATAATAGACCAGATCATTTCTTTGGGATTATATTCATTTAAATATTGCCACCTTAATTCAGAAATAAAAAAGAAAGTTCCATGTTCTATTCTGCAATATTCAGGTGTGGGCCGGATTATTTCTTTCTTCATGGATTATTAACAAAGATGTAGACATAAATAAATAACAGTGAGAGATTGCACAAAGTCTGAATCCTGTTTACCATGAATCTTTAACTATTCACATTCCTCAACTAGAGTTCAATCTTGTGAAAAAGGCTGTTATTTTCTAAAGCCAATTCAGATGGAACTTTTGTAGCATCACATAACCAGGGAAGCACATTGAAAATAACAAAATTACATTTGTATAGTGTGATTATTTAACTTATATGTCAAATCTGAAGTTAGTGAAGTTAAAGGGGAAGATTTTGACCATCGCCACAGTATGAGTGAATGGTTCAAAGGAGTTTTCTGTCCCCAAAAGTTTGGGAATGTATTATAATGGAGGAATAAATGACAATTCAGTAATGCAGGCATGGGAGATACTTTACCTGAAACGGTTAGTACAAAGGCAGTGGGTCTGCTGCAATAGAGCTACTGTATAAGGGAGAGAAATGCATGAAATTAAGGATTACTAGGGAACCAGTGACTGAGTTGCGTCACTTGATACACAAAGAACTGCAAGGGTTGTCTTAGCAGTTATGCTTGCACTGACCAGTGACAGTGGAGCGCACCACTCTCAACTGTTACTGGGTACTTCTTGGAACCTACCTCACCAAGATATCCAACACGTTATCTGGTTTGTTGCCTTTTTGAATTTGAGATCAATTGTAGTGTTTTAGCGGGTTTCTGTTGCATGTGCCTCAGCAGCAGACGAACAGTTGGAGCTAAAGATGAGTGCCAGAGGTTCTTGTTCAATGCTATTATTCTGTGAGCTCTGCTGTTAGATATTATCTTCATTTTACATATTTACGGTTATTGGACTATTTTTTGACATCTGTTTATTTTATATTGTGTACTACACAACTTTAGTTTGCTTTTGTACAATGATCCTTTATTTTAGGCACAATTAAAGAATGATAGACTACAAGTTACATTAAAATAAAAAAATATTGAGTTGTGTGGTACTAGTGGTTTGCTTGTTTAATGTGGTTTGCTACACATGGGCTGTTAGTGCAAAATGAATTTCTTATTAAACTCCTGATTATATAGTACCACTAGTTGATGGCTACATAGCTAACTGCAACAACAATAGTAACTTGCACAGATAAAAGTGTATTGGAGCATTTAATGTGGCAGAGCCTGACGCCCAACCAGAGGAAGAGGAGAGGTGACCATAAGCACAGTCAAAATGGAAAGGTCTTCAGGCGAGATTTGAAAATGGGGAAGGTGGGATGAAGGGAGAGAGTTCCAGACTATCGGTGCCAAATGACTGCACCTGTGCTATTCCATACATACCACTGACAAACAGTATAGAGCCTTGTCACATCAAAATATCTCTAAGTAGTTCATGGGTAATTATTGGCCCCACCAACAGCAATTAGATGAATGATCTATTTAATCTGGAAGACTACTGTCCCGAACACCTGGAATAAAAAATTTTTTTGAAAAGTATAATGGAATATTTTAATGTCCACCTGAAGAGGCAGATAGGATTTATTCAAAACAACACTTTCTACTATTCTTACTACAATCTTGCAGTATTCACTGGATTTGGGTTTTTGAACCCCAAAACATTCTGATCCAGACACAACTGTTTTTACAAACTAAGCTAAGATGACATATGTTGGGTGTCTGCCCCTCAAGATGCCCACTGATCTGTGTGAGCATAGATAACGATTATCTGTTAGGCTTCAGGATCATTATGTCAAAGCCATCTTTAACAATTCTCCAAAGTTAAAGTTGTTGTCTTTTGAAACCATCACTTTGTAACAGCAATGAGAGCATAAATAGATGCCCTAATTTTGTGTTTGGCCTATGTAAGCAGTTTACTGCTGCAGATACTATTGATATTACTTTGTTCACAGTGACACACTGCAGTTCCATTTGGTCAATCATGTGCAAGATAGTACATTACATATGTGTTAAGATTCCTCTATACTGCTAGATCACTTTCAAATGTCAATAAATAGAGACTGGTGTCTGTGATACAGCCCTGTTGAACTTTCAACCTCCTTTTTCAAATAGTTCCAGTTGAGGTATCTGCTAATGCTTCTTTCAACAAGGAATGGTAACCAGTGATCTGCTTGTGTTTTGTTGCTCATCTGCTGCAGCAGAAATCCCACCGGATTTCCTTGTTCTGTAACTAGAGCAGATGTATATCCAAGCCCAAATCTATCCATTCATGTTGCTCTGACATAGTTGAAGAGTGGAGTCCTGTAGCTTAATGGTTAGAGCACTCGCCTTGGAAGGGAGAGGACCTGGGTTCTATTCTCGGGCAGGGTGAAATGTTGGACAAGTTTCCTTACTCCACACACTTCTGTGTACCCAGCAATAAGTAGGAACCTGGTTGTTAGTCAATTGTCTGATTGCTTTTCTGTGGGTAATAATCCCTTCCAAAAAAAAATAATTTGGTCACTCAATCCATGACTGTTTGTGAGACACTGCTGTGAACAATTGGCTGCCATGTTTCATCCACAATTATACAGTCAATTCATTTCACAGTAAGTTCTGTGAAGCTGTTTGAGACATCTCGAATATGTGATAAGGGACTATATCAAATGCAAGGATTAATATAAAGATGCATTTGTGCATTTCCTTGGAATTACAAAATTGCTGCAGCTGAACAAATTGGTACCTACTGATAGAAGTAATGCTTCCTTATCTACATTATCAAGGTTTTTTTCTATTACAGTATCTGCTAACGTCACACTATCAAGGTATCTATTAACATTCACAGAAAATTTCCAAAATATCTCAAATCGTTTTACTCCACAAATTCTTCACTGCACAGCTAGATTTTCATACGTACAACTTTTTTAAGATCACGCAACTTGTTAGATGAATCAGAAATTCAAAATCTCAATTGCGTCATGATTGGCTGAAACCAGCACCTAGGAATGCCAGGCAATAATATGATTCAAATGTTTTTCTTGCATTCTTAACAAAGACAAAAATGTCAAGGCCTGAGTAATATGAATTATTTACATTTTGTTAATACAAAAGCTTTAATTCCTCCTTATTTAGATTTATTTTTAACTGCTAATTAGAAAGAGAGATACCAATGATGTTAATCCATGGGGTGCAGAGCATCATCCACATACATTTTAATTTTGTAAGGTTCACCTCCAGGGACTCTCCAAACAGCAGAGGCAATTCTAAACTGCCATTTTGTGGTTCTATAGCCAATGAATCTAGAAATGCAAAATGTTTCAAAACATTTTTAAAAAGTGAACCATGCTTGGGTGTATTTTATTTCGGGTGGGTTCTATAAAATGTGCAAATTCATATCTAAGGAAACAATATTGACTTTACGCTATATATCACAATAACCAGATATATTTAGAATAATGTTTACATTATTTGAAGAATTGTTCTCCTGAAGCCCACCTAATCCAAGTACACCTGTGATACAAATAATTTTTTTTCTCTCTCAGTATATCCTGCATTTTATGCTTGGCATTCAGCAATTATCAGTGTTTTGATGTATCAAGACCTGCTTTTGTTGTTTGCAATGAAGACATTGTTTCACAATAATTTGTTCAATGTGTTATTTTGTTAAAAGTAAAATCATGATCTGTTTCGTAGTTAATAAAACACTAACTAATTATTAAACCATCAATTCCTGTTTTGCTTTTGCACAAATCTTAACCTAAGAGTAAAGTGGAACATCAGAGATGGATTTTGTGAAATATGTAAAGCAAGACTGTTTCCAGACATTTTAAAAATAAGTCACATTTTGCAAAACATATTCTGTTTATGAAAAAAATTACAATCTTTGTTAATGTCATTTATTTTAGATTATTATAGATTTCCCATTAATATTGGCTTTTATTCCCTTACTCAAAATATATCATTAGTTATACTTAAAAAAATTAAACCAGTAATGTATTTAAGTAATTTATTAGAATATATATACTGTATATATATTTTTGGGGAAAAAAAGCTTGCTCTGACTTGCATAATTCAATTTCTATTCTTTTACTGAAGGTGTACTTGTAATACTACTTTAGAAACATTCTAAAATAACATAGGAGGGTGATCTCCATTTTACGTATTCTATTTTACATTACTCTCTGTCCAGATGATCTATTTGCTATCTTTATAAATAAACTGCACCTTCTCATCCTGTACTAGTATTTTACCCATCCATCTTTTATCATTTCCTCTCGAATGTTGAGTTTGTAGATATTGGAATATGGTCAAATACAATGAATAAGTTTCATTTTTAATATCACATTTTAACAAGTGAACTTAATATTGTATTTTCCATTTTTGCATGGAAAAGCTTTACATTTTATTTCAAAAGCATTTTAATAGTACTGTAATATAATTATATCTTCATCTTAACCATAGTTGCATGGAAACAGATATTCATAAACTATCTTCCAGTACAATTTTTAAAAAAGTTTTAATCTTGAAAAAAATGCTTTTCTTCACATAACAGATGAATAAATTCATAAATTAGATATTCTTCATTTATATTTTGTTACACTTAAGTGAAGCTTTTCAATAATTTTTATGAATGCTCAAAATGATTGACTATGATTCTGAAAATTATAGACCTAGTTAATAATTCAGTTTTGTTACTGTGGACATCTAATGTTTAAACTTTTCCAACTCTGGAGGAAAGGCTAATGAAGTTTGTATTTGTGCATATTTTGAAATAGGTTTTCTAGTATAAATAACAACTTTTCTTTATTCAAGGCATATGGCTACCCATTCACCTCAGAAGACCCATAAGTGTACTTATTGTGAGAAAATGTTCCATCGTAAAGATCATCTAAAGAACCATCTTCAGACTCATGATCCAAACAAGGAGGCCTTCAAGTGTGAAGAATGTGGAAAGAACTACAATACAAAGCTCGGCTATAAGCGTCACCTAGCTTTGCATGCTGCAACCAGTGGTGATCTTACCTGTAAAGTGTGCTTACAAACATTTGAAAATACCGCTGTGTTACTAGAGCATCTGAAGACACATGCTGGAAAATCATCAAGTAGTACAAAGGAAAAAAAGCACCAGTGTGACCACTGTGATCGTCGTTTCTACACCCGCAAAGATGTTCGGAGACACATGGTAGTACACACTGGAAGGAAGGACTTCCTTTGCCAGTACTGTGCTCAGAGATTTGGGCGGAAGGACCATCTGACCCGCCACATGAAGAAAAGTCATTCACAAGAGCTGCTAAAGGTCAAATCTGAGCCACCAGACTTTTTGGATCTATTTGGCTCTAATCAATCTTTATCGTTAAAAGATGAGCTAAGTCCAGTTATGTCAATGGTTTCCAGTGAACTGACATCTAAGCCATTTACAAATACTTTACAAATGAATATCTACAGTGCCCATATACAAACCATGCAGGCATTAGGATCAACAAACCAAATGGTCACTGCACCATTGCCTTTAGGAATGAATTACCCACTGGAAACAGAATCAGCTATTCGTTCCCCTTCTCAAGAACTCGCCACAAAATATTTTCTTGGTTCTACCTCATATGCCATTGCAATGCCTGATAAAGGACATCCATTAAAAAGTGAGATCGAGAGTTATTTAATGGATCTACAAAGTGATTTGTTGCCCTCCACCCATGATACCCAATCATCCCCAACAAAACTAGGTTTGGAATCCCAGACAGGATCTCTAGATGAAGGATCTGGAGATGTTTTACTTTCAAAAAGTCCTATCCTCAACGAACATCTGAATACATCTGGCCTGGAATTTTCTCAGTTGTTAAGTTTCTTGCCACAAAACGGTCCTCCTTACAATCAACTTGTTTCATTGGGCAATCCTGGAATGAATTATACCCAGGAGGAGCCTCACTCTTCCGTCATTCCATTCCCACCCCAGTGCCAAGATTCACAAGAAACTGGAAACAATATCGGTCTCAATGCTCTTCATCCATTATCTACAATCTTCGCAACTAGTCTAAGCACAACAACCCTACCACGCTTTCACCAAGCTTTTCAGTAGAGATTAAGATTGTCTTATTCAACCTGCTCTCTCTTACAGTCCACTTCTATATGATACCCTTCAGAAGAATAAAGAGAAAGCCAGTGGGCTGTATTCTACTTTGTGGCTTCTGATATCCATGCTGCTTTTTGAATAGTCACAAGAGTACAAGGAAAGATGGATAACACAGAACTGTCTGTTTTTCTTTCTGACGGGATCATCCTATCAGCAGCTCAACTGCTGACAACACTTCATCAGACCCATTAGCGAACAGATCAGGCTCCAAGTTACTATAAAGACTTAAACTGATGAGTCAAGAGGTGCACAGTAATTCATTCACCTTAGCACTGCATCCTTCAAAATGACCATAATGGTCCTGATAATACTACTTATAAAGTTATGATAGTAAAAGTACAAGTAATCTTTCATCTTTAGTGATGAGAGTAACTGCTAAAGCACAGTGCCTTGTATCCTTTTTGTGAATGTTTTAAGCAAATTCTATTCAGCATACATAATGACTTTCTTGCTGTTCTGCTTAATGATTTTTAAAACAAGAAATTCTACTTATTATTCCCTACAGGAAGCTATTATAAAAATGTTGTTCCACGAGTGCTTACAAATAGTTGAGGGTTCCTTTGGATTTGAGGTGGCCATTAAAAAACACACAAATAATTTTCCAAATTATTCCATTCTGCTGTGTTATGCTGAGAATTTTTCCATAGCGATCAGTAAACAAATTTGATGCATTCAAAAATTAAATCCCTCAATGGTTAGGAAGCTAAATGTCTGCACAATAACATGGCAATAAGAATCTTAGGTAAATTCTGCTTTCCAACTAGATGAGACAAATGTAGTGATTTTTTCAATTTATGATTTAGGAAAACTTATCTATAGCTTATGCAACCAATATACCTTTGAATATTCAGGCACATTTGTATAAAATCCATAACATCTTTAAATATATATTTATCATCTAAGCTTCAAATACATATTAATCTCCATCAACGTATTGATTCTAGCCAGCAAATTTTAAATAATCGCTCAACAAATTACTATAAAATCTCAAAAGTAAAGTACAACTTTAATAAGAGACAAGTAATCAACTGACAGAAATACATAGTATAGAAAATACATTGTTCATGTTTTTAGTCTTTGTATAATAGAGTATGCAAATTTTCCTGAAATTACTTTAAATTTTAAGCAGTACTGTATAGCGTAATTTAGCATATATGTAAGGCTAAACGCTTTTGGTTATTTACTATATTTTATTTACTTTATTCACTTACTGTTTTGAAAACCATTTACACGTTATGAGAAAACCAGTTTCCTCCACCCTTCTTACAGAATTGGTCTCATCTAAATTTGAAATTCTGGCATTTGTGTTGAATTGGTTTCCATCAAAGATGCTTGAGTGGTTTCTTACTCCATCAGGGGCATATGGATTTGCTCTTTCTTAATATAATTATAATAATCTACTGATTATTGAACTCATTGCTTCATTGACTAAATGCAAACCTTTTTTTTGCTTTACAAAAAATAAAGTATAATCCCTTCCCCATAAAAATTTAAGGGAATGGATCTATTCAAATTATACAGTAGTAGTCAAACACATATTAAGTAGTTCCCATTATTTTGAGTTTAGGAATACATCTGTAATAAAATCCCTGTGTGCGTATATTTTGAATTAGCAAACAAACGTTTTTCAAAGGTCATAAATTAGTCGAATTGGAATCTATTTTGAGTTGATGTCAATTACTGTATTAAAAATGGCACCTAAATCTATTGTTACATGCTAAGATATGAAGCTAGAACTCCACTGGCAGAGCTTGATCAGATATACAGTATATCTACTGTATATACTACAGATATACTATAAAGTATAAATGATCTGTTGCTATGAGTTGAATTCTCATGAGCCATTTTACAAATAAAGGATTATAAATTTACCAAGCTATATTCTAATGCAGCAGCTTTGAAAATTCTGGTCTAATTCCTTTATTGGTTAGTAGTTGGAAGCATGTGATGAGTGATGCATATTGTTTTATACAGTACTGTACTGTATATGAAAATAACTAAAGAGATTATGTATCACTTCATTCAGGGAGTTCTTAAGTACAGTACATAAGCTTGGTGAAATGTTGCTAACCCAAAATATTGAGACAATAGATTTTCCTATTTTTGGTTTACCTTTTGCTTTTCAAAAGGATGATAATCTTGTAGTGTTCATGATAACTAGTTACAGCAAATGGCAATTTAATGTTTTTTAATACAGTACAGTACTTGTTGAAACATTTACCAAAATGCTTCACATAATGAGTTGCTTGAAAGTGATTCTTCTGTAATCAAACATTCTAGCTGATCTGTTCCAGCAAGAACCCATAAAAACAATGAGATGAAAGACAAGGTAATCTTTTGAGATGATTTTGGTGGACGAGGGAGACGTTTTTGGATGAGGTTTAACATTAGAATTCTGCTCTTCAAAATACTGTCATGTAATTGTTTAATTTCCACCAGATCAAGCAGTCAGGACCTTATAGAAAGGATATTATCTCCAAAACTCCAGTACTCCCTCAGTAATGTACTAGAGTATCAGCCTATGGGATTTTGTAATCAATTATGGCATGTGGCTTCAATCCATTTCAGATGAGTCAAATTGAAACAAAAATGGTCAATATATTGTAATACTGTTGTTTTGGTTTATGTATTTTTTTAAATATGTAAGATTCTGTATAGTTAATTCATTTGGTAGTTAGCTTATAGTTTAGTAGTTAACTACCCATTTATCACAATGAATCTCAGCAATTTATGAACTCCACTACTGTACTACATCAATTATTCTAGGGTTTTCAATATTGTCACATATGCAAGTGATATTTACCAATGGTATTATTCACACTCATGCATATTAACCAGTTTGGTTGTGTTTCAGTTTTAAGTGTATTAGCTCTTTCTTTTCCATTTGGTTGATGAGGAAGAACAAAATTTTAATGGAAATATTTTTACTTTTTGTTTTGATTTAGTAAGCTTTCATTATTTTCTAGTTAAACGTTTTCAGCCTTAATATTGCACTTTAAGATTCATTCAATAATCTTAACCAAACAATCAATGGATTAGAGTGTATTAAAGTACATAAGTAATAACTATTACAAAATATGATTGTTCAAGAGTTAGATAAAGTAGATGCAATGTCTTGAACCAAAACTACCTTTATATTTGAAATTAGCAGCACTGTTCTTGATCAAGAACATTATTGATACTTCTGAATCATCAATTAATATTTTGTTACACAGATTTGTAAGTCATCCAAATTGTTTTCCACTAAAGAAAACAATGGAAGCATGAAACTACAACAAAATAGGGTTCACATATCTAGGAAAATTTTGATTATGTATAATGAGGAAAAGAGCAGTATCCTAAGAGACAAGCCAAGAGTTCTGCTTGAACTAGTTTAGAAATGTAAGGAATAACATACTATAATTGTATTAAGGTATCTGGCCATTGAGATCAAGATTTAAAGATGTTGACCAAAGGACATGGTCAAAGATTTTTTATTGGAGGATTTTAAAGGCAAGGAGAGTGGCAACAAAGCCAAGCAGTTTTGAAATTAGCCAAGGTTCCTGCTGCTAATCACTAGCCAATGCCTCTCGCATAATATTATGTACTTTTAAGTATTTGTGTTATTGGGTGTAGGCAGGATTATTGTCTTCTACCCCAATTATACCTTTAAATGGGGAAAGGAGGAACAATTGCAGGAGAACAAAATCCAGAGAAGGCGTTGAGGTGGTGTGAAATCAAGACAAGATTAGCACAACTAGATTTTAAGTAAATTCTTATGATGGTAACTGTTTTTGCAGAAGTATCCTGAAATGATATTCAAGGATATTTGTTTTCCTTGAATCAGCATTTAGTTCTTATAGGAATTAATTACTGCATTTAGTCAACAATAACTTGATGAATTATTGACCAATCTTCCAAACTTCTCTATAAGCAGTGAATGCAAAAAAAAAGGCTACCTGCAGAGAGTAACTAGATATGTGTCAGCAATGAATATTTTTTCTGCAAGCTCTGGGCATTCCACTAGTAACACTCCAGCAATAATTCTCTATATTTTTATACTAGTATCTCAACCAAAATTTTTGTTAGGTCCTCCTGGACCTCTCCGCTGCTTTCGACACAGTCGATCACGCCATCCTCCTCCACTGCCTGTCCTCCGTTGTCCACCTCAGTGGGACCTCACTCGCCTGGTTCGAGTCTTACCCCACAAACCATAAGCAGTACATCTCTACTAACAGCTTTTCCTCCCGCTTTCGCCCGTTTACCTGCTGGGTATCCCAAGGATCCATCGTTGGCCCCCTTCTCTTCCTTATCTACATGTTCCCTCTTGGTGATGTCATCTACAGACATGGGATACACTTCCACATGTATGCAGATGACACCCAACTCTAATTTTCCAACTCAATTTGCGACCCCCAGTCCCCGGATGTTCTTTCAGTCTGCCTGCCAGACATCAGGAACTGGATGAGCGCAAATTTCCTTCAGCTCAATGTTCACAAGACAGAAGCCATACTCTTTGGCTCTCGTCCACATCTTCAATCCCACGGCTGACAACTCCTCCATCCAGCCTACCTGCCCCCAAACTCTTTGAACCCACACACAACTTACATGTCAGGTTCGACCCCCAATTATCCTTCCTCCCCCACATCCGGTCCCTAATCGTTTTCTTCCATCGATGGATCACCCGTCTCCACCAATATCTTATCCCAAAAGCTGCCGAAACACTGGTCGATGCCCTTGTCACCTGTCAGCTGGACTATTCAAATGCCCCCTTCGCTGGTCTCCCCTCCGCCACCATTCATAAAATCCAGATTATCCAAAATTTTACCACCAATTTCTCAGCAGAACCAAACTTCATTCCCTGATTACCCCAGTCCTTGCCGGACTTCACTGGCTCCCTGTCTTGGAATAGATCGATTTCAAGATCCTCACTCTTGTTTTCAAAATTCTCCACTCCTCTGCATTCCCCTACCTCTCTGACCTCCTCTTTCCTCACAACAGTACCCGTTGCCTTCGCTATGCCAGGTCTGGCCTCCTTCTTGTCCCCCGAATCCTCCGTTCCACCATCGGCGGCTGTGCCTTCAGCCACTACGCCCCGAGGCTCTGGAACTCTCTTCCACACTCCCTTTGCCTCACCCCCTCTTTTCCTATTTTCAGGTCACAGCTGAAAACTTTTCTTTTCAACCACGCTTTTGTCACCTTTTTCCTCCTCCCCCTGCCTTGGCCCCAGATCCGTTATTGTGGCGCTCTCTCTGACACTGTCTGGCATGGAGGGTGCTATATAAATCCAAGTTGTTACTGTTATATATAATTGACTTTATGCAGCTTCTATGTTGGTACTGAATGGGACTGAATTCCCATGATGAAAACTGCATCATATCAGTTATAGTTGTTTCTATTTTTCCACAGTAATTTTATTTTCACAAACTACAGAAGCAGTGTTAATTGTTAATGCCCAAAGATAAGATAAAGGAAACATTTTGTCATGAAGTGCTGGCTGATTGCTACCTGAATTGCAAAATTTGCATTTATATTTGACCACAAATGTAAATTGATTCTATCATTTTCCAGTGAATAGATGGATGTGTTAACAGATCAGCACTTAAAATATGAAGAAAGCATTCCAATTTTGAACCTTGACTATTGGGTCTCATCACATGGTGGTCATTTACTCACAGGGCTGTGCTTATGCATCATAATATATGCACCATTCATTATAATGACAAACATTCTCCCCCTCCTGGAGATTATGGGCAAATGAAAATAAAGATTTATAGAATCTTCTAATATGAAGTTGGTGGCAAAAAGATAAAACCCATACAGTTCTATTAACACTTAGATATCCTTAAGAGCAATAAATTCAATCCATAAGGGAAATTAAACAAATCTGGTATTTTTTAGATTCTGCTGAAAATTTGGAGGGGGAGGATAGGATTTTTATACAATATTTAATCTAGTGTAGTTTGAAATTGAATTGTGCACTTGGCATATGAAGGAACCAATAAATATTGTATCCATGTTTTATTTTCATATCCTCAAATATAGGTACAGTACTTTGTGTAGGTGCTATGTTTAAAAATCTTGCAGGATTTATTTCCACAGACATGGGACAGTCTGAAAAAAATGGAAATCTATGTCTGGTGTGGTTTGAAAGGGAAATAGTGTTAGGATCGGTAAAAGTTAAATTGTTCAAATATCTTTTTACACATGACCTGCACATGAATTTATGTTTTGAAGTGCTATAACCACCTGTGGGGGAGAGGTGGTGGGGAGGAGAGGTAACATTTATCTACATGAGAAAGGCCATAAATAGATTAAACACTTCTGGCATTGTTATGTAGAATATTGCTAATTGCTAGGGAGAACATTTATTTTGTCCTACATCGGCAGTTTATTCGCATTTTTAAACTCTTTTCTCTGTTCAAATAACGAGAGCAACAAAAATAAGATGTTTGGAGGAAAATTCTCACAACACTTAATAGTAAAGAGAAAATCCAAACAAAATTGAATAAACAATTAATTGGCAATCAATGTGTTGCATGAAAAAGAGTAATTGATGTTGTTAAGCATAATAATGTGCTGCAATTGACTAAATTAACTGGATATATTTTGTTTTTAATTTTGGCATTAAAAAAATCATTTAATAGGGAACTGAGATTTTTGTAATAGCAAGGCAGATACCTTTCACACATATATATATTTCCATATGTCAATTAAAGCACAAGCAAGTGCATGCTGCTTGAAAAACTGAATTTTCATAAATGTTAGATGTATTTTTTCAAAGAATTTCTTCAAAGGTTCAGTTATTTTTATGGATGAGTAACTGAGTAACATGTTTAAGACTACTGTTGCAACACACAAGTGCATAGTTAATAGCGTAGTTGTAACTTTGTCTACAGAACATGTTGCAAAATAACATATATTTTTTAGCACTTTCATATACTTTAGTCCTTTCAGAGTAACTCTTGGAGGGCATACATTTAACCATTGTTACAAACTTGTTTCAAGTGCCATTAGTTAATTAGAACATTAGATTATAAAACAATTATTGTATATAAAATTTTACATTTTCTATTTAACATTTAGCAGGTTCAATTGTCATAGTTTTACTTTTTTTAAAGAAAAAAAAATGTCATTTTGCTTTACTTGCACAGAGTTGCTGTGTCTCACTTAGGGAGTGTATGAAATGTATTTTTCTCTTTTTATATAAAAAAATCAAATGTTATGATAACCAAAATATGATATGTTAATTCTTTGCTGCTGCCGTCCCATCAGCTCCCTCTAAATGACTATGTATAATTTATACAGTTGAGAAAGTAAACAGCTGGTGAAACTATTGTGGTACAAGTGAAGCAAATTTGATGTGCAACACTCCTGCAATTTTTTTTAAGTATACTTTGCTGCTAATTCACATTGGTTGAAGGAAACAGGTCCTCATTATGGTGCTATGAACCTTCCTTTCCTAGGTCAAACACTATAATTGTACATTGCAGTTATCAAGTTGTAGAAAAATTGATACAATTTGTCATGGCTCAGTATCTGTTTGTATGTATTGTCATGTTGTAAAAATATCCCTAGTCACCGTGATCTTTATATGAAGCCACGATATATTGTTATGCACTTGTGACTAAAAAAATTGGAAAGTTTTAAGATTTTTTATCTTCATCAAAATCCATTGGAAGTTGAGATTTGCTGTAACAGCATAAACTTTTTAGTGCATTTTCATTCTGTGAAAGAACATCAAGCGATCTGCACCAGGTGATTTCCACATCCCACCAGTGTTACTAAGACTGTTGCTCATTACATACATTTTGTGGATCTTCATGAAGAACTGAAGTCAATATTTCCTTTCTTTTCTTCCCCAACACGCACACCGCATCATGGAAGTGCAAAATTTAAACCGATTGTAAATGAATGTTAAAAATGTGACCTAATTAGATATATAATGTGACTGGTTTTAAGGGTATTATATTAGGTTTAAACCAAAATCATTGAAATAGAAGAAACTAACTGCATTCCAAATTGAACTTTATTTTTGTTCTTTGCATTTCAACAATTGTTTCCCTGATATGAGAAATATGTTGCTTACAATGTATACACTTATTGTATTTACATACTACTGGTATTTGTACAAATATAGGCATAAAGCTTTGTAAAATAGCATTCACAATGTAAAGCTGCAGTCAGACATTTTTTTTAGAATTTAACCTTTACATC
Source organism: Hydrolagus colliei (assembly GCA_035084275.1). Taxonomy (NCBI): domain Eukaryota; kingdom Metazoa; phylum Chordata; class Chondrichthyes; order Chimaeriformes; family Chimaeridae; genus Hydrolagus; species Hydrolagus colliei. The sequence goes on from CM068743.1 coordinate 83,611,335, forward strand.
CAAAGAAATGCTTCAAAAGCAAACAGATTATTTATTGTGCCAGATAACCTGCATTTTTGTATGCAAATTTACTATAATAAAACTTTTCCGCTGCAGCTTCACACGACTAATAATGTTGTATTAATCTACATAAATGTTTTTAAACTGAAAAAATGCTTTTATTACATTACACAATACAAAACAATTCCTTCTTCAAGAAAAAAAATCTATATGTGAGGTCAAATATCTATTACTAATAATTTTAATTTCCTAAAATAATTTTCCTCTTATGAATGGAAATGCTGGATAGACTTTTAAACTAACGTAAAGTTTCCATTTGGTGCCTCTCTACTTAGTTGCATATGGTAAAGCTGCCAAAGATTTTTTGTAAATGTCTTATAGTTCCGGGAGGGGTTATTCAGGTAATTCTTCTGAGCCTAATATTTTATCTTGGTAAACTTAAATGTTCCGTCTCGTATCCACTCATTATTACAGCATAATTGTTTTGGAGTAGAAAGACGATTTGGCAGAGACGAGCGGTATTTTTTGATGAGGTCCAGCCAGATGCCGGTTAATTCTGCATGAAACTTGGCTGCAGTGTTCACCTACACACGCACAGTCACTACATTTTATAGCAATCCTTTGTGAAGGCCTTTTAGGTGCTGTATGAAATACAAGCTGGAACGGAGCTCCGACGAAGTGTCATAGACCCGAAACGTTGACTCACTGTCCTTTCTTCATAGATGCTGCTTGACCAGCTGAGTGTTCCCAGTGACTTCTGTTTCTGTTTAAGAAAGCATCCATACCAGTAGCTGCAGCAGCAAATTCAAACCCAATCTCCTTTTATTTTCATGAGCAACATATGAGGGGGTTAATCTGGGTCTTTTGCCAAGCTCATTAAACATCATAAGAATCACTAGATACTTTTGTTTTGTTCTAGCTGTGAGAATCATTGTTTTGATAGATATATTTCCTTGTCTTAGTTATTATGAGTAATCAAGAAACTATTCAAAGAACAGTTATCATTTTTTTTAAATGGTAATTTCAATCCATGACTATTCGTGGGACAGTGCTGTGTGCAATTGCCCGCCGCATTTCACCTACTTATATACAAAGAACAACAACAACAAAATTACATCCATGGACTTCCTCCCGACGTGAAAGGCGCTCTATAAATGTAATTTTGTTGTTGTTGATGCTGCCAGTACCTGAGCTGCGGAGATGCTGACACAAGTCAATCAGGAGGACCGCCGAGCGTTTTGCTGACATTCAGCTATAGAAAGTTGTCTCATCTAGGACTTGATGTCTGACAGGCAGGCAGTCAGGACACCAGTAGTCCTGGAATTAAGGTTGGAGGCAGATAGATAGAGTTGGGTGTCATTCACATACATGTGTAAATTTACCCCATGTATGCGGATGAAGCTATTTACAGTTAATTCACTTTACAGTCTATTCTGTGAATGGTTTGAGAGGTCTAGAAGATGTGAAAAGTGCTATATCAAATGCAAGGATTATTATTATTGTGAACCCCTAAATTAAAGCAGGCATAGCACAATAACATTTATTATCCTCAAAACTGGGCAGGAAGAATATGGGTGAAGGCTGATACAACAACAATTTGCATTTATATAGCACCCTCGATGCAGGATATGGTCTCAGAGCATCTAACAGTGGTGTAGCCTGACTCCGAGCTCGTGAGGTGGATGTAAGCACAGTCAAATAGGAAGGTTTTCAGGTGAGACTTGAAAAAGGGGAGAGAGAGAAAGGTGGGAGGATTGGGAGAGAGTATTTCAGAGTTTCAGGGTGTAGTAGCTGAAGGCACATCCTCCGATAGAAGGGAGAAGAGTGCGAGGGTCGAGCAGAACACCGATGCTAGTCGAGGGGAGGGTCCCAGTGGTGGATGGGGGACTGAGAAGGTCAGAGAAATAGGGAAGTGTCAGAAAATGAAGGGATTTGTACACAGATCTTGAAGTAGTAGTTAACTTCCACATGTATGCAGATAATACCCACATTTATCTCTCTGCCTCTACCCTCGACTCCAGGACTACCACTTTCCTGACAGAAAAGTCCTGACTTTCCTGACTGTCTGTCAGACAGCAAATCCTGGATGATAGCTAACTTTCTACAGTTTAATGTCAACAAGAACGAGGTCCTACCGATTGGCTCGCACCAGCGCCTCCTTGCACCAGGCGCTGGCAGCATCAACCTCCATGATTGCACACTCCACCTCACCAAGCCGTCAGGAACAAGTTATCTTGTTCAACCCTCAACTGTCTTTCCTCCCCCACATCCAAGCCATGACTCGCTCTGCCTTTCCCCACCTCCACAACATTGTCCAACTCCGCCATTACCTCATCCCCAGCCGCTGAAACCCTCATTCGCAACTTCATTACAATCCGGCTCAATTATGCAAACGCCCTGCTTGATGGCCTTCCCAATTAGTCCCTCCACAGGCTGCAGATAATCCAGAACTCTGCGGCCCATGTCCTTTACCGTTCCAAAGTCCATGACCCCATCTCCCCCATCCTTGCCCACCTCCATTGGCTCTCCATCATCCAGAAGATGAGCTTGGGTCTGAAGCAGTAACTGTCCAGCGCCTTGGGACATCCTCCTGATGTGAAAGGCGCTATACAAATGTAACATTGTTGTTGTTGTAGTGATAGCAAGGAAACAACATTATTTCATAGTAATAAACATGAGTCTTTATAACAACAAAACAAAATTACATTTATAGAGCACCTTTCACATTGGGATGATGTCCCATGGTGCTGAACAGTCAGGGGTCAGGACCAAAACATAGGGGAGTGATAGGGTATGGGGTAGGGGAGGGAGAGAGGTGGGAAGGCCACAGATGGCACAATCAAAGAGTGTCTTCGGACCAGCCTTGAAGGATGGAAAGGAGGAAGTGAGGTGAAGGGACTGTGGAATGGAGTTCCAAAGTGTGGGGGCAGAGAGGCTGAAAGCCCGGCCACCGATGGTGGGGAAGGTCAGGCAGGAGACAAGCAGCAGACTGGAGCCCGCTGAACGGAGGGGGCAGACAAATTGGTAGGGAGTCAGCAGGTCAAAAAGATAAGAAGGGACAAGGCCATAAATGGCCTTGAAAGTGAGGACGAGGATCTTGAATTCGATCTCCTGGGGGATGGGGTTGGTGAGGTGGGAGTGATGGTGTCGCAGAGCCTGGTGAGGGAGAGGACACAAGCAGAATTTGGGATGATCTGCAGCTTGGAAGGCCGACAAGGAGGGAGTTTCCCTAGTCAAGCCTTGATGAGGGTTTTTTGGGCACCTGATAGGTGAGACAGTGGCGGAGTCTGGCAATGTTATGGAGATGGTGGAAGGCAGTGCTGGTCATGGTACGGATGTGGGGGAGAAAGTACAATTCAGGGTCAAAGAAGAATCCAGGTTTCTGACTGGCTTCATGAAAAGGAGTGTGCAGCCTAGATAAACTCTCCTTCCTCCCCCACATCCGTGCCTTGACCGGCACAGCTTATTTCCGCCTATGCAACATTGCCAGGCTCCGCAACTATCTCACCCCCCATGCTGCCGAAACACTCGTGCACGCATACATCACCTCACGGCTGGACTATGGAAACTCTCTCCTCGTCGGCCTCCCCAGCTCCTCCATTCACGGGCTGCAGGTCATCCAAAACTCTGCAGCCCGTGTACTATCCCACACCTGCCTCCGCGACCACTTAACTCCCACCCTCGCCCGTCTCCACTGGCTCCCCATCCTCCAGAGGATCGAGTTCAAGATCCTCGTCCTCACCTGCCCCGCCCTACTTAACCGATCTACTCTCCCCCCATAAGCCCACCTCCGTTCAGCAGGAATTGGCCTGCTCCAAGCCCCCCGCCCGAACCACCCCACCATCGGAGGCCGGGCCTTCAGTTTCTCCGCTCCCACCCTGTGGAATTCCATCCCCCAATCCCTCCGCCTTGTTTCTTCCCTTTCTTCTTTCAAGGCCGGTTTAATGACTTTCCTCTTCGACTTTTGTTCCCCCCCGAATTTTTCGACCTCCCCTATGTGTTTCACCCCTTCCTGAACACTCCCTTCCCAGCTCGGGTCACATGCCTCCTGTGCAGCGCCTTGGGACGTCCTCCCGACGTGAAAGGCACTTTATAAATTTAAGTTGTTGTTGTAGATGCTGATAGTGCCTGAGGTTCAGAGGCACTGATGCAAGCCAATCAGGAGAGCCTCAATCTTGCTGACATTCTCTCGATATGAAAGGCGCTATATAAATGTAAGGATTGATTGAGCTGGAGAAAGTTTTCGCTCATCCAGGACTCAATGTCAGACAGGCAGGCACTCAGGACACCGGTTGTACTAGAGTTGAGGGTGGAAGTGGAGAGATAGAGCTGGGTGTCATCCGCACACATGTGAAAATTTACCCCATGTCTGTGGATGGTGTTACCGAGGGGGAGCATGTAGAGGATGAAGAGGAGTGGATCAAGGACAGAGCACTGAGGAACGCCACACGAGACAGTGCGGATGCTGGAAGAACAGAGTGTAGATGGTGTGAAAGTTAGGACATGAACCAGTCAAGGACATAACTATTCATGTCCTGTAGCTCAATGGCTAAGAGAAGTCACCTCGCTCATGAGAGATCTAGTTTAAATTCCCGGCAGGGCGAAACTTTGGCGAAGTTTCCCTACTCCACACTCCTGTGTTTACCAAGCATTGTAAGAACCCGGTTATTGGCAATTGGCAGATTGCTTTTCCAGGGGTAATAATTCCTGCAAAAACAAATGTGATCACTCAATCCATGCCTATTTGTGGGACACTGCTATGTATCATGACACTGTATGCTGCCGTGTTTCGCCCACCAAATGTAGTCAATTTACTTTACAGCATATTCTGTGAAGCACTTTGAGACATCTCGAAGATGTGATAAGGTGTTCCATCAAATGCAAGGATTGTTATTATTATTATGAGGTTGCAATGTTATCTGCAAACATTGGGACATTGCTGTACACAACTGGCTGCCATGTTTTGCCCACAAAGTACAGTCACTATATTTCACAGTCTATCCTGTGAAGTGTTTTGAGATGTGTGAAATGCAAAGATTATTATAGATAGCAATATGTTTCAACCATGTCACAGGGAAAAAAATCCCATTGATTCTTCTTTAAGAAAACTCACGAAGTTTTGCTGAAAGCTCAATGGGATAATGCTTCATTTGGCATAATGCATAATGTTCAAAAGTGGGAGCTGTAGGATTATGTTAATCACTATAACCGTTACATCTACATATAAGGGCATAGTGATTAGCTAGTGATTAGCAATAATCCCACAGGAGCTATTCATTCTATTTTCATACTGTTTAGCGCTCAACTGTCTGCCTTATGGCAACAAATTTGAAATCGTCAAGATATTGTGAAAATAACAATAATAATCTTTGCATTTGATATAGTGCTTTTCACATCTTCTAGACATCTCAAAGCGCTTCACAGAATAGACTGTCAAGTGAATTGACTGTATATTTGTGGATGAAACACGGCAACCAATTACGTGAAGCAGTGTCCCATGAACAGTTGTGGATTGAAGTGGCCAATTTCTTATTGTTTTTATTTGAGGGAGTATTATTAGTCGTGTGGAGTAAGGAAACTTGCCCAAGGTCGTTAGTCAATTGGCAGATCGCCTTTCCAGTTATAATAATCCTTAAAAAAAAAGGTCACTGAATGCATGATTGTTTGTGGGACACTGCTGTGAGCAATTGGCTGCCACATTGGCTGCCACACCAGAAGAATACCGGAAAAAGTCATTCACTTCCTAGGTGAGGTTTTCACTTTCTCTCTCAATCTTAGCTGTGTCCTGGTCACTATCTGTTGACACAATATTTGTGCAACTGAATATGTTATTTATATTTAGATATGAACCCTCGACTCAATAGCACATGAAAGCTCCTTGTGTTAAATATAACTTGGATTACCTACACGCAGCCATCCAATCGTTTCACAAGATAGGCACAGTGGTGTGTCGAGTGCACTTGTTAAATAAGTGTAATTGACTTAAATAAGCTTTGTTTATGATGGAAAACTTATAAAGCGACTAAACATTTTTAAAGATCTTCAGAGAGTCAGCAAGTTCGTAATTGACGTTTTGATAATCGGCTCGTGTTGATGACAGCGATAACCAGCACTTCTTTCAACTAAAGAGGTCGTTGAATATAAATCGCCTTCAGGTGAACCTGTGAGCCAGCGCGCTCTGTGGTCAGTGCTCTGGACCTGAGCAGCGCCAGGCGTGGCTAACCATGTGCACATGTACCTTATTCATGGCAACAATCGCCGCGGGGAAGTGAAGGATGCTGGGGGGACATTCTGACTATTTGAACGTCGGTTCCTCTCTCTCGGGCCATAGCTCTTGTCTGTGGAGGAGAGACGGGGATGCCCTCTCCTGTTCCGATTAACCGCTTTTTGTCGACAGTTAGTTTGAAGCCCTGCAGCAGCCCTTACCAGCTCCCGGGGAAAGGTCAACGCTTCTCTTTTGCGGGACGGTACAGAGCGCTGCCGCACCTCTCCTGGTGTACGGTGTTTTGGGATGAGCTTAACTTACTCGATCTTTTGGGTTCGGGCGGCTTCGGGTCTGTTTACAAAGGCACTTACTACGGCAACATAGTCGCAGTAAAAAAAGTGAAGAAATCAACCAAGAACAAACTGGCTTCGAGGCGCAGTTTTTGGGCTGAACTGAACGTGGCCAATCTCCGTCATGATAACATTGTGAAGGTTGTCGCAGCCACGACTTCTGTGCCAGAAGATCCAGAAAACGAGGATAACTTGGGCACCATCATCATGGAGTATGCGGGAGATATCAGCCTGCACCAAAGGATTTATAACTGCACGAAAGCGCTAGATGTGGGGAACTGCTTAAAATTTTCAAAGGACATTGTGAGTGGACTGAGTTTTCTTCATTCGCACAACATTGTACACCTGGACCTCAAGCCTGCTAACGTGCTGATTTCAGACCAGGGCCAGTGTAAAATTGGGGACTTTGGATGTTCTCACAAGCTGGTGAAAGATGATTTAACGCCCAGTATTCAAGTGCGCCACCTCGCCGGCACTTACACTCACAGGGCGCCCGAGTTACTGAAAGGCTGCTTCGTCACTTTAAAAGCGGACATTTACTCGTTTGCAATTACTTTGTGGCAAATGATGGCGAGGGATCAGCCCTTCTCGGGTGACCGCCAGTGTGTGATGTACGCTGTGGTGGCTTACAACCGGCGGCCGTCCTTTACAGCCACTTTCAAAGAGTCGTCGACAGGGCAGAACATTGAACAAATCATCCGGCACTGCTGGAAAGCTGAACCCAACGAGAGGCCAAGTGCCAATCAAGTACTAGAAACTCTTATTCATCTGCAGGCACGATATAAAGTCCCTCAAATGGAATAACTTTGTACAGAATTGTTTCAAAACAAAGTTTAAAAAAAATTGCGTGAAACTAATGAATATTAACAGAAGAAATGTCTGTCTCAATAAAGAAAATTTGAATTTTGTAAAATATTTTATTCTAAATGTGAATCGGATACCTCAGCTTTCAGTTGTCAGGGAGACAGGAAAACTGCAGATCACTGGAGTTTATAGCAGCTAGTAAAACGTGTGTGTGGGCTTAGACTGGAGGTTAACAAAAGTCACTTTAAAGAGGTCAGCAGTGAGTTTTTGTTTATCTTGTCACTTAAGCTGATTTTACAACAGTGTATTGAGATACGTGAGAGAGACAGAGTGTGTACCACCCGGAATAGAGAAACCAGGTGAGAGCATAGGCCTGGGTGAGGCTACAGCAATACAAGGCTGGGTGACAACATGTATGTGAGGCTTTGTGGCAGCAGGGTCTTCGGATCAAAGGTAAGTTAACGTTTGAAATGACCAACTCATGTCCCTTATTTAATAATACTTGAATAGTTAAACCCCCTAAATAGGGTTGTTACTTTCAATTAAAAGGTAAATTGGATATCCTCCAATGAATTTGTGGCATCATTGCATTAAATTCTAGACATATTCCTTAGGCCATAACTGGTCAAAGCCTAGTTAGAATAGCCTAGTTAGAAAATGCCAGTTTATAGCTTGCCCCAAGGTGTACTTGACTGAGAAGGGAAAATTGGCTTCCTTCTAATATTATATATCCCTGTCATGTCCTGCACCACCTCCCACCTGCATAAATCCCCTTGAAGTACACCAGCCATCTCCACTCCTTCAAATCTCAGATCCACCAAATCACCTGGCGCGAATCCAAATCAATGGTTCAGTCAGGTCTGGCAGGCCTGCACCAAAACCTATCATTTACCCTTGCACTTGTGGTGGCCACCTAAAGTCTTGACTATTGGCAACTCCCTACTTGTCAGCACTACCAACTCTTTCCCCCATAAGCTGCAGCTCATCCAAAACTCTGCAGCTCATGTCTTTGCACACCTGGCTCTGCAACTCCATCAACCCCACCTGGCTACACTGATTCCATTCCTCAGAGCATCAAATTCAAGATCCTTGTCCTCACTTTCATGGTCATGCCCCCTCCTACTCCTCTGACCTGCTGACCCTCTATCAACCTGCCCACTTCTGCTTAGCAGGCTCCAGTCCGCTCCATGTCTCCCGCTCGACCATCAGCAGCTGGGATTTCAGCCTCTCTGCCCCTCGCAGCCCATACTCAGGTCCTGACCCCTGACTGTTGAGCACCTTGGGATGTTCTCCTGATGTGAAAGGCACTCTACAAATGTAATTTGTTGCTGTTGTTTTGCCTCAGCTAAATCATCTTTATTCCAAAATCACCTTGGAAGCTAAGGACAATCCCAGACTCTTTTCTACCAGAAGTCAACTCTTCCGTCCACCAGCCCATGCCTCTGGCATCCTCTCCTCCAACACCAAATGCAAGGAGATTATGGATTTTCCATCTTTTGAGTCCAAAGTCTAGGGGATCCATTCTGCTGCCTCCCAGCCTTTCCATCAGCACACTCCCACCCCTCCCTCCTCCACACTTTTGACCCTGGCTCTCCCTCTTTGTTCACCTTCATTGTCCGTATGTATTCCTCCCCTCCCCTTTCCCCCCCCATCTGCTCCCTTTTGACATCCCTTTTGACCTCCCAGCTCCCCTTTGCCCTCCTAGTAACAGAACTTGTTAAACTCACCTTATCCACTGGCAACAAATGCAAGCACAGAGAGCCCTGGTCAATGTGACAAATTATATTCTGGCCACCTGCGACCAGGGCTCTCTCTGTTTGTTGATACCGTTGACCAATCTTCTTCTCCAGCTGCTCTCCCCTTCACCTCAATAGTTTTGTTCTCGCCTGGTTCCAATCCTACCTTGCAAAATTCTAACTAACATCTGTAATTTCCTCCCTATTTTTAATACCTCCAGGTGGAAGCCATCAAGTCCTGGATTTAGAACATAACATAAGTAGGAGCAGGAGTTGGCCATTCGGCCCTTCGAGCTTGCCTTGCCATTCAATCATGGCTGATATTCCATTCTAACTCCAGCTACCTGCCTTATCCCCATACCCCTTAATCCCTTTATGAATGAGAAATCTATCTATCTCAGTCTTCAATATGTTCAAGGACTGATCATCAACAGCCCTTTGGGGTAAAGAATTCCATACATTCCCTATCCTCTGAGTGAAGATGTTTTTTCTCAACTCAGTGTGAAAGGGCTGAGCCTAACTTTAAGACTGACCCATGGTTTTAGTTTCTCCAACCAGGGGAAACAATCTCCCACTATCTACTTTGTTGTGCCCCTTAATAATCTTATAGGTTTCTATAAGATCCTCTCTAATTCTTCTATATTCCAGAGAATATAGGCTCAAAATAACCAACCTATCATAACTCACCCCCCTCATTCCAGGTACTAACATAGTAAACCTACTCTGCACTCCCTCCAAGGCAAGTACATCCTTTCTTAAATGAGACCAAAACTGCACAGTATTCCAGGTGCAGTCTCACCAGAGCCCTATACAGCTGCAACAAGACTTCCCTAATCTTATACTCTTAACCATTTCATAATGAAAGCTAACATACCGTTAGCCTTCCTAGTTGCCTGCTGCACCTGCAAACTAACTTTCTGTGTTTGGTGTACAAGGTCACCCAAGTCCCCCTAGACGCTAACACTTTCCATTTGTTTATCTTTAGTTCCATTATTTTCTCCATTACCATGTTTTAATTCATATGAAATCCATTTAGTACTTTTTCACTTGTGTTAGGTTACCTTATACTACTGGTATTTTGTTATCTTCATCTACTGTGGAAATGGAAGCAAAGTATTCATGTGAGACCTTTGGAAGATGTGAAAAGCGCCATATCAAATGCAAGGATCATCATCATTCAACAAGCCTGCGAGTTCCTTATTGTTAGTTATCCTGGGCATTAATTGCAGAATTATGGCACTTGCTTAAGTTTGCACATCATCTGCACAACCTCCAAACGGTGCATAGGAGTTAACTGAAGTTTCAATTAGACTCCACAATCTTTCTGAAATTTATTTTACGATTGTCTGACTGGACAACGTGTGTGTGTGTGTTTGTCCAAACAAAACGAGTGGCTATAGTAGTGTGGCGTTATTTTTTGGTTAGGTTATTTTTTTGGCTTTGTGGTGCATGTGGAAATCCGCCGCATGTTTCAAAGTGTCTCAGATCTGCAAAGCCACCTCGCCACACAGGGCGGGGAGACTGCTAACAGGCGGCCGTGCCCAGACCAGCAGCGGGAGCTTTCCAGGCAGGGTCTCAGCGCCCGGCTGGTGAGCAGAGAGGGCTCGACTCTTCATCTTCTCTTTTCTCTCCCATCACTATAACTTCTCTCGCATTCCCTCCCACCGCGCTTGACAAGAGTAATGCAGCGGTAACGTTAGTTAACAGCCTAAGTTCCCGTTGCCGCCGCCAGGAGGAGGCGGACGATACACATACGTTTAAACAGTGCAAGTCTTACTGCAAGCGGGTGGGGGAGGAGTCTCTGTGCGGCTGACGTCCCGGGGAGGGAGGACGAGGTTTCCTTTCCGGGGCAGGACGGGTTAGGTCGCCATTTAAGCGGCGCTGGGGGCCTCGCCTCTTCCTCTTCGGCTGGATGTCTGTGTGAAGTGGACGTTGCTCTCGTTCCTCCTGACTCACCGCTGTTCGCTCGCTTTGCTCACTCACCTGTTTTTTGTGTGTATGTGTGTCTATCGACGATTAAGTCGGTCAGGAAGTTACTATGGTGAGAGCCGGGGATGGGATGGAGAGTGGGTTGGTTGTGGGGGGGGGGGGGGAGAGCGACGGTTGAGGTTTGAATTGAGCAGCGCGCGCGCTGTTCCCTCCCTCGGCCGAGGAGCCGCCGCCGACCTCCTGTTGTACAACGGCCCCGAGAGCAATGTGGGGACTGCGGCCGGATGGCCTCCCCTCTGCCTCCGCCCGAGTCACTTCGCTCCCTCGGCGTCGGCCATGGCCATACCTCGAGAGAGAGAGAGAGAGAGAGAGAGGAGGCTTTTTGTCGGTCGAGGCCGACCTCAACCTAAACCGGAGGCCTAGTTTCCTGGCAAAGTGAAGGGAGTTTCTCTTTCCAGTTTCTCTCTCCCGGGGGGTGGGGGGAGAAATACAATTCCTGACTTTATTTTTTGCAGTGGGCGGTTGGGTTAAACTGAACCACGCCTCCTGCCTTTTTGTTGGTTTCAAAAGTTTATTATTTTACTTTTTAAACATTAAAATAAATGCATCTCTCGAACACAAGTGTGGTTCTCGCAGACGGTATCTCAAGCACTTGAGACGAAAGGTGATGCGTACGCGAGGGAAAAGGGAGATGTAACAATCCTTGCATTTAATATAGCACTTTTCATGTCACCTGGACGTCTCAAAAGCGCTTCATAGAATATTCTGTATTGTGAATTGACTGGCACAATACAGTCATGAGAGGAATAGCAGGGATGCAGGATAAACGTTATGAAACTAATTGGGGCAAATGATTTGCGACTGCTGTGAGAATCTTAATTCTACGGGTAGAATATCTTTTTTGATTGTGCCTCTGTATTTTACAAACACTTATTGACAAATTAATTCCAGTTCCTATAATCGTAACACTGTTTGAGACTGGACACTTAATTCATTTTGCCAGGAAACTCCTAAAAATGAAAGTTGGTGTTTAAAAAGAACCTACAATATTTTTCCAGCCAACAGCAACATAAGTTCATATAAATTTTGGTATTTGCTTTCAAATAATGATTTTGTTGAAGAACTGCTTTGATTTTAATAGGCATTCAAAGATACTGGAAAGGCACCAGTTGAACAGGAGGTTGCAATCCATCGCATCAGAATTACCTTAACAAGCCGCAATGTAAAATCACTTGAGAAAGGTGAGCATAATTTAATCAATTTGACGCTACTGGTCATGTAAACACTCAAGAGCCTCCACTGCCTAACTTGTCTGCTTTGTAACAATATGTTGTAGAAAATCTGCATCAAATTGATATTCTCCATTGTTTGTGAAACTAAGCTTTTTTTAAAAAAAGTTGCAAGAAGCAAGAACTTGCCTTTGGCATTTTCGAATAATAAGTTTTTCTAGCCTTTAAATATTATTAAATAAAAGTAGGTTTTTAAGTCTTACTATTATAATGGTTTTAATTTGACTAATATATATTAAGTTTTAAAACCTGCCTTCTGTTCTTCGAAGTTTAAAGTTTTTAAATGAGTTGACTGGTCTTACTCCAGACAGATTTTCCTGTCTTCACTTACTGGCGAAGAAGATAACCTTTGAATGAAACACAATGATTGTTTTATACGCTATTCTGAGTCAGTATTTGCACTGGAGGCTTTAAGTGTGCATGTTTGTATCTTTGCCTAATCTTTTCCTTTTATTTACAGTATGTGCTGACCTAATTCGCGGTGCAAAAGAGAAGAATTTAAAGGTTAAGGGACCTGTTCGCATGCCTACCAAGGTGAGCACCAATTTGCATTGTTTGATCCACTTTTAGTTATTAAACCAAGAGTTGCACTTGCAGTTAGTGATAAGTAACTAAGTGATCATCTTCGCATACAATTTGTGCGTTACTGAGACAGGAGAGAATAATTCTGGACATCAGTTTGCCTTGGCTGGTAGTGTTTAATTATCCTTAAAACTTGTACCTAAATATTGGTCTGTGAAATATACATGTCAGTATTTGTGGTGAAAAGTGGGTTGATCTGAAAGTTCAAAAATGTTTCCAGCAAATCTTTGCTTCAGTTGGAACGCTCCACTTGTCATTGGCAAGGAGTGAATCAATTAATAATGAATGACTGTGCTAACCCTAAACTTTTGACAGGAAATATATTTTGGAGAATTATAATATACCTCATCTAAGCAAATGATGTAATATACTAATCTGATGTATACTCGATTTTCAGACTCTGCGCATCACAACCAGGAAGACTCCATGTGGTGAGGGTTCCAAAACTTGGGATCGTTTCCAGATGAGAATCCACAAGCGTCTGATTGATTTACACAGTCCATCTGAAATTGTGAAACAAATCACTTCGATCAGTATTGAACCTGGTGTTGAAGTAGAAGTTACCATCGCCGATGCTTGAATGGCCCCAAATGCAATAAAAATCTGAAAATACTAATACTGAGATGTCAATTTCATTATCTACCAAAATAGGTTGACTAGAGCTTGAAGTCTCAAGTTATGTTTGCTATTAATCATAGATGGATTCACGGGGGGAAAATGGTTTCTCTTCATGTGCACCAAAGATTGATTATTGAAAACAGATACGGACTCAGTGCTTCAACTTGCTTCTTGCATTGATTGCTTGAGTCATACCACTTGATCTCAACCTCATGGCCAAGTCATCAAAATTAAGTTTTTTAAAAATGAGCCAGCCCATGTTTAAATTAGCTTGTCTTTAAATTTACTATATTGCTACCTTTATTGTAGCATTTCTTTGCCGTGCTCCCTTCCCTGCCTCCCTCAAGGTCTGATGGGGAGGGAGTGGTGGTTGGGAGGGGGAAAGGGGACCTGTTCCATCAAGATGGGCTCCACCTAATTGGCTGGGACCAATATCCTGGCAAAAAGAGTAACTTAAGGAGCTAGGCAGAGCTTTAAACTATTAAGGTGGGGAGGGAAGATTGCAGTTACAGTTGCAGTTAAAAGTGAACAGACAAATCAAAGAACAGTCAAGGGGACAGTAGTAACTTGGGAGATAAAGAACCGAGTATGTCAAGTAGGGACAAAAAGCTCAACAAAAAATATAGGACATGAATGGGTACAGGAAATAGTAAGTCAAAATTAAAGGTGCTATATCTGAATGCACAAAGCATTCATAACAAGATAAATTAACGGCACAGTGAGTGATAAATGATCTAGTAGCCATTTACTGAGATGTGGTTACAGGGAGATCAATGGTGGGAGCTAAGCCAACTTTGCAGGTATGGGTGAAGATTTGGCTAAAATAGACTGGGAAATTAGATTAAAAGATATGACAGCAAAGGAAAATATTTAAAAATCTAATTCCCAACAATCACATATTCCCTTGAATACAAGTACCACGGGAAAAGTGGTTCAACCATGCCTAACTAGGGATGTTCGGGAAAGTATAAAATCAAAAGAGGCATATAATACTGCCCAAAAGAGCAGTAAACCTGAGGTTGGAAGGGTTTTAGAGATCAGCAAAGGAAAACTGATTTAAGGGAGAAAATGGAAATATGAGGATAAATGGAACATAAAGACAGATTGTAAGTTTTTTTTGCAAATACTGTACATAAAGAGGAAATGACGATCAAAAGTGAATGTAGGTCCATTGCAGGTAGGGACAGGAGAAATTATAATGCAGAATAAAGAAATGGCAGTCATTAAACAAATATTTTGCTTCTGTTTTCAATCAATATACACTTATATAGCGCCTTTCATGTTGGATATCCCAAGGTGCTGTACAGTTAGGTAAACACTGAAAACTTACCAAAAATAGAGGGGAACCAATAGGCTAATGATAGAGCCAATGCCATGGTATTAGAGGAGAGGGTAGGAAAAATGGATAGAATAATTATAACCAGAGAGGAAGTTCTAAAAAGGTTGACGTCGCTCAAGGTGCATAAGTCACCTGGTCCGGATGGGATGCACCCTAGGTTACTAAGTGAGGCATGGGAGCAAATAGCAGGGACTCTGGCCACGATCTTTCAATCTTCCTTGGACACAGGGGTCGTGCCAGAGGACTGGAGGATAGCTAATGTTACTCCCTTGTATAAAAAGGGGCAGAAGGACAAGCCTGGTAACTACAGACCAGTCAGTCTAACGTCGGTAGTGGGCAAACTTCTAGAGTCCATAATCAGGGACAAGGTAGATCTTCACTTAGAAAGATATAGGCTAATAAAGGACAGTCAACATGGATTTGTTAAAGGCAAATCTTGCCTTACAAATCTGATAGAATTTTTTGATGAGGTAACGGAATGGGTGGATAATGGTAGCGCAGTTGATGTAGTTTACATGGACTTTCAAAAGGCATTTGACAAAGTGCCACATGAGAGACTTATTATGAAATTAAAGGCCCATGGCGTAAAAGGGACAGTGGCAGAGTGGATCCACAACTGGCTGCGAGACAGAAAGCAGAGAGTTGTAGTGAGCGGCTGCTTTTCAGATTGGAGGGAAGTGAGCAGTGGTGTGCCACAGGGATCAGTTTTGGGACCATTGCTGTTTGTAATCTACATCAATGATCTGGACTTGGGTGTACGGAGTATAGTTTCCAAGTTTGCAGATGACACTAAGTTAGGGAGAATAGTAAACAGTGAGGAGGATAGTAGCCATCTGCAAGAGGATATAGACAAATTGGTAAAGTGGGCAGACACATGGCAGATGAAGTTTAATGCAGAGAAGTGTGAGGTGATGCATTTTGGGAGAAGAAATGAAGGGAGGCAATATAGGCTAGATAGTACAATTTTAAATGGTGTAAAGGAACAGAGAGACCTGGGGATTTGTGTTAGTGACTCGTTGAAGGTGGCAGGACAGGTAGACAAGGCTGTTAAGAAGGCATATGGGATATTAGGCTTTATAAATAGGGGTATAGAGTACAAAAGTCAGGAAGTGCTGACTAACCTCTATAGGACTTTGGTGAGGCCTCAGCTGGAATACTGTGTTCAATTCTGGTCACCACACTACAGAAAGGATGTGAAGGCATTGGAAAGGGTACAACGAAGATTTACTAGGATGGTGCCAGGATTGAGGGACTTCAGCTATGAGGAGAGGCTAGATAGGCTAGGGTTATTCTCTCTGGAGCAGAGAAGATTGAGGGGAGACCTAATAGAGGTTTATAATAAGATCATGAGGGGTTTCGACAGGGCAAATAGAGAAAAACTATTTCCACTCGTGGGTGAATCTGTGACTCGTGGTCACAGATTTAAAATAGTTTCAAGGCGAAGTAGAGGGGAGCTGAGGAGAAATTTTTTCACTCAGCGAGTTGTTCGAATCTGGAATGCATTGCCTGAAAAGGTGGTGGAGGCTGATTCGATAACAACTTTTAAAAGGGAATTAGATCTTTATTTAGGGAGAACGGGTCTATTAGGCTATGGGGAGCGGGCAGGGCAGTGGGATTGAATCGCTCTTTTCAAAGAGCCGGCACAGACTAGATGGGCCGAATGGCCTCCTTTTGTGCCGTAAAATTCTATGAATCTATGAATCTATAATGTTAGTGTGGAACTTAAAGAAATTAACATAATTAAAGAAATAGTACTAGGGAAATTGATGGGATTAAAAACTGATAAATGCCCTGGAGATGATGTCTTGCATCCTAGGGTTTTAACAGGTGGCTGCAGAGATAGTATATGCTTTGTTTTTGATCTTCCAAAAATCCTTGGATTCTGGAACCGTTCCTATTCATTGGAAGGTCGCAAACGTAACACCACTATTTAAGAAGGGTGGGAGAGAAAAAATGGGGAACTATAGGCCAGTTAGTCTGAAATCGTGGTAGGGAAAATTCTATAATCAATGATGTCATCATGGGGTACTTAGAAAATCATAACATGATTAGGCAGAGTCAGCACGGCTTTATGAAAGGGAAATCATGTTTAACAAATCTTCAGAGTTTTTTGAGGATGTAATTTGGCTGCTGCGTTTCTCTCACAAATATACAGTTAATTTTCCTACTTTCCTTTCCCCCACCACAACCCCTCCCCCTCTACTCTGGTCCTTACCTCTTCTGCCCACTTTCTTCCTTCTTGTCTTCTCCCTCCCCCGCTGCTCTAGTCCCAACCTTGGGATGTTGTTGTGTTTTGTGAAGCGCTTTGAGATGTTGATAAGACGTGGAAAGTGCTATATAAATGTAAGGAATATTATTATTAACTAGCAAGTTAGATGGGGGAACCAATAAATGTAGCATTTTTAGATTTTCAGAAGGCATTCTACAACGTGCTACCTAAAAGGCTGTTACATAAAATGAGGACCCATGGAATTAATGGTAATATATTAATAAGGCTTGCAGAGTGTCTTTCAGGAAGAAAACAGACAGTAGGGATAAATGGATCCTTTGCAGATTGGCAGGATGTGACTACTGGAGTGCCACAAGGATCAGTGGGCCTCAACTATTTACAGTCTATATAAATGATTTAGATAAGGAACATATCTTTGCAGATGATATGGAGCTAGGTGAGAGAGTGAAGAAAAATTCAAAGGGATATAGACAGGGTAGCTGAGTGGGCAAGAAGGTATAATGTGGGGAAGTGTGAAGTTATTCATGTAGGTGGTAAAAATAAAAAAGCGAATTATTTTCTAGAGGCGGAGAGTCCAGATAGTGTTAGTGTTCAGAGGGATTTAGGTGTCCTTGTACACCAGTCACAAAAAATTAGTATGAAGGTACAGCAAACAAATAGGAAGACAAATGGCATGTTAAATGGAATGTTCATTGCAAAAGGGTTAGAGTACAACAGTCAGGATATTTTGCTACAATAGTATAGGGCCTTGGTGAGACTGCACCTAGAAAATGTGTGCAGTTTTGGTCTCCTTATTTAAGAAAGGACATACTCGCTTTAGAAGGGGTGCAGCGTAGAATCATTAGGTTAGTTCCTGGCATGAGGGGGTTGACCTATGAGGGTAGGTTGAGTAAACTAGACCTACAATCAACCCTTGCCGAACGCAACTTTCTTGAGTGCAGATTTGCCTATACGTGAAAAAATAAATGCGGCACTTTTTTGCATAACGTGAGTAAAATTTGCGTAAATGCGCTGGCTGGCCCCGCGCGCATGCGCATTTGGAAGGACGCTGGCCCCGCGCGCAATGCACACTTGGGAGGACGCTGCCAGCTCCCGCCTAAATCTGATGATTCCTCGGTCTCGGAGCAACCTGTTGGCATTGTATGGTAAAGTACAATCAAGGTTGTTTTGTTCATATTTACTGTATTCATATAGCCTAACACTTCCAGGACCAAAGGTTAAATAGTGTAGCCTAGCTGTGGTAGTGTAAGGTGCTGTTTTATTGTCTCCAGTGACAGCCGGGCCAGCCGGCTGTAGATACTACCGAGTGCGCTGTTTTCCAGAAACTTAACCTTCACGTTCTGCGAGGGCCAACTGTATATTCTCAAGATTTTAGAATATAGAAGAATTAGAAGTCGCCTTTTTAGAAAAGTATAGGATTTTTAAGGGGCATGACAGAGTAGACAGTGTGAGACTGTATCGCTTGGTTGGAGAACCTAAAACTAGGGGTCATAGTCTCAAGATTAAGGGTCAGCCTTTTCGAACAGAGTTGAGGAAACATTTCTTCACTCAGAGGGTAGCCAATTTATGGAATTCTCTACCCCAGAAGACTCTGGATGCTCAGTCCTTGAACATACTCAAGCCTAGATTGATAGATTCATCAAGGATAGAGGGATTATGAGATATGGGGATACGGCGGGTAAATGTTATTAGGTTAGAAGATCAGCCATGATATTATTAAATGGCAGGGTAGGCTCGAGGGGCTGAATGGCCTCCTCCTGCTCCTATTTCTTATATTCTTATGGCAGAGGAGGCTGAACGGATTCCCTTAATTTCGTACTCGAAGAAATCCAACATCTCCTTACAATACAAAGTACCCCAGTGATGCAGTGGTGTCAGTAGTGTCAGCGAAGGTGGTGTGAGTTCAATGTCCCGAATGAGGGTTGAGTTCTGGTTCAGAGTGCTACCATTTCAGACACTTAACATTTTACCGTCCATTCAATGCCATTGTGCTTGATTTGGGCACTATTTGTATAGTGTAGGTAAACACTGCTATTTTTGAAACTGTAAAGAAAAAGGTTGAAAGCACTGTTGTGTTGTAAATTTTGTATTTAAGCAGAGAGCTATTGCCAATAACTAGTAATAAATAATGAAGATTTTTTTTTACAGATGAACCTGTATTTCCACTACCGATTTATCTTAGATTAATTTGTAACACTTGGATTCTTAGCCCATTTTGAAACCCTATGTTTTCAATGGATCCTTTAAGAACTAATTAATGCAGAACAGGTGCCACTGGTTACCTATTTAAAGGAAATACCAGCCACCAATTTGTAAAGTTATAGTCTATCTGGGTTGGAGTAAAATACTAGCCAGTTTAGCTCACAAGTGGTTTCTGACTGCAAAGTGTTGGGTAAGTACATTTGTTTAGTTGTTCTGTACAATGATGAGATAAAATTTTTTAGTTTTTATAGGGTTTGTATTACATGTCAAAATCTGGCAACGTTTATTTTTTTTTTAGTTAAAGTGCTGTTGAGATTCCCTTAGGTAATCCTATGCAATTCTGACTACAGTACTTTCCCACTACAACAACTGACTAATTCTCATTTTAAGCAAACTTTCCACAATTTTGATATTGAAGCTTAAAACTGCCTTTATCTATCTATGCATGATATTTGTAACTTGCTAAGACTTTGTTTCAATAGCCATTGGGCATTGTGCAGGAATCTCATATTTAAAACAAAATTTGATTCGGAGTTTGTAGCTTTTTGGTTAGAGCGCTCACCTTACAAGCAATGGACGAGTGTTCAATTCCAGGCAGGCTGAAACTTTAGGCAAGTTTCTTTACTCCACATGCTTATTAATAATCCCTCAAATTTTTTTTTGTAATTTCAATCCACGACTGTTTGTGGGACACTCGTGAGCAATTTGCTACCGCGTTTCATCCACAAATATACAGTCAATTAATTTTACAGTATGTTCTGTGAAGCGCTTTGAGATGTCTCGAAGATGTGAAAAGTGCTATAATAAATTGCAAGGATTATTATTTTCCAAATCGAAGGAGTTCTGGAAGATTTAAGATGTTTAATTTAAATGATTTGACTGAATAATAGTTGATCATAAAGATTTTAGATCCTTATAATCTTGTAACTATATGTTGGCTCTATATTTTGTCTAAATCAATTGTTTTGCTTCACCAACCTATTACCTGAATATGGTGTTGACATCCCAGAGCACTTGAGTTCACATAAATTATCTGCGACCCAGTTGTAATGTTTTTGCTTTTAACTGTGATGGGGAAACTGTGTGATTAAAACATAATACACTCCTCGTAACTGCATTGTTTAGAGATATGACTTCTGCTGCCCTCCCACCCTTCCCTCCCCCCTACCCTGCCCCTCCTCCATGCTCAGGTCCTGACCCCTGACTATTCAGCGCTGTGGGACGTTCTCCCGACGTGAAAGGTGTTCTAAAATGCAATTCTGTTGTTGTTGTGATGTAGATTTAGCCCTGACTAAATTGTGCTGTTTGACTTGTTTTTGACGTGTATTGAAGGAAGAACTCAGAGAACATTCGAATATGGATATCAAATATTCTGGATGTGAACATTCAATTCTTTCGGATTCAGTTTTTTATGAACCACAAACGCAGCCATTGTCTGAGTTATTGGATGGATTTTGTACCCCGGATTCTAAGGTTCGTTCTCTACAATGTCTGTTGGAGCTACCCTTGTTAAGTCTAATCCCCATAGTGACTGATCAACTGCTGTATTCCAATTATGCTTCCTCTGATCAGGCTCACAATCAGGCAAAGTATTTACCTGAAGCTGAGGATCAATACATGAAGGTATATCTGAGAGTGAGGCCCTTTTCAAAAGCAGAAATGGAAAATAATGAATCTCAGGTCAGTGAATCATCTCGTAATTTAAAAAAAAACTTGTATAGGTTTGAATTTGGTTACCATAAGTTTGAGTTTAATAATCCTTTTTTTTAAAAAAGGAGGTGGATGTAAGCACGGTTGAAGGGGAAGTTTTTCAGGCAGGGCTAGAAAAAGGGATCAATGTGGAGGGAGTGAGGGTGAGTGTTTTGGGGGCGTAGTGACTGAAAGCGCAACCTCCAATGGTGTGGTGGAGAGAGCGAGTGATGAGCGGGAGGCTAGTGCCAGTTGAGTGGAGGCACTGGTGGTGGATTGGGGAGTGAGGAGGTCAGAAAGCTAGGGGGAGATGTCAGAGATTGAAGTGATTTGAACACAGGGGTGAGGATCTTGAAGTCTATCTGTTCGCTGATCGGGAGCCAGCGGAGCCTGGCCAGACCTGGTGAGATGTACCACTGGTGAGAGTTTGGTCTGGGTAAGTATGCAGGTGGCAGAGTTCTGAATCAGCTGGATCTTTTGAATAGAGGAGCTGGCTAGGCGTTTGTTTAAGTGGGTCTCAATTAAATGCTAGACCCGGGCTTGAGTTTTAAAATGAAGGCTAAACTTTGCTGCTGTACGGTATTGATCGGAAATGCAAGACAATGGTTTTCTGCTCTCAATCAGCGATAAATCTTTTTCACTTTGATAAAGTTTTAACTTAGTGAATCAAGAAATTTCCAACGTTTCTGAGATGCCACTAGATGTCCCCAGAAGGCTGACAGAAAGCAGAGTGCTGTATTGTATAGCATCGCTATGCCTTTAGAAATGCAACAAACTTCATTTTGTCCACACTGAATGTTGTAACTGTGTGTCTTAGGATTGTGTGATTTTAGAAAGTTCAGAGACTATTGTGTTGAGAGCTCCCAAGCTTTCATCCACCATGAAGAATAGTGAAAGGGGTATTGGACAAGCTGTACACAAGTTTACATTCACTCAGGTGAGTGATTGATTATTTGATTCAATTGTATGCTTTAAGCTATGAATTGCTGGAAAGTAACTACTTGATCAACTTGTAATTCGGTTAAGTGTATACAACTCATCAGAGGGTCTTTAACAATATTTCGATGGCAGATGGAGGAGAAAATGTTTGATCATATGTTTCAACTACACTTATTCTAATTCAAATTGAGAAATTACTGACTTTAAAATTATTTTGTTTAACATAATTTAAAAAAAGTTATAGCTGTTTTATTTGATGCAAGTAAATTTTAACGGTAAAGTATAAAATTGCAATGGAACTGCAATCCAAATCATTGTAAATTCTATACTATGCGTGTTATAATTTAGACACAAGTACATAAAGATTTTTGCTCTCCCTTCGTCCCCTTGTCAGATCTTCGGGCATCAAACCACCCATAAGCAATTATTTGATGGTACAGTAAAGAATCTGGTTAAACAGTTCCTTAAAGGTCAGAACAGTTTAGTGTTTACCTATGGAGTTACCAATGCTGGGAAAACCTACACAATCCAAGGTATGGAGTTTTGGGAGAAGAGAAACAAAATGGCTAAGAAATGGTAAAGAACAAGAACCTATTACCTGTATTTCAAAACACAATATTGTATATAATATGTATTACTCCAAATTGTGCGCAATTAATTCTGTAGAATAAATCGGAGCTAACAGGATTAAAATCTTTGAATTTCTCCCGATGTGTACAAAATAACTTACATTGCACCTTTCACATCAGAAGGAAGTCTGATTTGTGTTTCAATGGATAGAGAAATAAGAGAACCCAATGTATGTAATTATAGCCATATTGAAGGCTGTAAATCTACACTTTGCTAATTTAACTAAAATTTAATTGAACTTTCAATTTCTATGTCCTAAATATCAATTTAAATTTTATTTTCCAAATCAAAATTGCAACTTGCTTTGCTGTTTGGAAATAATGGTTGTTTTCATCATTCAGATACTTTCTTCTGGTCACTGATAGGTACACCTAAAGATGGTGGTATTTTGCCAAGGTCACTGGATATGCTCTTTGATCATATAAAAGGTAGATGGTATAAAAGAATGGATTTAAAGCCATTTACATGCAATGAGGTTTTGAAACTGGACGGTAATCAAGTTTGGCAAGAAGAGCTTGTTAAGGCTGGCATCCTATCCATGCTGAAAGACGTGAGTTGATTTCTTGGAGTGACAACTGATGTTGGACTGAGCTGCTATATAAATGCAAGTTGTGGTGGTGATTGTGAATCTTGCTCTTTTTGGAACCTATTGGTTTGGTCCCCTCTATTTGACTTGTCCTTTGAAATGTTTTACCAAGCTTTCTTTGTACTACAGCTTTGTTGCTTTCTGTGGGATTCAATAAATAATTCTGTTTTACACATAAAACATTTTAATCTTTACCATTTCGAGTGGTGTGCATAAATATGCCACCTGTACATATCAATATAACTAAAGTTACTTGATCCGTAATGTTAGAATTAGTAGTACGTTGTATATTTTGTACCTTATTCTACAGATTTCCTCTTTTAGGAGGTGGAATATCGCACCTTGAGGAGCACAAGTCAGAGTAGTCAGAGCAGCCTAAGAGGACTCTTCTCAACAAGCTCCACTGCTGAAGCTTACTCTCTATCCCCTGACAAATTAGGTATTTTCTTAAATTGCAGAATATCGTATTGAAGCTTGCTTTTGAAGTGCAGCAAAATGTCAACATTTTTAGTTGTGTGTTCCAATGCCATTCAGTTTGAGTGAGTGGCAGAAAAAAACTTAGCTTGAAGGCTAAGGTTAAGATGTTTGCATAATAATACTTGTGTTTGATATACTGTACCAAATGTCATCAAGACATATTGACTGTGCATTGTGTGGGCAAAATAGGGTCAGTCAGTTTGCACATAAAGATCACAAACTTTAAAGACACTATTCTCTTAGTGTTTTAGCCAGCAGTTTCCCAGATAAAATTGATCAGTCACTTCACAACTGTTTGTGGGACATTGCTGTGTGCAAATTGGCTGCCACATTTGCCTACAAATACAGTGACTACATGTTACAATAAATCCAATGAAGTGTTTTGAAATTTCCTCTTAAATTGAAAGGTGCTAAATGCAAAGAGAACTATTTAAAAATGTCCTAGACTTGTTTTCTTTTCAATAACAGAAAGAAAGTCTGAAATGGAGAATGGCTTTAACAGTGATACTGACCTCCACGATCAAGGACCAGTCAAATTTTCAGTTTGGGTTTCATTCTGTGAAATTTACAATGAGTATGTGTATGACCTATTGGAGGCAATACCAGCTTTAAAAAGCCAGAAACGGCGAAACTTGCGAGTCTGTGAAGATCAAAATGGAAACTGTTATGTTAAAGGTATACCCAACTTTATACAGTATATATTTTTAAGATGTTTAGCTTTCCAAATCTAAATATTAAATATACTGTTGTTGGATTAGAAAGTTGTTCATTTAAATATGTGACACTCTGTTCTCTATGGCTGCCTCCCGAACGTGTTGTGAATATTTTCAGAACTAAAGTGGATCAACATCACAAGTGCAGATGAGTCTTACAAGATCCTAAGAGTTGGAAATAAAAATCGAAGCTTGGCTTGCACCAAAATGAACCAGCATTCAAGCAGAAGGTTTGTGAATAAGTTTATAAGCACTCCAGGATGCTACCCCGAGTGAAGGGCGCTATATAAATGCAAGTTGTTGTTGTTTAAGTTTAACCTGTTAATGGCAAGTAAACCATGTCTAAACATAGCTTGTAAGTGGTCAAGTTGACTCTGTGGTAGCAGTCTCTTCCAGGTCAGAAGTTTACTGATTCCCATCTGTAGTTTAGTTTATAAGATGACACTCCACTACAGTATTGAAGGATTGCTCCATTGTGGTAATTGCCATCTTATGGATGAGATGTTGAATTGTTCAGGTGGCTGTCAGTCATGAAACATTAGATATGACAGGAGAAAGGAGGTGATCTCATTACCCGAGTCAGCAATTCTTTACATTACACTTATTTTGATGTTCACATTATGGTTGTTAGTGTTAGTGCAAAGGGTTGCTTCATTTGCCTAGACATTACAATTGTGCCAATAGTTTGAGCCATTTAACATAAGGAGACATGAAAAATGCAACAACAAAAAATCATAGCCAATCAACACTACGCAGTATAGGTCTCGAAGAATTAGAAGTTGTTTAATGCAATTGTGTATGCTCTATAAATTGGTTCATGTAAAAATGTGAAAACTTTTTTTTAGTAAAAATTGACTTATTCTTCCAGCCACACAATATTTTCCATTCGATTGATCCAAATGAGTGACGAAGATAATCCCCAGGTTCTCAGGATTTCAGAGTAAGTAGAGCTACATATTAAATTTCAAATGATTTGTATTTTCACATTTTAGTATGCATGTAAAGCCTGCAGTCTAATGAAAATTCCAACCTTGGGTCTGATGCTAAGAACTACCTAGGTCTGCTATTTGATCTGTCCAAGCGCATTATATCAGTTAAAAATATTGAACGATTCAATTTTGCATTTGAAATGGCGATTAATTCATTGCAAAATCTTGAAAGCTGCTACATCAAAGTGATTTTATTTGCAAATTTGGGTCTTGGCTAAGATTAAATATCTTAGAAGGAATTTTTTTAAACTGAAGGTTAACCAGGTATTAATTAGATTTTAGTGGATGAGAAAGTGGGTGCTTTCTTATCTTTTCCAGGTGATTGGAATTCAAAATGTTGCTTGAGCAAAATAGTGTTTGGTGGGGGAAAAAAAAGGAAGAATAATCTGTAAACTAGGAAATTGTGGTGGCTGGTGGTACAGTGATAGTTCCTGATTATGCAATACAGTATATTAAAATTGCTGACTTGTGATGATGTAGGTTATCGTTATGTGACTTGGCTGGGTCAGAACGTTGTGGTAAGGCACAAACATTTGGAAACCGACTGAAGGAAGCAGGAAACATCAATAATTCTCTCCTTATCCTTGGCAAGTGTATTGCCGGACTCAGGGAGAGGCAGAATAATAAGTAAGTAATGTGCTCAAGTTTCTTTTTTTCAACAGAATTTGCTTGAAGCTTGAGTTGGTCATCTTTGGAAATTTGTATACAACCCTTTGGAATGAAACACTTTGTACTGTATAAAATATCGGGGGGTGGGGGGGGGGGTGGGGGTCAACATCTGTGGTTTTTGTTAAATTATTTATTTAGTTAAAACAGCAGGGGTGCCCCTCTCCAGGTAAGTTAATTATTCCTCCCATTTCTAGCAGACCAGTTTTGTGATCCTGAGAATCACTTGATTTTCTACAATTCATTACTGTTTGTGGGACACTGTTGTGCACAATTGGCTGCCAAGCTTTGCCCACAAAATATATAGCCAATTCACTTTACAGTATATTCTGAAGTGCTTTGAGACGTCTCAGACTTGATAGTGTTATATCAAATGCACGTATTATTATTAAAATTTTAGACCTCAGGATCAGATTTTTGTTCAATCTTGACTGCCTATGAAGACTTGAAAAATTAACTTGGCAACAGCCCAGAGGCTATGGGCCAATAAACCACTTACCTGCAGAGGTGCCCCACCTGCTGCTCTATAAAGAAGTTGAAATGTTTTATGGAAAACTGCATTTTTTACCCCCACAGATAGAACATTAGTTTTGTATACCTGAGCAAAATGCAGAGATATGCAGTGTATTTAAACACTAATTGCTTTATATACAACAACAACAAATTACATTAATAGAGCACCTTTCACGTCAGAAGGACATCCCAGTTAGGTCGGGACCCGAACAGGGGGGAGGAGCAGGGGGGAGGAGAGTAGGAGAATTGACTGGATATTTGGGGATGAAACACAGCAGCCAATTGCGCACTGCAGTGTCCCACAAACAGCCAAAAAAAACTTGAGGGGTTCACAATCAATTAATTGTATTTACAAATTGAATTTTCAAACAACAACTACCACAACAAAATTACATTTGTATAACGCCTTTCATGTCAGGAGAACTTCTCAAAATGTTGGAGAATCAGTGTTTCGGACCCGAGCTGGGGTCCGGATCGGGGAGGGAAGTGGGGTAACCAATGGCGCGTTCAAAGAGGAGGATCTTGAGGTGGGACTTGAAGGAGGCTAGGGAGGGGGCAAGGTGGCGGGATTGCAGAATAGAATTCCAAACGTTGGGGACAGAGTGGCTGAAGGCTCGCTCACCAATGGTGAGGCAGGTGGGTCGGGATGTGGAGTAGGCTGGAACCCGCTGAGCGGAGGGAAAGGACAGGTTGACTTTGTCAGGATATTCTCATAACACAATTGTGCATTATTTTCATATTTGTAAAGTCTTACTATATTTTATATGATAAGTGAATTTTGGTCTTCTGTGAATAGGATTTACAATAAAACCGTCTGCTGCAGTATTATTTCTTTGAACCAGGGTAACATGAAACATTCACTCCACTGTCTAACTATATTGTTTGCTCTTAAGTGACCATTTTGTAAGAAAGTCAAGGTGGACATTGACCATAAGAACCAATGTATCCATACAGACTTATTAAGAATTCCTATGTTTGTGATGAAACTCTGTAGTTATGTAATGAATTTTACGGCAGCATGTTCAATATTTTTAAAATAACTTTCTAATTTTAAAAAAACTCTGGACAGATTTTATAACTGGCACAGTGAAGATTGTACAGGGAGCATCTAAAAAGGTTTCTTACTTGTATTTGTACTCAATTGGCAATCTCCAGCTTTTTCTAACCATCTCTCTGACCAGAATGAAGCCTGTTATTGTACCCTTCCGAGAAAGCAAACTGACTCGCCTTTTTCAAGGTTTCTTTTGTGGCAAAGGCAAAGCTTGTATGATTGTTAACATAAACCAATGCGCATCCACATACGATGAGACTCTGCATGTAATGAAATTTTCAGCAATTGCTAAGCAGGTAAGTGCTATTCATTGCTTTGATATTTGAAAATATTGTCAAGTATATGGCCGCATTCTCATGCAAATTGGAGTAGGGTTGATCATTAAGGGATATGTTTGTAGGGGGTAATGTCTAACAATTGTAACTGTAAATCATAGCTAAGGAGCAAGGGAAACAAAGTCAATGGTCAGTCATGCTCTCTAAACCATGTTGTTAATTTACTAATGTAATGCTTTGTATTGGAAACTTTTATGTTTTAAATGTCCATTTGTGAGAACCACTCTAAAATATTGTGGTAAAGTATACAGCCTTTCATGGTGGGTTTCCTTGTGTCAATTTAAGAATTGTCTTCTCGTTGTATTTTGGTGGACAATGCTAAAAATATCCAGATGCTTATTTGTGAAGAAAATTTACTTGCCACTGCTGTAGAATATATATGCTGGTCACAATTTGAAATAAACCTGAATATTCTCCTGTTTAGATAGTTCAGATAATTCAACCCAAACTGTACCTAATCAATCCAATGGCTAGAAAAGGGAGCAGTATGATGGTATGTACGGATCTCAGTGAAACTCTTGCCACTGAAAATAGCCTCTCTGGAGATCTTCTACGTGAGGCAGATGAAGAGGATTTGGATGTCACAGCTTTAGGCTATGAAGTAAGCTTTGCGACTAAAATGATAGAGGGGATGGAGGGAATGGACCACTAGGAATGATTAGATAAACTGGGCAAGTTCACCCTGGAGAAGAGAAGGTGGGTGGGGGAGCGGGGGTGATATGATTACAGTTTTTTTAATTTTGAAGGGACTAAATAATGTAGACCATGATACGCTTGTTTATCTTGTACGGAACAGAAGAACCAGATAATACGGTTTGCAATTGAAGAGGGGGTAAATTCAGAACAAATCTGCAGGAAACACAATATCAGTGAGCGAGTGATAAACTTATAGAACAAGCTCCCTAAGGAGACAGTGGAAGCAGAAAATGTTGTTTGTTTCAAGAATAAATTAGATAGATTTTGGCTAGAAAATAGTATCTCGGGATATACACTGTGTAGTTTGGCACACACGACTGCCATGATCATGGAACGCAAACTAGATGGTACTTGGTCTTTCGCCTAGCAAATTCTTATATTTTTATGAAATAATACAACTGAATGAATATCTTCCTTGTTTAAGATGTGTGTAAGGCAATGGTACCAATTGCAGACTGGGTTTAATTACCTAGAAATTAAAAATAAACAAATAATATGGCAAAGAGCTGAATTCATAGATCTAATATTGAACTGCTTTTTGATTATCTTGAAGGAGGGGAAACCAGTTGTATGAAATACTGTAGGTGAAAATAATTCATTAGATTTCAAAAATAAGTTTCAATAAGTTTTAATAAACTGGAACCATGAATTTTTTTTTAATGATCATGAACTGAGATGTGTTATAAAATAGAATGGAGTTTGTTTTATAAACTATTTGTTTGAGTGAAAGTATGTGGGATAGATTGGCATGTCTTTGTACGTGGATCTCATTCTGAATACTTGCTACATGGAAGTTAGTCTTAAGAAAGCGGAAAACTTTATAATCGGCAAAAGATCAGAAAAAAATCCCAATGACAAAGTTAGGGGGAGATCCTATAATGAACAGAGTGGAAACTGGAAATGCAACTTCTATTGTGCATTCCCAGAAAGCTTAGTATGTTAAAGAAGGGATGCTCAAGATTGAGAGTATTTTAGGGTAAAATCTTTTGCTGAATTGAAGATTAGTAGGTGGTACATTTGTACTACGTAATAAATTAAATGGTCAACCTTGGAAATGTTTTGAGGTTTACACATAAGCCATACATGGAATTAATCCAGCGATTTAAAAATAATATTGGAAGTAATGGGGACAGTATTTTTTAACATTTGAACAGAAAGGTTATTATTATAAACAGGCTACATGCTAGATACATGACAGAAATGTTGGGTGATTAATGTGCACCTATAGTAACACTACTCTGAGTACTAAAAGTTGCTCAAATGGGATGCCTTTACTTTGGCTGCTTGTTGCATTATTCTGTTGGTTAGGAACTGCTGGACACGATTGAAAATCTAAAACAAAAACTGATTGCTGAAAGGCAGCACAAACTGCTTTTGGAAATTCGGGTCCGCGAGGAGATGGGACAAGCTATGTTTCAGCAGCTAATGCATACAGAAGAAGTTTGGAGGTAAGGTTTATTGTAGGTGTCTGTCGATTTGGATAAAGTGAAGTTTGTGACCTTGTGTAGCAAGCAATATACTGCAGTAAGTTGTCAAATTTAATGTGCATTTAAATATTAAGCTGCAATATACTGTATATTGCTCACAAAGTTTTTCAGTTCAACACAAATATCCCTTTGGTGGAAATTGTTTATTTTTTTCAAGTTCTAATATGCGCTTGACTGTCTGTTACACCTTTGATTGAGATTAATTTGTTTTCTGTTTAATCCCCCAATTTTGTTAACTATTTTGTGAGACAAGCTGGGAGTATGAAATAACTGCAACACCAGGAAGCATTAACTCTCGAGTGGCCAGTGCTGTAACTGTAGTAATCTTTTCCTTTGAAGGGGTTCTGCAGCCTCCAGCTACAATTGCGCTCAACGTTATCAGCCATTAATTGTGAGATGGTTGCTTGATGCAGATGTTCAGTGTTTTTCAGATTTTTTTTTGCCTGTGTGTAATCACATGTTATCTTTTGCTGAAGTGAACGATTTGAAGAATTAAAAGAGAACTATGATGATCAGTTGGAGAGTAGACTTCACATGTACAAAGAATCAATCAGGCGACATGCATATAAATGTGCTTTAGAAGAGATTAAAGATAAATATGCTGCAGAGGAAACATTTACTATTCAAGGCCAAGTTAAGGTAATATGAATGTTGTTGCCTGATTATGTATGTGTTTAAACTGCACACGTTACAGTTTATGGGACTCGCTGTGTTTATTTTGTCTGCTGCATTTGACTACAAGATAGCGGCTGGACCTGACAAAAATTCCTTATTTAGTGTTTTGAGACATTGACATATGAAATGCATGAATTTTTATTTTCACATTCATAGCATTCGTGTATTGGAGTCCTGTAGCTTAGTGATTAGAACACTTGGCTCACGAGCAGACCTAGGTTTGATTCTTAGGCGGACAAAATGTTGGCCAAGTTTCCTTACTCCACAAGCTTCTGATAATCTACCAGTAAGTAGGAACCTGATTTTCAGTTGGTTGGTAGATCGCTTTTCCGGGGGTAATTTTAATACTAATCTTCCAGGTCGATCCCACACTAATATCTTATATTGATTTAAGCTATGAACGGGACATTGTGACACTTAACTGACTCTTAAACCTCGATCAGGAAAGTTGCTCAAGTTGCTATTGTGAGTTGTACAGTTTCTATTGCCTCTGCAAGTTTGTCTAATTCTTTTCTTTTGTTGAAGATGTATGTATTTTGTGAAATGAAGATTGTAAATAACAAAAAATTGAGCTTGAGCTATTTTGCTTTTTGTTTGGTATGTGGCTCACTGCTGTGCGCAATTGGCTGCTGCATCTCGCCCACATATATAAACAGTCAATTCCACTTACATTATATTGTGTGAAGTGCTTTGAGACTTCTTAAAAGAATATGTAAAGCGCTAAATCAAATGCAAGAGTTATAATTTATAATTTGGACGCTTAATCCATGGTTTTTTGTAGGCTACTTCTGTGTGCAATTGGCTGCTGCATTTCGGCCACAAAATATACAGTCAATTCATTTTACAGTATATTCTGTGAAGCACTTTGAGACTTTTCGAAGACTTGATAAGGTGCTATATCAAATGCAAGGATTATTATTGGTACAATTCTAAAGAACAGCGATAATTCATCATTGATTACTTAAATGCAAGTTGTGTTGCGCATCATTTATGGAAATTATGGTGAATATTATTTGTGAGGATGATTGCTTTTACCTCCTGGTTATGTGGTCACTTTATTGAGTCTACCTGTTCTTGAGGAGTCAGATTCAAGACTACTGGAAGAGAACCTGAGTGGTTGCCAAAGCCAACTTGCTTACGTGAATTTACGATCTCCAACTGGCCTGACAAAGGAATTGGAACAATTAAAGGAAGAAGTGCTGGAAACAAAATCGCAGATGACAAATCTTCAACTCGAAGTGGCTGTAAACCGCCAAGGTAGAGAATTTCTATTTGGGGGGCTCTGAGCATACAATTGTGTGGACCAGTGTTATTATACTATTTGAAATTTAACCTCCAGTGGGGGCTGGTTTTTAAGTATTCAATCAAATACATTTCCCCTTGCAATGTTTAGCATGCAACTTCTTTTTACTATTCTAAGAAGTTTGGTTGAAAACTGCTGCAAATAAAAAGGCATTGAAAGAATATGTATCTCCACAGAAGTAAACCAGTACAAGGAATTGTACGAGGCTAAAGCTGTGTCTGAGGAACGGTTTGAGAAATTATCTTGCGAGAATGATCAGGTATTGGCAACAACGATAAACAATAAATTGACATTTGTATAGCATCTTTCACATTGGGAGCACTGGAGGATCCTACAAAAAACTGGATTCCTCTCAATCTAAGGATTACTCTATATTGTGTTTCAGAGTGTCGAGAATTTGGCAATTGTTCAAAATACAGCTTGATTTCAGAAACTAGCTTTCTGTGAGTTGTCTTTAAGAATTATAGAAAATTGACTTTCAAGTTGAGGTTGAATTCAACAATTTGACAAATTTCTGGCCCTTTTAAAATGCTGCACTAAATAAAAGTCTAGACCCAGGCAGAATTTCTCCATTACTCCCTGCTGTTCTGCTAGTTTATCAGTTCTGCCATATTAACACTCCCACTGACTGTCAACCTACAGTCCATTTATCAAATGATTTTCATTATGTATCTGGTAATCTGAACATGCCTGAAATACATCATAAGACTTGATACCCTATCTTGAATGGGTTATTTGTATAGATAGTAACCCATGACTGCAAGGTCACTAACTAATTTTATGTCCACAACAACTTGTATGTATATAAATTCAATATGCATCTGAAACTTTTAATAACTGTTCTGATAGCTGATTGAGTCCTTGAAGAGGGAGATACAAGATGTGCACTCAGCTCTGCAGGAGGCTGAAGAGAATTCTCAGGAAGCTAATAAGAATGTGAATGAATTGCAGTCTACATTGGCAAAACAGGTATAATACACAGAATTAATTAGAGTTCTCCTCTTAGTGTGTTATATCCAGTTTAGCTATGTGGGATGAAATGGATCATTTTAATAGCATGTTAAAATGAGCATTTGCTTGTCAATTTCAGATTTGAAAACACAGAATTAGCCTAATTTGCTATAAAAAAAACACTTGTAGAAGTGAGGCTTTTTTTTTGCTGGAGGCAAAATTGCAAGGAATGCAAAATGTGGCTTTAAATTCTGAGAAGTGATTTAATTGATCAAAGCTGCAGATGAACAAAATATAATGCACCCCTCCCCCCACCAACTCTACTATAATGTGTTTACACTCCAGCTGCCATGTAGATAAATGAAATAAACTATCCAAAGTTATTTCAATAAATCATTCTGATCTTCAAATGCTTTCCCATTCTTGTGATCTCTTCGGTCCTACTTTGTGCTCATTCCCTTTGCTCTGATGATTTGGCGATTTGGCCTATTCCACATCTCCTGCCCCACAATCAGTGGGTGAGCTTTCAACCACTTTGCATTCTGGAACTCTTCCTACAGTTTCTTATGTCATACTCCCTCCACTGTGCCTTCAGGAACTTCACTGCTAGTTTTCACTAGGTTAGTTAAAAAAAAATCCTGGTTCCTTTGATGAACACTGTTTTATAAAACGAATTCAAGTGAATATCAGAGGTGAAATATAAAAACCGATGTGAACTAGTTGGGCCAAATAGCCTATTTCTGGCTATATTGCTCTATAAAACTTCTCTTTCCCTTCTTTAGGATAAAATGCTTGCGGACATTGAAAAGGAACGTGCTGATCAGATCATTGAGTTGCAAGATACTGTTGTGAAACTTCAGACAGAGTTAACTCTGAGTAAGAGCCTATCCATCATTGAAAAACCAGCCAAAAAAAGGTTCTTCACCAATCTCACCGGTTCCAAATTGTCAGGTTGTTCATCTGTAAAACACAGTTTATTTAAATCTAAGGAGCCAAGTGAGCGGCTAAAAATCAAAAGAGGTGGTGGTTCTGGAAAACTACCATTGCTGTTAAACAATAAGGAATAATTCATTTTAATCTGTAGTCTAGTTATTCATGTACAGTACATAAATGTTTAGTCATTTTGAATGTAAGCTTGTAAAATGTAATAAAGTTTAACGTCAATTTTATATTTTCTTGTCGTGACTTTCTTAATTTAAAAAGTTTGCAAAGATACTTTCATTCTTGGAGATGCTGAGATCAGTTAAAATAACAGGACTGAGTGAAGCAAAACACTGAGATAAAGGTTAGGTTTAGATGATGGGGAACAGATTTCAGGGAATTTAAATGATGGAGATTGGTGAATATTTCCCACTATCCAAATGATAGATGTGATCCTCAGGTTTTTAAAGGATCCATAATACAGTACTATTAAGAAAATAATCTTAAATCCATTCAATGCTGTGAGGAGCTAATCCCTCCTCACACTCGCTTGTTAATCTTTTTTTCAAGCAAAGGTTATCTTTATTGCTTTTGTATTCTATGCCTCTACATACAAAGTATCCAGTTTGCAGCTTTATGGCCTACTCTCTGTGCTGCTTTTTTTTGAATGATTTGTATATCTGGCTCCATCTGTTCCTCTTATTCCATTTTAACATCTTACTTCTGGCAATTTTTCAATATTAATCTGTATTTTGTTTTGCTATTAATAGCTCAAATGTAATTCTTCAATTTTTGGCTTTGAACTCCATATGCCACTTACCATTTAATCGGTGGCCTTCTGCAGTCCTTCATTATCCCGGTCACATTTGCCATATTCCCAACCTGGTGTAAATACATTCTTAATATTGTTTCCTCACTAAACCATTTATATAGTGAATATATACCCACCCCCCAAAAAAAGACCACTATTGGAGTCATCTAGCTCAGTGGTTAGAGAACTCGCCCTGCAAGTGAGAGGCCTGGGTTCGATCCCAGCGCAGTGAAATATTGGCCACATTTCCTTACTCTACATGCCCTCGTTTACCTAGCAGTAAGTAGGAACAGGGTTGTTAATCGATTGGCGGATCACTTTTCCGGGACAATAATTCCTTTAAAAAAAAATAATAATTTGTCAACTGAATCCACAACTGCTTGTGGGTCATTGCTGTGCACAATTGGCTGCTGCATTTAGCCCACAAAATATACAGTCAATTCACTTTAAAGTATATTCTTGAAGCTCTTTGAGATGTCTTGAAGATATGATAAGGCATTATATCAAATACTAGTATTATTATTATCGAACACCACTCTCTATATCAGCCCAGTTTGAGAAAGTGCCTTTTATCCCATCTCTTTCTTTTCTCCCTCCTCCAATTGGCCACATCCCCCTTAATTGTAGGCTGCTGTACGATGATGTCCATATTTAAAATGCACCAAGACCTTAAGAAATAGTATAGATTAAAAAATAATAGGTAATGTTTCACAAACTCCTGAACCTTTTGAGTTAATGAAGTGCTGAAAATAGGCTATGATCTCGATGTGAATTGTGCTTTTTATACCTATTTTAAATTGTCCCAATATGTTCATTTGCATTAAAAGTGTTCAGATTCGTTAACATAAAACTGGGGATATAATCTCCAATTATTTTGTGAGGTTGTCCTTCCATCAGAGGGCAGCAGTACCCTTATTCACATTCTGGATGATTATAAAACCCTTTCACAAATGTTATTTTCTTTCATTTCACTAGCAATACACTAGAGGGCAGGGCACAATACAAATACAAGTCTACATTTGTCAACAACAACTTTGATTTATATAGCACCCTCCACACTGGACGGTGTCTCATTGCGCTTCCCAATAACGGATCCCAGGGGCGAGCCAGAGGCAGGGGGAAAAAAGTGACCAAAGGCGCGTTAGAAGAGAAAGGTCTTTAGCTGAGACCTGAAACTGGGAAGAGAGGGGTTGAGGCAAAGGGAGTGAGGAAGTGAGTTCCAGAGCCTTGGGGCGTAGTGGCTGAAAGCACAGCCGCCGATGGTGGAGCGGAGGATTCTGGGGACAAGGAGGAGGGTATGTCAATAGTATGGTAACTACAATGTCATTAAAATATGGGGAAAGGAAGGGGTGGGGACTCAGAGGAAGGAGCTTGATATTTTGCTTTCTGGACCTTGGGGATTGGGGGATGGGGGAGCTGAGAATTTAATTATTGTCGCTTGAGGCTGCACTCATTAAAGGCAAGGATGGGGCTATTGCAATTTGATATGGTGGGAAAAAAAATCAGACGGTAAGGTTAGGTAATAATAATCTTTGCATTTGATAGAGCGCTTTTCACATCTTCTAGACGTCTCAAAGCGCTTTACAGAATGTACTGTAAAGTGAATTGACTGTATATTTGTGGGCGAAACACGTCAGCCAATTGCGCACAGGAGTGGACACAAACATGTGAAGTGACCAATTTTTTTTTCTCCTGAGGGATTATTATCAGGCATGTGAAGTAAGGAAATCTTCTCAAGAATTGAATCCAGGTCTCTTGAGTGAGGTGAGGTGAGTGCTCTAACCAGTGAACTGAAGGACTCCACTAAAGTCCTGGAGGTGAGCTGAAATGAGATTGAAACTAATGTCCTGGCACTCTTAGAACTGTATTAAAGGCTGGTGAACAACAGAGGACTCACCAGTTCATTGCGAAGGTGGATTCGAGGGAAATGAATAGTAATAGCAGTTGTTGAGAGATCATGGAAATGGACAAAGATAACAGGAGCGAGAGGTGATGTGCTTAGAGAGGATGTACCCAAAATGAACTGATTGGAAGCATGCTGTGATTAGAAAGGCTGATTTTGAACTAACAATAACAGGACATGTGCTGCTTATCTGTCAAAGAAATGCATTGTGCACAGGGTTCCTGAATGTATTTCTGTGAGACAAAATAGACTAAGGGAGAGTGATAGAGTAAGGGTGTAATTAAAATGAATATTTCTGGGGTAGGATCATTGCAAAGCAGCTGTAACATAAATAGACCCCAGTGACACCATCAGCATAGTGTGCATGATAAACCTATGGGAAAGCCCATAACCACTAAAGAAAACTTAATTTTGCATGTTGGAAAAAATTAGGTTGCATTTAATACTTTTTGGTGAATATAAACTTGTTTTATCTGAGGTATGGTCAAAAGTCAGTGATGTAGTCATTCTCTATGTTATTTACATATGTGGCATTAATGATGTATAATGTATATATTAATTCTAATCATATTCTTTGTATTTGATACAGTGCTTCATCAAGGCATTAAGTGAAGTGACTGTATTTTATAGCCAAACAAGACAGTCAACTTGTAGCCAAACAAGGCAGTCAATTTCACACAGTATTATCCCACAAACAGTCATGAAGTGTACGATAAATTTCATTTGGCGATTGTTGGCCAGGATACAGGAAGAAACTCCCACTCTTTTCCAATAGTGCCAACTTATTTTCATTGCAGCAATTATTTTTTGTCACACAGATTAAATTTGAAGAGCTAAAGCCAATGAACAGCTTCCAAACTGATGGTTTGATGTACACCAGATGACTAAATGCAAACAACAAAAGCAATATTCCAGAATAAGTACGATTTAAGACTGTGATGAATTATTTTTGTTTGCGTGTTTTAACAACAACAACAAAATTACATTAGAATAATGTAAATAGATAGTCTTTCACGTCAGGAGGACGACCCAAGGCATTGAACTGTTGAGGGTTTGCACCAAAGCTGTGGGGTTGGGATCAAGGGCAGTGGAGGTCAGGCAGGGTAGAATTTGGAGAAGTGACCATAGACATGATCTTGAGATGGGCATTAAAGGAGGCAAGGGAGAGGGCGAGGTAGAGTAAAGTGGAATTCCAATGGTTGGGAGCAGAAGGCTTCCTATGGTGGGGAACATGGAGCCGGCCAATCCCTGCTGAACAGAGGGAGAGGACCTATATTTAACCATGTATATGCACCTTTAGACATTTTAATAATCAACCATTTCAATTTTACTGTTAAACTCAATAATTGTTTTCCATGTTCCATTGCTGTTTTATTCTTATCCCTTTCCACCTACCTCGATGACCACCACTCTTCACCTTTCTCTGCACGTGATTGTGCCAATTAAAATTCTTGCTAACGTTACTCGCTGCTATTATTTATGTCTCAACCACAGTCGGAGACAGCTTGTGATATATTAGCGAGATCTTGGTGCTAATAAGCAGATTGCTTTTGATGATTTTCCAGTCTTGTGCATTCCAATGTTACTCAGATGATGAGGAATTGTAAGCAATTTCCCACCCTTTCCCCCTTGAGATTTGTAATATCTGTGAGTTTATTATGTGTTGAAACCTGTGCAATTTTTGTTGAGTTGGAAGATTTTGCTGTGTTATCAACACCTTTTGAGTACTATAACAACTCCGTTTTTTTCTCTTCCCCCTACCCACCCAGGATTTTGTTTGGATTTTTCCATTAGTTTTCTGTCATTGTAACAATGAATGATAAAGCGAGATGCAATCCAATTTAGATTTAAATAGCTCTTTTCACATTGGTAGATCAAAGCACTTCCCACTGCTGGCTGGGCACCTGATCTGTGTGTGTATAAGAGTTTGGGTGGGGGGGGTGTGAATGGAAGCCAAAGCAGTTGGGAAAGGGAAAGATGATCGAAAGCTGTGGTGGGGGTTGGGATGGGATGAGGTTTGAAATTTGAGGAGGCTTTGAACCTCTTAGGGCAAACCTGTTAGTTTCAGTTTGTATATATAAGCCACATTTAGCATTCTTATTTCACATATATTAAAAAAAAGTGCTATCTGTGAGTATACAACCAATATGGTGGTTTATAATCTCGCTGATGTACTCATTGCAATTCATACAGGAAGCTAAAAACTTCAGGCAGTTCCACTTAGTCTAAAATCGCCTTCCCACATCAAAACAATTCATTATGAATCTTCAAGATACCAATCTAACATCAGATAAGAATTCCACATATAACATTCCTGTGGTCACCAACACCACTTGAACATACTTCAGCAGCGGTGTCCAGCATTTTTCGTTGGCCAACAAAATACATTTTCTCAATTGAATATCTCTTGATTCAATTGAAATTTTCAAGACTGAGGTTGATAAACTTCAGTCAGGTAAAGATATCAAGAGATATAATAATACTCCTAGCATTTTTCACGTCTTCTAAACATCTCAAAATGCCTTGCAGAATATACTGTAGAGTGTATATTTGTGGGCAAAATGTGGCAGCCAATTGCGCACAGCAGCGTCCCACAAATAGTCATGGATTTAAGTGACCAATTTTTTTTTCTTGAGGGATTATTATCAGCTATGTGGAGTAAGGAAACTTGCCCAAGGTTTTTCCCAACCAGGAGTCGAACCCAGGTCTTTCCAACTATTTGGAGCAAAGGTGGGTACAGATTAGACCTGATGTGATAGAATGGTGGAGCATGCTCGAGGGGCTGAATGCCCTATTCCTGTTCCTATGTTGCTGAGCTGATGACTGGAATACTATCCATAAATGCAACGTTCTACATTATGAAAAGGAAATAAAAACAGGAGGCACTAGTACTACTTGGATGGGATAGAACTTGCCAAGGGAGAAACTGAAAGAGATCTAGAGCCATATCCATGCCTTGAACAGCACTGCCTTATACCACTCCACATTTCCCGACACGCATTTGTCACCTCAAGGCTTGCCTATGGAAATTCCCTCCTCGTCGGCCTCCCCAACTCATCCCTTTACAAGCTACAGATGATCCAATATGCTGCAGCTCATGCCCTCTCCTGCACGAGGCTCCGTGACCCCATCACTCCCACCCTCGCTCGGCTCCTCTGGCTCCCCATCCCTCAGGGGATAGAATATAAGATCCTTGTCCTCATTTTCAAAGCCCTCCATGGCCTTGCCCCTTCCTACTTCTCTGACCTGCTGACCCCCTATCAACCTGCCCACTTCCTCTGTTCAGCAGGCTCCGGTTTGCTCCTTGTCTCTCGCCTGATTCGTCCTACCCTTGGAGTTTAGCCTCTCTGCCCCCACTCTTTGGAACCCCATCCCACAATCTCTTTGCCTTGCTCCCTTCCTTGCCTTCTTCAAGACCCTCCTTTTTGACCATGCTTTCAGTCGCTCTCTTACTTCTCTGCACCTCCCCATGCTCGGATTCTGGCCCGACTGTTCCTCCCGATGTGAATGTTGCACTACAAATGTAATTTTGTAGTTGTTGGGTCTGAGAACCCATCGCTCACCATCATTCCAAAACAACACCTAAATTTCATTTATATCGCCTTTCACGTCAAGATGCTGAAAACAGTCTCAGGCATCAATAAACATGAAAAGCAGGACACTGGGCTATATTGACATATCAGTTAAGTTCTGTCATGTTCCCTGAAGTCATGCTCAAGCAGCAGAGTTTTCTGGTCAGGCATCTGGAATACTGGATAACCACATAATAAAGGCCATTGAGGCCATGCAGAGGACAATAGCAAATATGATCTCCAGAGTTGAATTATGAGTAATTATGAGGTAAACTCAAACTTTACAAACTTGAAAAGCGTTGGCTCTTACAAGAATTGAAATAGAATTGAGAAAGTAAATTTAGAACAAACATTCCAGATGTGTTGATGACGTAGACCAAGAAGGCATAGATTTAGGATTCCAAAGG
Organism: Hydrolagus colliei; assembly: GCA_035084275.1. Lineage (NCBI taxonomy): Eukaryota > Metazoa > Chordata > Chondrichthyes > Chimaeriformes > Chimaeridae > Hydrolagus > Hydrolagus colliei. Next base: position 83,651,933 of record CM068743.1, read on the forward strand.
GCAATTTCAGGATAGGAAGTATTGCTTTAAGGAACATAATTAATGACTAGCCTGGGTTACTAAGAAGGGTGGTTGTCATGAAACAGCCTGATGCTGTTATGGAAAGATGGTAGTGTTTTGTCAGTCAGGTATTCTTTTGAATAACAAATGCAACTAATATGAATTGTCATGAACTCATAATACAAACACTCACGAAACAAGTGCCTTTATTTCTATTATTTTAGGCTTCCATGTTACAGTCCATAATTTATTGTACATCATTCTCTACACACAAAAGCAATTATTGCACATTTTATAAAGAGGGATATATATCTCATAACACTCCATTAAAAAGAAACATGTAAAAAAAAATCTTTTATTATACAAAATGGTATTTTGTGGTTATTTAGTCTGTGATGGTAGAGGAAGGAACATTTTCTGGTTGCAAAGCTGAAGCAATTCCTTCTACGGTTCACATCTTTAGTATATTTCTACAGTCCAGTCAAGAAACTCATAGTGGATTGAAAGACAAAAGATGGGAGGATGAACTATTTTACAGAAGGTTTATGTTCCAAGTGATGGTTTGGTCAGAACACAGTTTGATTTTTAAATTGATTTTGGCATGAAACACCTCAATATCTGGATTTTGAAGACTTAGATTTAGAAGGTCTGTGGTATTGCGAAATATTTTTTGATCGAACATAAGTCAAAACATGCAGAGTATATTGAGTAATCACAAAGTATAATGCATTTTGAAAAATACTGATGACTGATTGCTATGCATTAACATTTGCATTTTTAATGCTGCTGCAAATGTAGATTTTAAGTTTGTGTGTACATAGTGATATATTGTGCATCCAACTGAAATCCAGGTACAACTGTAAACATTCACAGATAGCAATTGTTTTCAAATGTTAGTTCTCTTTTCCCCAAATGCTTAATAATTGGTTCTATGTGAAATATTAATGAAATCCAATACCAATAGTTTCAGTCTAGGAACGCTGTTGATATTTCATTGCTCATTCCATATTTTTAAAATCACACAGAAACGTGTGATTTTTCTTGTTGTTTCTTTACAATGAGCTTCAGACAATGAATTAATCACAGTGCTGATCAGGTGGCTTCAAACTGTTCCTTCATGGAAATAAAGTTGAAATTTTGTATCTGTTAATTTTTCCACAGGAAGGCAGTCCCATATTTACAAAGGTGAGTAAGTATACGTACAACAAATGCAAACAATATCCTCGAGAACTGGAAAGTCACTCAGTCAACGTTCATATGTGGCAAATGGCAACGTAATTTTGAATATTACTTAGATTAGCCCATATTGAGCAATTTGGACATCTTCATTGATTGCAGACTTGTGATAGAACCGTAACCATTTCACATGATTGTTTTTGGTGCCGACAAATGATACAGTTGATAATTTACCACTAAATAAATTATTTGGGGGAGGGAGGAAGGAAGGGAAAAGGGAGGGGTGGGAGTCAGTGCTATGGCTCTTGTTCAATATCTTTGTTCAATTTGTATTATAGCAAAATGGCATCAGAATAACACAGTGTAGTGATCAGAACTAAAATACGTTGCTTTTTTTAAAAAAGAAACATAGGACACAGACGTCCTAACTATAATTGCGCCCCAGCTTTACAGATTGCAAATGTGTCATTTTATTCCATGCAGCAATAATTATTAAGAAACAAAAGCAACCACAACTTCCCTTTAACTCATCCAAAGCTTCAGACAGTGACTTTCAGGATTTGCCCCCTACTGTTGGCAATGTGTAACTGCATGACAGTTAGCAGTGTCCAGTGTACTTTCCAGAAGCAGCTGCAAATGTTCACTTTGTAAAATATTGAATAGACTGCCTTCTGACTAAGAATGCAGCTGAATAGCCCAAGGCGAAGCCGTGTTATAGTTTCCTTCATCAGGTAAAAATATTTTGTGTAGAACCAAAAAAGGGCACAGGCCTAACTGTTTGCAGTTGAGATGCAATTAGATAAAATTTGGCACATTGGAAATGGCAACGTAAAATTAACAAAGCGTGATGATCAAAGCCTGGTGCTAAAATGTATATAAACATTCAGATCTAGCAATATCTACCCTCACACTGGAAATAGCACCCAAGAGAAAATGTGGCTTGATTGGTGGCTGCAGCAATCAAAGTGGTGCTAAAAATACAGGTGCTTTAATTCACTCCAGCAAATTGTCTTAAGTTGTCTTCAAATCAAGTATTTCCTCAATTCATTATGTTATTGAAACTGTTTATATGTGGCCAGGGGACTCCATCGTCAGCAATTGTGATCACCGACACAAATTTTCAACCCTCCTGACTTTGACAAATGATTCATTTTCTTGTTGGCAAATACAAGGAAGATGTAGTTTGTCTAAACCTTGAGTCTATCAAATCATTACATTGAGACACTTTGAAGGTTTAACTTGAAGAAACGGTGGAGCATTGAACTAGACCACTGTATCAGCCAGGGACAGGTAGACTTTCAACATAGGTGCGAGATAACATTGTTCCTTCTAGTTTACAATATATGATTGTGTTTATGAACAGCAACTTATTGACAGGAGATTTCCGATATCTCTGAAGGAAAACTCTTTATCAAGTAATAAAAACAGTTTTCTACTAGTGACTACATTTGGTTTGTTAATTTTTCCATGTTTTTTATGGCTGCTGTTGATATTGACCTTCTGTTGCTGTGTAAAAGTCTTCGAGCACACTTCTAAGATAATCGAAGGTTGGTCGATCTTCAGCTTTGTTTTTCCAGCAATCCTTCATAATGTCGTAAAGCTCTATCGGGCATTCTTCAGGACGTGGCATGCGATAACCACGCCCAATAGCATTTACCACTTCTGTGTTGGACATGCCTAAGGAGAAATGAGACACATTATTTTTCCAATTGAATGAACTGAAACTGCAACAAAATATTTCTATATCAATCTATATCATGTCTAAAGCCACCAGGCTTTGAACGAGGCTTACGAATGACTGCCCTTCAGGTTTCAAACGTATTTAAGCATTGCCTTGTTAATGAGCATATCTTCCTCTCACTGAATGCAAGCAATCTAACATTCCGTTCACAACAAACAACAACAACAAAATTACACTTGTATAGCAGTCCACGATCAGCGGTATTGGATGTGAGATCAACCACAAAAAGGACAAATGTTTCATTGAGCGACTCTTATTCATGGAAATGTTGAGCAATCTCAGAAGAAACGGTGACCATTTTGATGAAAAGCCAACTGTTCATAAGGAAATCTGAATGTCCATGTTTTAATATCCTACCTAACTGATATTTGAAAAGCCAGGGATATGATTTCAACAGTCCCTGGCTGTACCATGGGCTAAGATGGATTTGAAAGTTGAGAAAGAAGATTCTCCTTAGTGTCCGAGTGCATGACTTTGCATCAGAATCTTTTGTGCAGACTGTATATGCTAGCAATTTGAGGATGAAGGTTTTGTAACATGATGGACATTTGTGTTCTCTGACCACATTTAACATGGGCAGAAAACATTTAGACAACTCAATTTTCAATCGCTTTTTATTGAATTTATCCAATTTTTCATTACATTTTTACAATTTGATTCCTCCTGTTTCTGAAAATTATCCCTCCCCACCCTCCAAAAAAAGTTGGGTTTGTATTTCTAATTAAAAAAAGTTAACAGTCCTTAATAAAGTGATAGAGGAAAAATGCAACAAAGCACAAAAAACAAGAGCAAACAAAAACAGAACAAAAGATTGAAGATGGGGATGCACACTCTCATGGAATTTATAAACTGGCAAGTTGCCTCGATATCATTTCCTCCCAATCAAGATGGACTGTCATCCTGTCTGTTTGAGTAAGTCAGCAGAATGTTTTTGTCTGATTAACACAAATGAAGGAACTAAGCAAAAGTGTTGCAGCATTTCACAACATTCCTATCATTTCTCTATTTAAAAAATGAAGCCGAAAAGTATATCAGAATAAGGAACTAAGTAAGATGTCAACCTGCTGGATATTTGGAAACAGAAGGGAATAAATTTCATCTAGCTTTAGATATATAATCCTTGAATTTGATATAGCCCCTTATCACATCTTTGAGCCGTCTCAAAGCATGTCACAGAATACAATGTTAAGTGTTGTGAATGTATATTTTGTGGGTGAAATGTCGCGGCCAATTGTACACAGCAGTGTCCCACAAACATTCGGGGATTGAATGACCAAAGAAAAGAAAAACAACTCAATTGGGTTTATGATTAATTTAGGATCAAATTAAAATGCCCTATTAACATAAATATGTGGGGTGATTTGCACAAAGCAGTAAGTGACAGATCACTTATTTGCTCCTGGTACTTTTTAAAAACAAACAAAAGCTGTTAATAGAATATTTTAGATCTGCATGATCATAAAATAAATTGTTCACTTCAATGCACGATTGTGGGACATTGTTGTGCACAATTCACTGCTGCGTTGTGCCCACAAAAATTGACTTTACAGTATAATCTGTGAGACATGAAAAGTGCTATATCAAATGCAAGGATTATTTTTATTATTATTATTTGAACGCTGCCAGAAATCAGCAAATTCTTAAAATGCAGTCTTCAACTTGAAGCCGGTCTGTAAGTTTCTTTTAAGAGCTATAAGAAAACAGCTTCAAAGTAAAGGCTGAATTCAACCATTTAAATGCTTTAAAATGCTATGTAAATATAATAAATGTAAACTTAGGTAGAATCAGCCTGGCTCAGCTAGATGCATTCTTGCCTTTGAATTGGCAGGTGATAGGTCCAAACTCCACTTTGGGACTTTGAATTCATATTGTTTAGGCTGACACATCAATAAACGTACTTGAATAGAGTATAAAATGTAAAGCAATAATTTAAATTTTTTACAAACACCTCAGTTTAGTTGCAACTTGTGTACTACTTTCAGTTTGGGGCAATCCTCATTTCAGGAAAGATGTTAAGGCCATTGAGGGTGTACAGAGGAGATACACAAGAATGATACCAGGGATGACAGGGGCTTTTTTTATAAGGAAAAATTGGAGACATTGAGCCTATTTTTGTTGAAAAAGAGAAGGTTGAGAGGGGATTCAAACAAGTGTACAAAGTTATTACTGTTTGTTTTGGGGGGGATTATTACAGTAAAACCATGTTTATCCAGTACCCAACCACCGGCATACTCAACCAACCAGTATCTCCCAATTGTAATGGGAGATCTGGGACACTCGCGGTATACACACTTTGTGTATGCGCATTTATTAAACTTACCAAAAGGCTGGAATGTAAAGCTTTTTTACAGATAATTTCTCGAGTGTGCTGGAATGTTTTATTGGTAAGTATCCATACCATATTCTGTTATTATTTAGTCTATTATTAATATGGTACGTTTTAACATAAATTAATTTTTTGTGTATGTGTTGGATTTTCGGCAACTTGCCACTCGAATATCCGGCATATTTGACTCACCGGCACCGGGCAGATCCTGAGGGTGTTGGATAACGAGGTTTGACTTTATTCCAGAAAAGTGATCCATCAATTGACTAATAACTGGATTCCTATTTACTAGTAGGTAAATAAAGGCTTGTGAAATAAGGCAACTTGCCCAATATTTCGCACTGCCAAGAATCAAACCCAGGTCTCTTGTTCAAAAGGCGAGTGCTCTAACCCACTGAGTTACAGGACTCCAAACAATGATTACTTATTGGGATTGACTCATTTATCAAAGTACAGTATCTCAAAGATACAAAGTGTGTGAATAACCGAGATATTGAGTGAGTGACTAATTATAATAATCCTTGCATTTGACATAGCTCTTATCACGTCTTCTAGAAGTCTCAAAGAGCATCACAGAATATGTTGTAAAATGAATTGACTATATTTTTTGGGCGAAACACAGCAGCTACAGCAGTGTCTCCATTTTTTAAAATATAGGGATTATTATCAGGCTTATGGAGTAAGGAAACCTGCCAAAGGTGTTGTCCTGCCTGGAATTGAACCCAGATCTCTCGCTTGCAAGGCAAGTGCTCTACCCACTGAGCTACAGGACACCACTACTTGGGGTTGGCAACTTTTCCCAGGGGATAGTTCTGAGTTTTTTCTGCAGGGAGAAGCTATTTCTACTGGTAGGGCAGTCAGTGACTAGGGGCCCTAGTTATAAGAGTTGTTGGGATGTAGAATGCCCTGCCAAATAAGTTGGTAAAGGCATAGTAGTCCATTTGGGGTTTCAAGAGAGGAGCAGACAGGATAGAGGCTTGAAGGGGATTGGAAACAAATCAGAACTCTGAGATTGAATGAATGTCTTGATTTGAGAACTGGTGTAGACTTGAGTATTCAAATCCCCTCCTCTGTGCTGTAAATTTCTTTGATTCTATGATTCTAGTGCTGAGGATATAGTAATAATGTTGGAGGTGCCGTCCTTCAGATGAAACATTAAAAAGAGGCCCTTGTATCTGTTCAAGATGAATGTTAAACATCCCATGACATTATTCAAGATGAGAAGGGAGTTTCTCCCGGTGTCCTGACAACAATCTCCTGAATAATAATTTTTATTCACTTAATTGCTGTGTGTGGGACATTGCTGTGTGCAAATTAGCCAAGGTTTGCGTACAAAATACAATCACTGTACAATAAATCCTGAAGCATTTTGAAACATCCTCCTGAAGTGAAAGACATAGTATAAGATGCAATGATCATTATTTCTCCCCTATATATTCGTTTAGTTTAGAAATATGATCAAATTGACGAGAGGGTTGCCTTGATGTCACTGATAAAACCTCATATTTGAAGAAATCAGAAGCAACAATATAGGCCTGCTGAATTAAACAATCAACTAAAAGCATCAGAAAGGAATCCACTACAATTAACTCAAGATGAACCTCACTTTCAAATAACTAAATGCAACATGCAGATTCTTAAGAGCGGCTGAATAATAATAATAATCGTTGCATTTGATATAGTGCTTTCTCATGTGTTCTAGACATCTCAAAGCTCTTCACAGAATATGCTGTAAAGTGAATTGACTGTACATTTTGTGGGCAAAATACAGCAGCTGTTTGTGCACAGCAGTGTCCCACAAACAACTGAATTGAAATGACCAATTTAATATTGTTTTTTCTTAAGGAATTATTATCAGTCATGTGGAGTAAGGAAACTTGCCCAAGGTTTCGCTCTTCCAGGAGTCAAACCCAGGTCTCCCCAACCACATGGAGCAAAGGTGGGATACAGATCAGCCATGATGTAATAGAATGCTAGAACATGCTCGAGGGGCTGAATGCCTATTCCTGATACTGTACTATGTTGCTGAGCTGATGACTAGAAAACAATATACATAAATGCAACATTCTACACATACAGTACATAGGAAATAAAAACAGGAGGCACACATGTAACAACAAAAATTACATTTGTAGAGCGCCTTTCATGTCAAGAGGATGACCCAAGGTGCTGAAGTCAGGGGTCAGGAACCGAGCATGGGGGGAGAGATGTAGGGCAGGGTTGGGATGAGGGAGGGCAGAGAGGTAGGATGGCGGCTGAAAGCAAGGTTGAAAAGGAGGGTCTTGACACTGGCCTTGATGAAGGCAAGGGAGGGAGCAAGGCAAAGGGACTGTGGGATGGAGTTCCAAAGCATGGGGGCAAAGAAGCTGAAAGCCTGGCCATCAATATTAGGGCAGGTGGGTCGGAGACATGGAGCAGACTGGAGCCTGCTGAACGGAGGGACCAGACAGGTTGAGTTTTGGATGATCTGCAGCTTGTGGAGGGAAGAGTTGGGGAGGTTGACAAGGAGGGAGTTTCTGTAGTCGAGCCTTAAGGTAACAAACACGTGTGTAAGGATTTCAGCGACCTGACAGGTGAGGTAGTGGCAGAGAAAGGTGATGTTGCAGAGCTGGTGGAAGACAGTGTTGGTCATGGCACAGATAAGGGGGAGAAAGGACAATTCAGGGTTAAACAAGACTCCCAGGTTCCTGACTGGCTTGATGAGATGGAGTATGTATCTATGGATACTGGCCCTGCCAGTGCCTGAGATACGGAGGTGCTGGCACGAGCCAATCAGGAGGGCCTTGGTCTTGCTGACATTGTTGTAGAATGTTGTCTCTCATCCAGGACTTGATGTCAGATAGACAGTCTGTCAGAACATCAGTTGGCTTGGATTTGAGGGTGGGGGCAGAGAGATAGGGTTCGGTGTCATCCGTGCACATGTGGAAATTCACCCCATGTCTGTGGATGATGTCACCAAAGGCGAGTATGTAGAGGTTGAAGAGGAGGGGACTGAGGTCAGAACCCTGAGGAACAACTGCAGATAAGTACTATAGTAAAAGCCCGTTTATCCGGCACCCTCGGGACCTGGCCAATACTGGTTAAAGCGCATGCTGGATATTCAGCCGAAAATACAATTTAAAAATAAATAGATTTAATACATTTTTCTGGATAAATTCTGGTTAATCGAACGCAGACCTTTTCTTTGCAATGCTGGTTATATGGAAATTACAGTTGATCGGGTGCCGGATAAATGGGCTTTTACTGTACTTGGATGGGATAGAACTTGCCAAAGGAGAAACTGAAAGAGATCTAGAGGTGTCCACAACTCTTGTTTCCCCCCATATCCGTGCCATGACCAGCACTGCCCCCCTCCACCTCTGCTACATTGGCCAACTTTGCCATTGCCTCACCGTTAGGCTGCCAAAACCCTCACACCTAAGGTTTCACCCTGCCTACAATTGAACCCAGGCCTTTCGCTTGTAAGTTGAGTGCTCCAACCACTGAACGACAACAAGGAATCCACCAATAGCTAGTGTCGCAACTCAAATATTTGACTTGGGAAAAAGGTAACTAAAGAATAGAGATGGCTGTATTGGAAAAGCCATTCTGGCTATCAAGATTATTCTTGTGTTATTTCCTGCACTGAAGCTAACTACAGACTCTATTTCAAATTATCTGACATTTCACAATTGCTTCCAAAATCTTGCTCTTCAATTCTGCTTGGCCAATTCCTTCCTAAAGGTTATGTTTTCAACCTCTGTACTTGAGATAAATAATTCAATTTTCTAATAGCGCTGTAGGAATTTTTTTTTCTCAATTATCCCTACACCTTTCCTGATCATTTGCCCTCTTGATAGAGCTCGTAAACTAGGTGGCTAGGTTAGCAGTGATGTAGGATACAAAGGTCGGAATATATGGCTACAAATGGATTGGAACCATCTTGAATAAATAACAAAGCTTTGACAGAAAATCAAACTGAACAAAACCAACTTTTGGATTGCAAAGGGAAATTCCTGACATCAAAAATGAAAACAAAAAGCTCAGCCTGCTGACTGTCTCAGTACAGCTTACGAGGACAGCTTCCCTTCTGAGGTCATGGACTTTGATAAAAGCCACAGAATAGATGTGCTCTGCACATTTTCGGAATGGCTTTCCGACATGAAAGGCAGTATACAAATGTAATTTTATATTGTATTGTATTCATCTGCTCCTGGTGTCCTGCTTTAGGGAAGTCTGGTCATTAGCATCCCATTCATTATCACCTCTAAGGTTTATAAAATACATGGATATTTTAAAAAAATCTCTTCCAAAGCATTAGAGTATGTCAAATGATAATTCAAGGTAGGTTTTAGGGCAGGGGAAATTTACAAAATATTTAGCATATTTAAAGCTTTTTAAAAAAAATATACAGTTAACGTATTTTTTGTACTTTAAGATGAAGTTGCTCAGCTGAAGTTTGCACATCTGGTGAGAGTCACCACTCAAGATTCCCAAAATGGGGGCAACTTAGTAAAATGCTCTATTTTATAAATAATGGTACTAGGGAACGGCGATGTATCGATTTTTCGATTAAACCCGATATGATTTTCAGATCGGGATGCCGATATGGTGATTCTAAAAAAACCGTTATATCGAGAGATTCGATTTAAAAAATATACATCGTTATATTTTTAATATCGTTCCTGGCAATATATCAATATTGTTGGTATTATCAGTGTAATGCGATCTTTTCCAGCTTACCTTGTCGCCGGCATTGCAACCTCCTAGACCTAGAGCATGGAATGCGCGTACATTCGGTGCACGCGCACAATTAACGGGCGCGCACATCCGATGCGCGCGCACACTTTACTGTGTATACTCGACGTGAGTCGTGGCGTCTTAACAAAGTCGCATCGCTGAAAATTGTAGTTTGAAAATTTACCTTTCTCATCATGGGGAAAAGAAGCCCCGTATGGGACTACTTTGAAAATGGTGTGTATAGATGTACAGTTTGCAAGGTCTTGGTTAAGATATCTGATTCGAGCACGAGCAACCTGCAACATCACATTAAGCAGCACCACCCCGCCCAGCACGCTGCCCTCAGAGCGAAATCATTGTCGACAACAGCAGGAAGTCGAACCAGCGCTTCGGAGAAAGCGACAGGTAGTGGGGCCAGTGCAGCTCAAACAATTCCTGCTTTGTTTAAGAGGAGAACATTGTACCAGAGAGGGGACAAAAAGTGGCAAAGTATCACGAACGCTGTCACTTTTTGCATAGCAAAGGAGAGCTTGCCAATGGCGAAGGACATTAATTCAGACTTCAGACTACATAAAAATAAGTGGCATTTTGTGGCTGTAAGTGTTATTTTTGTGTGTGAGAGAGTTAGAAGCCAGATTATCACTGCTTCTATGTGTCAGACACACACATAGAAGTTTGCAAGGTCTTGGTTAAGATATCTGATTCGAGCACGAGCAGCCTCGTGCTCGAATTATCACTGCTGTGTGTGTCTAGTCAGACACATACAGCAGTGATAATCTGGCTTCTAACTCTAACAGTCAGACTGTCTGTCTCTCTCTTTTCTATTGTAATAGATCTCATTTACACGTGGAGATTACAGGGCCGTACGCAGGATTTTTTTTGGGGGGGTGCGAATTGCTAGTGATGGGACCAACAATGGCCGGGGGCTTGGGGGCTGCCCCCGAGGCCCCCTCGAGGCTCCGACGTTTTACACAGTTTGAGGTCTTATTTAATCGGTTCAGAAGATCCAATATGAACGGTAAATGTTTCATGTCCTTGGTGTTTAAGAGCATCATTATTTATTCAGTGTTTTTATTTTCCCCGGTAGTCCGTGTCTAATTGGGAAGTTCGAATGTGTTCGCCGATAAAAGCCAACACGATTGTTGACTCGATGATGTAAGGAATGCGAACGATAAAGTAAATTACAATCCAATTAACACAGTACAATGACGAATGCTTGATAAATGTATGCTGGACACTTAGGCAAACCCAGGAGATTGGGTGACTCGTGAGGTATATACCAGGCTTCTAAGAGACGCCCTGAACGTTTACTGGCGACAGCATCTGACAAATAGTGAGCTATATGGTACACTACCACACTGGTATCACAGACATTACCGCAGAGGCGTCTTAGGTTTAGCGGACATAGCTGGAGAAGCCGGGAGGAAACTGTCCATAGTGCTACTATCCTATGGGAACCATTGCACGGTCACAGAACACGAGGTAGACCGACCCTAACCTACCTCGCTACATGAAATGCACGGATTATATTATTATTCAAAGAGAGAAAGAGTGACTTTCAGAGGAGTCACGTTGAAGAGATTTGTGTAGGAAGAGCTGTTGCTTTGCAGACTCGACTGCACCTGTCCTTTATATCCCGCTGGTGTGAGGCAGCAGTTCTGGGGACCTCAACTCTAACAGGTGCAGGTTAACAATCCTTTAAGTTATAGCCAATTACGTGACACTGCCCACAAACCCTGAAAATAAATCTCAGTTGTCAATCAGTCAGATATGCAACCTCGACCTTGGGAATGTCTTCAGATTCAGAGGCACTGAGTAGGAGGGAAAGAAAGTTTCCCACAGGTGATAGAAGACAGCAGCATCACCTGGCGAGTCGCCTGGCACAGTGAATAGCACTCTGGCCTCTGAGTCAGAAAGTTGTGGGTTCAAACCCCACGTCGGCACTCGGTATCACACAGAGGAAGCTGACACTTCAATGTGGTGCTGTGTGGGGGGGGGGGGGGGGGGGGGGGGGGGGGGGGGTTAGAGGCTGTTCTTTTGGTTGAGATGCTGAACCGAGGTCTGATCCGTCTGTTTAGATGGATGTGAAAAGATCCTCTGACACTACTCGAAAAGCGGAGGGAAGTCTCTCTCCTGTTGTCCTGGCCAACAAACGCCCCCAAATAAAATCGGTGACTCACTCCATCGGTGTTTGTGGGACAATCCTGGGCAAAAACTGGCCACTTTACAGTACGTTCTGTGAAGCGCTCTAGGCTGTCTGACAATGTACTAAGGCACTATTATCAATTGCTAACATTATCAGATTAAAATACGATTTCAGCTTCCACAAAGTGGTGCTACCTTTTTATGTAGTGACTGTAAACGGGATGATTTCCGATTGACACACCACGTAGACATAGGCGCTAAAGCATAGGTCTACGTCCATGAGTATCTTTTTTAAAGATAGGCATTCCCGTCCAGACACATATAACTTTTTTGTTGGGTTCTCAAAAGCTTTAATTTCTCAGAAGCTTGTAAATATGTTGTCATTGTTTGCTGGCATTACAGTCACACCTCTCAAAACTTGAGTAATTTTTACTTACGGTGATCAGATGAAAAGATGATTTTAACTCCAGAATTGGTGCTGTCCTTGTGGCTGTTTACGGGATGATTTCCAAACGAGGATGGGTTTGAGTCTTGGCGCCTATGTTTATCCAATCACGAGTCACAGACTCGCCGCGTCATGGACTGGTCTATCGACGCGGTATGTTTTGGGGAGACGCCGATTCTGGTGTGCGACTCGATAATTTTATATTAATACTAAATCATTCAAAGATGTGTGTTCATAATTTATACATAGTTTTGAAGAACTGATTGTTGCACAAATGTTCAATAAATTTACTTGGTATTTAAATTTGATTAAAAAAATGCAATTCTCTACCCCGGAAAATGTGGACCTTTTATAATTTGGGGGGGTGCGTACGCACCCGTCGCACCCCCCCTGCGTACGGCCTTGGATTACATGCTAGTTTCAAGCAAGAAATGGAGGAGAATAAATCTCTAGATTTTGTTTTTGGTGTGTGTGTTCTATTTTGTGTTTAGAGATGGAGGGAGAGAAGGAGAGGGGGAAAGTTGGGAGAGAAGGAGAGAGGAAGAGAGAAGAGGGAGGGAGAGAAGGAGCGAGGGGAAAGGAGGGAGAGAAGGAGCGAGGGGAAAGGAGGGAGAGAAGGAGCGAGGGGAAAGGAGGGAGAGAAGGAGAGAGGAAGAGAGGAGAGGGAGGGAGGGAGAGGGGGAAAGTTGGGAGAGAAGGAGAGAGGAAGAGAGGAGAGGGAGGGAGAGAAGGAGAGGGGGAAAGGAGGGAGAGAAGGAGCGAGGGGAAAGGAGGGAGAGAAGGAGAGAGGGGAAAGGAGGGAGAGAAGGAGAGAGGGGAAAGGAGGGAGGGAAGGAGAGAGTGGAGGGGGAGGGAGAGAAGGAGAGGGGAAAGGAGGGAGAGAAGGAGAGAGGAGAGGAGGGAGAGAAGGAGAGGGGGAGGTAGAGAGCAAACAACATTGTATAATTCAACAGACCTTGACACCAACATTACAAACTTTCTGGACCTAGAGCACGCATTTCGAAATGTGCGTGCACCGCGACTGCGCGCGCATCGTCAGTGCGGACGCACCGTCAATGCGCGCGCACCGCGACTGAGCGCGCACCATAAATGTGCGCGCGCCATCAATGCACGCGCACTTCGAATGCACGCGCATGCGCAGTATAAAAACTCGATAGATCGGTTTAAGCAGGTATGAGCAAACCGATATATCCATATCCGGAAAAATCCCATATCGCCGTTCCCTAAATGGTACTAATCCTGGAATTTAATGTAGTGCCTTTAATGTCAGGAGGACCTCTCAAATTGATTCACAAGGTATACTCCAATGTGTAGTGACTATGAATTGTATAGGTGATTGTGAGAGCCAATTTGTGAACAGCAATAAACCATCACAGCCATGAAGTGAACGATCAGGTTTATCTGTCAGGTTACAGGAGAAACCACCTTCTCTTTCCAAAAAGTCCAATGATCTTTAACAACCACCTGAAGACGCTGATGTGACCTTGGTTAAAATCTCATTTGAAGGACAGCACCTCCGACAATTCAGTGCTCTCCTACCACTGTGTTTTATATCCCTAGATGGGGGCTGGAACTCTCCATTTTTTGACTGAGAGGGAATAATGGTATGAAAAGACACAAACAACATGTTTTGCTTTCAACTAATATAGCATTGGCATGAATTTGTACTGCCCACATCTTTGTGGCTGTTGAGAGGTTTCCGGCTCAATGCCAATGTATGCTGTATGTATCCTTCAGATAAAATTAACCTTTGTGGGACATTGTTGCCCGCAAATTGGTTGCAATGCTTTCCTACAAGTATATAATCACTATACAGTAAACCATGTGAAACAGTTTGAAATTTTTTGACGATTTGATCAGGATGTGTAACAAATATACCTTTGTGGGACATTGTTATCAGGATGTGTAACAAATATACCTTTGTGGGAATTATTATCATTATTATAAGAAAGGCGGATTGCACTATTAGCACCTCATGTGTATAGTAGGGAATGGCGATATATCGGTATATTGGTAAAACCCAATATGATTTTCATATCGGTATGCCGATATAGACATTTTAAAAATACCGATATATCGAAAAACGATATATCGAGGTAAAAAATCGGGATGCGAGCACAATCAACTACAAGACCCAGAATGCTCATCTCTATACACAATGCACAGACCGAGGTGCAAAGCCGCCATCTTGTATTCATAGTCCTCGAATACATAATACAGGTATGCAAGGGGTGGGGGAAGAGAGGCGGCTGTGGGTGGGGGGGGTGAGGCGGAGAGAGACTGCTGGGGGTGGGTGTTGAGGGGGAGAGAGACGGCTTGGGGGGGGGAGGAGAGGGGGAGAGAGACGGCTGGGGGGAGGAGGAGAGGGGGAGAGAGACGGCTGGGGGGAGGGGGAGATAGACGGCTGGGGGGGGGGGGAGAGGGGAGAGAGACGGCTGGGGGGGGAGAGGGGAGAGAGACGGCTGTGGGGGAGAGGGGGGAGAGAGATGGCTGGGGGGGGAGAGGGGGAGAGAGATGGCTGAGGGGGGGGGGAGGGGGAGAGAGATGGCTGGGGGGGGAGGAGAGGGGGAGAGAGACGGCTGGGGGGAGGGGGAGAGAGACGGCTGGGGGGGGGAGGGGGAGAGAGACGGCGGGGGGGGGGAGGAGAGGGGGAGAGAGACGGCTGGGGGGAGGGGGGAGGGGGAGAGGGGGAGAGAGACGGCTAGGGGGAGGGGGAGAGAGTCGGCTGGGGGGGGGGGGGGGGAGAGAGAGACGGCGGGGGCGGGTGGAGGGAGAAAGAGACGGCTGTGGGGTGGTGGGGGAGAGAGACGACGGGGGTGGGGGGTGCGAGAGAGGGACGGCGGGGGGGGTGTGGGTGTGGATGTGATAATATACAGATAGATAGAGATGGGGGGGGGATGTGAGAGAGGAGAGAGGGAGAGAGACATAGAGAGACACAGACAGAAAAACAAAGAGATGGAGAGAGTGAGAGACACAGAGAGAGAAAGATATTGACCTCCTGAGAAGATAGGCCCCGAATGCGCGCGCACCCTGAACGCGCGCGCACTCCGATGCACGCGCGCATGCGCAGTACGAAAAAACGGAAAATATCGGTATTTCGGTATATCTCGATATGAGCCAACCGATATATCCATATCCGGAAAATTCCCATATCGCCGTTCCCTAGTGTATAGTAGAATACTAATCGTATTGGCAAAAGAGCTTCTTCCTGTGTAACTTGTTTACTTTGTGGCGATTTTTCCATTTGCACCATTTGTGGAATCCTGTAGCTCAGTAGTTAGAGCACTCGCCTTACAAGCGAGAAACCTGGGTTCAATTCCGGGCACGGTGAAACCTTGGGCAAGTTTCCTTACTCTACACTCCTAATAATAATTCCTTTAAAAAAAACAATAATAAATCGGTCATTTCAACCCATGATTGTTTGTGGGACGCTGCAGTGCGCAATTGGCTGCCGCGTTTTGCCCACATATATACAGTCAATTCACTTTATAGTATATTCTGTGAAGTGCTTTGAGATGTCTAGAAGACGTGAAAATAGCTATATCAAATGTAAGGGATTATTATTGTTTTTTCAAATGTTTCACCAAAGAACCATTTCTGAATGGTTTAACAAACATGAAATTTTGAGATGCTCCATTACTGAAACATTTTCCTATTTCGATATTAATTTGCAATACCTAAGGTCTGAAAGGTTGTTATTTTAATCAACAGCACCAAAGAGGTAGATATAATTGTTATAAGATAACACTTAGCTGCTCAACAACAACAACAGCAACGTGGATTTATATAGCACCCTCCATGCCAGACGGAGTCTCAGAAAGCTTCACAATAACGGATCCTGGGGTCGAGCCAGTGGGAGGGGGAAAAAGGTAACCAAAAGCGCGATCAAAAAGAAAGATCTTTAGCTGAGACCTGAAAATAGGAAGAGAGGGGCCTAGGCAAAGGGAATAAGGAAGGAGTTCCAGAGCGTCGGGGCTTAGTGGCTAAATGT
This sequence comes from Hydrolagus colliei, assembly GCA_035084275.1. Lineage (NCBI taxonomy): Eukaryota > Metazoa > Chordata > Chondrichthyes > Chimaeriformes > Chimaeridae > Hydrolagus > Hydrolagus colliei. Next base: position 83,668,476 of record CM068743.1, read on the forward strand.
ACAGCCACCGATAGTGGAGCAGAGGTTTTGGGGGACAAGTAGGAGGCCAGACCTGGTAGATTGAAGACGACGGGTGCTGTTGTGCGTAGAGAGGAGGACAGAGAAGTATGGGGGTGCAGAAGAGTGGAGAGATTTGAAAATAAGAGTGGGGATCATGAAATCGATCCTCTCCAAGATAGGGAACCAGTGCAGTCTGGCAAGGACTGGGGTAATCAGGGAGCGAAGTTTGGTATGGGTGAAAATTCAGGTGCCAGAATTTTGGATAACCTGGAATTTATGAATGGTAGCAGATGGGAAACTGGCGAGGAGAGCATTGGAATTGGCCAGCTGAGAGGTGACAAAGGCATGGACCAGCTCATCTGAACAGCAAGCCCAAGAGTTAATCTGAGCCAATGTTTTGTGCCCAAGACCCTTTGTGAGAACTTCTGACGAGTTCTGACAAAGGGTCGTAGACTCGAAACATTGACTCATTTTTAATTTCTCCATACAGTGCTCCCTGACCTTTCTGTTTCAGTTTCAGATTTCAGTATCTGCAGTATTTGGCGTTTTTATTTCCCCAAGAGTTAATCTATCTGATCAGCTTTACTTCGTTTTCTGTTTGTAATTTCATGAAGCTTTTCCCTTCCTCAGCCAATTGACACAGTGACCAGCCCAGAGCGATGGGTCAACATACCGAAACCGACAATGATTGACCACATGCTTCACTAAACCATATGAGCCAGCTGCAATGCACAAAGATCTAGTGGCAGAAACTTTCAAATAGACACACACAGCACATATATGTACAGTATAATGTTTCAGAAGATATCAGAAAATATATTTTTTTAAATCCATCTGAAAAGCGCAGGCATTTAGACAAAAGATTTACAAAGAATAATCATGGCCTTTTTAATATAATAATAATCCTTGAATTTGATACTGGGCTTTTCACATCTTCTAGACATCTCAAAGCGCTTCACAGAATATACTGCAATTAGATAAGACTGTATTAAATAGACTGTATATTTGTGGGCAAAACGCAGCAGCCAATTGGGCACAGCACTGTCCCACAAACAGTCGTGGATTGAAATGACCAATTTTATTAATGTCTTTTTTTGGAGGGATTATTATTGGGCGTGTGAGTAAGGAAACTTGCCCAAGGTTTCACCCTGACCTGCCTGGATTCAAACACAGGTCTCATACCTGTAAGGCGAGTGCACTAACCACTGAGCTACAGGACTCCGAGTATGGACTGTGTCCAACTAACCACAAGATGTTATAATGTACAATGCATATGTCCTCCCAGTACAGTCACTAGTTTTTATGTTCAGAATACAATTCATGCCATAATATTTCATTTAAAGCTAACTCTCATTCTAGCGGTTTAAAAACAATTTTGCTCCCCCACTGGCTGTTTATACAGAGTCCTGTAGATCAGTGGTTAGTGCACTCGCCTTACAAGCAAGAGACCTGGGTTAAATTTCAGGCAGGCTGAAACCTTGCGCAAGTTTCCTTACTTCACATGCCTAATAATAATCCCTAAATAAACCCCCAATAATAATTTGGTCATTTCAATCCACAACTGTTTGTGGGACAATGCTGTGCGCAATTGGCTGCCGCATTTCACACACAAATATACAGTCAATTCACTTTACAGTATATTCTGTGAGGTGGTTTGAGAAGTTTAGAAGATGTGAAAAGCGCTATATCAAATGTAAGGATTATTACTCTTGTTTTATTATTATCACTCCCACCCTTGCCTGGCTCCATTGGCGCCCCATCCCCCAGAAGATCGAATTCAAGATCTTCGTGCTCACTTTCAAGGCCATTCACAGTCTTAACCCTTCCTATCTCTCCGACCCGCTGACTCCCTAACAACCTGTCTGTCCCCTCCGTTCAAGGGGCTTCAGGTTGTTTCATATCTCCTGTCCAACCATCGGCCGGGCTTTCAACTTCTCTGCCCCCACACTCTGGAATTGCATCCCACAGTCCCTTTGACTCACTTCTTCCCTTGCCCCATTCAAAGCCGGTCTCAAGAGCCTCCTGTTCAATCGTGCCTCCTTTAGCCCTCCCACTTCCCTCCCTCCCTCCCCCACCCATGCTCAGGGCCCAACCCCTGACTGTTCAGCGCCTTGAGACGTTCTCCTGACATGAAATGTCATTTTGTTATTGTTCCCTGATTGTGCTAACAAATAGGTAAAAGTAATACTGGCACTACACGTAGATAAAAGGTAGAGACTATACATGGTCTGAATGTTCATCTGTTGAGTTTGGGTGTTCTTACCTGGGTATGGGATTTTTCCATATGTGATGATTTCATATTGGAGCACACCAAAGGACCAAACATCTGACTTAATGGTAAATGATCCATAACTGATAGCTTCAGGTGCCGTCCATTTGATGGGAAACTTGGCTCCTGCAAAACAAAAATGTTGGTGTTCAATGATTCTGAAAGACAGTCAGAGGGTCTAACTATTAAGTGCACCATGCTACAATAAAGATAACAAAATAAGCAGGCTTTCTGAGCTAATTCAAGGGATACTGGTCTTGTTTGTCAGTCAGGCTCAATTGGTCGCATTCTTGCCTCGGACTCAGGAAGGTTGTGTGTTGAAGCCTCACGTTGGGGCTTTGAATTCATGTGGTCTAGACTGATATTCCAAAGCACTGCTGGCTTGTTAGAGATGCCATCCTTCAGATGAATATGAAACTGAAGTCTCATCTCCCAGATCAGGTGGACATTAAAGATCCCATGGCACTAGCTGAAATGAAACAGACTGGCTCTCAGTTCTGGCACCAATCTCCCATATAATTGGTCATTAACGCTATGACTGTTTGTGGGACACCACCGAGTAGAAATCGGCTGTGGCATTTGCCTACAAAGTTGCTGCACTTTGCAGTGTATTCAGTGAAGTGCTTTTAGACAGTGAAAGGCGTTATACCAAATGTAAGGATTATTATTTTACTTTATTATTGAATCTCAATCAGTAAGAGGCAATTCTCCAGGGGCCAGGTCAATCTTCAATTCCAACTGTGTGCTGAAACGTACCTTCCTTGGCCGTGTACTCATTGTCTTCAATTATTCGAGCAAGACCAAAGTCAGCAATTTTACACATCAGGTTCACAGACACCAGCACATTTGCAGCTCTAAGGTCTCGGTGGATATAATTTTTCCTTTCAATGTACGCCATTCCTTCGGCTATCTGCAACAGAACAAAAACATGTTGCAGTTTTATCAGTTTTAAGGGACGTATAAAAATACTTCAAGTACAGCTGTACCTCAAGTGCCACAAAGTGGTTTCTATTATTAAAAAAGTTATTTTCCATCCTTTGCTCTTGATTAGCCAGCTTTTCCTTTGACGCAACTAAAATATGCTTTGCATTTTATTTGCACTAAGACGTAACTACCATTCAGCTTGTTGTATGTAGCAAACAATTCCTGGAAAGGAAGAAAATAAAATAGCAATGTGTGCTGCAGAAAGCACAGCACTTCTTTTGGGCTGTTTAACCCCAGTATACATTATGTCCCCAACATGAGACCTGGCAAAGGATAAAAAAAAAACCTTCATACAATTACTGGAAAAACATTTGCTCCAGGGATTAGGGCTATTAATTTGCAGTGGAACAGAAGGGAGTTTCATCACGTTTTGGAGTAAGCTGCTGACTATAGCGCAACACACTGAATAATGGGTAAATGAAATATTCGGCGAGTAGCAATAGCCCTGGCCACTCTAAATATGTGGAAGAGTAAAAAAAAATGGACCTTAGTAATACATACAGTACACAGAAATAAAGAAAAATTAAGAAACTGCCAGTGATGAGCTTGTGCTGCACTGTTGGAGATGCTAAATTGACTGTATATTTGGGTGCAAAACGCCGCAGCCAATTGTGCACAGCAGTGTCCAACAAACAGTTATGAATTAAAATGACCAATTTTTAAAACTTTTTTTTAGGGATTATTATTAGGCGTGTAGTAGGGTCCATCGATATGGAAATTTTCCGATTTAGATATATCGATGGGCTCATATCGAGATATACCGAAATATCGATATTTTCGGGTTTTTCGTACTGCGGCATGTGTGCACGCATTCCGGGTGCGCGCGCATTCGGGGCCTATCCCCTCAAGAGGTAAATATCTTTCTCTCTGTGTGTCTCTCACTCTCTCCATCTCTGTGTTTTTCTGTCTGTGTCTCTCTCCTCTCTCACATCCCCCCCCATCTGTATCTATCTGTATATTATCACATCCACCCCGTCTCTCCCCCCCCCCCCCCCCCCCCACCGCTGTCCCTCTCTCCTCCCGCCGCCGTCCCTCTCTCACACCCCCCACCCCTCGTCTCTCTCCCCCTCCCCTCCCGCCGTGTCTCTCTCCCTCCCCCCCCAGCTGTCTCTCTCCCCCTCCCCCTCCCCAATGTACAGGTATGTGCATACCTGTACATTGTATTCTAGGACTATGAATACAATATGGCGGCTTTGCACCTCGGTCTGTGCATTGTGTATAGAGATAAGCATTCTGGGTCTTGTAGTTCAGTGTGCGCGCATTCCGATTTTTTACCTCGATATATTGATTTTTCGATATATCGATATTTTTGAAATGCCTATATCGGCGTATCGATATGAAAATTATATCGGGTTTTAGCGATATATCAATATATCGCCGGACCCTAGCGTGTAGAGTAAGGACACTTGCCCAAGATTTCACCCTGCCTGGAATTGAACCCAAGTCTTTTGCTTGTGAGGCGAGTGCTCTCACCACTGAGTTACAGGACTCCACGGTAGATGGCAGATTTGTGGGTTTGCCATCTGGAGTGCCTTACAATAACTATCGGGTTAATGCAAACCTTCTAATAAGAAAGGTGCTACATTAATGCAAGTATTATTATTATCGTCAACTACATTTAATTTTAAATACAGCAAAAGCCTGTTTATCCTGCACTTTCAGGACCTGGCCAATGCCGGTTAAAGCGTCTGCCCGATATTCGGCCGAAAACCCCCCAAAAATTAAAAAACAAATGTCGATGTCTTTTTGCGGATAAATTCCGGTTAATCGAATGTGGACCTTTTTTTTTGCGATGCCGGTTAAATGGAAATTCCGGTTGATCGGATAAACATGCTTTTACTGTATATAAGATTTAATAAATAAATAAATATAAAATAAACAGATTCACACGACCCTTTTCTTTAATTAAAAAAAGGAACTTTGGCAGCCAGGTTTCATTCTGATTGTACATCCCCTTTCTTCACACCAACAATACATTAGTTAGCCTCGCTATGAGTTATATATGATTTCTGAGTTCCAGTAACAGAAATATCGCAGAGTCAAATGAGATACCCAATCACAACACTTTACAGAAAATCCTGTGAAGCACTCTGATAACACTTAACAACACAGTGTAAGGATTATTATAAATGAAAGCCAACTATTAGAGTACAAATTTACTCCAACAAACAAATGCTCAATCCCCTGTTGTACTATTAGGCAGCTATAATTGAATCTTGTGTGTTTTTTTGGTGGTGGGGAAAATGTGTCAGAGGGAACGGAAATTCAGCCAAGTATTCTGGCTTTGAAGGTTTTCTCATGGGCCACCCTTAAAAATACAGTATTCAAATTTAAGATGGTGTGCTGTTGTGGAAAATTGTTAAGAACAATTGCATAAAATGGAGTTTAAGAAAACTCAAGACTATACAATAATGGAGATAATTCAAGAACCTTAGACTAACTAATTCCAGCTACATTTTGTGATATTTACACAGGACAAGGCAAAACCCAGATAATTTAACCTTTAATTCAGCATCACCGGAAACAAGTCTACTTTAGTCGGAACAGTTCACCATATTAGCACACATTTTAAAAAAAAAACTCTTACAAGTCACAATGATGAGTGAGCCCATGTACTTGCAAAACACACAGTGGTCAGCTTTTCAGTTCCTCTTTCACAAAATAGCAATGGAAAATATGACCACAGTACAAATTTTTCTTCTGTTCTTCTCTACCTTCTCGACAGCAACTCAACTGACATTATAAATTATTTTTAGTACCAAAACTACCACACCAATTCATTCCGAAAAAAATATTGCAAAAAATACAAAATACAAAAATTGTTTTAGTACTGTCAACAACAATTGTGGCATGGCTGCGCACAAATTAGCTGCCACATTCGTCTTCAAAATAGTTAGCCCACTTTATAGTGTATTCTGAGTACAACAGCAACAACATTACATTTATAGAGCACCCTTCATGTTGAGAGGACGTCCCAAGATCCTGAACAGTCAGGGGTCAGGACCCGAGCAAGTGGGAGGGGCAGGGTGGGGGTGGGGGGAGCGAGAGAGCTAGGAGGCCAGCAGAAGGCATGATCGAAGAGGAAGGTCTTGAAACCGGCCTTGAAAGAGCAAGGGAGAAAGCGAGGTGAAGGGACTGTGGGATGAAGTTCCAGGGGGTGGGAACAGAGAAGCACTTTGAGGTATCTCCATTCACCAGGCAAATCAATTCCCTGGATGTCTTTAAACTATATTTCATATTGAAAATTATTTAAAACATTTCCAGGTTAGGGAGTGTAGGCTACCATCAAAGAGGGTACACCACTACCATGAAGCTCTCCCTTCACCCCTCAACTGTACATTTAAAAGAGCATTTCCCTCTTCTCAGACTAACCAGTTTTGTGGATGAGTCGTATTGCCAATAATGAATGAGATGCAGACTGCCCAAGATCATTTAGTACGGAAACATTATAGCCAGGGTTCCACAACACCTGGCATGAATTCCCAGTGGTTAATCAGTTATCACAACTGTCAGTCACCACACTAACAGCGAAGAGGAAATTTTACAAGAGCTACAGGAATATTCTAAAAAGATTAGAAGTTGGTATGGCAACATAATTGCAAACCAGGAAACCATATGTCATCATAACCCCAGTCTCTGTATAGCAAGTTCCTGAATACCAGGTGTCTGACAGATTCATGTAGGTCCCACGTGCACTAACGAACATCTATAAGTACATTTCCTTTGCTTTCTGATCTGCATAGACTTGTTCTATTTTATTGCTACTTAACATATTCGCTTTCCAACCACTTGGTCTTCGGCTGATATGTTTCTCTGATCGCTAACATTTATGATCATTTGGCTAAGTCTTGTATAATACAAAATCCGTTAATGAAAGTGAGAAAGCAAGCAAGAAAAAAACAACAAATTACATTTGCAAATCGCCTTTCATGAGGTGAGAATGTCCCAATGCACAGGACAGCCAAGGATTTGGAACTGAACTGGGAATTGGGATCAGGTGGGTTTGAAGGCAGGGAGGAAGGTGATCGAAGGCGGTGTCAAAGAGGAGGGTTTTGAGACATGTGTTGAAGGGGGAAAGGCAGGGAATGAGGTGACGGGACTGTAGGATGAAGTTCCAAAGGTTGGGGGAAGAGAGGCTGAAGGCCTAACTGATGATGAAGGGGCCAGGTGGGGGACGTGGAGCAGGCTGGAGCCTGCTAAGCGGAGAGCGCGGACAGGTCGATATGTGGTTAACTAGCAGCAACATTATGTTCATGTAACATTTGGCAAAAAAACAAATGGAGTCCAATTTCAGCAATGTGGAGTCCTTAATGTATTCTCAGTAAAAAGTAGGATACTTTAAGGAATCCACATTACTGAAATTGGTCATCCATCTGGTACAGTAAAAGCCTGTTTATCCGGCACCCTCGGAACCTAGCCAATGCCGGTTAAAGCGCGTGCCGGATATTCATCTGAAAACGCAATAAATAAATAAATAAAATAATGCATTTTCCGGATAAATTCCGGTTAATCGAATGCGGACTTTTTTTTTTTAAGTGATGGTTTTGCGGAAGTTGATCGGGTGCCGGATAAACGGGCTTTTATTGTAATTAGTGGGACTTCATGCCTACAACATAGGCCACAACAGTAATAATCCTTGCATTTGGTGTAATACTTGATCAGATGTTTGAGATGACTCAAAGCGCTTCACAGAACATATTGTAAAGTGAAACACAAACAGGAATTGCTGGGAACACTCACTTGTAAAGCGAATTGCCTGCCCACTCTGTTGGCGAAAATGGTGCCGCCAGTTGTGTACTGCAATGTCCCACACACAATCATGGATTGATTTTCCAAATGAGTTGCATTTATTTTAGGGAATTGTTACCCGTGGAAAAGTTACCAATCTACCAATCAACTAAAAATTGGGTTTCCATTTGCTGCTGGGTAAACAGAGACATGTGGAATAAGGAAATTTGCCCAATGTCTTCCCCTTCAGGGAACCAAACCCAGGTCTTCCGAGTGCTTTGACCACTGAGCTACAGTTCGCCATAATCACTCCATCCATCTTATTTGACTACAGAGGACATGGCAACCAAGCCTCATCTCTCCTCTCCCCTCAACAATAACAACAACAACTTAAACTTATAAAGTGCCTTTCACGTCGGGAGGACGTCCCAAGGCGCTGCACAGGAGGCGTGTGACCCAAGATGGGAGGGGAGTGTTCGGGAAGGGGTGAGACATGTAGGGGAGGTCGAAAAATTCGGGGGGGAACAAAAGGCACGGTCGAAGAGGAAAGTCTTCAAACTGGCCTTGAAAGAGGAAAGGGAAGAAACAAGGCGGAGGGATTGGGGGATGGAATTCCACAGGGTGGGAGCAGAGAAACTGAAGGCCCAGCCTCCGATGGTGGGGCGGTTCGGGCGGGGGGCTTGGAGCAGGCCAATTCCTGCTGAACGGAGGGTCTGGGTGGGCTTATAGGGGGAGAGTAGATCGGTTAAATAGGGCGGGGCAAGGCCGTGTAAGGCCTTGAAGGTGAGGACGAGGATCTTGAACTCGATCCTCTGGAGGATGGGGAGCCAGTGGAGACGGGCGAGGGTGGGGGTTATGTGGTCTCTCTTCCACCCATCCAGGAACACCAAAACACATTATAAAGTCCAAACTCAAAAATATTTTTTGAAACAATTAGCCAATTTGTAACCATAGTCTGCATTGTACAGAAAAATAAAAAGACATCTTCAAATCTAGATGTATATACAGTATTTGGATCCATTCCCATCTATCATTCTTTTGTTTCAGTCAGTGATTTTATGCTGAGAAGGATACAATCCACTCTACATCCTCTTCAACAAGTCGCCAAGTTAAAGCCATGTGGCAACTACACTGCAATGAGTGGACAGAACTCTTGGAAGGAGGGCATTCAATCCCACCCTCTAGAATAGATTTTTAAAGCAATGTATTTTAATGGGTAATTTAATGCAATACCCACACAGTAGGATTTATTCTTGCCACGTCAGAGGGTGTAAAGTGGATATCTTATGGAAACTCTTATGGAGTTCTGTAGCTCAATGATTTGAACTCTCGCCTTACATGCAAGAAACCCGAGTTCAATTTCAGGCAAGGTGAAACCTTAGGCAAGTTTCCTTACTTCACACGCCTAATAATAATCCCTAGAAAAAAATACTAAATTGATAATTTCACCCACTACTGATCAAGGTATACTGCTATGCGTAATTGGCTGCTGCATTTCGCCCACATATATTCACTTTACAGTATATTCTGTGAAGTGCTTTGAGACATCGAGAAGACGTGAAAAACATTATATCAAATGCAAGGATCATTATTTATTATCATTATAATCATGAATCTGCATATAATGCATATTATAATAAGAGTCTTATTAAGCATTTTAGAATCTTAACTCAATTCATCCACTGAACTGATAGACCACATGTTAGACCACATTTCAGCACCAAAATAGGTGACATTAAGCTACCGAGCAAAGTATGCAATGAAAACATGTTGTGGTTCTGGTAAAGAGTCACGCCTAAAACTCATGTTGGTCAATTATTTGTATATTTGCATCTCGGTTCTTTATTTCCAGATTTGTATGTCTTTCACTTACTCAAACAACTTGCATTTATATACATACGATCCTTCACTTAGACACATCTTGGAACTGTTCAAAGTGGTGTGGTTTGACGGCGAGCTGGAAAAGTGAGGTGACCAAAGACACAGTTGAATAAGGAAGTGTTCAGGTGTGATTTGAGGGCAGGCTAATATGAGTAAGGCAGGGAATTCCAGAGATTTGGGATATGGTGGCTGAAAGCATTAGTGCCTTTGTTCTTTGCTCCCAGGAAGATCCAAGCTTTGCCTGGGGGTGCACAAGGATTGTGCTAACGTATTGGTGGAAAAAAAGAAGCTTTAACTATTTTCAGAACATTTCTTCCACTTTATTCTACTTTTATATGGGTTCCAATGTAAGAACAATCTAAACACTTCAATGTAAAATTGATTTGATTTTATGAAATCCAAACTTAGTTTAGAATGTGTTTTGGAGTTTTAGTTTTTAATGTTACAAGAGATTAGGTTTAGGTTCAGGGCATGACTCTTGATCAGAACCACAATATGTTTTCACTGCCGACTTTCCTCATCAGTTTAGGTGTTGTCTCTTTTGATGAGAGGTTGAGCAGAGCTATCGTGTTTTGCACACTTACCTGTGCTGAGAAATCAATCATTTTTGGTAACGTCAGTTTTCTTCCTTCTTCTGTCTTCAAGAAGTCTAGTAAACTACCTGTTTCATAAGAAAAATACATTTTTAAAACGATCATATTCACACTATTTCCTCTTCAAATAAATAGCAACATAATAATATCAGGCAGGAGAAACCATCCTTGGGATCACCTATAAGTTGAGTTGATATATCTACATGTAGATATCCTGAGTTAACAAAAACATGTCTCATACATAATTTCAATAATTTGACATTTTTATTTCAAAATAATGAATCCTACAGAACAAAATGCATTCCTTTTCTGCATTAAATTGCTTTCAAATGTAATAGTCCACAACACGGTTATACGAGATTTGAAAATTTGTGGAACACTGCTCTGTGCAAATCAACTGTCCGATTAGCCTACAAGGTACTATCAGTTTAGAGTATATATTTTGAAGTATTTGAAGACATCCTCCTGATGGAAAACTCTATTCAATGTAAATTTGTTATGATTTTTTAAATCATATATTTTTTGCTTATATTTATTATTATTTGTAATTATTATATTGAACAAAACCTCATTGTAAGAGAGACATTTTTGAAGGCAAACTAAAGTACTTCAAGGTTTTACATCTAATCTGATTTATTAGGTTAGTAATAAACAGGGAAGGTTGAAAAGGTGCATATTATTATCTTGATTCGTTATAACATCTTTCTGAATTAAAAATAATGAATAATGCCACCAAAGGAGATGAAGGATTACGCTGTGGTAAGGTGATATAAATCAGAACACTTTCTTGTTTAAGACACTAATTAACATTTGATGCTAAATGGACACAGTCGCACTGTATAATATTTTAGAAAGATCAAATCCATTCAGTCCAACAGCGTTCCTCAATTTTTTTTATTATTCTTGGAAAACTTGTAAACTCCGTAAACTCTAAAATTTAAAAGCCAGATTTCTGCATTTCTTCAAACTGCTTGCAAATTCACGCCAAATTAAAGAATTTTCGAGAATTACGCCCAATCTTAAATTTTACGACTGGCAAGTTTGAGGCCTCGGGAGCTGAAAGTAGTTCAGACAAGCCTTGATGTATTCATTCCGATCACATAGACTGCTAACTCTATTAGCTCACAAAACACAGATATAGTATTCCACTTTACAGTAAATCCTGTGAAGCACTTTTGGAGCCACCCCCAGATGAAAGGCTTTATACTATCTGTAAGGATTATTATTAATTGTGTAATATAATAAATAATAAATAACAAATAATAAATTAACTCTAATCAGGTGCACTAACCCTAACCCTTTAAATGAGACATTAAAACCAAGATAGGTGGATATTAAGAGATCCCATGGCACTATCCAATATTGAAGTCCAATATTTAGATGGACTAGTTTTGCTAACCCAAATAAAAAGACGAGTACACTGTCCAGCATTTACACTAACCATTGGCCATGAATTCGGCTATAATGTAAATTGGATCTCCTTTCGTCACTACTGCATAGAGGCGCACCAATCTATCGTGTAGGAGTGTCTTCATGAGATTTGCTTCTTCAAGGAAGGCTTCTACAGACATGGTGCCTGGCTTCAGCGTTTTCACAGCGACTTTGGTAGAATTGTTATAATAACCTAAAAAACACAGAACAATTATGCACCGTAAATAGCACATCTCTGGAGGGTGTCACATTGTTTTCATACCATGCAGACTGAAATATAAATTAAGAACGGCATAAGTATATAAATTACACATTTTACAGATAAACTTTAATCAGGTGTAGTCTTTCAGGTGAAATGTTAAACTAAATTAGGTAGACATTAGAGATCCAATAAAGGAAGCGAGTTTTATTTCAGTGTCCTGGCCAATAATTCGCAGATCACTTGTTCCTTCAATACATTGGTATTTGTGGGACATTGCTGTGCACAATTTAGCTGACACCTTTTGCCAACAAATACACAATCACTGCATTTCACAGTAAAATTGTTGTGAGCTGTCTCAATAAAATAAAAGCACAATATCAAATGCAAGCAATTAATATTTTTTTACTCATATATATATACTCATATTAGTATAATAATGAGATGCAACTTTCAGTATCCCTTTCAAATTGGATGTTGATGCAAAGCGACCATCTGCCCTATGGTTTTGCGCTTTTATCTCTGAGATGTTAATTTTGCACAGAGAGCACTATGTATACAGATATAAATGTTGTTACTGTTGTTGAAATGATCAACAGCTGTTCAAATACATTGGATTTATACGACAGCACAACAGTTTGATGCACTACAGAAGATAGAGAAATAAACCTGCATTTTTATAGCACTTTAACATGCTGATATGAAAGTGTTTCATAATTAGCAGGCAACACTCTTACTAACTGAATCAAAACTGACATACTTGTAGCTGAAGGGTCTTATTCTAATGCTTAATAAAATTCTAACCATGCCTTAAACTTGTGCGAGGTAACAGGAAAGAATTGCTCCTGGTTCCTGGTTATTCTTCAATCATTGAGGCAACATGCGATCAAGAGACGCCTATGACCACAATTCAGGGAAAAGAGTTCAGAAATACATACATTCAGAAAGCATTATGTATTTTATTCAGCAGGGAAATTCATAAACCTAAATAGGTTCCATTGTATTGCAAGTTGAACACCTTGTAATTTTGTATTCCTTCCCCTTTGAAATTACAACAGCAACTTGAATTTATGCAGCACCCTTCATGCCAGAGCGCTTCACAATAACAGATCCTGGGGCTGAGCCAGGGGGAAGGGTAAAAAGATGACCAAAAGCGCGGTCTTTAGCTGTGACTTGAAAATAGGAAAGGAGGAGACAAGGCGAAGAATGTGAGGAAGGGAGTTCCAGAGCCTTGGGGAGTAGTGGCTGAAGGCACGGCCGCCGACTGTGGAACCCAGGATTTGGGGGACAAGGAAGAGGCCAAGTCCAGTAGAGTGAAGGCAACGGGTACTGTTGTGAGGAGAGGGGAGGTCAGAGAGGTAGGGTGGGTGCAGAGGAGTGGAGGGATTTGAAAACAAGTGTGAGGATCTTGAAATCGCTCCCCTCTGAGACAGGGAGCCAGTGACGTCTGGCAAGGACTGGGGTAATCGAGGAGAAGATATTCAGTCTATACCAGCCAGTTTCATTTCCCAGCAAACCAAAATTCATAATTTTGCTCCAGTATCTGCAGGAAACTTGATTAGCGATGATCAAACAGCCGTTGCTATTGCACAAACCAACTGAACATCGGGATTTTTGAAATGATCTACCCCATGGTGCTTTGTTCCATCAGGATACAAGTGCTTGAGCAGCAGACATAGCGTCAACTCCACCTCTCCACCTCCCCACCACCCTCCTCAACTGACTCAGCAAAAGCAACAAATCTCCTCTTCCCTGATTGCATCTTCACGTCCACCTTCGACAACATAAATTTCTAGGATTACACAATTATTTTAGCCTCAGATCTCCAGATGTGGATCAGATTACAACAACAAGAACTTGCACTTATATAGTGCACTTCACCCTAGCGTCTCAGAGCGTTTGATCCCTTGGTGACCACTTGTGGATTTGTCCATGGATTAAAATTCTGTTAAAATTCTCTCCCACTTTTAATAAGTTCACTGAGTTTGCATCTTGGACTTTTTGGGAGAATACTTTCTATTTTATCTCACCTTCTGTGTTTAATAAGGTTTTTCTACATTCACTTTTGAACAATTTGGCTCAAATTTTAACGTTCAATCCTCTTTGTTTTCGATTCCCTTGCTGTAGAACAGCCATCGCCTATCTTACCAATGCCTATCAATTCGCCCACAAAATACACCGTCAATTCACTTTACAGTATATTCTGTGAAGCGCTTTAAGACATCTTGTGGAGTTCTGTAGTTCAGTGGTTAGAGCACTCGCCTTACAACCTGGAGACCTGTGTTCGAATTCAGGCAGGCCAAGGCGAAACCTTAGGCAAGTGTCCTTATTCCACACACCTAATAGTAATCCCTCAAAAAAAGCAACACAATAATAAATTGGTCATTTCAATCCACGACAGTTTGTGGGACACTGCTGCATGTAATTGGCTGCCGCGTTTCGCTCACAAATATACAGTCAATTCACTTTACTGCATATTCTGTGAAGCTCTTTGAGACATCTAGAAGATGTGAAAAGCACTATATCAAATGCATAGATTCTTATTATTATGTGGCAAGGCGCTATAACAAATGCAAAGATTATAAGTACTGTTTACAATTTACGTGATGAAGCTTATCATTCCAATAGCTTTCATGATTGCTTTTATGATAGCTAATGTACTTAGATCCTGAAATCCTGAACAGTGGCTTTCAGACAGAGTTGTGTGAACCCTCTTCCCCACCCCTTGCTGAGCACAGCTCGGATGGTTGTGGAGAATTATTCAGTTAGATACTAAAACATCCATTTGAATCACTCGCGAGCTTTAGTGGCGAACACCAAAAAACATTTACGTTGGATTTGTTTGATTTTACTGAGTCAGCAAATCCCGGCTGCAGTCAGGAGGTTTGTGCTGACAATTGGATTTGGCCGGCTTTATTGCACAACATCTGGGAAACCAAAGACTGCAACATTTCCGGATGCAGTTGGGAAGCATTGTTCATAGAGCAGCCTTGAAATGTCAAAAATTTGTAATCACAACATCACTTCAGTGTGTCCAAGCAAGTTAACTATACATGGTCATGTGGTGTGAGAAAGGGAAAAAAATTAGGAAAATCTGTATCAATTGAAAATCTTTTCTTTTAAAAATAAGCCGTAGCAGATATCCCAAATAAAATGGAATGGGAACTTTTGACTATTTTGTTACAATGATACCATCCAATTAGGTGCTATTAACATTTTTTAAATGATACTCCATGAATTTTAGCAACAATAAAAACCTTGACAAGTCTGAAAATGTTCTACAGAACCTCGCTATGGACAAGCTGAATACAATATTAACCTTTTATCATTTCACCGACAAATATACAGTCAATTCACTTTACAGTATATTCTATTGGGACATCTAGAAGACTCGAAAAGCATTATATCCAATGCAAGGGTTATTATTATTATTATAATTTAAATGAATTTACTGCCAGCAATGATCCTATCCCAAATTGAGAAAAATGGTAAAAGGTACGTGTGCCGGCCTTGCTCAGTTGATAGCACCCTCGCCTCCAGGTCAGAAGGTTGTGGGTTCAAGTTCCATGTTGCGACTCCAAACTCATACAGTTTCGGCTGACACTCCAATGGAGATGGGGAGGGGAGAGGACATGCTGTATTGTTGGAGGTGCCATCCTACAGATGAGATGTTAAACCAAGGACCTTTCTGTCTATCCAGGTGGATATGAAAGATTCTATGGCGTTATTCAAATAGAAGTGAGTTTCTCCCAGTGTACTGACCAGTGTCCAGACCAACAATCCCCCTGGTAAAATTGATTACTTACTTTAAGGTTGTTTGTGGGATATTGTTGCGGGCAAATTGGCTGTCACCTTGGTCTAAAAAATACAGTCACTAAACTTTATATCCTGTAAATTGTTTGGAGACATTTTCATGATATGAAAAGCGTTACAGTACATCAAATAGGGATCCTTATTTTTCCTTAAAATGCTTGTTTATTGATTGGGAAAGGAGCATTTTAGCAGCAACAAGCAATCAATCTCTGAGCTGCAACAGATTATTGTTATTCTATCTCTAAATGGAATAAAATGCTTCACTAAAATGCTCATATTTCTTCTGTATGAAGCGTAGCTTGGAACTCTCAGAATGAATAAATTCTGTAACTCCCAATTCAGAAATGTTTGAACTCTGTGAGATCCTCAGTTAGTATCAGGGCATTATAGCCATTTGGCATGTAAGTCTGTGCTGGAAGTTTTCCCCTCATAAACATCTAATCTAATTCCCCTCTGTTGTTGGTCCCCAAAACCCTTAATATTCCTCTTTTACAAGCCCTATCTAATTCACTTTTAAAAGCATTTATAGACTGTTTGACATTAGATTTCCTGCTGAAGATCTTCTGGGGCATGGACCATGCCCACGGTGGTAATAAAAAGCAATAAATTGTCGTCAGCAAATTATTTCAATAGGAACTGAAAGATTGAACTCATGGGAGGTGACGGAAGGGGAAACAAAAATGCAAAAAGCAAAACTTTTTGAGGATGCACTTAGCAGGTTTGGCTATTTCCCTACATGTGCACACTGTAAAGATAAATGACTAGGGAGGATTTTAATGTCAGTTTTTACAAACCATGTGTCGAGGAGAAATTCCACCTGGGTATAGTTTCAATCTATTAACATAATATTTCAGAGCTTTCTTGGGCAAATTCTTAAATCCAACCTTAATTCTGAAGCCTTTTCCTTTAAGAATAGAAAAACAACTTAAGAGTTAAGATTCAACAATTCACCAAATGCTAGATGCAAATGTTAAGGAAATTCAATAAATAGACACAGGTGTTATTTCCTTCCCCCTCATGTATTTAAAAACAACCCTGGTATCATTTAACCACAACTTTATGTGGTCTGAATTTATCTGGTCCTTGCGTGTTTCTAACTTAGATAGTTTCCTGCCCTATGGGCCTTCACTCTTCACTGGTACACAATTGAAGGAAACTGTGAGGAGTGAGATAATGAAGAACTGCCACTTGTAATGCACACGTCATTCACAACTCTTGGACAAGACAGCATTTTACAGACAACTTGAGAATTTTGACTTATACCATGGGTCATAGGGCAGGAAATCACCCAAGTTAAAAACTGCAGCAGTCACACTCATCAGACTACATTAAAATCAATGTTCTACATTTGCACAGGAGCTAAAATGTTTCCATATACAGTTTACATTATATTTAATTGAAAGCAATGAAATTGAGCTTGATGAATAAACCCTAATATTCTGAGTTCACACAATTTAGTTTCCCTGAAATCACGAGGAAATGACATGGTTTCGTAACAAAAAATTATCAGCTGAAATTCCTAATACCATAGCAGTGTCTCTATGTGTCATCAACATCTAGTAATTCAGTGCGTGTTTGTGTGCAACATGAAGGAAGGAGATAGAAAGGGGAAGAAGAACTGTGACCATTTTTAGAAGACTCTGATCATCTCAGACGTTTGCTATATTTTCCCCGTGACAGCATACAGTCATTGAGAAAGTTTCAGAAACTTTACTCAGGAAATTTGGGGTACTGTTTGCAGGTCTGTGGAGGAGGAAGATTGGGAGGTGGAACCACTGCCTTCAAAGATCACTCTCAATGATTGTTTGAGAAGCCAGGTCTGTTTTGAAGCATTGGCTGGTTAAAGGGGGACCATACACGACAACAAAAATAAAATGACACATATAGCGCCCTTAAAGTCAGGAGGATGTCCCAAAGCGCTGGTCAGTCATTGCTTCAAACCCAAGAAGGGGATGGGGGCAGTTGGTTGGGAAGGCCGACAAGCAGGGCATTGGCGTAGTCGAGCCTGCCCTTGTAAAAAAGTACCATGATAATGGTGGTAGTACCATGGATATGGTGGTAGTACCATGGTACTACCACCATTACCATGGTACTTTTTTTTTAACAAGGGTGGATGTGATGAAGGTTTGTTTCAGCGGTCTGAGGGGTGTGATAATTGCAGAGTCGGGAAATATTGTGGAAGTGAGGGAAGGCAGAGTGGGTCATTGTTTGGATGTGGGGGAGGATAGACAGTTGAGCATTGAATAAGACACCTAGGTTCCTGACTGGCTGGTTGAGTCTTTTACTGAACAAAATTTCAAAATCCCAACATTTCACTAACTGGCAGCTCCAGACTTCAATTCCATCAGTCAAAACCTGGTATCTCAGACATTGTGAACAGTGTAGAGGGTAAAAGGGGGGTAATGTGGCCCTATTGCTGGATTATGTGATAAATATCATATTGATTGCAAAATTGAACTCGCTTAAGAATATACAAATTAACAATGATGAATCTTCCTACAGTTCCCAGTCTGTCATCCTACATTCACTGATTCCATAGTGACATGGTAATACTAACACAGCTAGAGAGAACTCCCTTTGCTTCAAATGTACAATAAGTTACAAAATGATCACACATGCAGCAAACTTTGGGACAAAATCTATGAGCATTTGCCCACAAAACCACACCACAATATATCCTATGAAGCTCTATGGGACATCTTCTTGACATGAAAGGCGTTATACTAAACGTAAGGATTGCTTTCTAAAACTTTCCATTCAAAGACACTTTCAGAGATAAAAAATAAATGTAAAAACAGATTGATTTGATAACGACTTGCATTTGGTCAATTTAACACATCCTCCTGATGCAAAGGGCACAGTGTAAAGATAAATTATTACTGCTGTCGTTTTCAGTGAACTGAGGAAAAAAATTTGGATGAAGATTCCTGAAGCTTGTTGGTTTCAAGGTTGTCTTGATGGTATCGCCCTCTATGAATCACCCTATCTACGTCAGCGCTGCAGGTCCAGTAAAATACAAGCAGACGAATCGCCAAGGAGGAAATGCACAATGCATCAACTTCCCCACTATATTCCCAAGTTACCAAAGGAAAAATTGTTTTCATCCAACATACACGTCAATTCAGCTGTTCACGTTAGAGGAAACATCTTGGACTTTAGACTGCACTAAATGTTTTGTTTCTAAAGAACTGAGTAACTTCCTGGAATTATGCTTGTTCCTTCGTGCTATAAAAGTTAAATGTTTACCAACATTAAGCTTATTTAAGCCAGTACTATAAACTTTGAACTATTTGAATGGTTCAAAGTGTATAGTACTGGCTGAAATAAGCTTAATGTAAACATTTAATTTTAAATGAAATATAAAGATTGAAATTTTTGCATTATAGTCATTACTACCTTAATGCGCATCCCTGTGGTTTAAAAGTACTGGATTTAAAATTACAAGTTGCAATTGATAACTATCAAGGGGGAATATCAAGTTGTTGATAATGCAGTCAAAGAAGTCAGTCGCTAACTAATAACCTGAGTTGTTGGTGTCCCAAATGTGGGCTTTTGACACTGGGGGAGAGAGGAATGGGAAGGCGCGGGGAAAAGGAGAAGAGAACTGGGGAATGAAAGCTGGCAGCTGATCTAGTTTAAATAGGTCAATTGGGTAATCATTTAGACTCACAGCTGATGCCATTGTAACAACTCTATCGCACGTGTCCGCATTTCTCAAACACCACGCTGAGAAGACTTCCTCTTTTGACACAGAGGACATTGATTTAACATAGTTGTTAAAAGAAATAGAGGGACGGTGAGGAAATTTTGTTTCACACAGCGAGTTGTTTGGATCTGGAATGCATTGCCTGAAACAGTGTTGGAAGCTGATTTGACAACAACTTTTAAAAGAGTAGATAGTAGTGGGATTCATTTGGGCAGCTCTTTCAAAGAGCTGGCACAGACACGGTGGGATGAACAACCTCCTTCTGTGCTGTATAATTCAGATTCGATGATACTTTCCATTCTAGCTGAGCATAAACATAACATTGATGGTCCACTTTGATACAGTTCCCAGTTTTGTTCTTCACACATTTGTAATATTAATCAATTCAACAGTCAGTCCACATACCCATCCACACTTCTCCGAACTGCCCAGCTCCAAGCTTCTTAACCAGCTTCACAGATTCCCGTGGGATTTCCCATGCATCCTTGTCCCAGGGTTTTTGTGGTTTAGGGCTATGACAGGGAATTCCAAGCTTTCGACACAGTCCATCAGATTGTTCTGTTATAAACCAAGCATCAGAAACGGGTAAATATTAAACACAACCCCACCATTACTATATTAACTGAGACTCTCCTGTTTGGCTTCCATCTCTGCCTCTTCAGGCGATTACAGCATCACTATTTACAGATGCTCTCGCCCTTTCACCTCACCATAATGGAACTTTGGTGTTTTGTTCGACCCTCAACTGTCTTTTAAACCCCACATCCAAGCCATGATCTGTTCTGTCATCTTTCCACACAACCGCAATATTGCCTGGCTCAGCCATTACCTCTCCCCTCAGGCTGCCGAGACTCTCATTCATGCTTTCATTACGACCGGGCTTGCCTCGTCTAACATCCTGCTCACCAGACTTCCCAACTCTTTCCTCCACAAGATGCAGATTATTCAGAACGTTTTATCTCATGTCCTCTCCCACACTAAGCTCCGTGAGCCAATCGTCCCCATCTTTACTGACTGCCCCATTCATCAAGATCCTCGTGCTCACTTTGAAGC
Organism: Hydrolagus colliei; assembly: GCA_035084275.1. Lineage (NCBI taxonomy): Eukaryota > Metazoa > Chordata > Chondrichthyes > Chimaeriformes > Chimaeridae > Hydrolagus > Hydrolagus colliei. Next base: position 83,689,133 of record CM068743.1, read on the forward strand.
TCTCCATGGTCTTGCTCCTTCCTACTACTGGGACCCACTAAATCTGTCTGCTTGGAGGGTACTGGACTGCTCCACGTTCCTTCCCCATACCACTTTGCCCTCTACACCTCTTAACATAACAAATACCAGCTGCAAACCCTGGACTGTGTAGGCATTGGGACATCCTCCTAACATGAAGGGCGCTAGATAAATGTTGTTGAATATTCGTGCTCCTCAACAAAATGGGGAAGCACAGGATTCACTATCTACAATGCCACACATGTGAAGCCACCACAGACACTTTCCTTCCTTGGTGAAATGACTGCAAATACTTTGCATCCAGAATAAAAAAAGATTGTACCTTGGGTGCAGAATTTATGAATATTCACAAATTGGATACATTACATTAACTACATCCTTCAGTCGGTTAGTGGAGTGTGATTCCCATACTGACCAAAAAAAGGTCATGTCAAGCAAGTCTGCTTTCCAGATTTTGCCAAACTGGGAAGTACAAATCAAAAGATTCCTCTTTGTAAATTCATATGGAGAAGAGCTTGAACTAATAAGACGGTTTAGCCCAACAGAACTCAGTACACTCGCAAGCTGCAAGTTTTCAAAATGGTCCAGAATTAGAACTCCTTCCACCATACGTCATTGCGTTTCCACATTGCACTCTCAGGTTTCAGTCAGGCAACCATACACAATACATTCACTTACTTTGATAATGTTGAATTAGTTCATTTAAATCAGCAAATGTAATTCTGGGCGAGATGTAATAGCCTCCACTGTCCAGGCATCGGATCTTATAGTGTTTTACTACCTCTCCCATCTGGTGATCATAATCCTGCATCGACAGTGAGTAGCTGCCTGAAAGGAAAAGCACACCACAATTCAGAGTCTAACAAGGGCATTGCGTGGAACACAGCACTTTCACTACAGCCAAATTTTTACATTTAGATTGCCAGTTACAAATACATGTACCCCGCCCCAACCATGGTCTTTTCAACCGCAGATTTCACGTATCCATGGTTTCCTCTCTGCGATAGCCTTTGCCAATCGCGGCAGTGAATTTTGCGTATCCATGGGTTTTAACACTAACACTAGCGTTTGGCGCTAGGACCCAATTGCATCAACCAGCCACAATATCGCTTCATGCTAGCGTTTGGCGCTAGGACCCAGTTGCGATGTCGCAATCAACCAGCTAGGATGGTTGCTTCTCTCTTAGGATTAAGGTAAATAACATGAATTTATTGTTTTTTATATTGTTTTGATTGTGTTATTTGAACATTTATTGTTTTTGTTAGGTTATTGTGTTTTTTTTGTTAGTAAAAGAACAAGCAACTTACTTCCCCTAACCCCATGTAAGGCCTTGTATTTCCCAATCATGGTTTTACCAACCGTGGAGGGTTTCAGGAACATATCCCCCGTGGTTGGGGAGGGATACTGTTTTGCCCTCAGTGTCTCTATACAGCACACTTTACCATTGGAGTGAAGAGTATTTGTTCAGGTAAAGTAGATATAGTGCTCTGGGACACTATCCTGCCTGAGATCGCTAAATAAATGCAAGTTGCTTTTATATAGAATAGAGCTTCCTCTAACTCATGTTATACATGACCTACTCTATAATGATAATAATCCTTGCATGTGATATTGCACTTTTCACATCTTCTAGATGTCTCAAAGAACTTTACAGAAAATACTGTGAAGTGAATTGACTGTATATCTCTGGGCGAAACGTAGCAGCCAATTGTACACAGTAGTGTCCCACAAACAGCCATAGTTTGAAGTGACCAATTTATTATTTTTTTGTTGTTGAGGGATTATTATCAGGAGTGTGGAGTAAGGAAACTGGCCCAAGGTTTTGTCCTGCCTGGAATCGAACCCAGAGCCTTGTTTGTGAAATGAGTGCTCTAACCACTGAGCTACGGAACTTCAATTGACTTAAATTGATGCTGTCGGGGTGTCAAAAGTGAAATGTTGTCTATTCCTTAATGTAAATGCCACTGTTGTCCAAATAAACATAGACATTTTTTCTTCCAAATGGTGTTTGGTAATGTGCGTAATTTCAGATTTCCCAATTGCTGTTCAGTGTTCCCCAGGAATCAATTTCATGATCCTCAATAGTCTTTTCCCACGATACCTCTGCCATGTCCTGTGCAACAAGGAGCAGGAAGATAGGAAAAGGCCTACCTTTTGATGTTTCACTCTCACGAATGAGGAACGCTCCCGCTTTATTTCCAGGTGCTACAAGCAATCTCTCAGAATCCTTGCGGCAGATATCTTTGAAGAACCAGCTACAAAAAGAGACAGTATAAACCTTGTTTACTTTGCATGCATCAAGCAAACAGACACACAGTTGCGTCTTCTGGTATAAAAACAGTAACATACTCTTTGGTTTCCAGTGTGTTGATTTTTGCCACATAATTGCTGGGTATAAATCCCTCCTTCCTTGTTGCTAGAGACTTAGCTTTCCACCACTCACCTTGCCTGAAACAAAGAATAAAAACACATTAAAATGTGTCAGAATTTGAGAGGATAACACAATGTTACCTGTTTTGCTCCCTGAGTTTAGATGTGTGACAATAAATGCAATTTAATATAGAATTTAATTTTACATGTATAATAATAATATAACATTATTTCTAATTTAAATTGCCATTACCATTATTTGCAAGCATACAGGTCAAATTACCCAAACTCAGCAACAAAGCAGCACAGCACTAAGTCCATACTCAAGATCCACCACACAACAGAATTTGTGTTTTCCTTGTATGAAATATTGAATTGGACAAAAGGATTACTTATTCTTTGCAGTATTTCAGAAAACGTGTTTTTATCCCCCCGTGGTTTAAGAATATCCAAAGAATGAATGGATACAGCTATCAAAAAAGACTGGCCAAGTTGGAGGCTTTCACTCTGGAGATGAGATGATTGTGAGAGGACAACAATAAGCCCTGTAGCTCAGTGATTAGAGCACTCGCCTTGCAAGCAAGAGATCCAGGATAAATTCCTGGCAGGGTGAAACTTTGGAGATGTTTCCTTACTCCACACGCCCAATAATAATCGCTCAAAAAAAAATGTTCATTCAATCCGCGACTGTTTGTGGGACACTGCTGTGCACAAATGCCTCCTGCGTTTCAACCAAAAATATACAGTCAATTCACTTTACACTATATTCTGTGAAGCGCTTTAAGACATCTAGAAGATGTGAAAAGTGCTATAGCAAATGCAAGGATTATTATCATTATTATTAACAACAACTTGTATTTATATAGTGCCCTTATTGCAGCACTTAACTTGGGGGAGGTATTTAAGATTATGAAAGGGTTTGATAAGGTGGATGTTAACAGGCTGATTACCAGGAAATTGAGGAAGTATAAATATAGGGTAGTAGTCAGTAGCTGATGTAAAAGGAAGTTTCGGAGGAACACCATCATGCAGAGAGAGGGTGGTGAGAATGTGAAACTCAATGCCAGAGTTGTAGTTGAAGCAAAACGCAACAACATATTTAGGAGAAGTCTTATGCATAAATGAGAGAGAATGAAAATAGAGGCAGGAACAATGGCTTGTGTGGACTGTAAACCCCTGCACAGACTGGTTGGGCCTGTTTCTGCGCTGTATTGTTCTCTTTAATTCTATGTCCTTGTCAGAGCTACCTTCTCGCAGGTCAGTGTGAGCTATAGATAGTGCAATTTAATCAGTGTGATGGGCCTTTTACTATCCTTTTCTGGATAATGGGAACTCTTACCCCTCTTGAGATGCTACCCACATGAAGGGTGCTGTATACATGAAAGTTGCTGTCATTGTAACAAGAAAATTATCACGGAGTAACCCACAAACATGCTGCTCTGAAGCAATCCAAAATAATAAATTATTTTTGGGGGGAAAGTCTTTCAAATTCCAATACAGCAGCTTGTACACATGAGCTGGTCACATCGCAAACATCCCCAAATACTGTACTTGAGAGCAAAAGGCCCACAAGAACCCATTGAGTTGATTACCAGAATAATTCCCCCATTCCACCTCCCACCCAACATTCAAACTGCACTTCTCTCTTGTTGATAAACCTGCTAAATGTTTTCTATTTGTTTTCAGAGCTGAAAAGAAAGGCGAGTATCTCACATTTGTTCTTTGTAACAGGAAGGAAAATGCATATACTGGAAAGAGCTCAGGAAGATTACGCAGTACAGAGTTCACAAGCTTACAGCGACAGATCTGCTGGTGAAGTCATCTGATGTCCAAACGACCTACGTGGGAATCCAGATTGCTCAGGAAATGATTTCACACACACGTACAAAACCTCAAAAATGCTGCAACTAAAGGAACTTTAAGCACTCTGAGATACTGCACGGGATGGAGGACATTATATAAATGCCAAGTTATTGTTGTTGATTAGGATTGAAATGACTAATAATAAATTAGTCATTTCAATCCATAACTGTTTGTGGGATACTGCTGTGTGCAATTGGCTGACACATTTCAGCCACACATATACAATCAATTCACTTAAATTCCAGCACCTTGGGACGTCCTACTGACGTGAAAGGTGCTATACAAATGTAATTTTTTTTTGTTGTTGTTGAACCACATGTGACAGTATTATCCTCAAAAGCAGAAGCTGTATTTTAGCAACCTAGGTTTTGTGAACAAGCCTTCAAAAAAAAAGTGGACATGAATAATTCCTCAACCTTGAATATATTGTACTGGCAGTTTAACAGTCTTTTTTGTACTCCAATTCTGGGAGAGAAGAATCACAATGTGGCACAATTAGGTTAGTATGTAATTGTGCAATGAGCAAGAGGCTTTGTCCGGTGAAGGAAGGTTAAGAAGCAATTTCCTCTCATTTCCTTTCAGTCCATGGAACAAGATTGCATAACAATGTAAACTGTCAATCCCAGATTGATGGAAGAGAATTTCAACTTGTCAGCTAGTTTTAAAGGATTGAATTGGACAATCTTTAGGTCTTTATCAATCAGTATTGATATCGATTCATCTGTAATATCCATCTTCAGGTGGCCGAAAGTTATTATTTTTTTAAATTGCCAATTTACCTCTTCTGTCCTCTCCCCGTTAAAAACAAAAATTAATCCTTTTCTTCAACTGACGTACAATTACTGAGGTGCTGGGTGCCCTCTTCAGACCTAATCTAATTGGTATTAGGCCTGTGTAAGCCTCAAATATTTAGTATTATGGTTAATGGACAGCATAGCTGCCCAATTTCTCCTCCCTCACACATGGCCATGGCGTTAACTTAGTGCATATTTGAATCTGCAACTTGCTGACATATATGGCCTGGTGCTGCATCAGACAGTGCCTTTACAGTAAAGGAAGGGACGATCAGTGTTCATTATTTATTAAGATTGCACCTGTCATTTGCAAAGAGATTCCTCTGGCTTCATTTTTCAATGACCGAAGTAAATAACATGCATTTTCAATGGGGTATATAAACATAAAAAACTTACTCTTCAAGCACTTTCAATTTTTCTCCTTTCTTGAAAGGCAAATCTTCTGGGTGGTGCCCATCATACGGATACAAGGCAATAACTACTTTCTCATCATTCTCTGTGGAGTGCATACAGAATAGGGAGGTTAATATCATATGTTAAGCAGAACCCAAAATATGTTCTTTGACCATCCAAATGGTTACATTCCCTATAAACGTACCTTCTGCATCTTTGAATCTCTGTCCAGGCAAAAGGTGCGGGTCCTTCTTTACTTTCTGAAACAAAACATTTATTCAGTAACTGGAAATATTATGAATACTTAATAGAATTTTTTTTGGTCAGCTGTATGCTTGACACGCATTGCTATGCTTAACAGTATCCAAATCAGAGAATTTAACATTAATGGAAACGAATGCACACTCTTCCCCCTGTAGGAAGCACTCTGTTTACCTCATTCTGGAGATTATTAGGAGCGGGTTGGTGAGAGCTAAGAGTTAGGGACCGCAGAGTGTGTGTTGGAAGACTAGAGTTTAAACAGCTGAAACCACACAGCTTGCCACTGGGAACACTGTCCATTTAATATGGTGATTACCAAGCGAAACACATATGCATCATATCATTTGTTGTATCAACCTGCACAATTATTAAATCTCCATTTGAGATGATTGGATTAAGGGCACATTTACACATAAATCCCATTAAAGTTACAAGGGAAGTCCATCAAGCACATTGATGGATATAACCTCATCAAATCCAAACTATTGTAGTAAGGTGTGAGATGAGGGGTCAACTATCTGAGATGTGTTTTGAAAATGCTTGGGACTACTTAATATCCTTGATGACTAACAGCTACACATCCCAAATCACAGAGCCAATGGGAATTATGCTCTACCACTGTCAACCGGTCTGGGAGGGGCGCTATATAAATGCACGTTGTTGTTTTGATGTCCGATTTACATTTTCGGAAATCTCTGCCCCAACTGGTTAGATAGGTGGTGACCTGAAACACTGTGTGCTGGTGTGATCTGCCCTCCCCCACCACCGCCTCACCACCAGTTCTGCAGAACTGGGTCCAAAGTCTCAGAGTTCTGAATATGAACGCTGCTTCCCAGGATACAGACTGATCCAGAACAGATTGTTTTTATTGCATTCAAAGCCAGCACCTTAGATCTGGCATTCAGTGCTACATTTGGCAGCCAGTGACCCCAATGGTGACTTCAGGCCCACCACACATTTTTCAGCAATGCGATAATTATCATGACCATCTCGCATTCAAACTGGATACATTGGACACCAATTTGACATTTAAATAGCATTCAAAATAGTTCAGAAAATACAATTATTATGCAAGCCCATGACTTAACTATAACAAATACTAAATACAGCGAATAAAGCTAATTATTCAGGTTTTTATAGCTTCAATGAGCAATAGTAAATATAAGACAGATCAATCATGCACATATAGTTACTAGATATGTTCAACTGAAATTGCCTCTCAAAGTCTCCTCACGACTTACTGGCACTTGAGTATTGCACGTGGGATCTCTCACATAAATAGTTGGTTCGGATTTACGTACTGGTTTCTCCTTCAATTCATTTGATTCTTCATTGAAGTTCTTCTTTGACTTTGATTTTATACATCCCATATTTTCTGTAAAACAACATGTCCGTGAAAGTTTACAAAGCAAAAACTCTGACACTTCCTTCAGGTTACTGTGCAGTCAGGTAGTATCTATAGGCCTATTTGCTGTGACTTCTACTTTAGCCATGCACAAATGGATATTAAACAACCTTTCAACAAAAAAAAGAAAAGCCAACAGAAGGATTAAAAAGATGTATATTCTTTCAAAATTATCTTTTAACGATAAGAAGAATCACAGCAACATGTAAGAACTCCGGAACTCTACCCCGCATGAAGGGTGCTATATATAAATACAAGTTGTTGTTGCTGTTGTATATCAAACACATGGGCTCTAATGTTTGGTAATTTCTTGTAAGATTTAAGGAACTCCATTAAAATTCCTGCCACTTCATGGCAATGTATACTCTGGAAGTAGATTGTGTTGGGACTTCATGGGTTGCTAAGGTGCATTGCTGATTACTGGAAAAAAAATCTAATTTTCCTGTCTTAAATAAAATAGCATTTTTTGCTAATGATATAACACCTTACCATGTCATCAAAATATCTCAAAGAGCTTTATAGGATCTATTTCCATTTTAAATTGTAATAACTGCTTATTTGTAGATGAATTAGGCAATGCATTTGCACATAGCTGTAGACTTTTAGTGTACAAAAGTCAGGAAGTGCTGACTAACCTCTATAAAGCTTTGGTTAGGCCTCAGCTGGAGTATTGTATCCAATTCTGGTCACCAAGCTGTAGAAAGGATGTTAAGGCATTGGAAAGGGTACAAAGAAGGTTTACTAGAATGGTACCAGGATTGAGGGACTTCAGTTATGGGGAAAGGCTAGATAGGCTAGGTTTATTCTCTTTAGAACAAAGAAGGTTGAGAGGAGACCTAATAGAGGTTTATAAAATCATGAGGGGATTCGACAGGGTGAATAAGGAAAAACTGTTTCCACTGGTGGGCGAATCTGTGACTCGTAGTCACAGATTTAAAATAGTTTCAAAACGAAGCAGAGGGGAACTGAGGAGAAATGTTTTCACTCAGCGGGCTGTTCGAATCTGGAATGCATTGCCTGAAAAGGTGGTGGAGGCCGATTCGATAACAGCTTTTAAAAGAGAATTAGATCTTTATTTAGGGAGAACAGGTCTGTTGGGTTATGGGGAGAGAGCTGAGCAGTGGGATTGAGTTGCTCTTTTCAAAGAGCTGGCACAGACTAGATGGGCCAAATGGCCTCCTTTTGTGCCGTAATATTCTATGATTCTATGATAGCAATGTCCCACAAACACCCATGAGATGAATGACCAATTTTATGGGTGAATTGTTGCCCAGGACTCCAGGAGAAACTCACCTCTCTTTTCAACCAATGCCATGGGAACCTTTAACATCCACCTGAATAGGCAAATTGCACCTCAATTAATGTCTCATCTGTAAGATGGCACCACTGACAGAACAGTGCTGGAGTTTCAGCCTAGACTTTTAACTATTATGGGAATCCCATAAAGTAAGCAATAACACAAATCAGATCCCCTATATTGATAGATGAGGAGCCAGTATTAGATTAAAGTCAGAATATCAAAGTTTTTTCTCTTCACATAACGGCCCTCGCCAAACTGTATACTGCTAGTGGAGATACATTGCCTTGACTACTAGTCTTTGTGAACACTGTACATTAGCCTGGTGCAGAAGGTTGTGGGTTCAAGCTCCATTAATCACAACAACAACAAATCACATAGTCTAAACTGATATGGAATCACATAGTCTAAACTGATATGGAATCACATAGTCCAAACTGACACTCCAATGCAGTGCTAGAGGTGTGCTGCATTATAGGAGGTAAGGACTTTTGAATTAGACATTAACCATGCCCTTTCAGGTGAACATTAAAGATCTCATGGCACTATTTGAGAAGATAAGCGAGTTTCTCTGGTATCCTGGCCAACAAAATCCTCTAAATAAAATCAGTCACTATGCAAAATTGCTGAGTGTAAAATCAGCTGCTGCATTTAATCCACATAATACAAATCAATCCACTTTATGGTTTATGCTGGGAGGAATGGCTTCCCCAGCTCAACCTCATAATGCAGTTTTTTTTTGCTTATTGCCTTGTTACTCATTAACCTTCAATCCAGATTTCTCTTCCTCATACAATCTACATGCTTTTTGAAAGTGCAAATATAGCATTGGTAAATCTGTATTTCATTTTTCTCTCTTGCTCTTTGCATTCTCAACACTGTCCTTCGGTTGTCAGTCTTGCACTTCACCTAGATTTCAGATTATTAATCATAATCCTTAGATGTGATAGCACTTTTCACATTGGGGGTAGATCGCCAAGTGATTCACAGATTATAGTGTAAAGCATCTGTTCATTTTGTGGGTAAGGACTGCAACTATTATGTGCACAGGAATATTCTACAAACGACCTTGAAGGAAATGATCAATTGTACTTAGAGGATTGTTGTTTAGGACATCAGGAGAAACTCCTTTCTCTTTTTAAATAATGTCATGGGTACTTTAACATCTACCTGAAACTGTAGATGGACCTCAGTATTAATATCTAATATGAAGATTGGATGTTATATTATTAAATTATTAGAACAATAGTTCTTGCTTATGTACACCAAACAAAATTTGATCTTAATTTGGAAATTAATTATTTTTAAGCACTATAGAAAGTTTCAAAATTTGACCAAATTGAACATTTTTCTCAAATTGAACATTTTAAGACAAAATAGCCTTAACTATTTGCAGTTTGCAGAAATTTCATCCCTCTCATGTTTTCATCAAAATATATAATGTCCTGGAGCGTAGTGGTTGGAGCATTCATCTCACAAGCAAAGAGCTGGGTTCGATTCCTGAGCAGTGCAAAATTTGGGACAAGTTTCTTTACTCCACATGGCTCTGTTTCAATTCACTTTACAGTATATTTTGTGAAGTGCTTTGAGATGTTTTGAAGACATGATATGGAGCTGTATCAGATGCAACAATTACTATTATTATATAAATATTCCTTTATAATTGGCTAGAGCACACAAAATGGGAATCCCGTAGCTCAGTCATTAGAGCACTCGCCTCATAACTTAGAAACCTGGGTTCGATTCCAGGCAGAGCTAACCCTTGGGCAAGTTCCTTACTCCACACAGCTAATAATAATCCCTCAAAAATTTTTGTATAATAAATTGGTCCCTTCAATCCTGACTGTTTGTGGGACACTGCTGTGTTTTTCCCACTAGTATACAATCAGTTCACTTTACAGTATATTCTGTGAAGTGCTTTGGGACAACTAGAAGTGAAAAAGCATTATATCATATGGAAGGATACTATTTATTATATTATAAGATCATTAAATAAAGTTCAATGGTGAACTTAACTTGTGATTTATTTGTAATTTATGAACACAAATTCTAAGTCAATCCCTGCATTATAAACATAATTTACTGCAACACATGGAGAAAATAATTTCGTCAATAAACACTAATGTGCAATTTACTGTTTTTCTAACTGTTTTGATAAATAAATTAAACTTTGTATACTTCCCAAGCTGCAGCAGCTTCAATATGTTAATGAAGCTTTTCCGGGATGCTTGAGATTGCAGAGCTATGTACAGAGTCAATGATTTGTCAGGTGTTTAGATTTGAATCCATAAAAGCAGCGACAGCAACCTCATAAAACACAAAATGATTTATTTGACAAAGTATTAGTCCAAGCAAGTGAAATGAATGAGTCACTGTACTTACTTGGAGGCTGTGTCAATAATGCTACATAACTTCTAGGTAAACCATTCAGCTATTATCTCAATAATTCAGATGCTAACATGGACTGTTTTTTCCTCCCCCAATGTCCATCTGCAACACAAGTCTTTTCTTAGTCTCCTCATTTGACTAAATATAACAAACCTTTCAGTGAGCACATACAAAATTTCTTACCGCATGTGTTGAAATTTCTATGCACTGTACAAAGCACAGTAACCTTCCTATACATTAGTAACCTAAACAACAATTGGCTTCCATTCTCACCCCACCTTTCAATTGAAATGAAAATCTAATTCAGACATTCAGTACCAAACACAAAAAGAAACAATAGTGCCCTAAGTTTTTCATGAGCTGCTATTCATTAACATACATTCCACAGTATTCCTCAGCCCTGTAAAATTCTAGTACATTTTTTTATTACACCAACAACATGTACATCTCACAAGTCATATTTTGCCTATAAAGTCTGTCACTGCACTTTACAGTAAATCCTGTGAAATGTTTGAGAGGATTCCCTAACATTAGAAGGTACTAGATCAAATATAAAGATTTATTTTATTTATTATAAACTAACTAAAGAGGCAAATGTTTAGAATAACAATTCACTCCATCTAGTTTGTTTCCTCGTTAATGATTTTTTTGAACCCACCCACTTTTTTAGAAAATCAAACACATCCCACCTAAACTTGTTTCATTTTTACATTTTGGGGAGTAAACAGTGATGCTTTCGACTGAGTGCTTCAAATTTGTAACAACTTAAATCGCAAAACATGAAGTCATTGCACTCCTCCCAAGAATCCCAACCCAGCAATTTCATTGTGAATTTAATTTTAACTTTTGTTTAAAACAAATTGAAAAACCTTATCAAAGGTAATAAGTAGAATATCACCAAGGTTGGAGGAATGAAGGTAAAGAAGAGATGACACGATTAACGAAGAAATAATGCTGGAGTTAGGTCATCCTAAAGTTGAGTTTCCAAAAACCTGTAGATTATAAAGGGAACAAAAGACAGAGAGAATTGTGGCCTGGAAAAGAATCAGTTAAGAGTAGGAAAAAGTATAATATAGATCTAAATTTCAATTTAGTGAGTAGGCAGGAAGGGGAAAGGGCGTGTAGGACAGTGTATTTCGAGCCTAATGGGAACAAGAGAAAAGGTTAGTAGAAACTAGCATTAGCAGTTTCAACAAAATAGAGGAAGCTATAGTATCCAATCTCTCTCGCAACCCTAATGTCCCAGACACTTCATCAATAATAATAATCTTTGCCTTTGATACAGCCCTTTTCACATTTTCTTTCTTGGTCAAACTATTTAAGAACATTCTAAACATCTGTGATAGGGGCTCTCTCTGCCTCCTTGTCCTCCTCGACCTCTCTGCTGCCTTCAACACTGTCGACCAATCCATCCTTCTACTCCCAGCTCAATCTCCACGGATTTCCAGTCCCCCTGGTTCGACTCCTACCTTTCTCATTGTCTCTAGTTTCCAGTTGGCTACAGGCCGCCAAAAACTCATTCATGCCTTCATTACATCCCAGCTCGACTACACAAACGTCCCTCTTGTTGGCCTTCCCAACTTTATAGGCTGCAGATAATCCAGAATTCTGCAGCCCATGTCCTCTCCCGTTCCAAGCTTCATCTCCCCCATCCTTGCCCGACTCCACATCACCCAGACGATCCAATTCAAGATCCTGATCCTCACATTCAAAGCTCTCTATGGCCTCACCCCACCCTATATATGCGACCTCCTAACCCCCTACTAACCTGCCCGCCCCCTCCACTCAGCAGGCCGGCTTCTCCATGTCCCCTGACCCACCTGCCCCACCATTGGCAGGCGAGCCTTCAGCCACTCTGTCCCCAACCTCTGGAACTCCATCCTGCAGGCCCCCCGCCTTGCCCCCTCCCTGTCCTCCTTCAAGTCCCACTTCAAGATCCTCCTTTTCGAAGGTCCCATCAGTCACCCCAATTCCCCATTTTCTCTCCATCCTCCCTGTCCCCAACCCAGCTCAGGTCTGAAACAAGGACTGCCCAGCACTTTGGGACGTCCTCCTGACGTGAAAGGTACTATACAAGTGTAATTTTCTTGTTGGATTGAAATGAGCAATTTTTAAAAATTGAAATAAGAATATACTGTGAAGTGAATTGACTATATTTTGTGGACGAAACTTGGCAGCCGATTGCACACAACAGTGTCACGCAAACCATGTTGGATTGTGTGACTAAATTCTTATTTCATATTAAAAAAATTTGAAGGGATTGTTAGCCCCGGAAAAATGATCCGCTGATTGACCAAAAAGCAGCTTCCTGCTTACTGTGAGGTAAAGAGGTGTGTGGAGTAAGAAAATTTGCACAACATTTCTCCCTGCCAGGAATCTAACCTAGGTCCTGTCACTTGCGAGATGAGTGTTCTAACTACCAAGCTACAGGACTAACTTCTAAACCAGTTTGACTAAAGGAAGAATCCAATTACTACATCAATTTAATTTGAGTGTTTTTTTAAAAAAAACTAAAAACAAATTATGTTTTAAACAGACAATGCCTATCTTTCAGATGCATGTCGGTTAAAGAGGAATTCAATTCTATTTATAATTTTAGATGAGTCATACAACATTTTCAAGATGTAAGTATGGTAACAATGCAGTGTTGTAACATTTGCAAAAAGGTGGCACTGCATGAAAATACAAGGGAGTTTCTCTGTTGCCTGGCTGACAAATACCCAGAAAAAATTGGTCATTCACTTCACAGCTATTTACAGGACACTATTGTGTGCAAATTGGTTGCCTCATTTGCCTACAAAATACACTTTACAGTATATCTTTTGAGGCGCTTTGAGACATCCACGTAACATGAAAGGTGCTATATCAAATGCAAATTAAAAAATATATAATAATAATATTCCTTGCATTTGACATAGCGCTTTTCATGTCTTCTAAATGTCTCAAAGCGCTTCACAGAATGTACTGTCAAGTGAATTGACTGTATATTTGTGGGCAAAATGCGGCAGCCAATTGCACACAGCAGTATCCCACAAACAGTCGTGGTTTGAAAATGACCAATTTTATTATTGTGTTTTTTTTGTAGGGATTATTATTAGGCGTGTGGAGCAAGGAAACTTGCCCAAGGTTTCGCCTTGAACTGCCTGGATTGGAACACAGGTCTCACACTTGTAAGGCGATTGCTCTAACCACTGACTACAGGACTCCTTTTATGTGGAAACTCAAATACATTCTACTGATCATCGTCAGTAAGGAGGTTTGCAGTACTTATGAGATGGATTAAGAGGGAATAATCATAATCAACTCCCCTCAAAGTGTTGTCAATTGGAACTCTTCAATATAACATAAGTAATAATCCTTACATTTGATATAGCACCATATCACATCTTCAACATGTTTCAAGGCGCTCACAGAATATACTATAAAGTGAATTGACTGTATATTTTGTAGGTGAAATGCAGCAACCAATTGCGCTTGCAGTGCCCTACAAACAGTCGTGGATTGAAATAATCAATTTATTGCTGGGGTTTTTTCTTGAGGGATTATTATCAGGCATGTGGAGTAAGGAAACTTGCCCAAGGTTTTGCCCTGCTGGGAATCAAACCCAGGTTTATTGCTTGCGAGGTAGGTGCTCTAACCACCGAGCTACAGGACTCCAGGATTTGAAATATGAATTTTAATAGTAAAATGATCATTTCCCTGATTCAGCAAGTTGTACTATACACATTAATTGCAAGTACCCAACTTCTGGGGTGACAATGCAATGCTCCAATAACAAATACAAAATCATAGTGAAGCTGATCAGAAATATCACAATTTCAACTGACAACAGCCAACAAGTTTTGAGACCCATCTCTTATATAAAAAAAAGTTGCACTTCACAATTGATGAGGATAAACTTTCCATTGGAGAGGTGAGTTTTCAGATTTGGTGAGGGGGAATGCATTATGTAATAATTATCACTGGCTGGGAATAAGTTTCTTCACCTCTCCCCCCCAGTTCCTAGCATAAGATGTCAATCTTAAATCTGCAGAACCAGTAGCTAAATCATTCTGCCAATGTCCTTTATAACTTTCAACCTTTGTACTTACCCCTTTCCTAACCTCCCAACTCCACCTCTTTGCTCCTCTACTCACTGACATCATTAAACTCTCCCTGGTCACTGGCACCTTTCCCACCCTTTTAAAAACATCTGTCATGACTCCTATACTTACAAAACCTTCCCTAGACCCATTTCTTCTCTCAAATTACCGTCCCATCTCCAGCCTCCACACATCAGGCACTGACAGCGTCACTGTCCAACAATACATACTCCAATTCACTGAGCCAGTCCGGAACCTTGGTACAGTATCTTGTTCGAACCTCAACTATTCCTTCTGCCTCACATCCATGCAATGTCCTGCTCTGCATTCCCCCACCTCAGCAACATTTCCCGGCTCCGCCATTGTCTCACACTGCAAGCTGCCAAAAGTCTCATACATGCATTCATAACAACCAAGTTTGAGTATGCAAACTCCTTGGTTGTCAACCTCTCCATCTCCTCCCTCCACAAGCTGTAGATCATCCCGAACTCTGCAGCCCATGTCCTCTCCTCACTAGGCTCTGTGACCATATCACACGCCACCCTCTCCCAACTACGCTAGCTTCCCATCACACAGACGATCCAGTTCAAGATTCTGGTACTCACCTACAAAGCCTTTCATGGCCTCACTCTCGCCTACCTCTTTGACTTCCTAACCTGCTACCACCCTGCCTACTCCCTCCACTCAGTGAGCTCTTGCCTGCTTCATGTCCCCAGCCTCATCTACTCCACTATAGGCAGGTGGGCTTTCAGTCACTCTGCCCCCACTCTCTGGAACTCCATCCCGCAGTCCCTCCACCTCGCCCCAACCCTCATCTCCTTCAAGATCCACCGCAAGGCCCTCCTCTTCGATCATACTTTTGATCAACCTCCCCATCCCACCCTCCACCCTCCCCAATCCATATCCCCAGCTTGGGGCCAAAATATTATAATAAAATAATAATACAGTAATATAATAATCCTAGAATTTGATGTAGTGCTTTTTCATGTCTTCTAGACATCTCAAACTGCTTCACAGAATATACCGTAAAGTGAACTGACTGTATACTTGTTGGTGAAATGCGGCAGCCAATTGCATACAGCAGTGTCCCACAAACAGTCGTGGATTGAAATGATCAATTTTCTTATTGTGTTTTTTTTTGAGGGATTATTATTAGGCCTGTGGAGTAAGGAAACTTGCCCAAGATTTTGCCCTGACCTGCCTGGATTCAATCACAGGTCTCACTCTTGTAAGGGGAGTGCTCTAACCACTGAGCTGCAGGACTCTAAAAATATGGTGTGCCCATCTTATTGGAATGTCCTCCAGACGTGAAAGGCACTATACAATTTTGTTGTTGTCCTCTTGTTCTACTGTCTTGGTGCATCCTAAAGTATTGGTCTGCCTTTACTTTTTCAATCCCATTTAAAATTTTATACCACTCTAAAATGTCCCATCTGAGTCTCATTCTCTCAAGAACAAAGAGCCCTAATGTACCTAACTTCAAGCACTAGTAATCTGTCAACTTCTGTTTGGTGGGAAATCTAGTCTGTGAATTTTGGTGTGCTCTATTTATATTTAAACACATTTGTTAAAAAGTATCTCAAGAAGATGCCTTATCATGTCTTCGAGACACCTCAAAGTGCTTCACAGAATATACTGTAAAATGAATTGACTGTGTATCTTGTGGGCGAAAAGCAGATGACAATTTGCCCTGCCAGGAATTGAACCCAGGTCTCTCACTTGCAAGGTGAGTGCTCTAACCACTGAGCTACAAGTTTCCAATGCAATAAACTTGTACATTGTGCCGATTTAGGCTCTTGCCTGAGATGTCAACAGAACAAAGGTCTTGCAAATATACGTGATGGGCTTAGTGTTTCCCAGAGAAAACACAGTTGATGTGATAGGTACATTTCCCCCCAGTCCTTTTCCACTCTGGGATATTGAGTGATGGCAAGGTAGGCATATCTGACAATGATAATATATTATTATTAATGACGTGTGACTTTTTCTAGTATTCTCCCCTTTTCTTCCCAGGAATAAAGATAGGGAAGCTCAATGCACACTGTTGACAATGTTCATAAATCTTTTGTTTCAAACTTATTGTGGAATAGTTAGTCTCAAGTGTAGAACAAAAGGCTTGCTAGCAAAGGCAAAGAGCAATGTTAGAATCCACTACTACTTTAAGCCTGGAGCGTCTTCACCCCTTTATTAATAGCATCAATATATTGTTACTGAAATAGACAAACTCTTCCACATCAAACAGTGGTGATGCATGTCAACATCAATCCCATTATTAGAACTCATACACCAATCCCCAAACAAGGCAACTTCATCCAGTCATTCACCAACTTGTGGGAAACTATTGAACTTATAGCAATGCAAATGTCAAACTGCTTTATACTGTACTTTGAAACTTACATGATTTGTAGCAGATGATGTTTTTCACCCCACTTTATGTGTTGCTAAGAATTCAAGACATTGATTGAATTGGTTTAAACTGGCAATGACAGTGGAAAAGTTTGCGGGTGAGAACCCAAGTCACATCACTTTACAGTGTCGCAAATCGTTTTGAATTGATGAATATTAAGTGCTGCTGTCAGATAGTGAACAACTCCGCCCTCAGCGTACAGTAAGTCACGCTGTAATATGGAATGAGTTCAACTACTTTTCTCAACATGACAAGTTCTTAAACAGGAGGAGTGGGGGGAGGTGAGGGGGATGTGAAGGAAAGCCCAGACCATCTCTTGTCGCCTTTGCACTTCTTTCCAATAGGCAGTTACAGAGCATAATGCAATGCAGCTGTTTGAACAACACAGAACATAAGAAGATTTAGAAATACAGAGAAGTGCAGAGAATAGACAATTTAATTGAAGGATTGTAATGAATGGCGAACAACTAGCAGATGTGAGGGGTAAAATACCACCTGTGACTAGACTCATTCTATTAACATAACCTTTCAAAATGCACAGAATTGGCAATTTACTTTCTCAGCATATAAAAGGCTTGAAAATCACCAGCAAAATACCAGCCACACATCTGCCTGTACCAGCATTTATTTCCTCACTGTAATCCCCACAATTATCAGCAATTGTTGGAATTTCAGTCACACAGCAGAGGTCGCTATAAACCTGGGTACTCATGGAAATCAGAGCTTTAAACAGTATTAAAATAGGGAATTGAAAGTCTGATTGGATGTTAGACTCAATATTTACCAATATTCTTATATAGCAAAGGCAGCATTGACTTATCCCCCCTTCAAGAGGGATGGACTCAGCAAGTTCACTGTTTACCCCCTAATCAACATATTCATCAATGAATTGGCATTGAAGGGGATGGACTTGGTGTAGTTGTTCCAATTCTGCCAAGTTTAAACAGACCAACATAGCAACTGGACAACAACAACATGGATTTATATAACACCTTGTATGCCAAACGGCATCTCAGAGCACTTCCCAATAACGGATCCGGGGAGGAGCCAGGGGGAGGGGGAAGAAGGTGACCGAAAACGCTTTAGCCAAGACCTGAAGAAAACAAGAATGTCTACCATTGAACAAAACTAAGGCTTAAAAACAGAGTAATGCAATGAATTAACACAATGGCGTGTCTCCAGGACTTGGAATTGAATCTGATCTTACTGATTGGAGAGTCCTATCAGTTCTATGCTACATTAGGAAGACCAATATGAAATGAATCTGGGAACTCTCAGAGCAGCTTCAATTGATTATAGGTCCACTAGACAAACTCTTTATAGTGCAGAACAGATGAGTCTCATTCGGACAGAGCAGAAAATTGGCTTGTGGGGAAAATAGCTAGATTATGACATGTTTGTGAGACTAGAGGGAACAATGCTTATTGCTGGGAAAATGTAGAACAACTTCTAATAATAATAATCCTTGATTTGATATAGTGCCTTATCAGGTCATCGAGATATCAGACCCTTACATTCCTACAGGCTGCAAAGTACCGGCACTCAGTCTCATACAACAGCTTTATGTTTCAATCCCTGGTCATCCAACAAGTTAGGCTTTGATCCTCAATAATTCCCTCAAAGAAAGTTGGGACACTTCACAGGAAAATTCAGGTAAATTTCCCCTTTATTTCTGTAAATGTAATCATTACTGAGGTGGGGGCTGGCGACCAAGAGGAAGGGCCTGTAGCCCCTCTCAATGTCAGACACGCCCAGGCATCTCTGGTTTTCAGTCCTACTGCAGCCTCAATTTAAAAGCACCCATTTGATACAGTCTAGATGAGGAATTGAAAGACTGAAACTTCCATCTGTTCTATGCTACTATTGTAATATTTCTATTGTAGTACATTTTTATTATAGATACCCACTCTTAATAATAAATTATCCGGAGGCCACATCTATAGCAAAGACTTGCCGTGTTCAACCCTCTGTGACCGCGGAAATGTGTTGTTTACTCTTGAGCAAAACTGCTGTTAGCACTAGCACCTGCCATAGAAATCCAGTTCAATGATCGGAAAATTAGAATTCTCTATCTTGTATGGTAAACTCTCTCACAGTCTAAGACAGCTCTCTAGTTAGTACTGGGTAGCCCTGTGAGTTCCTACTATCCTCGTACTCACTTTTAATTCCTTCCGCAGTCTTGTCCCATCCCTAGCTTTGTGAACTTCTAAAATTTTACCAACCCGCTCACTCCCATAGCTCGACAGGCCTGTTATGTGCTCTGAGACGCTACCCTGCATGGAAGATGCTATATAAGTGTAAGTCATCTTTGACCACACATTTGGGCATCTTCCCTCCCCATCTCCATTGGCTCCCACTCCCAACAAATCCAGACCAAAGATCAGTTGCAAAATCCTCAACTGTTCAGCACATTGGGATGTCCTCCCAGCGTGAAAAGTGCTATATAAATGCAAAATGCTATTGTTGGGGGGAGGGAGGGGGAGAGTGATTCAAGAACAACAAAATTACATTTGTATTGTGCTACTCACAATTCGCTGTTTGAGGTTCCATCTTTTGGATGAAAATTTAAATAAAAATCCAGGATGCCTGTTCAGATGAACATTAGAGATCTCACAACAATGTGAAAAGGGAAGGGTGTTTCTCCAGATCAACAAGGGAAACGTAGATAGAGGAAGGAGCGAGCGTCAGTCTGCTGTGAACACACCATCAACTGGATCATCTCTCGTGTCACATTGGGGTAAAATATTTCTCTCTGGGATCGCGTTTACAAAGTCACTTAAATGCCCATCATAGACAAGGCCAATCTTAATACTCCCTTTTTTTAAAAATAAAAAGGCTGAAGAACAACAACAACTTCGATTTATATAGTGCCCTCCATGCCGGACGGTGTCTCAGAGCGCTTAAGAACACTCTTACTTGATTATCAAAGGATTGTCTATTATTATTATTATTGTGAAACCTTGATACAAATGGCTGCTGCTAGGTTGGCCGATACAAAACATTAATGGCACTGGGCAGGAATTACTCATGAAGACCTCCAGACATTCTGATGTGATAAAATGTTATAAAAATGGAAGATCTTTCTTTCCTCATGGTTGATTAACATTATTCTTAAAATTAAAGATCCATCATTTAAAAATTATTCATCCTGGACAGCACAATTCATAGTCATGAGACGTTCTTATTTATTTCCTCTGCACAATGAGTTATCAACCAGCTCTGTGGGAGGAGGGGAAAAGGGGGTAGCAATAAGAGAGAGCAAGAAGCGGAAAGGAAGAATGAAAGAGTATAAAACAACCAATCTATGGGTGAAATCTGTGAAGTTATCAGGACACTGAACCCATCCATCCTTCAAACCAAGCAAATCATGCAGATCAGTTTGGGGGGAGAAGGGTAGGAGAAACGAATTGGTAAAAAGACTGCAAAAACAACAACCATTGCCCCTAAAAAATATCTACACAGCCAATTTGTACCAGATACAGTGGAGTTAGAAACATTACACTAAAATATCACATAGATGCCTTAAAGAACAGTGGAGCTTGTGTTATTTAAACAAGGCAATTCTAGCTTTAAGATGTCACAATAGACACCTTCAAACAAGTAGTTGAAACACTTCAAAGTATTACTAGTAATATTTTTTCCATTGATTGAAGAACTGAATCCATTAATTCTTAATGAATGTTTACATCAGAAATATGCATTGCATTCTATGCTCCCCAAATCATTTACAGCCCAAGGAACTCTGAGTCTAATGGATGTGATGGAGTTTGTTATATTGTACTTCTGTAATAATCCTTGCGCTAAATTTGATTTAGCGCCTTATCATATCTTCAAGACTTCTCAAAGCACTTCTCAGAAAACACTGTACGGTGAACTAACTGTATATTTTGTGGGTGAAACACAGCAGCCAATTGCACACAGCAGTGTCCCACAAACAGTTATGGATTGAGTGACCAAATTATTATTATTGTTAATTTTTGAAAGGATTATTATCCCTGGAAAAGCAACAAGTTCACGCTATGCTCCTATTTGTCTTTAATTTGGAAATGGGAAGCATTTGTCCTGATCTGCAAACTGACGAACATTGAAACAGCAATTCACGTTTCTGAACGATTAACAAAAAACATTTTGGTTGCACAAATACTCACAGAATTTCGCCACCAGCAGAACAAACATGATGGTGACCTGAAACAACATTCTGATCCCCATCCAAGTTGTATTAACTTACAGTACACTTCTTTTGATTGAAAGCAATGAAGAAATAACGATTCCACCAATACACACACACACACAGAGTCTTCAAAGTGTTCAACCCACCGCCCATTTCACCCACACAACAGTCGCACAGACTTTAGACTTACTTTTCCCCAGTGATCGAATGGGAATCAGCAATGGACAAAACTGCTCTTTTCCTAGTTGCAGTGAGGACGAGACTTCAACAATCCAGGGGCAAGTTTCTTCATGGGAATCAAGTTAAAGTTTAAACGTCCACCAAAAAGTGTGCAACATCCAAAGCACCAGCAGTTCAGTGTAAACCCCGAGCTGGCTCTTTCACTCCCCTGCAGCAAGGTTGAAATTGAGGAACTAAATGATTTTTTCTCTCTCTCTTTCTCTGCGTTACTTCCTGGTGCTGTTTACATAATAGCAAATGACCTCCTACCACAGGCTAGCCTGTGATTTGCATGATTGTACAGTAATTGTTCATACTACAGTCCTGTGGGTTGTCCTCATTAAGCAATCCCAGACAGAATCTCAATCCAATTGTTTTTCAGCTACAAGACTTCACAATGCAAGGGAGGGGAATGGTTTAGCCTGAAACTTTTCTTCCTGTAACGCGGTTGGCAACAAAAAAGGGCCAGTGTTACAATACATCGCTGTATAATCTTTACCTATCTCTGTAAAGATTCAAAGGGCAATTCATAACAGGTGCACAAGTCAAAGGGAGATAATGCAAACTTGGTACATGGAAACTGAAGGTGGTTCCCCATGTGATTTAAAGAGGGTTAATTAATAAAGGGTCTGTGCTGTGTTGACTCATGATGAGCCAGCTCAGTAGGAAACAAATAAGAGTCTGAAACAAAGTTTCCCATCAATGTAGAGTTCGGAGTATTTATACTTAATGCTAACTGGCTGCTGAAGACAGCTTTAATGGTACAGAGGATTTGGAATTACAATATGCATAGATGCAAATGCTTAATTTAGTAATTTGTAAAAAAAAACACTTATTTTTCCAGGCCATGAAAACACAACAGAATACTAGTGAATTCACAGCGAAAATAACTGGCTTTTTAAACAAAACGTTCTTTTTGGATGGCTATATAAATCTAAGTTGTTGTTGTCGTCGTCGTCATTGAGTTATAAGGATTATTTCCATCCCCCTTCTGGCCTGGTGAGAAACTTCCTAGCAAGTATAACATTTTCAAAGATTGTAGAAAAAGCTCCACATGAGATTATTGCAGAACTCGAGCATTAGAATATTGTGGAAACAAGAGCATTTGCATTTATCAATAGCCAAGTATCGCTGGTGACATTTTCAAAATTATCTGTACCAGTTATTGTCACAAACATTTTCAAACGACATGTAATTGAAGAAGAATTCAAACAATTTAGAATTGGATATTTAGGTGTTTCTTTTTGTCCCTGGTTTTACAGCTTTGTTTTGCAATTTATCCAGACAACAAGATTTCCATTTTCTCTCACTCATATGCCCTAACCTCTGCCTCGTTACCACTTCATCTATCTTTAAATCCCTCAAGTATTACCTTGTCGACTGTCCCTATGGTCATCTCCTCCCTCTCCTTCACCAACCCTGCTCCAAGACACTATCCTACACAAAGGGGGCTATATAAATAAACTCAAGTAGTTATTGTTGGAATATGCTTATTCTGCTATTCGCCATTTCCTCTCCATTCCAGATATTTATTCAGAGGGTGGTGATATGCTGAGAGATTCTAGCACAGTACAAAAAGGATATTGGAGAAATCAAGAAGATACAGAGGAAGGCAACCAAAAGCATTGAGGGAATGAAGGGACTGGACTATGAGGAGTGACTAAGTAAATTGGGCACGTTCACACCGGAGAAGAGAATATTGGGAGGCAACATGATTGCTGTCTTTAAGATTCTAAAGGGGAAAGACAACATAGATCATGACTGATTGTTTCATCCTGTCCAGAATACTGTAGTAAAACCAGAGGACACAGCCTGCAATTGAAGGGGGGATATTCAAAACAAATCCATGCAAACACTATTTCAGGTTCACTATTCTCTCCACTCCTCTGCACCCCCTTACCTCTCTGACCTCCTCTCTCCACCAAAACAGCACCATTGCCTTCGTTCCTCCGGTTCTGGCCTTCTCTATGTCCCCCGAATCCTCTGCTCCACTATTGGCAGCCATGCCTTCAGCCACTACCCTCTGAAACTCTAGAACTCCCTTCATCACTCCCTTTGCCTCACCCCTCTCTTCCTAGTTTCAGGTCTCGGCTAAAGACCTTTCTTTTTGACCACGCCTTCGGTCATCTATTTCTCCCTGCACATGGCTTAAACCCGGGATCCATTATTGTGAAGTGCTCTGAGATGCCGTTCGGCATGGAGGGTGCTATATAAATTGTTGTTGTAGGGAGACCGTTGAAGCAGGTAATGTTGATTCTTTCCAACACAGATTAGATCATTTTTTTGTAAGAAATAACACTATGGGATATAGTACATAGGTAGTTTGAGACATATGTGCATGCGGCTATCAGGACCATGGAAGGCGAATTAGATTGGCCTTGATCTTTTTGTCTTATGTTCTTATGTACAGGATGTGGACTTCTCCCTGAATTTAAGTTTAAGATCCTCGTCCTCAACTACAAGGCCTTACACGGCCTTGCCCCATCCTACTTAACCGATCTACTCTCCCCCTACACGCCCACCCGGACCCTCCGTTCAACAGGACTTGGCCTGCTCCAAGCCCCCCGCCCGAACCGCCCCACCATCGGAGGCCGGGCCTTCAGTTTCTCCGCTCCCACCTTATGGAAAGCCATCCCTCAATCCATCCGTTTCGTCTCTTCCCTTTCCTCTTTCAAGGCCGGTTTGAAGACTTTCCTCTTCGATCGTGCCTTTTGTTCCACCCCGAACTCTTTTACCTCCCCTTCGTGTTTCACCCCTTCCCAAACACTCCCCTCCCAGCTCGGGTCACACGTCTCCTGTTCAGCGCCTTGGGACGTCCTCCCGACGTGAAAGGCGCTCTATAAATGTAAATTGTTGTTGTTGTTGAATTGAAGAAGATTGATCAAACGCTGCGGTTTCAGTGCATGGGTTGACAGCAACAGGTAAACATTCTTATCTCATGGGTTTGACCAGACTTTGTAAGAGTTAGTCTTTCTTCAGGCAAGGACTGCAGTTTAATACTTGACCTTGGCATCCCCAGGCTATGAAAGCTAAAATTTTCCAAGTTTCATGCCCAGATTGCTATTTAGTGACCCCTGCTGGAAAGTTATTTGAAGTACTGTATTTCTTTAATGGAATTAGCCATCACCTGTGGAAGCTTCACTCCAGAATTGTGTGAGAGGAATTCCCAGATCAGTGATATACTGCCAGTGACCACAGGGAGTTCCTATTTGCACAATTCAGACATCTCATTACTGAATCCAACAGGAAACAAGTACTGTAGTTTAAACCCTAATATCATGCCAAAGTGACTTTGGGCCATCTTCGTGTTTCTACACAGTCATGCTTCCATAAAGTCTAAATAAACTCACCGTACACTGTTTCGTCAAGATATCCTAAACAGTAAAATAGGTGTGACCCCTGATCTGACCTCAGCATTCCCAAGTTAGGAAAGGAAAATCAGCTAGTTTATTTTCCTGTCCAGTACCTTGGGATGTCCTCCTGACGTGAAAGGCGCTATAGAAGTGTAATTTTGTTGTTATTGTTTGCTGTCTTAAGACTTCTGCTAGAATTTCTTTTTGTGAACTAGGTGTCTGCCGCATGCTGAAAACCATTACCATGATTAAGAACCTATGGCTGCTATATATATTGGTTGGCATAGAGAATAGCATTTGAATGCCAAGTTTGTGGGGGTATTAACTAGCTCTTGGGTCACTACACTTCATAATAAGTCCTGTGAAGCACTTTGAGGCTTCTCGATAAAGAGCTATATCAAGTGCAATAATTTACTATTATTATATGAAATTGATCAATAAACATGATGTCTATGTCATCAACTTTGCAGGCCTCACTGTCAGACTGACAATGTGTTACAATAATGGACTTGACTTGTTGATTGATTTTTCCCGATTCTGTTGGTTGAATTGGTGAACAAGTGAGAGATTGTTCTGCAGTTCAAACAGAATGTATTTGAATCTTTGCAAAACTAAGAAATAAGTCTTGAAGATAAATATTAAAATGGGTAGTTAGATGCAATGTTAATGCATTAAGATTGTAAAGGTGAATGTAACATTGGTGGTTAAAATACATTACATTTGTGCAAAATGCGCAAAATAAATTGGTCACTTTTAATCCATGACTGTTTGTGGGACACTACTGTGTGCAATTGGCTGCCGCATTTTGCCCACAAATATACAGTCAATTTGCTTTACAGTGTATTCCGTGAAGCGCTTTGAGACGTCAATAAGATGTGAAAAGCGCTATATCAAATGCAAGGATTATTAAAAGATAATAATAATATTCCTTATATTGTAATCATCCTTGATATATCTTTCACGTCTTGAAGATATCTCGAAGCACCTCAGAGAAGCAGCTGTAAAGTGTAGTGATTGTATTTCGTAGATGAACATGGAAACCAATTTACACACAGCAATTTCCACAAACAGTCATGAAATTAATGACAAAATTCATTTGGGGATTGTTGATCAGGACACAGGGAGAAATTTCCTTCTTCTTTCAAACAGAATCATGGGATCTTTAATATCCGTCTGATCACATAGAGAGGCCAATTCATACACAAAAGAGTCCCCAGGGCCTGACAACTCCAGAACAATACTGGAAAATAGTGTCCTTATATGGGAAACGTTAATCTGGACCAAGGTAAATGCATTCTGCAGGATTCACCAAAACAGTAGAGTACTTTTGGATGCATCGACAGTAGAACAAGAGGACACAGGCGTAGATTGCAAAGGATAATTTCAGGATCAACATCAGGAAGGTTGTCTTCACTCAGAAGGTAAGTAACGGCGGGAACAGATTGCCAGGAAGGATGGTGGAGACCAAGACATTGGACATTTTTAAAAAAATGCTTCATGCTGTAACTGGAGGACAGAAGGGTGCATTTCCTGGAAGGATGATATGGGCAGAAGGACCTTCTTCGTCCAAACCAATCTTGTGATCTTCCGAGCCAATTTTTATATTAGATGAATCCAATTGGAATGGGAGGTCTTGTTTACGTCAGAAAACAGGCATACATCTCCAAGAGCAATATCATTTAGATTTACTTTATAAAGTGAGAATTCTAAACTATAAACTAAACATTGCCAGGCTCCGCAACTATCTTACTCCCCATGCTGCCGAAACACTCGTGCACGCGTACATCACCTCACGGCTGGACTATGGAAACTCTCTCCTTATCGGCCTCCCCAGCTCCTCCATTCACTGGCTGCAGATCATCCAAAACTCTGCAGCCCGTGTACTATCCCGCACCCGCCTCCGCGACCACATAACCCCCACCCTCACCCATCTCCATTGGCTCCCCATCCCCCAGAGGATCGAGTTCAAGATCCTCGTCCTCACCTTCAAGGCCTTACACGGCCTTGCCCCGCCCTATCTTTCCGACCTACTCTCCCCCTGCAAGCCCACCCGGACCCTCCGTTCAGCAGGACTTGGCTTGCTCCAAGCCTCCCGCCCAAACCGCCCCACCATCGGAGACCGGGCCTTCAGTTTTTCCGCTCCCACCCTTTGGAACTCCATCCCCCAATCCCTCCACCTTGTTTCCTCCCTTTCTTCTTTCAAAGGCCGGTTTGAAGACTTTCCTTTTCGACCGTGCCTTCTGTTCCCCCCCTAATTCTTCGACCTCCCCTACGTTTTTTACCCCCCTCCCGAACACTCCCCTCCCAGCTCAGATCATACGCCTCCTGTGCAGCGCCTTGGGATGTCCTCCTGACGTGAAAGGCGCTCTATAAATGCAATTTGTTGTTGTTGTTATAATTAGGCTGACACATTATTGGTGCCATTGAAATACTGTAAACATCCCCAACAAAAGAATAGCTTGCTGCAGTATTGCTTTCTGTACTCGTCAAGAAGCATGCTAGAAGCATTTCTCCAGTTGATTATTTGTCAAGGCAGGTCTGTGAGGTGGAATTACACATTTATCAAATTTGCAGATCTTCTCTAGTCTTCTCTCTCCAGGATATAAATAAACTGTATGTGTGTGCGCGCACGCATGTGTAAAGGTGCCAAAGAAAACATCAATATTATGAAGGTATGCTAGCGTGGGACGTCCTCCTTACGTGAAAGGCGCTATACAAATATAATTTTCTTGTTGTTTTAACAATGAAAATAAAAGCTTGCTTCAAAAGATTTTTCATACCTGTTCCTGACAATGCAAAAAGGAATTTAAATTCTACAATTCTACAAGACTGTTGACACAAGCCCAGCCACATTGATCTTAAAGCAGGTTCCTCATTTTATTCATCAACATTTTTCTCTTAGCTCCCAATTACCCATGTTAACACTCACTATATTGAACCAAAAAGTGATGAAATCTTTTCTCTCTTGATTTTAAAAATACTCAACATAAAGTTTATGTGGATATTAAAGATCCCATGGCCTTATTTAATGAGATGGGACTTTCTCCCAGGATTCCAACCCAACAATCCCCCAGATAAAATTGATAATTTGCTTCCAAGCTGTGCTTTGTGTAAATTGGCTGCCACATTCACCTGCAAAATACAGTCATTG
This sequence comes from Hydrolagus colliei, assembly GCA_035084275.1. Classification (NCBI taxonomy): domain Eukaryota; kingdom Metazoa; phylum Chordata; class Chondrichthyes; order Chimaeriformes; family Chimaeridae; genus Hydrolagus; species Hydrolagus colliei. The sequence continues at coordinate 83,717,305 of CM068743.1, forward strand.
CACTTTATAGTATATCCTGTGAAGCAAAGCGATAAGTCATTATATAAAATACAAGGATTAGTATATTTTATATAAAGCTGATATTATAAAGAAACTACCCATCACTGACTTACCAAATCAAATTTTGAGTTGAAAGAAATTGCTTCCTTTTGTGCTGTAACTATTCATAATTTGACTACAGTATTTACATGATGTGACGTGTTTGACATTTCTTTTTTGTAGCTCAATGATCCCAATTACATGAACCTGTAGCAGAAAGGAAGTTCTGTAGAGTGGATGCAACAAAATTCCTTTTCTCTAATAAGAAAACTATTTCATTAACTAAATTGCCAAATTACCTTTATTTCATTAAACAATCAAACATTTATCTCAGCAACATGAAAATGTGAAGGAAAAATCCAAATCACATTTTGCTGACTGATGAAGATTGGAATCCGTGACCTTTTGTCAGTAATTTCCTACCGAATGCTTTATAGTTTAAGCGACACAAGTGACCAAATGGCATTCCTTTAAATATCTAGGTCTTGTCATGCTTGTAACAGTCAGAGAGATAGAGCGATAGAGACAGAGCGAGACAGAGCCAGCCAGCCAGCCAGCGACAGCGAGAGGCAGAGAGACACAGAGATAGAGAGATAGAGAGGGAGAGAGATAGAGAGATAGGGAGGGAGAGAGATAGGGAGGGAGGGAGAGAGAGAGAGAGCGACAAAGAGACAGACAGAATGCGAGACGTCGCCAAGCTGGAAGGTTTTTTTTTACAGTGCAGTGTAAATTAATACATTTCAAAATATTTATCTTCATTGACTCCTCAAAATAAATTTATCTGCACCTCAGTCACCATTTCTAGCAATGGTTTGTAGCTAGGAAGCAATTAACTCTCAGGAAAGCTACTGTACAGTATGTTAGTTTTAACTGCAAGCTAGTTCAAGAACTTAAATATAGAGGTGCAACTATAACAGGTTTCATTGCATTTACCATAGCAACAAGTGCTAAGAGACAAGGTTACTGTAATAATAAATTAACCAGTACAGTAGCTGGAAAAACTCCCACCAAAACACTGGTGAAAATAACCAGTCAGAAGCTTTGGAGCAAGATTGGTATACAAGGCAACAAGGAAAGGTTCATTCTCTATGAAACAATTAACGTGTGTAAACCATCTTGCTCCATTAACATTCTGTGCTGTAATATTCAATTTTTGCACATTTAATATTACTGCACAGAAATGTGCCCATCAAATTTTCTCCGCTAGTTTAACTCCACTCTGTTGCTCACTCCTCATACTCTTCAATGTGAATTGAGAACACCAAGGGAAGCCAATGGTCTGTGCCATTATGCAGAATGTCTCATAAACAGGAAGTATGCTTCAAAGTGTCAATAATACAGCTATGTAAATATATTACCAAAAGAAGATGGGATAGGGCCTTATCTCAATACATTGGTTTAACTCTAAATAAATAAAAACTTTGGTGTAAAGAATGACTTTATATGTATTATGAATAATAATAATACTTTTTAATATGTTTTTGGTCCATTTCTCTCCTATAGCTGCAATATAACTCTCTCTTTGGCAGAGGACAAACATAATTTTATAATTGACATGCCTATGCTCAGGCTTATTGCTCATTACTAGAATGGGAAACAAAATAATCACCAAGAGTGAACTATTTTCACTGAAAGGCAGTCAATAGCTGCTTTGTACCCCAAGAATCCATCATGGCCCATTTCTCTTCCTCATCTACATGCTCCCTCTCGGTGATACCATCCGCAGTCATAGGGTTAACTTCCACATGTATGAGGATGATACCCAACTCTACTTTTCCATCTCCAGTTGTAACCCCCAGTCCCCTGATGTTCTGTCAGCTTGACTGTCGGACTTCTAAGAGCTGGATGAGTGCAAATTTCCTGCTGTTAAATGTCAAAAACACAAACCTTACTCTTTGGCTCTGGTTGACGTCTTCTGTCCCATAGTTCCGACCTTCTCAACCTACCCAATCTGTCCTTAAAACTCTGCGAACCTGTGCGTAATTTAGGCATCAGGTTCAATCCCCAGTTATCCTTCCTCCCCCACATCCGGTCCCTCACCAGCACTGCTTTCTTCCATCTCTGCCACATTGCCCATCTCTGCCATTACCTAACCCCAAAGGCTGCCAAAACCCTGGTCCATGCTTTTGTCACCTCTTGGTTGGTCTACTCCAATGCTCATCTCGCTGGTCTTCCCTTCTCCGCCATCCACAAAATCCTGCTCATCCAAAACTCTGCTGCCCTATTCTCACACGCACCAAACTTCATACCCTGATTATCCCAGTCCTTGCCAAACTGCACTAGCTCCTTGTCACAGAGCGGATCAACTTCAATATCCTCACTCTTGTGTTTCGATCCCCCCACTCCTTACCAACTCCGTACCTCTCTCACCTCCTCTCCTAAAAGCAGTACCCGATCCCTCCATTCTACTGGGTGTGACCTCCTCGTCTCCTGAATCCTCCACTCTACCATCAGCGGCCGTGATTTTAGCCACTACTCTTCCCTCAACCCCTTTGTCTCATCCCCCCCTTTCCTATCTTTAGGTTGCTTCTTGAAGACCTTTCTCTTCGACTGTGCTTACGGTCACCTTCCCTTCCCCCCTCTCTCAGCTCCGGGCTCCGCCATTGTGAAACACTCTGAGATGCCACCCAGAGTGGAGGATGCTATATAAATGCAAGCTGTTGTTGCATGGCTATTCATCTGGGGGAAAAAATAACTTTTATATCTCTGCTGCACCTACGAGCAGTAGCAGCTGTGAAATGGAAACTTGTTTGCATATATAGTATGTGCAAAGAAAACAAATCAAATAATGAGCGGGAAGAGAGACACTCAAGAACTTTATTCCACCAATGCCTTGAGTTATATTAAATTTCAAAGACTTTTAAAAAAATAAGTTTGGTGTAACTTTGTTTTTTCAAGCAATATTTGGTGAAAACATAGAGAAAAATGTCTGTATTCCATAAAAGGATAAGGAAAATAACCCGCAGCTGAGAGATACATTCATTAGCAGTGCCTGTGTTTTGAAATAGATTTATCTGCATTGAATCACTGAAATAGATTTATTCTGAAATAGGTTTATCTTGATTTCAAAAAAATTAAAATGTTTATTTGAATAATTCTTGAATTTGTTTTATAGTTGTATTATTAAAATACAAGAGGGTGACAAACAGTCTCAAAATATTACACAGGATTTACTGCAGTATTTATAGGCCTACGCAGCAATCATTTGTGCATTAGAATATCCAACAAACAGCCACAAAGCGAATGACAAATTTTATCTGCTGCATTTGCCTATGAACAAGAGGCGGAAAATTAAGATAAAAGTAAATGATTTGCATACAGCAATTTCCAGCAACCAGTCATGAAGTGAATGGAAATTTATCTTGGCGACTGTTTGCCAGGACAATGTGAGAAACTCCTTTAAATAGCATTGCGAAACCTTCAACATCTACTTCAAGCACCTCGAAAAATGCAGTGCTCCGTGAGTATCACTCTAAGCTATGAGCTCAAGTACGCAATGTAGGTGCTTGAACAACCTTCTGTCCCAGAGGTGAGTGTTTGCAACTGAGCTGAGCTGATTTGTTTACTATTAACCAGAATAACAGGCACTGTACCAAATGCAATCATTATTACTGTAATTTAAAAAAATTATAATCATGATAATAACATCTCATTAGCCTACAAAAAAAAACACTTTTTCAAGTGATCGCATGTTTTGAAAGCAACAGATATTGTTATGGCTTGTTAGCAAGGTGTACAGATCCTACCTTCTTTGTTCCCCTTCAAATAGCTAGTCATGTGTCAATGTTAATTTGTTCCACCTCCAGGCGGGGTAACTTTATAGACTCCTTCACTCACTGTTAATGGGAAATCAGGACACCTGCACCCAATAGGGAATAGGGACTGTTTACCCTCTGCTAATAGATCAGGTGACAATTGAGACTGTATTGATGGACTACTTCAAAACACAGGCAATGGCTGCATTTCTTTATGCTGTAGGTTATTAGCTTTCCTTGTGTTTTTGTGGAATACACATTTCTCTTTGCCCTGTAGCTCTGTGGTTGGAGCATGCGCTTTGCAAGCAAGACACCAAGGATTGATTCCCAACAGGGTGAAACCTTGGGCAAGTTTCCTTACTCCACACACCTGAAAATAATCCCTCAAAAAAATAATAAATTGGTCATTTCAATCCACGACTGTTTGTGGGACACTACTCTGCTCAATCGTCTGCCGCATTTCGCTCACATATACGGTAGAACCTCGGTTGGCGACCACCTCAGTGGCGCGACTACCCCCCGTAGTCGACCAGTCAGAGTCGGTCCCAAATATTTCCTAACTCATTTCCAGTTAAATAAACCTCACTGACGAGACCACCCGGTTCCCGGACAGGGACCACTGATTTGGCGGGTCCCAAACAACATTTTCATGGTCCTAACGTGACCACTCTGGCCAATCAGGGAACAAAAGCACATGGGGGGCGTGGGCAGGCTGCGGCGTGACGTCACTGAGACAAGATAATGGCACGGATTTGAAGAGGTCACGTGAGCGGCCGCTTTGTCAAGACAGTAAAACAAAGAGAAGCTGCAGGTAACGGAGAGTCCGGCCCCCCCCCCCCCCTGGCCTCGAGTATCCCCACTCCCCGGCCCCGAGCCACCTCCTCCGAGTATCCCCCTCCCCCCCGGCCTTGAGTATCCCCACTCCCCAGTCTCAAGTATCCTCCCTCCCTCACCAGCCTCATGTATTTCCCACTTCCCCGCCTCGAGTACCCCCTTCCCGGCCTCTCCGACTCTGCATGGACGGTAGCCAATAGTTTAATCTTCCATCCAGCAGAATCGACACCCCACTAATGCGACCTCCCCGCCAACGCGACCACATGGTCGTGGTCCCGTGGGTGGTCGCGTTACCGAGGTTCTACTGTATATTGTGCGCAATTGGGTGCCATGTTTCACTCACAAATATACAATCAATTCACTTTACAGTATATTCTGTGAGGCACTTTGAGACGTCGATAAGATGTGAAAAGCACTATATCAAATGCAAGGAATCGTGTCTCATAATAATCTATTGACTTCTTCTCGATCTATTACAAAAGGGACACTTACTAAATTTCCTATTGAGGTTGAAAATATTTACTTTATGACTTCTGCATGTAATTAATTTAGGTTTAGATCCCTACATTGGGTCGCATTTGACATAGCGTCTTCTGGACGTCTCAAAGCGCTTCACAGAATATACTGTAAAGTGAATTGACTGTATATTTGTGGGCAAAATGCGGCAGCTAGCTGCACACAGCAATGTACCACAAACACTCATGGATTGAAATGGCCAATTTGATTTTGAGGGATTATTATTAGATGTGTGGAGTAACGAAACTTGCCCATGGTTTCCCACTGTCTGAATTCGAACACAGGTCTCCCACTTGTAAGGCAAGTTCTTCAATCACTGAGCTACAGGTCTCCACTTAACACATTAGCAAGTTGTGGTCTAGAAAATGTTGTTTCTTTTGGCACAAGTTTCTGTCTCTTTTAATGGAATTATATTAGTTATCAGTACAGTAATAGTGGTTTTCAGATAGAAAAATTAACTTGATTACGTAAATAGTAAAATCGCAAATTAATCAGCCAGCAGGTTATAGATGCAAAACTAATCTCACTAGAAATCCACAGTTCTTCTGAGGATTTAGATACCTCATGGTTTTAAACACCGACAGTATCAGCTTAAAATGTGATTTCCTATGGAGTCCTGCACCTCAACAACAAAATTACATTTATAGAGCACCTTTCACGTCGGGAGGACAACCCAAGGGGCTGAATAGTCAGGGGTTGGGACCCGAGCAAGGGAGATGGGCAGGGTAGGGGGGAGGGAAGGGAGAGAGATGGGAGGGCGGCAGAAAGCATGATCGAAAAGGAGGCTCTTGAGATTGGCCTTGAAGGAGGCAAGGGAGGAAGTGAGGCAAAGGAGTTCCAGAGTGTGGGGGCAGCAAGGCTGAAAGCCCGTTCACTGACAGTAGGGCGGGTCGGGCGGGTGATATGGAGACAACCGGAGCCCACTGAACGGAGCGGGTGGGCAGGGTGGTAGGGAGCCAGCAGGTCAGAGAGATAGGAAGGAGCAAGGTCGCAAATGGCCTTGAAAGTGAGGACGAAGATCCTGAATTAGATCCTCTGGGGGATGGGGAGCCTGTGGAGCCAGGCAAGGGTGGGAGTGTTGTGGTTGCGGAGCTTAGTGCAGCTCAGGACACGAGCTGCAGAGTTCTGGATGATCTGCAGCTTGTGAAGGGAAGAGCTGGGAAGGCTGACGAGGAGGGAGTTTCCATAGTCAAGCCTTGATGTCATGAAATCATGGGTGAGGGTTTCGGCAGCTTGAGGGGTGAGGCAGTGGTGGAGGCTGGTAATGTTACAGAGGTGGTGGAAGGCAGTGCTGGTCATGGTGTGGATGTGGGGGAGGAAGAACAGTTCAGGGTAACCAAACTCAGTGGTTAGAGCACTCGCTTTACAAACGAGAGACTTAGTTTCAATTCCAGGCAGGGCGAAACCTTGGGCAAGTTTCCTTACTCCACACGCCCAATAATAATCCCCCAAAAAACAATAATCGGTCATTTCAATCCACGACCATTTGTTGGTCACTGCTGTGCACAATTGGCTGCCGCATTTCACCCACATATATAGTCAAATCATTTTACAGTATATTCTGTGAAGCGCTTTGAGACATCCAGAAGACGTGGAAAGGGCCATATCAAATGCAAGGATTATTATTATTAAATTGTATCTCATAATAATCTATTGACTCACCCTTCTGATTCCCAGGATTGAAAATGTGCCTTTTCTATGTTATATTCCATCAGAGTTGACTGCCAATTCCCTACATAAAGGAGCATGTTCAAAAACAACACATTACATCAGCTATACACACAGAAGATTCGTAACATTTCTGTACATTCAATACAACAGGAATAATAATCCTTGCATATGCGTTTGATTTTAGGATTTGATTTAAGTGATATGAAGACAATTCTTTAAGAAAACTCTGCAACATTACGGGGTTTGAATAAAGTTGAATAGATAGAATGTCTAAGTGCATCTCAGCAAGTTTATCAAAGGGATGATAAACTAAGGCAACAGACAAACCTTGGTTGTGCAGAATAATAATCCTCGCATTTGGCATAGTTGCTTATCATTTTAAAACGTTAAAGTGTTTCACAGGATTTTCCTGTATAGTGCAGTGACCCTGTATTTGTAGGTAAACACACTGTTGTATATGTGAGAGGCTGGTATTACAGCATGTAGCTTTAATAGACTATAACATATCAAGTCACTACAATCTATTGAAAATGCATAGTACTTTGTGATGTTTTGATGCTGTGATAAAGTACTTTATCAAATGCAGGATTAGTATAAATAAATAACTTCAGTAAACTCTTTCCACTTTCATTGCTTCCACAAAGCAAACTAGAAGTATGTAATGTTTTTTCTCAGTCTGTTTTAGTCCATTTGGTTAACACCTGCCACAACTAGATTAATGTTGTTTCTTCTGAAGCATTTTGTGTGGCTGAGTTGTGCAGACTGCAGTTTATCTAGTAACCCACATCCCAACCCTGTGTGTGTGTGTGTTTGTGGTCTGTACATAGGTGTTAGGTGAAGACAGCAATAATAATAATAATCCTTGCATTTTGATACAGCGCTTTTCACATCTTCGAATCTCAAAAGCGCTTCACAGAATATACTGTAAAGTGAAATGACTGTATTTGTGGGAGAAATGCAGCAGCCAATTGCACACAGCAGTGTCCCACAAACAGTCGTGGTTTGAAATGACCAATTTTATTGTTGTTTTTTGAAGGATTATTATTATGAAGGAGTATAGAAACTTGCCCATGGATTTGCCCTGGCTTGCCTGGATTCAAACACAGATCTCACACTTATAAGGCGAGTGCTCTAACCAAAGAACTACAGGACTCTTAACAATCTAACATCATCTAATAACTCACTGTTAAGTATTGCACATTAAGAAGTCCTTTATTTGGGTGCGATACCAGAAGTCGCCCTTTATCAGTAGAATCCTATCTCAGTAGCAGGAAAAGATCCGACATGCACCAGTAGCGAAGACGGTGCCTTGGGATGTCCTCCCAATGTGAAGGATGCTCTATAAATGTAATTTTGTTGTTGTTGTTGTTGATGAAGGGTTGAAATATCGTTTGAATAAAATAAAAGTTGAACTGTATTATGTTTTGAGCTTCTCAAACATAACCTGGGAAAGTAAAACATTGTTTCCTCTTCAATTAATGATTCATGTTGTGTGTGCTGTTCAAGTTTGATTTAGCCGTAAGCCCCAAAGCAAACAAGGATGTTAGCTCTGATAGAAATGAACAGTACACTACCTAAAAGTAAAAAAGGTTTATTATGTCTGTTCATTACACAATGGCTAAATCTACAACTTTCGCTTTATGCGTCCAGGATCAAGTCACCAAAATAAGCGGTGATTGTCTTCAGCTTATTGTTGAGAAAATTTTGCTCAATTTCCACCCGTCCTCCTGGTCCGGTTAAGGATGCCACCTGCCACAAAAAAATAAACAACTCAAACACCTATCTCATAGAAAAGCAGAAAACGTCTGCAATTGTAACAACAGATTAGACTTACAAGGCAATATGGATCACCGAGCCAGGGGTGAGGGGGAATTAATGCTAACAGCCGAAGTTGTGATCAGGGAGTTTAAAAAAAAAAGTTTGATATGGCACCATTCACACCAGGAAGGCATCTTAAAGTGCTTCACAGGAATTACTGCAAACTGTATTGACTATGTATTTCATATGGACATGAGATTCAGTGAGCAGGACAAAGTGACTGGAAACAGGCACTGATGAAGCTTTGGCAGAATAAAGAACAAGCAAAAGGTACAAGTTGGAAAAGCGAGTTAGGAAACACAGAAGCAGAACCACATTTTCCCAGTAATTTAACAGAAATATGAGTCATTTCTCACAGATCAAATCTGCTACCTGGTAAATGTTTTGTAACCCAAGTCAAAGTGATGATGCCTTGGCTTTCTCATTGTTTTACTTTTCCTAACCCTAAAATGTTGAGTTCATTAAAGCGAGGAATCTCACTGTTCCCTTTCAGAGTTGGGAACAAGTTTGTCCACAAACAAAGATTAAACACAGGAAGCTGGGGAAAGTAGCCGGTACATAAAAACAACATTAACAATCAAGAGCGAGGTAAACACTTGTTTGTAAGTCTATTGTGAAGAGAATCTGACGTACAAATTAGTGCCCAGCAGAAAGCCACTATCTACAAAGTGCAAGTAACTTTGTAAAGCTGCCAGTTAACAAAACAATTGGAGTTGGTGTGTAATATGCATTACACTGTGAAACAGCAGTGAAAAGTAAACAGCAGTTCCATTCATGGTGAAGGATTCATTGAAGAGGCTGCTGGTCACAAAATTTTGTAGTAAATCTTGTGATGCGCTTTAAGGCATCCCCCTGATGTGAAAAGCCTATTTCAAATAGAAGGATTATTTATAGTTAAAACAAGATATCTGTAGAAAAGACTCAATTCTCTGATTTGACACATACAAAAGCTACTACATGTGTAACTCAGAACTCACAACGGGAGATATTGAGTTTAATTTCAGTGGGTGTTACAAGTTGAAATTCAAGGCCAGCTATATATAGTTCCTTTTCGAATATCTTGATTGATTCTGCCTATATTGCCTTCTAGACAATGCAATCCACTGATGATGTCTTTATGCTCTTGTCTCGGCCAAATCACCTGCTGTGCAATGTTCCCCAACCTCACTCTTCCACTCACTTCACCTCATCTGTAAACTTGACCGCTGTATAATCCCTACTACTGAAGAGCAACCTTTCAACCACAATGCCCCCTCCCTTTCTCACGAACTCTCGCCCAATATCCTTTGCTTTTAGGAGTCTTCTAAATTCTTAACTCTTGGACTGTGCTTTGGACATCACCTTCCTTACCCCCTCTCCCCCACACCACACATACTTTGCTTGGATTTCAATACCGTAACTGTCCTTACATGAAATGTGCATGTGCAGCCCTATATAAAAAAAATTAAACAAATTCTAGGTTATCTCTATTCAAGTTCCTGTTTTGCTTATATTTGTAAATTTCTTGCAGCCGTACAGTGATTAACAGGTGTTAAGTGTGCAAGACTGTGCTTCTCTCAGTGATAGCCCTTGATACTGAGTGTTTATCCCCCATTGATACACATTGTGTTCAGAGTTCACATCGGTGTTCCCACAAAATCCTGAAGAACCTTATCGTGGGGTGGGGGGTTGGGGGTGGCCTATGGAAGAGCGTAAAATCCTGGTAAATATGATAATTCTGCATGCTTGAAACTTCAACTGCATAGTATTGTATAAGATTTACAGAAGTTAGTCTTCAACAAGATGAACCCCCAGACTGTCCCACAAACAGTCGTGGATTGAAATGACCAATTACATTTTTTTTTACGGATTATTATCAGGTGTGTATAAGGAACGTGCCCAAGGTTTCGTCATCACCTGCCTGGAATTGAACCAAGGTCTCTTGCTTGTAAGGCGAGTGCTCTAACCACTGAGCTACACGACTCCAAGATAGGTCAGGACTGCAACTGACTGGATTTATAGTGCTGTGTCCTGGATCAGTTCATAAAATATACAGTACAGAGAAACAGGATGGAAAGAACAAGATCAATCATTCACTGAATTTTAACAGTAAATATGTTGTTTTTCATAGCCATCACGCCTGACTAACAACTATCATGTCCACCGAGAATTGCATGGGTTGTTGTCTATATTTACTTGATTGAGACTTCCTCTTTCCATACTGTACAAAAACAAATGGTGAGGAAACACTGATATGGCCTCTGAACACGTTTCACAGGGGAAACTATATCCAGTGGAAAGTGCGTTTCTGAGGCTGTTGTATCATCATCATTGTGGAGGCAGAGTTCATCAATTATGTTTAAAAGGAATGTAGATAGACAGTTAAAAAGAGAAATAGTAAAGGGTGTTGAGAGTAAGCATGAGAATGTAATTAGACCAGGTGACTCAGAGTATTGGTTGGGAGGTGCAGGATTCATCAAACAGTAGAATAGATGAGTTTCTGGGCCTTCTGTTATTTCCTTTCTACTTACAGTATATGAAGAAAAGCAGTCTTGATGGGCAAAATCACCCAGTTCTATATTGCAACTATGAACCCCTAAAAGGCTCCATTTACTGTAAAACTGACAAGCAGCAAAATGTGAGTTAAAAAAACAATCACAAACCAGGCGGCTTGGTTCATACTAGTGTAAAAACTGCATGCATTCCTTGTGCTATAATTGGATGGCACCTCCCCCAGCACTGCACAGGATTGTCAATCTAGACTATGAATGTTCAGAGTCCTGACATGGGGCTTGAAACCACCACACTTACTTGCCTTCAGTCAGGACTTCACAGGATTTACTGTTTAATTGGCGTGACTGCGTGTTTTGTGTGTGAATGTGGCAGACAATTTGTGCACATGAATGTTGCAACAAACAGACCAATTTTTATTTGGTGGTGGGGGGGATGGATTGTTGGCCAGGACACAGGAAGAAACATCAGGAGATGCATTATTACTATCATTTTAGCATTAAACTACTAAAATAAACAGTATAAACTCAGCTCAAGATAATATAAACTAAGTGGATAGATATGTTTAGGATCTACGTCCCAATATTGTAACCATGCGTGATAGTCAGTTTGATTGTGCATGCGTGGAATTGGCCAGTTCACTTGGAATCCATGGTCCAGTCAAGTTAAATGAATTTACCCTATAGTTTGGCACGTTATAATGGGACTGCATGGAGGGAGGTGGGGGTGGGGTGGTACTTTACCTCATCTCCTCACTCTTTTTAGCTTTCCCGTATTCTTTCTCTAGTCAGTTTTATAATGTTACATTATCTGCTCCAGCTAGTGACTGAAAATAGATTTGTTTTTGGTTTCCCACTTATTTCCCCCAGTTCCCATTCTTCTTTATGGAAGGTGGGATTAAGTCTTGTTAAATACAGTTTTGTTATTGGTGGGTCACTGCACTTCACTGGGTAATTTTTTGTCAGAAAATCATGTCAGAAACATATCTGCTACTGTGCAATGTAACAACACTTCAAACCCAAATCTTTGATTTGCTTTAATAATGTGGCCCTTATATTTGCTATTATTTTTAGTGCCAATACACACCACTGTATAGTTCCCATATAAGTCACTTGACACTCATTTTGCCAAGGTGATAAAAAGAGAGCTTTCTGAAGTTTGATGGTCAGTCATAATTAAATTTTGTTTTAAAGAAAATTCAAATAGAACTGGTTACATTTCTGCAAGCATGTAGAATGAGTTAAGATTCATGAAGCAAGGTGTTTTAAAGAAATAATTGTTACAATTGTTTTAGCATCTTATCATGTCATACTAGTTTTTGGTGTCACACTAAACATGTGAACTTCTGTTCCTCCATTTCTTTTTGTTCTGCCGTGCTGCTTACTCATGCAGAATACCAAAAGCCTACTTAATTGTATCTGAACAAAACTACTTGGGAGATTCACGTGTGCATAGACATTGAATTAATCAAGTATCTAAAGGCATCCAAGAAATGAATCACAAACTCAGATTTACTATTAAATCCAATGAATCTTTCATTCAGCTTCAAAATGATTACCTGTAAGGGCGGGGAAAATTTCAATGCCTAATTTAAAAAAAAGGAAAATGATCATTTCTAAAAATACGTAATAAAACTGAAAGCACACTACTGTTTATTCATAATGAAAACAAAGTATGAGGTGTAATTTGCTATTTTTCCAATAGCTCCAAATACATTTCCAGTTATTAATTAAAGTTGCAAAAGAAACCTGCTTTCATTTGTAGCGCATGCTACTGCATCTCTTGTATCCTTCGTACATCTATATACTGATCAATCAAGTAAGCTGAATCTGCTGAACTTCAGCGACAATACAGTACAACATCAGCTGATGTTTGAGAAGCCAGTACTGAAAAGGAAATTGCAATATAGGCTACTGTGTGAAATGCAGTGTATTCCCCTTTATTCATACTTTCAAATCTGTCAGTCAAAACAGCAAAATAGCTCCTCTCCAACAAAAGCTTACTTTATGAACTGATTTCTCCCTCCCCCTTAGGGAATAAAACAGATATATAAGCAAAATATGTTATGTCAATGAAACACAATCATCCTCCCAATTCATCTGCACCATCAGTGACCCTGGTGACTTCTCATAGAATCACACAAGCAGGCCATTACTTCTGCTGTGGTGCTTGCCAATTGGAGAATTCTATTGTTCCAGCTCCTAAAGCCTATGGTGATAATAATTCGGGTTCATGAAACCCTTTGGGTAAAAATGCTCTTGTTATCAATTCCTGTGATGATCCCAAAAAATATTTCCGCCTTTTATGGTTTCACCCAACAACTGGTGAAAATAATTTTCTGCCATTTATCCAATCAAACAGTTTCAGAATTTCAAAAGCTTCACGGTGATTCAATCTAATCTTAACCTTCTATACTTCAGTGAACAAATCTTTTATGCATTTCATCAAAACTAGAAAAGTTCCAGGTATCAGCTGAGAGATTCTCATTGCCTCCACTTTGTGGCTCTGATTAATTTTATATAAGATGGGCCAATATTGCGAGCAATACTCCAGCTGTGACTTAACTAATGTCTTGTATATTCTTGTTCGCAAAGCAAGCAAATGAGATTCCAGGCTCCAGTGGGGTCTAGAGAAGAAAACCCATCTGTCTGGCCGAGCGGAGAGGTTGGTAATGTTTTAGTAAGTTGCAGAATTGGAGAGGAGCAAGACCATGGGGGGCTTTAAACAACAACAACAACAAAAAAATTGCACTTATATAGCGCCTTTCACATCGGGAGGACGTCCCAAAGCACTGAAACGTGACAAGGGTTTTGAACTTGATTTCGCAGTGGGTGATGGGATCCAGGGAAACGAGGTGTGGATGGGATTCAGGGAAGCCGGGTGTGAATGGGGTGTTTGGCTCACAGTGTTTAGCGTGGGAGAGGACATGAGCTGCAGAGTTCTGAATGATCTGCAGCTTATGGAAAGAAATCGGGCAAGGAGAGTTAGCATAGTCAAGCCTGCACGTATTGAAAGCAGTGAAGCATAGTGCCTCTTTTTACAAGTAAATTTGGTGGTCACTTGTGTACACAGCAAAGTCCCACAAAACAGCTGTGAGGTGAATGATCAATTTAACTATACTTATACAACTTCTAGCCTCTAACTCATAATAGCCAGAATGTGAGTTGAAGTTCAGACACGAACTCACAGCCTTCTGACCCAGAAAAAAAAATTGAAATTGTATATAAAAATATTTTGTTGGGCGGTTGGGAGTGGGTCAGCCAGGTGTCAGAGTCACGCAGGAACCCAACACCATGCTTAAGCGCATCCAAACTAGACAAGAGTTCCATGTACGAATGCGATCTTCATGTTAAAAATTTCCTGTATCTGAATTTGAATGCACATTCTCTCTCTGGTGGGATGGTCCCTGCTTACTAGGGTCCGGCGATATATCGATATATCGCTAAAACCCGATATAATTTTCATATAGATACGCCGATATAGGCATTTCAAAAATATCGATATATCGAAAAATCTATATATCGAGGGAAAGAATCGGAATGCGCGCACACTGAACTACAAGACCCAGAATGCTCATCTCTATACACAATGCACAGACCGAGGTGCAAAGCCGCCATATTGTATTCATAGTCCTAGAATACAATATACAGGTATGCAAGGGGTGGGGGGGGGGAGAGACGGCTGGGATGGGGGGGTGAGGGGGAGAGAGACGGCTGGGGGGGGGGGGGGGGGGGGAGGAGAGAGACGGCTGGGGGGGGGGGGGAGAGAGACGGCTGGGGGGGGGGGGGGGGGGAGAGAGACGGCGAGTGGGAGGGGGAGAGAGACGGCTGGGGGTGGTGGTGGGGGGGAGAGAGACGATGGGGGGGGGGGGGGGAGGAGAGAGGGACGGCGGCGGGGGGTGGTGGGGGGAGAGACGGGGTGGATGTGATAGAGGAGAGAGACACAGAGACACAGACAGAAAAACACAGAGATGGAGAGAGTGAGTGTGAGAGACACAGAGAAAGATATTTACCTCCTGAGGATATAGGCCCCGAATGCGCGAGCCGCGCAGTACGAAAACCCCCCCAAAAAATTATTTCGGTATATCTCGATATGAGCCCATCGATATATCTAAATGGGAAAATTTGCATATCGATGGACCCTACTGCTTACCATATATGGTTTGAGAGGTAAACAGATGAGTAAGAAGAATCCCTATGCCCAGTGATCAGTCTTGCCTTCTAAATCCCGTCAAAGCGCCAGAATGGCTGGAGTTTCATCAGCAGTGTCCCGGAATATAACAGTCAGGAATCGGATAATCAAGACCACTACAGATGCTGATACAATTCAAACAATCATATCACCTTGGAGTCAACTCAGCTCCAAGGAGAGGGACACTGCTTATCTCCTGCCTCTATGGAATACCCGCAATGCCAACATATTTCTAATGTGATTAGAATTCAAATGATATGTGGGAGGTTTTAGTTTTTAAAGGTTTTATGCTTCCTGATTTCAAGCTGGATTCTACACCGGAAGAAGCTCATTTACTGGCAATAATAGCCGAGGGCCGTGACTTCCTTTGCAGTGAAAAGACCTTTCTCCCGATATGATCTGTTCTATGGGGTAGATAGAAACTGTTCTACTGATCACTGCATAGTTGTGTCATGTTGTGACAATCGTATGCCAGATATGATCTACACAGAGCATCCTGTGAGACCTGTTTGTCCACAAGGAAATCTTAACCATGCAACATGTTTTATGGAAAAAAGGAAAATGTCCAGAGTTTTGTATAATACGACCAGAGTGAAAGAACTTACTGAGAAGTCCACTGGTGAGTAAAACAGTGGCTTTGTAAGAAGTTAAAGTTCATGATTTCAGTGGCAAATTACTGTAATTGGCTGGACTAAGAGCAGCTTAGTAACAGCAAGCAGAAGGTACTGATAAATCGACAAATTTGTCTGGGAGGGAGGAGAACAAGGCGATCTATCGCCATTCCACAGAGCTTTCTTCTTGGTCCCTACCAATCATGTATTTTCAAGAGAGCATTTTATGTAATATTGCGAAATTATCTTCCATACTCTGATTTGTGCTTGATTATGCAGTACAGTACTGGCCAGTTTCCAGTACTTTGTGCGAGTCTGGACCAGGCTGTTCAACTGTAGGAGGCATCAAAGTGCATAAAGGAACATTATCAACCTCCTCTATGTGGGGTGGGGGCAGAGTGGCAGAATTGAGACATCCAGCAAATATATCCCTCTGGAACCAGGAAGCAATTACAGCTCCTCTGTTGTTTCTCAGCTAACTCAGCACAGGTCGAGGATCAAACTGGAGTCCTTCTGACCTTGCTTGGTTCAGGTTTAATGTTTATTCTGGCTTTAGTAATTGAGTAATTGGAGGAACTGGAATTTGGATTTCATTGTGGATAAATACGAGATCATGGATACAGGTACACAAAATACCTGGGCGGAGAAGAAAATGATTCTGGGTGAGAATATTGATTCTTAGGTATGCAGTTAATGCATCGTATTAATGCGAATGCATACACATAACCCACAGTGGTTATGATCAAAACAATTCTCATTAAATATTTGGTTGCTTTGGAGAGTATTTGACTATAAAGTGAAATTAGTTATTTCAACCCTGCATAGCTCATCGGATGAAAGCCATATCTGGAGGGTTATGCGCGGTTTGGGGCACCATATCATTAAAGATCAGTACTGTGCTGGATCCAGGCGGTATTAGATTAGAAAAAAAACATACACATGTTATATACCCTTTTGGATGGTTGAGGGTCTTTGCAGAAACAGATACTAATTCCAACTTACTGCAATTTCTTACAAAAAGAGTCACTAAACTAGGCAATGATTAATTGAAAATGCTTTGAGATAGTTTTTTTTAAACTTTGTACTTCCTCCTAGAATAAACCGGTTATACGACTGCAAGAAACAGTGAACACAACAGCTGGCATGACAACGAAGAACAAAGCACAAGCTTTGATTTGCTTGCCATCGTGTGGTGACTTTGATTAAAAAGTGCCACCTGCTGGAAGTGGTGTGCAACCAGAATTGAAGGGAAACATCTCACACCAGCTTTTACATGTACAGTTGACAGATTTAAGATAAAAACATGAACAGAACATACACAACTGCTTTCAGCTGCAATTTTTTTGACAGATTAATAGCGAGAAACGTTAAAGCTGTTTCACCCAATCACTTCCTGTAACAGTGTGAACTGCTGTACACAAATCCTTTACTGCATCTAACTGCAGCCTCCCATTAGGCTTTCAAAACCTGTGGCAAGGAACACAAACTCATCCTGTTGCTATTAGTGAAATTATTACAAGGAGTGGCAAATATCCACGTATAGCTCTACTTAACATAACCAGTGCTGAAATCAGGTGGTGCTGGCAAAAATGTTGTAGAAAAAAATCCAATTGCTCATAATAACTAGCGGCTCGAATTTTGTCCGAGTGTGTAATAACCCTTGCATTTGTATTTTGATATAGTGCTTTTTTTAATATCTCATAGACATCTCAAAGCGCTTCACAGAATATACTGTAAGGTGAATTAACTGTATTTGTGGGCGAAACGCAGCAGCCAATTGCACACAGCAGTGTCCCACAAACAGTTGTGGATTGAAATGATCAATTTATTATTGGCTTTTATTGGAGCGATTATTATTAGACGTGTGGAGTAAGGAAACTTGCCCAAGGCTTCACCTTGATCTGCCTGGATTTGAACACAGGTCTCACGATTGTAAAGCGAGTGCTCTAATCACTGAGCTACAGGAGCTCAGTGTAGCACTGGCAGCACAAGATAAATTTGCGTCATTTAGCAATCTGATACAGGTTCAATTCAGGTTTAGGAAAGAGTGTGCAAGCAAGTCACAAAAAGTGACAGTCAGAAACAGAGATATAGTGCGTGTAGGGTTGAAAGGGCAGCTAGGTATAGCAAGAACAGAAAGAGTTAGAGTCAGAGAGAACAGTAATTGTAATGTGATTTGACAGTAGAACTTCTGATGGAAGCAGTTTACAAAAAATTTTCAAGCAATTACATGATATCCGTACGTTTTCATTATCTACAATGGATCTCATCCCAATTGCTGCAGGTATAAGACTATCCGCAACAACAACTTCCACTTATAAAGCCCACATTTCGAAGCGCTAACCAAAAATCAACGGGGTGGGGGCAATGAGAGGTATTTAACGGTACATCAAAGTGGTAGGTTTTTAAGAAGAGCTTTGAGAATGGAGATGGTCGGGGCTGGGGTGGGGGTGGCTGGGTTACTACCGAATTGTAATAACCACACAGATGAATTGAGAGGACAAAAACACAGGATATTCACAAACCAGACTGGATCAATTCAGGGTTAATTTACCAGGAGTGAAGTCACTTTAATTACAGCAGAAGGCTGTTGCTGGGCAGCGAGTCTGATCTATACTAAGAGCTCCTACACGTGAGGCACAGAAGGGAAATGGTACAACAGACTGGACACCATTAAAATACTCCAACACGAAGGAATAATTTTCAGTTTATTCAAAAGGACTTGAATAGAACACTTCTGAGATGAAGAAGCAGGACAGCCTGATATTGGATGGAACAGAAACTCTTACCTGTTCAATGTCAGCGTTCCGGGGCAGGAAATAAACTATGTTTGGAGAAATCTTCTGGGAGAGTCTGAAAATTTCACATGTAAAACAGGGTCAAGGCAAAATAGAGAAAAATACACGACTGGTGAAAAACAGTGCAAACAATGAAAAATAGCTGGCAAACAACACATCTGATGCAAGATTAAAATAATTCTTGACCCAACTACTGCTGAATCTGGGTAAAACGCACTGTTGAAGGTCAGTTACTGCAGCTATCCTTTCCCTGCCTTTCAGCATGTTGGCAATTATATGAGGAATATACAGTATGACTAATTGACGTAGCTCCATGTTCCTCAAGGTACGTTTTTAAACCCCATATTATGAATCAAATCTCCTGGGTTATGTGCAATAGTAGAGTTCAGAAGTCTCAGCAGTTTCTTGTTATTTTGCTTTCACAGGTTAAGTTGAATGTTATTTGCCATACTAAAAAGTATAAGATGACAGTGAGCAATAGCGCATTATTTGTCCTATTGGTTGACTTATTTCTCCTACTTCAATGATTTGTGGCTTACTTGTTTATTTATACATAACTTGGAACCGATTTATTGAAAAATATTTGATCGCCAGTTTGTACATGATACAAGATGCTTTTTGTGACTATTTGAATTTCACCACCTGCTGCCTCGACCCCCTCCCCACCCAGCTGCCGGTCACTCAACTCCCCCTCCTCTCCCCACTGCTGGCCAACAGTCAACCAGTCTCTGTTCCACTCCCCTTGAAAACCGCAGTCATTACACCCCTCTAAAAAAAAACACCCTCAATCCCTCTAATCTCTCTCACTATCATCGCATCTCTAACCTACCTTTCTTTGCCAAAGTCCTGGACTGCACAATTGCAGGTCAACTCCTGTCACACCTTTCTCTCCACGAGCCCCTGCAGTCTGGTTTTATTCCACCCTACCCACAGCACTGAGACTGCACATGTCAAACTCACAAACGACATTCTCTTTGTGACCAGGGTTCCGTCTGCTTCCTCATTCTCCTGGATCTCTCAGACACTTTCAACACAGTCGACCATGACATCCTCGTCCATCCCCTCCCTCATTTACCTTAGTGGTACCGCGCACACATGGTTTGAATCCTACTTAACCAACTACCTCCATTTCATCTCAGCAAACAGTTTCTCCTCCCACCCCCATCCGGTCACCTGCTAGGTACCCCAGAGCTCCATTCTTGGCCCTCTTCTTTTCCTTATCCTTATGCTCTCTCTGGGCAATGACATCTGCAGACACAGGGTAAACTTCCATATGTCTGTGGATGACACATTAATCTACTTTGCCTCCTCCAGTACCAATTCCAGATATGGCGATGTTCTACCAGCTTGTCTGGTAGACATCAAGCCTTGGATGAGTGTCAAGTCCCTGACCAGGACCACCTTCATCCACCTCTGCTACATTGCCTGCCTCCAACTGTACCTTACCCCAAATGCAGCCGAAACCCTTGTGTATGCGTTTGTCACCTCCCGCTTGGATTACTCCAACACATTCCTCACAGGTCTCCCCAGCTTCACTATCCAAAAGATCCAGCTGATTCACAACTTTGCGGCCCACATACTGACATGGACCAACCTGCGTACCCACCTCTCACCAGTTCTGGCCGGGCTCAGTGGCTCCCCTTCACTGAACAGATCAACTACTCTCCAGCCAATCAAGTCTGCAGCTATTCTCAGAACAATGTATTAATTTAATCCCATTGCTCTGCCTTATCCCTGTACCGCTTCAAACCTCCGTCCTTCATAGACCCATCTACTCCCTCTTAAAACGCACAATGGACTGCCAGCTTGACAGGGGATTCCACAGCCCAACAATTCTGAGTGAAAATGGCCCGGGTCAGTTTATTATTTATCTAAAATTCTAAAAGGACCGTCTTTGAGAGAGTCTCAATTAATATCCTATCCGCAGTATACAGATGGAGAGAAATTCCATATCTACTTTCTTAGCATTTCAGAACATCGAGAATTTGGCAAATAGTTGTCTTAAATATGGATATTTCTACCTTAAAGTATTTTTGCACATTCCCAATCTATAGTTCTTGCAGTTTATGCTGATTTTTTTTCTCAGTACTGTATTCAATTTCTACAGCAATAATGGCTGAACTTTATTTGCTAGTATTACCCAACTTACTATTGGTACCAATAATTAAAATGCTTCTACTGAGTAATACTCCTGTTAATTTGTCACCTCAAAGTGTACCCATCACTACCAGTAACAACCAATACGTTTAATAATACTTGTATTTAAAATAGTGTTTTTTCACATCAATGCATCTGAATGCTTCACACAATATTTTCTTCACCTTATGGAATTAACTCATTTATACCATGTTAAGTCATTCACTACCACTGTGTATTTGAAGGCAAAATTAACCTAAGTGTTAAATTAGCTGAGAATATTCAGACACTTTCAAATATGAAACCAAATTCTATAATTACACTACCGGCATTTTCCATGAGAAAAAACAAAATTACATTTGTATAGCGCTTTTCACATCAGGAGGACGTCCCAAGGCGTTGGACAGATATTGCTTCAGACCCGAGTTGAGGACAGGGGTGGGACACGCTATGAGGATAGGTTAAGCAATCTAGAATACAGAAGAATTAGAGGTGATTTTATAGAAACCTATAAGATTATTAGGGGACACGACAGAGTAGATAGTGGGAGACTGTTTCCTCTGGTTGGAGAAACTATAACCAGGGGTCACAGTCTTAACATTAGGGGTCAGCCCTTTCACACTGAGTTGAGGAAAAACTTCATCATTCAGAGGGTAGTGAATTTATGGAATTCTCTACCCCAAAGGGCTGTAGATGTTCAGTCCTTGAACATATTCAAAACTGAGATTGATAGATTTCTTGTGAATGAAGGGATTAAGGGATATGGGGATAAGACGGGCAGGTGGAGTTAGATTCGAAGGTCAGCCATGATCTTATTGTATGGCGGGGCAGGCTCAGGGGCTGAATAGCCTAATCCTGCTCTTAATTCTTATGTGAAACATGAAACACCGTAAAAACATTATCACATCACACTTATCTCAATTCTTAGTGACTGCACTACTGAACACGTTTTCCCTGCTCTTTAGAATCGAATGAAATGTGTGTAAAAAAAAACTTTAAAAATAAAATGATTCATTACTATAAAACACATTAAGCTTTGAACCAAACGTTAAAAGGATATCCATCAGGAGACATCATGGTTTTCAGGTCAAAGATCTCAGCGTTGACATAGTCCGGCCCACCCCATGGAGGGCTGAGAAATACAACATCAGCTTTCAGATCAGAGGCCAGCAGCATGAAGTCACCCAAGATAAATTCAATCTGCTCCTCCACACCATAAACTCGGGCATTGTTCTGGGCGAACTCAATCTTTACAGGATCAATATCAATAGCAATCACTGGAAGAGAGATTTTTAACAATTAAAAAAAAAAGTTGTTTGCAGAGTTTTTTTTTTAAAAAGTTTGCATTCTGACCAGTAAACAATACAAATTACATCTTAATTATTAAAAACATATTGTGAGAATAAATGGTACACAAAATATAAGTTGTATTCGTAATTGGTATCAACCCTTTACCCCAGCATCTGAGAATGCTTTAGAGAAGGGGATATTTTGACGTGAAGTATTATACATGGCAAAAGCAATCTACAAGCTTTTTCCTGTGTAATATCTTGAAAGGAAGCCCTCAAATCCCGTTGCCTAAAAATATAAGTGGAGGAGCCACAGTCTGAGGAAGGCTATTATGACAGTTTTGCAAACATTCTTGGTGTTGACAAAAAGTGGAATATAGAACCCTGAATTAACAAAGTACAATCTCTAAATCTAATTTGATTGTTTTCCGAGGGGAATTTCAATCCCTATGTGAAAACATAGAGATTGAAACTCTACAACTCAAGCCTGTTGTCACCCTGTGCCCGGATGAACTACCGAAATTACTTCTAGTAACATCACTTTAAACTTTTTATTCCTCAAAAAGATCAAGATCTACGGATATAAAATTAGCTGAATTCATCTTTGGATACAAAGTAGTGACAATTGCAGTCAGGAGTGAATACTGATCCATTGATCTATACCTGACTACTGCTCAAAAGATTCCACAGCAGCATAAATAACACCCACCTCCCAACAACACTAACAGGATTCTTGTCCTATACATTATAAAAGTTAATTCAACTGAGTTACTCTGTCCATCCCGAGAAAGTAACCCAATAGACAGTATACAATTCAGTAATTATGCTGACAAAGTACCCCCCCACCTCCAGTATGAAACAATGATCATGTGAAGCAAAGGTTATATCTCAGTGAGAAAGGCCTCAAGCGTGGCTAGCACCAGAAAAGGAAATAATCCTTGAATTTGGCATTGAAACGTATCATTGTAAAATGGGTTGACTATGTATTGTATGGGCGAATGTGGCGATCAATTTAAACACAGCAACAACAAAAAAATTACATTTATAGAGTGCCTTTCACGTCGCTAGGATGTCCCAAGGTGCTGAACAGTCAGTTTGGGACCTGAGCAAGGTGAACAGGCAGTGGGGAGGGGAGGAAAAGTGTTCGGAGAGGAGGGAGAGAGTTGGGAGGTCAGCAGAAGGCACAATCAAAGAGGAGGGTCTTGAGACCGGCCTTGAAGGGCGCAATGGAGGAAGCGATGCGAAGGGACTGTGGGATGGAGTTCCAGAATGTGGGGGCAGAGAGGCTGAAAGCCAGGCCACCAATGGTACGGCGGGTCGGGCAGGGACATGGAGTAGATCGGGAGCCGCTAAAAGGAGAGGCAGGCAGGTTCATACGGAGACAGCAGGTCGGAGAGATAAGAGGGGGCAAGACCGTGAACAGCCTTAAAAGTGATACAAGAGTATCACATAAACAGACATGAAGTAAATCACCAATTTTATTTGGTGGATTGTTACCCATATACCTGGAGCAACTCCCTTCGATTTTCAAATCATAGAATCAAGAATCTTACGGCACAAAAGGAGGCCATTCGGCCCATCAAGTCTGTGCCGGATCTTTAAAAAGTGCAATTTTATCCCATTCCCCAACTCTCTCCCCATAACCTCGCAAATCCGTCCTCCCCAAATAAATGTCTACCTCTAAATAATACAATTCAATTTTTAACTTCCGCATGAATAGACAACGAGGCTGCAGTTTAATGTCTCATCTGCGGGATGGCGCCTCCAACAACGCAGCACACCTCCAGCACTACAACTGGAGGGTCGGCTTAGAGTAAACAAGCTCCAAATCCTGTGGGATTTGGATCCACAACCTATTGTCTCAGAAGCAAGATTTCTACCAACTGAGCCAACCTGACACACAAATGTCAAATCAAAGCTGTAGGATAATCTTCTGTGATTAAGATAGAGAACGTGGAGTTCCATCTACTTTCTCCACACTGTGTGTTTTATATGGCATTATGCTAAAATTACATGTGCAGTTGATAAAGCACTCCATTCTGAATTTTTAAAAAATAAATTCCAAATTCACAAAAAAATTCCAATACAATCATTGGTTTGCAGCCTATTGACCAGATCGTGACTTTTTAAATATCTGCGGGAAATTTCCACACAGGTAAAGCATCAGTGAATATCACCTTACACTTCAGAAAAGATTTCATTTTTTAAAAAGTGGTGATCTGAAGCTAGCATATTAACATGCTATGTGGTTACTTTATCAAGCCAGTAATAAAAATAATCCTTGAATTTGATATAGCGCTTTTCACGTCTTCTAGACGTCTCAAAGTGCTTCACAGAATATACTGTAAAGTGAATGGACTGTATATTTGTGGGCGAAACGTGGTAGCCAATTGCGCACAGCTGTGTCCCACAAACAGTCGTGGATTGAAATGATCAATTTTATTATCATGGTTTTTTTGGAGGGATTATTAGGTGTGTGGAGTAAGAATATTTGCCCAAGATTTCACCCTGACCTGCCTGGATTGGAACACAAGTCTCACACTTGTAAAGCGAATGCTCTAACTGAGCTACAGGACACCAGTATTATTTTACACCAGTGACTGACAGTGGAACATAGCCAATCCAAAGTGTATATAGAAACAGATTTCCGACAGCAAGATTTGAGAGACAATTTACAGTTTGTACCTCTATTTCCAGCTAATGCAAATTGAATGGAATTCCCTCCTACTCCACAGAATGCGTCCACGATGATAACACCATGAAAGTGCGCATCGACACGATTGGCGATGTGCTCAGCGATCTTCTCTGGAGTGACAGAAAACCAGCCTTCTGCAAGACAAGATGTTCATGCTCGTTGGAATTTCTACTTAATTCGTAATCATTCAATTATTTTTTAAACATAAATTGGTCACAAAAACTGTAATCTGTAAAAATAATTCACAAACATTTACCCTGGTCGAGTTTGATTCCCTCATCGAAGCGAGAGAAAAGTCTATAACGCTGAGCCCAGTACTTGGTCAATTCTGGGACTGCTGCTATGTCTGATGGTATCTGATAAATTTTCTTCTTCCTCCTCCTCCTTTTGTTCTTTTTAAGGCGCTTTGTTCTTTCCACTGCAATTCACAAGAGCAGATTATGTTTTGGTAAGAATAGCTGGCCTTCTACCAACCCTAACAAAAATAAACAATTTATTCCGTAAGAAAAATGAAGCGTTCAATCTGAAAACAAGGTCACTGTTTCTTCAGTGTTTTACTTTGTGCCAGAGGACTGCCGGTGACAATCTGCTGGGTGGGACATGGGTTTCCATCAATGATCCCTCCCACAGACAGGCCCAGTTCTCAGTGGAAACCAGACAAATTCCACATGCAAGTGGGTAAAGGGGGGCATCTTACCCAAGGCCACATTCATCAGTGTGTGACATACCAACACTGGCAGCAAAATTAAGAGCTGGTCAGCTGCTTGCGATCTGGCACATAGCATGGGGCACGAATGAACAGGTGCAAAGGGAATTAAATTGACTTGGCAAAAATTACTCCCTATACTCCCATTTAAGAATTACAGTATTTGGCACAAACGTATGACATTTAGAATGCTTAAAATCTGAATCCGTAATCAAGGTCACATAAAGCAACTCAACAAACAATAGAGTTAGGTTATATTGATCAGAGTCAATATATCTGCAGTCATCAGATATGTTTGTTGGGAGGGGGAATGAAGCTCTTAAAACTTAGTTGAAACTGACTCCACCAAATTAGATGTCATAAACTAACAGCTTTGAACCTCAGTTAAATACATACATTCATGGACTTGCTCCGTTTGATCAGTGTCGGGAAGAAGAAAGTCTGGAATTTCAATAGGAAGCAGTTGTCTGCCATCAGAGTGGTCATGATGGTCTGTCACAAGGGTGGGTGAACTACCGAAATGACTTCTAGCAGGGGAGGGTGACGTCTCGCTCGGTTTGGGAAACTGTTCCTTTCTTTCTTCGGTGAAGATAGTTGAGTTGGAGGGAACATGCACAGTCATTGGAGTTCCAAGGATTTCTTCCCCAGCAAATGTTCCTATTTCTTG
Source organism: Hydrolagus colliei (assembly GCA_035084275.1). Classification (NCBI taxonomy): domain Eukaryota; kingdom Metazoa; phylum Chordata; class Chondrichthyes; order Chimaeriformes; family Chimaeridae; genus Hydrolagus; species Hydrolagus colliei. Next base: position 83,743,521 of record CM068743.1, read on the forward strand.
GGTGTCACGGTTAAGTTTTTCCCCTACAGTGGAATTGTCTGTATCACAACAATTGTGCAGGTTGGAGTCAGAGCACTTCTCAGAGGTGTGAGCCAAAAAGGGGTTTGTCTCTGCATTAACAGAGTCCTTTGAAGGCAAAACTACTCGTTTTAAGAAGTTTTGTACCTAAAATAATCAGAAGAATCAATAATCAACAACTTTAATAATATAGCTCACTGATAGCGCCATTTGCATTTATATGGCACCCCTCACATAAGAGTGCCAGCGCGCCTGACAGTAGCGGAGTATGACACACAGCCGTGGGAAGGAGAAGGGAAGGCGACCGTAGACAGGGTCGAATAGGAATGTCTTCAGGCGTGACCTAAGATGGAGAATGAAGGGGCAAGGTGGAGGAATCGAGAAAGAGTGTTTCGGAAGACCACCTGCTGCTATGGTTTGAGAAGCTGGAGAGGTAAAGTGGGGCATGATCATGGAAGGATTTAAAGGTGAGGGTATATAGCCATATACAGTATATATCCAGTGCCTTGGGATGTCCTTGGGATGTCTTCCTGAGGTGAAAGGCTCTATACAAGTGTGAATTTACTGTTGTTGTGTATACTGAGGATAAACTGTAATCCGCTATAACAGGGTTGATATATATTTTCCTGCCATTGCTATCAAAGAACATTATTATTGTGTAATTTAAGATATTAGTTTAGCTATACTATTATGTGCTATGGGGACCTATGCACTCCACAAGGTGGATGAGTGACTTCCCAGACTCTATGCCTATAGTAATCTTCCAGAGAGAGGACATATTTATTAAAAATAATAGTAAATCCCATTAGTTTGCACTAGATTTGGATCCACTGCCACGAGGGAAAGGCCACTGAAATCCCACTTGTTTAATTTATATTACCTTTATCACAGTTTTATTCTTCTTACAGCCCAGAACTTCTCCTTCTTCAGTAAAAAATATATGGTTATTTTTGGCATTTGCTGGTCGATGCATGTCAAGTTGTTTCAACTTCAGCTCTCTGTCCTTCTTATAATATCGTGCATGTCCATGACTAAAATTCGAAGATTCACACCTGAAACATTTTTTTTAAAAAGGCATATTTGAGTTATATAGTTGCTCAAATTTCAGAATCCTGTAGCTCAGTGGTTAGGGCACTCGCCTCGTACACGAGAGATCTGGGTTCGATTCTAGGCAGGACAAAACCTTGGGTGACATTCCTTACTCCACATGCCTGATCATAATCTCTCATGAAAAAACCCAATAAATAATGTACTGGTCCCTTCAATCTGTGACTATTTGTGGGTCACCGCCGTGCACAATTGGCTGCTGCGTTATGCCCACAAATATATAGTCAATTCACTTTACAGTATTGTTATAAAGTTCAGAGCCACGGAAACCAATTATGGCGTGACAAATCTTTCTTTAATAAAATGAATAGCACATACACAAATATAGCGTTACACTTGATAAACTACTATTAGGACTCACCTTGATTAGTAAAATGTCTGATTAATAATTGTAATAGCAATACATTACCCGGGCCAGACCCTTCTCTCCCCGGAGACAATCGGACTCCTTCCACGGCTATGACTGTGCTAAGCGCTGTATGGTATTGAGTATATGTATGCAATTTTAGCAAATCACAAGCATTTTGTTCTATTGGACCGTCCTCAGCTCTGATCGCGATACCCTCATGTATCTCTCATACTCAGTTCATAAGAGACTAAACAAAAAGGGCCCTCCCCTCCTCAAGGCCATCCTGTTTACCTAGTTTCAGCTCTTGCTAAATTCCATGCGGTGATTGCTTTCTGCAGCTCTTATTCTAGTTTATGCCGGATTTAACATCTTGTTTTTGAGCAGAGTTCTTACTCAAGCTACTTTCGCAAGGTCTATTGTCTGTAGCCCTGTCTCAAATCATGTTTGGGTGGTTAACCTCTTTCGACCTCTTCTAACAGTATGTTCTGCAAAGCTCCTAGAAGATGTGAAAAGCGCTCTATCAAATGCAAGGATTATTATTATATTTTCTCCAAGAGAAAAAAAACTCCCACAAGCTAAAACCACCATCAATGAACGCAGACCTGAATCTTTCCTACAGCTGTGTTCAGGTCCACTGTGTGTGTGTGTGTGTGTCCAATAGTGGATTTGTTGGATTAATAATTTTAATGAAGATAAAAAGTAGGAACAAACTTGAAATTAGAATATTTAACCAATTATAAGCAAACTTCACAATGCCGACAGAGCAGTTCAATTGCAGTGTAGGGCAACCCTGTTATAAGGTGGATTTGCTTATATTGCGTGTTCTGTGTACCAATCGGCTTCCTGTGTGCCGACAAATAGTGGATTTCCACGCCATCACCACCAACACTTCCTATGCATTATATGCAAAAAGCATCATAAAGGTCACGTCCCGCACATTGTACATGTACAATACGCACAACAGAAATCTGGCAAGAATGTGTGCAATTTGCTGTTATTTCAACTTCTTTATCATGCAGGACCTGAAAAATTGCACCCAACAACAACGGCTTCGATTTATATAGCACCCTCCACGCTGGACGGCGTCTCAGAGCGCTTCAAATCCAGACAACTGAGCTTTCATAACTGACTGTCCTGCATTATCTTTCCATCTAATACATTATTATTATTGTATCATGTACAGAACACCAACAAGCCAACTAGCTTTTTCGTGTGTAAAATATCTTATTTACCCCCCTTACATCTCCCTTCAACACATTACTCCCTTGACTGACAGGCAGCGCTGGAGACCCTGTCCTTGTTTGTGTTCCTCACCAAATGGATTCAAGGATGAGAATGAAGATGTTCAACATGATTGGGCTTCACATCTCATTCCTTTTCTAATATATTAAAGTTGCAACATGCAAGTGGGTGACCAATACTTCCTACTGAATAAGGCAATGTCAGACCCATAGTAAAATTTTACCTTTGGCCTGCATGATGTTTGAATCCCAGTAATGAACAGGCTTCTTCCACTGACACTGTTGGATTCTGCTCAGCATCCAATTCATGACTAAAATAAATATAGAAACAGACATATGAAAACATCTTGCAGTTATACTGCACCCTTCACACACGGTCATTTCCCAGAGTGCTATAAATGATTGAAAGGCAGAGAATCCAGAGAATTTATCACAAAAAATAAGACAGGAAATACAATGCAAGATCTGTTTTCGAAAATCCCCACTGAAACCTGCTTCAATGCAATGCTGGTTTAGGGAACACACAAGCACTGCAATGCACATACAGATATGCTTGTTCCAACATAGCATTCAGATTTTCACAGACAAATCACTTTGTAAACCCAATCCCATAACTGACATTGCAGCAAGACCAGTTTCAGGCTATGCACACAGCAACATAAACCAAGAGGCTAAAAAAAAATTGGGGGTTTTAAAAATGATAATTCCTTTTTGGGGGTGAAAATTGATTATTACCCCAAAAAATGCTGGTGTTAATTTGGAACACAATGACCCTTAATCATAAATTTAACAATAAGTTAACCTTCGTCGAACGCGACTTTCTCGATTGCGAATTCAACTATACGCAAAGAAAAAAATGCGTCACTTTTTTGCGTAATGTGCGTAAAACATGCATATGCACTGTGTGGCCCGGCGAACATGCGCACTCGAGAGGACGCCGGCCCCACGCAATGCACACTTGGGAGGATGCGGGCCAGCCCTTCTGCATGCGTACTTGGGAGGATGCCGCCAGCTGCTGCCTAAGTCCCATTAGCCGCCCCTCGCCATTTCTAGCTATTTTAACTGCAGCCCTTGTAACCATCATGGCAACCAAATGTACTAGTTATGAGAGCGGGGAGACTGGGGAGAGCGACGAGAGCAGGGAAAGTAACGAGAGCGGGGAGAGCAACAAGAACAGGGAAAGCGGCTTGTAGCCCACCTCAGTACTTACCTTGCATTGGTGCCTGGAGGCTTGAGGTGGGGAGCCTGTTGTTGGATTCCCCTAACCCACCTTTTCCCATTACTTGTTAAGCTTACTGAATGCGATTCTACTGAATTCGCAGTTTTCCAGGAATGTAATCCCCACGTTCGGCGAGGGTTAACTGTAATACTGCATTTGATATAGTACCTTTAATAATTCAGTATATTAATGACCATGCTAATTCACCCTCTTTCAATACCTCTACATTACCACAAATTTTTGTTTTGGTTAGTTGGGTGTCTGACACATGCAGAAGCCCATCCCAGTGCTTCAGTACATTCAAACCAAACATAATTCCATGTACCCTGCTACATCGTTCACTTGCACAACTTAAGAGTACAACTTCAAACATTGGAACAAATCATTTTGTTTTGCCATAGTGATGGCAAGCTTTTAGAATTACAGTACATTTAGACAAAGTAGAAGGCGACAAAGTGGCAGACAAAAACAAAAAGAGATACACACATTGGGGATAAGAGGTACAACAACAACAAAATTACTGTCAGCCACGTCCCAAAGCGCTGGACATCAGTGTTTTAGACCTGAGCTGGGGTTGGGATGGGGAGGGTGGAGGGAAAGGGGGGATTTGGGGTGACCGATGGGACTGTCAAAGCAGAGGATCTTCAGACGGGACTTGAAGGAGGCTAGGGAGGGGGCGAGGCGGAGGGACTGTGGGATGGAGTTCCAGAGGTTGGAGGCAGAGTGGCTGAAGGCTCGCCTGCTGATGGTGGGGGGGGGGGGGGGGAAGTCGGGGGACATGGAGCAGGCTGGAGCCTGCTGAGTGGAGGTAAGAGAGAGAGAGATTGTGCGCATGAGAGAGTGGAAAGTGATACAAGTGACAGTAACAGTATATCTTCTAATGGAATCATTCTTAGTTAGCAATTTAGTCAAGTTGTGTTTTGCCTGATGTTCAATAATCCATACTGTATATATTGAGGCCCAGTCCCAATAAATGTAGATAGTAAAAACAATAAATTTATTCACTTCAATTCAATTCACAACTGTTTGTGAGACATTGCTGTGCACGATTGGCTGCCATGTTTTGCCCACAAATTTACAGTCAATCACTTTACAGTTTATTCTATGAAGCGCTTTGAGAAATCTAGAAGATGTGAAAAGTGCTATATCAAACGCATTGATTATTATCATTATGATGTAATAAGCTCTCTACTGTAGAACAAACTAAGATTAAATATGATCTTGGTATTTTACCTTCGCTTCAACTTCACTGGTCTAGATTCTGGTGGATCGCGTTCTTCCTCATCTTCATGGCTCTGACTGATTCTTGGTGCAACATTATTCCCCAAAGCTTCACTTGGAACTTGTTGTGGAGCTGCAAGTAAAATCAAAACACATATCCATTTGATAACCTGCCATTCTACAAATATTAGAAAATAAGCGGTCAGAAAATTTACACTCAACCCACAAATCTGTTTCTTCCACAGACTATGAACAATTTGCCTCTTTAATTACACAATTTACTAAAAATCCATCCAGACATAACCCATTTGAGCTCATTATCAAATCTGAGCTGTTTCTAAATCAATATGACACCACCGAAGGTATATTGAGATGTTTACAACACTAACCTGACTGGACTGTGGAGGTTCCTCCACCAGATGCACATCTTTTACTGGTGCCTCCATCACAGGGCTCGGTCTGATCAGAAACACATACACCAGAACTTGCAGTATCTGCAGGCCTCTGGTACACACTGCACTCTGCACTCATTGAAGGATTGTCATCATTTCCTGAATCAAGGCTTATGTTATTGATCAGACTGACAATTTCCCCACCAACATTTTCTTTGCTGTTTCCAACTGCACTTCCTGCATTTGATACAAAGCCCAGTTCCTTCGTCGGTTCAGTGAAGTTTCCATCAGCAGAGTTTCCAGGTTCACCAAGGAACTCTTCTGATTTGAGTGCATTTACACAAGACACATCCATCTCTAGGTCACTGCACGTAGCATTGTTGCAGTCTACTGACCAGCCTTGGGAAACCCAGTACTGAAACTGCTCATGATAGATCCAGTACTGTTCACTATAATGCTGTTGCCACTGATCTTTAGTGTTGGGACAATCCCAAGGCACAGATATATCATCTATCCCTTCAGGGTGTTGGTCCAACCAGCTTTTCCACACAAGCCCCTCACCATATTGATCCCAATATTTTTCCCAATCTTCTGTTTGTTGTACCTGCAACACTGGTTCTCCTTCAGAGGAATGACTACAAGACTCAGTGTTTTTGAGTTTACATTCTTCAGTATTAACGAGTCTGCACTCCACATCAATGTCAGTTCCTTCTTGAGTCAACCTCACATCAGAGACATCTGGGAGAATATTCAGTGTTTCCCCTGGACTTTCCTTACATATATCGGGAACCTCTTCAGCACACCAGTAATTTGTTTTTTTCTTTTTCCTTTTTTCCTTTGAACAGCTGGTTACCTTGCAAAGAAAATTAACAAATGTTCACTTAGGAAGGAGAGTTCTTATTTTTGAATCCAAGGGCGGGCAGGGTAAAATAATGTTTATTACAACATTACATTTACAGAGCGCCTTTCATGTCGGGAGGACGTCCCAATCTGCAGCAGGAATATGGCAGTTAGTGTAATTTAGTGTAGTTACTGGTGCTGTAGATTGGTTTTATAAAGTTTAACCATTAAAATAAGCCATTTTAGCCACACTTCATCATAAGCATCCTGTACCACCTGTAGCGTTTAGTTTTTCCCTTACTTTCTATATTTGGTTGATTAAGTTGTAAAACACTTTTTGAAAGGTAACTTGTTAGGCGCACTTTTGAAAAAGAAAACAGAATCTACAGCAAACTATCTAGATGATAACTGATGATACTACCATAAGATCATGTTTATCTACAAGCAAATGAGCGCCTCCATTCCTCAAAGAAATTGGTGACCTCTCACTTTTTTTGGATTATAATTTGCACTTCATCACAAAATTCTGTATTGAATTTGTGAATTAAAAATGTACATATATGTATTTATAAATAAAATATACTAAAATTTACTCATAGGGTCTAAATTCAAAAATGTGTCCTACCATTGGCTTCTGATGGGTTGACCTTCCGAATTGGATGGGCAATCCCATGCTTGCCATTAGCTCAGCCTCAGAATCCATTTCACTTTCTTCCTGCATCTCGACAGTAGTAAGAGTGGATGCATCATTGGCATTTGAGTCTTCGTCACTCTTTCCTTCTTCCTTTTGTACATCTATGAAGAACAATCAGCGATCATAATTTTAAAAGATAATAATTCTCATTGCAATTTGGGATCTTGTTTCATTTTTTATCGTTTTAGTTAACTCACTAAAACGAGTTAATTCCAGTTAACAATTGTAGCCCATATCTCCAGCCCCCACCCTCCAGAATTATGTAAACCAGATACAGACAGATAACAGCATCTTAAGAGATGTTCAGAAATAAATACCTCGATAAAGTGCAAGGACAAAATTGTATTCTATTTTCACCAATAGAAATAAATCATCCAAACACAACTATCTGATGCCAGAAAAAGTAATATCTCTACTCTCCCCCTTCACTCACTGCTTGTTGCTTCAACTCATGGCTGAGTTTTGTCATCAACTATGCACATAACAAGTTGGAGCAATTGGTCAGAGATCGAAATCAGCAGTAGCCCTGCAAGCCCAAACATTACATGCTGAACAACAAAACATTATCCTCTGTAACTTTAGGATCCTAATGATGTGTGCTTTTCAGTTGGCCATTTTCAATACCATGTCTTCTATATACATGACCCAGCACACAACGGTTATGACTTAAAAGAAGTTAACTTTGTTCTAAAATAACAGAACAACATCATAAGTCACAAATATCTGGCAAGAGCTTTAAGGCAATTCATCAATCTTCCGGTTCTGTGATCAAGGTATGGTTGTCATCATTTTTGGCACCATAACTGTTGTGTTCAAGTTACTGTTTTCAATTTATATCAGGCAGTTATTAACTTTTCTTTTTGAAATTATCATCTTGTTTTTAAAGTATTTTCTCTCCTTCCCCTTTGATAGTTGCTTGAAACGCCATTCCCTGGAAAGATGCCTACTAACTCCGCTTTCTCACCAGGAGATGAAAGGTTCAAAGGGACCTTACACTCATGGAGCCCTGCCTCCCCCCTATTCATAACAACAACTTGCATTTATATAGCATCCTTCATGCGGAGTAGCATCTCGAAGAGCTTTCATTACCGCAAGGCTGAGAATAGAATGTCTACATATGCAGAATTAGGGGGTGAATACTCACCAAACAGTCACAATGCAACTTTCATTTGAACCTCTATCGTCAAAATAAGAAAATTTGAGGTACAGTGACTGTTGTTATATAGGAAAATTTGAGATAATGGACGAGGGCTCCCTCTACCTCATCCTCCTTGACCTCTCTGCTGCCTTCGCTACCCTTGACCACTCTATCCTCCTCCACCCCCTCTCCTCTCACCATTTCCTTCACGGTTCTGTCCTTGAATGGTTCAGATCCTATCTCTCACACCATCTCTTCAACCAGTTTCTCCTTGATTCCAGGACCACTGCTTAGACATCAAGTCCTGGATGAGAGCCAACCTTCTATAGTTGAACTTCAATAAGACCAAAGCCCTTCTGATTGGCTCCCATCAGGAACTCCACACCTCAAATGCTGACAGCATCATCATCCAAGGATGGACACTCCACCAGTCCAGAACCTTGGCATCTTGTTTGATCCTCAACTAGCCTTTGCACCCCACATCCGTGCCATGACCTGCTCTGCCTTCCCCCACCTCCGCAACATCACCTGGCTCCGCCATTGTCTCACCTTCCACCTTCCCTGATCCCTAGCTCAGGTCTGAAACACTGATTGTCCAGAGCCTTGGGACATCCTCCCATTGTGAAAGACACCACACAAATGTGAGTTTGTTGTAGTTGTTAACACCTTCACCCCCAGCTCGGGTCCAAAACATTGATTCTCCAACACCTTGGGACGTCTTCCAGATATGAAAGGAGCTTTACAAATGTCATTTTGTGATTATTGTTGTAGAACATTCAGTCAGTTTAACATCTTTCCTGAACAATGTCACCTACAACAATGTAGTGTTTCCTTCGCACTGAACTGTAGTAGCAGTTTAGATTTGATTCAAGTCATCACGTAGTGCCTTGTATAATCTTCTATCCAGAAGAGCACACAATCCCAGCTATAATAATCGTTGCATTTGATGTAGCGCTTTTCACGTCTTCTAGATGTCTCGAAGCGCTTCACGGAATATACTGTAAAGTGAATTGACTATATATATGTGAGCGAAACGTGGCAGCCAATTGCGCACAGCAGTGTCCCATAAACAGTCATCAATTTAAATGACCAATTAATTATTGTTTTTTTTTGGAAGGATTATTATTTGGTGTGTGGAGTAAGGAAACTTGCCCAAGGTTTCGCCCTGCCTGTAACTGAATGCAGGTCTCTTGCTTGTAAGGCTCTAACCATTGAGCTACAGGACTCCACATTAAACAAAACACATCATCACACAAAGTCCATATTTATTTTATAGTTTGGATTGATTTTGTAATTGAATACTAAATTGACAAACTCAAAAGAAATCATAGCATTAATGTCCCTTCTTTACTGAATTTCCATAAGATCTGTTTTGCATCAAAGCAAACAATTAATTGGTTTCCTAATGTGCTTTGGGGTAACTAAAGTGACATATAAGAAGAGCATATGGCTTGTCTTGCAGTATTACCTGCAGATGAGTATGAATACTCCCACAATTTGCTCAACAACAACAAAATTACAATTGTAGAGCACCTTTCACTTCAGGAGGTTGGATCAAGGCATTGCTTAGCCATTTATGGATCGGTTAGCTGCATATTTGGAATATATTCAAGAGAAATTATTGTTGTTGTATGCCAAAGTGGTATATTTGTTCCAAGGCAGAACATGTCAAGGGCCTAATAGATTGGGCCATTCACTCAACCTAGCCAAGCACTTTATATACTGTATACGCACTTATATGATTCACACATAAAATACAGTCACAGAATCCAGTCTTGATGGATGCAAAAAGAATACACATTTTCCAATATGAGTGCATTCTTGCATCATGAAACATATTTACGGAATCAGCTCACTGTATGAACTCCTCACATTTTTTACACCTACCTGCACAATACATAATATATATATATAGATTATATATATCAGTATATGTACACACACATATTATATGTAAAAAAAACTAAATCTTGATGTGCTTATGATGTGTGCACAGGAAAGGTGAATTAAAAAAGTTAACTTAGACAAATAACACGACTATAACTTTCAACCAAACCAAACAACCAAATATTGTACCTCCTTCATCATCATCTTCATCATAGGTTATTCCTTTCAATCCCAGACGGTAAAGATCCCGGTCACTGCCATAAATTCAATAGGAGAATTTATATATTTATATACATGTACACACACACACACAATGCAGACAGATGTTTGGGATGTAATCATTGTTTCAGCATGTATCCAATTAATTCTACTGTAAATTTAATTTATTGTTATTCATCTTCAATGGTGGACAGTTAATATTACTACACCAAATCCTGCTACAGTAGGTTTTGTTGGTCAGCTGCATGACTGACACTTGGAAACTCAACCCCACGCTCAACAGCAAATTACATTTGTAGAACTAAACCAAAATCTAAACCAAAATCGTAAGGGTTCCAGTACAGTAGAAACCCATGATACAACAAGACCAATAAAATTACATTTATAGAGCGCCTTTCACGTCAGGAGGACGTCCCAAAGCGCTGAACAATCAGGTCGGGGACCCGAGGAAAAGTCGGGGTAGGGGGAAGGGGAAGGAGAGTAGGAGAGGTGGAAGAGTTATGATAAAGCACTTTGTTGGAACCCAAGATTGAGTATCACATGTTTGGGACGTCCTTCTGACATGAAAGGCACTATACAGTACAAACGTAATTTTGTTGTTGTTTGGGATGGGAATCCTGACGTGCTAAACAACATCACTAAATTGTATGCAGAAAGTCGGGAAAATTGAAATCAATTATTTTTCTTGCTACAAAATGCCAGCTGGCCTCTGAGCTCAATCCCTCTGTCTTGCTCCTACATGCTGGTCTTCAAATCATATCTAAAGACACATAACAAGTTACATTTATATTGCACCCCTCACGAGGAGGAGCAGCGCCCCAGAGAGCTTGACAATGGTGGAGAACAACGCTGAGCATTTCTTCTTTGACCACAGCTGTGATTACCTCCACACTCTCCTCAGCTCAGTGTCACTCTCTGAGATGCCACCCCATGTGAAAGGTGCTACATAAATGTGATTTCTTGTTGCTCACTAAAATAGCTGACTTCCAGTTCCTCCACTCGCCGCCTCCTCCTGCACCCACATCCATCCCCCTCCCTCCTCCTCCTCCTCCATCCCCCTCCCTCCTCCTAATCCACCCACCCCCTCCCCCTCCCTCAATCCACCTCCTCCACCATCTCCACCCACTCCTCCAACCACCCCCTCTCCCTCTTTCTCCACCCCCTCCCTCTTCTCTCCCCCCCCCCCTCCCTCTTTCTCCCCCCCCCCCCTCCCTCTTTCTCCCCCCCTCCCCCCCCCCTCCCTCCCCCCCCCCTCCCTCCCTCCCCCCCCCCTCCCTCCCTCTTTCTCCCCCCCCCCCTCCCCCCCCCCCTCCTCCCCCCTCCCCCCCCCCCTCCCTCCCCCCCCCCCCCCTCCCTCCCCCCCCCCCTCCCTCCCCCCCCCCCCTCCCTCCCCCTTTCTCCCCCCCTCCCCCCCCCCCCCTCCCCCCCCTACCCCCCTCCCCCCCTCTCCCTCCCCCACCCCCGTTGCCCAACACTATGACAGAAGCAAGAAGACCACAAAACGAGAGACTTACTGTACAAACGCCCTGGTGCACAGACACCGAATCTTCTCTGCTTCTCCGAGGCCTTTAACGAAAAGGAAGATGTTGGCCACGCTTTGACACATGTTACACATGTGACTCACTCTCTCCCCTGACTGACACTGACTGTCTGTCTGTGTATTTGCTGAGCTGTGGGTGGGGGGGGGGGGGGGGGGCGGGAAAGGGGCGGAATGAGGGCGCATGCGCTTCCGTACCTTCTTCCGGTCAGTGAGGTCGAAACGTCCCTATCGCGCTAATACGCCTGCGCGGCGCCCTCATTGGCCGGAAGCGGGTGGGTGAGCTGGCCAGGCAGGCGGGCTGGCGGCCAGTGAGGGCGGGCGCCGGGAGCCGGGGGAATGAGGCCGCCGAGCTGGCGTCAAATCACTACCCGAGAGCACACGCCGACAGGTAGGAGCCGTTTACTGCTCACATGTCATCCCGAGAGCCCGAGCCGAAAGGCCGAAAATTAGGGTCTGGGGCGGCGGCGGGGTCTCCGGTCACCAGCCCGGGGCTAGAGCCCGAGGGGCGGTTGCCGGCGCGGGAGGGAGGGAGGAATCGCTGTCGTTACCGCCCTGACCTGCGCCGCCAGTGACCCCCCCCCCTCTCGGGCTCAGCCGCCGCCTGTTGCTGTTTGTCTGCAGTCAGAGGTCACGCCGCCAGCTCTCTCTCTCTCTGTCCTCTTTAACTTTAATAATACATTTGATGATAATGACTCCCGAATGAAGTTGATTGCTGAGGTTACTGCAGCTCGCCTGTGTACAGCCCCCGTCCCATGGGGGCGGCTGCTCCGAGCACTTAACAGTGGTGGAGGTTGATGCCACATTGGGGGTGAAAGGGGAGGTGACGGTGGGCACGGTCAGAGTGGAATGCCCTTCCGTGCAATGGGAAGACAGCAAAGAGGAGGCGAGGCAAAGGGATTCGGGCAGGGAGTTCGAGACTCGGACATAGTGGTTAAAAGCTTGGCACACGTGTAAGCACATGATATGTAACCAGACTGATAAACAAGGGCGTTAAATGGAGGTACAGAACAGACATACCTGAGACTGGCCTTCTGTGTAATGGGGGCTGGAAGAGGAATGGGGTGTGAGCAGGTTGGAGTGGTAGGGAAATACCGGGCCGTGAGGTGATTTCTAAATGATTATGAGGATCTTGAAATCCGCTCTGTTCGGCAGCATGGGGGTGAGGATTGGGGATGGGTGAGGGTTCGGACAGCGGAGTTTTAGATGTGTTGGATTTTGTGAATAGTGGAGCTGGAGAGGCTGACGCTTTGAAGATGGTGAGGCTTGAAGTGCTGCAAGAATGCCTGAAAGCATGGTGATGGATTTCCGCATGTCACAAACTTAGATGACCACAAAAGATATGCATTGCCGTGACATTTCCAAGTACTGTAGGTCAATTGGAGGTAATATAAACAGTATATCATGTACCGCTTTGATTTATTTAGTGTTGAACTTTGGAACTGGCTAAAATGGATAAAAACCCCAGGAGTTATCTTCCAGGTTTTCTAAACAAAAATCTGCTGCGAGTTTAAAAGACGACAGTCAAATAAGTCTGAGTTTCGGCTTGGCTACAGAAATGCACAATTGGCATTAATGAATCCATTCTCCAAAAATATATTGTTAAACATTTCTCTAAAAATACATTTTTAAACATTTATGCAGCCCGTTTGTGCCAACTCGATCACTTGTGGATATGCCTTAATGAGGAGGAATGGTGTTAAAGTGTGGAACAAAAGGTAAATGATCATTTCTAACTAGTAATATTTGTTACTTTTGTGAAGTTACAAAATGTAAATAATTGGTGGAAGTTATTTGTATTTCTACACAATAAGATCACATATTCTGGTGTGCAGACTTTGCTTAAGCTTCCTACCCAGTTGAAATTGAGTTGTTGAGGATGAACTAGATTTGTAGAATGATTTACAAACCAAGCAATGTTAAAGATCTGTTGGTGGATGGCAATTCCTTAAATTCCTCTGCTAGAATTTACAAGAATGGGGATTGGTAAAGCTAATTTGTTGCCAGTTTTTCACTGTGCCCACCACCACATAACCAGTTCTAGCTGAGTGAGAGTCTCAGAAATGTGTGACCAGCTTTTTAAAAGTAATTCTATGCATTGAAAAACAGTGTAGAAAATATTAACATTAGTTACAACTTGCAGTCCTGCAGTTGCCGTTCATGTCGAGTAGTATCTCGCAACATAAAATAATTCAATTGATTATTCCAGTGATACCCTTAAATAAGCAAATTATTTAGCCTACAAAATATACAGTCACTATACTTTACATTATATTCTGTAAAGCACTTTAAAACATCTTGAAGATGTGATAAGGCACTATATCAAATGCAAGGATTATTATTATGCCTTAGCAACTGTCCAGTCTGTATGTCTGATAATGGGTGAAGTAAAGCATGTAAAGTATCACCATAAATCTAGATATTTTTGGTAAAAATTGGTGTAAGAAAATTGAAATTCAAAGCTGTCAATACAAGGAGAAATACATCCTTTACAATGATGAAGAGAAATCATTGGATTTCTCTATGGATACGTTTGCTTTTACCCATGATCCAATAGAATTATGGAACAGGCCTGAGGGGCTGAATGGTCCCTCGCATTCCCATACATAAGGCTGATGCATCAAAATGGGTCACATATTTAAATCACTGCAGTCGAGTGATGTAGAACAAGTTTGTTGATATGTTGAATTTTGTTGTTTGTAATTCATTCTGAAGAACACATGATTAGAATCTGATTTTTGATTAATATGTACAGTATCTCAAAATCTGCTATGCTATACTTCTCCTCTCACCTCAACCTTCATAGTGCTGTCCTATTTCTCATGCCGTCTTCACTTCATCTCCATATACAGCTTCTCCTCTAGCCCCCTTGTGTGCCGTTCCTCGGGACTCTGTCCTTGGTCCCCTCCTCTTCAATTTCTGTATGTTCCCTCTCGGTGACATCATCTGCAGACATGGGGTCAGTTTCCATGTGCAAGTGGATGACACCTAACCCCTTTTGCAGTGCCTTTGGCGACACTCCTACCGTACCTGCCCTCCCCGATGCCAACCACCAGCTCGGTTCCAAATCCTTTACTGTCCAGCGCCTTGGGACTTGTCCAGTCCCCCTGCCTCGGCTCCTCCCTGGCTTCCTTCAAGTCTGCCTCAATACCCTCCCCTTCAATGGTCCCATTGGTCACCCTAAATCCCCCACCTTTCCTCCACCCTCCCCGTCTTCGACCCCAGTTCGGGTCTGAAACCGTGAAAGGTGCTATACAAGTATAATTTTGTAGTTGTTATTTTTGTTGGGAGTTTCCTCCCCCCGACATGAAAGACACTGTACAGATCTAATTTTGTATTGTAGGAAGACTGCATTATTTTATGTAAGTGTACAGTTTTAGATAACAGTATGATTGTTTTCTATAGCAGCTCATTTTATGTTAGTATTTTCTGGAGCCATTGTCTTAAAGTACAGTAAATTCATTGATCAACTACTTAGAGTTGCCTACAGTTTATCAGTAACTGGCATTTTTCAAATGTCAAATCTATTGCTGAAAACTGTTGCATTACTTTTCAATGTAGGTTTAAATTTGACTCGAGGCCAGTGGTTTAGTCTGCAACACGTAGGTAAAACTGGCATAGAAGTAGCAGAAGAACATTGACAATCATCATACAGTAATAATAAATACAGTTGTTGCATTTGATATAGCACTTTTCATGTTTTATACACATCTTAAAGCGCGTCAGAGAATATACTGTGAATTGGCTGTATATTTGTGGGCAAAATGCGACAACAATTGCACACAGCAGTGTCCCACAAACAGTCTTGGATTGAGTGACCATATCGTTTTTTGGGGATGGATGGATTATTATTAGACATGTGGAATAAGGAAACTTGCCCAAGATTTCGCCCTGCCGGAAATCAAACTTGGGTCTCTCACTTGTGAGGCGAGTGCTCTGATCACTGATGTACAGGAGTCCACAAATCATCAAGAAGTCATGAATGCTTTAAGGTTCTAAGTATTTCTTCCTTAAATTTTCTGTCTTTCTCTCCCGCATAAAAATAATAATGTAGAAAGTGGGCGTAAAACATTGCTGCGAACCTATTTCTAGTTTGTGTTTATTTCGCTCTCTGGAACTCTATCCCAGAGTTCCTCTGATTCTTCCTCACTTCTTCCTTCTTCCTCACTTCTTTCAAGGTCCATCTGTGATCGCAGCTTCAGTCATTTCTCTTACCCACCTCTCTTAGCTCCTACCGAGTGATCGGATGCCAAGGCAGCACTGTCAAGTTGTTTGGGATGTCCTCCTAATATGAAACATACTACATAAATGTAAAATTGCATTGTATGAATGTACTTTATGATGGTATAATACACAATAATAAAATGTTTAGTGATTATCAATGTATAATTACAATCCAAATTATAATATGCTTAAAGATAAACCCAGTTCTGTCTGAAGTTGTTTTAAACTTGACTGCCAATCTTTCTTCAAGGTGAATTCGAGTTCTGTTGAGATGATCCAAACTTTTTTTTCCTACAGTTTCACAACAACTCCATTGTTGTCTTGAGAGAGACTACGCTTATGCCTGCTGCAATGATCCCCCAAATCTTTGTACTGTGTGCTGGTGTTTGATGATGATTGTTCAATATGGCTGACGAATCCTATGAGGAAGGACAAAACTGTGGCACTTTTCTGTCTTACGTGATTGACATGTTGGAAAAATGGACAGGGCTGGAAATCCTGGAAGGCTCCTTAAACTACCTGGACTACCTCCTGTGGGTCTTCACTCCACTCGTCATAGTGTTTATTCTACCCTTGTTTATTGTTCTGTTCCTCTATCTATCGATTCTTTTCCTACATGTGTACAAAAGAAAGAAGGAACTGAAAGAAGCTTATTCAATTAATTTTTGGGACGGTGCTAGGAAGACCTTGGCAACTCTGTGGGATGGACATGCAACAATATGGCATGGTAAAAACATTTTCATTTTTAAAGTAGATGGTGTAGGCATTCCACATGTCCTAACATGTTTTAACGTGAGTTTTCAATGACGTTCATTTTTGTAAACTGTACATTGCCACTTGTCATAAATAATAGTGGCACAGGTTTTGAAGTTGCATGTAGTTTTGAAGACGGTTGGGCCTAGAAGGAAAATTTTATATTTTAAGCCTCAGAAGAATCACCTTTAAATTATCAGTTTTTAAAGTTGTGGTAAAGATAATGGTGTACAAGAAAATTCTAATCCATCTTGAAATGTTCATGCAGACACTGAAATGTTAAGCAATACTGAAATGCAGTAAATGTATTCCTTCGTTGCTCCTCATGATGTTTTTTTTCTTGTTTATAGACTACTCTTTGAAAATGCATTAACTTTAAAAATCTTTATATTGCCTTAAATACAGAATAATACCGCATATCTCCCGCGTATAAGGCGCACCCGCGTATAAGGCGCACCCCACGTTTTTGACCTTTTCTTGGTGAAAAAAAACGGAAGCATTTTCAATGATATTGCCGGCAGAAGGGAGGAGAGACAGGAGAGACAGGTAGGTAGGGAGAGAGGCAGGCACGCAGGCAGGGAGGGAGGGAGGGAGAGCGGCAGCCTGGGAGAGAGAGAGGCAGGCAGGCATGCAGGCAGGGAGGGAGGGAGGGAGAGCGGCAGCCTGGGAGAGAGAGAGGCAGGCAGGCATGCAGGCAGGGAGGGAGGGAGGGAGGGAGGGAGGGAGGGAGAGCGGCAGGTCGGCAGCCCAGGAGGGAGGGAGGGAGAGCGGCAGGTTGGCAGCCCGGGAGAGAGAGAGGGAGAGAGGCAGGCCGGCAGCCCGGGAGGGAGAGAGGGAGAGCGGCAGCCCAGGAGAGAGAGAGGGAGAGCGGCAGGCCAGCAGGTCGGGAGAGAGAGAGGCAGGTCGGCAGCCCGGGAGAGAGAGAGGGAGAGAGGCAGGTCGGCAGCCCGGGAGAGAGAGAGGGAGAGCGGCAGGCCGGCAGCCCGAGAGGGAGACCGGCAGGCCGGCAGCCCGGGAGAGAGAGAAGGAGAGCGGCAGCCCGGGAGAGAGAGAGAGAGGGAGGGAGGGAGGGAGAGCGGCAGGGAGGGAGGGAGGCAGACTGGGTTCGGCAGAAGGTAAGCACAGCACTGAAGTCCGCTGCCCTGGCGGCCGAGGCCGAAGCCCCGTCACCCGCTCCTCCCAACCCCCGCCGGACACTGACCAAACCCCGGCTGACAGCGCGCCGGCCGCCCCTCCTGTTTACTGTATCTCCGAGGCTCAAAATTGCTTGTACCTGCGTATAGGGCGCACCCCCCACTTTTGAGATCTTCCGACCTGAAAAAAAGTGCGCCTTATACGCGGAGATATACGGTAGTTGCTTTTCAAAAAGCAGTTAATCATGTCTGACAAGTCCAAATATGCAAAGGAGTTATATCTAAATCTACTCTGATCACATCTACCAAAGGTTTATTTTTTTCGCCGCATATGTTATGTG
The DNA here is from genome assembly GCA_035084275.1 of Hydrolagus colliei. NCBI lineage: Eukaryota > Metazoa > Chordata > Chondrichthyes > Chimaeriformes > Chimaeridae > Hydrolagus > Hydrolagus colliei. The sequence goes on from CM068743.1 coordinate 83,761,834, forward strand.
ATATTCCTGGCATAGTTGTAACAGGTAAGTTATTATGTGTATTGTGATTGCAGGTTCTTGGAATAGTAGCACCTCTTGGATTACTTTTGAGTATAGGAAGCTTGAATTTTGGAGATCTGTGATCAAATGGCTGCCATGTTTTACCAATAAATATACAGTCAATTCACTTTACAGTATATTCTATGAAGCACATTCAAATTTATCAAAGGCGTAATAAGGTGCTTTGTCAAATGCAAGAATTATTATTATCATTAACGAGGGCTGAATATGGTGATCACACATAAACAATGCACTTATATAGTGCCCCCCACCCAGGGTGTTGTCACAGAGCGCTTCACAGTGGCAGAGCCTGAGAAAGCTCCCCTGCATGGAAGACGCTATATAAGTTTGAGTCACATGAGTCTGAAAACAAAAGGCTCAATTACTTATTTTGTGTTTTAGTGTTTATGTAGTGGTGAGGGAAACATCACTTAGATACTGGACCAAAACAAAACTGCAGAAATATTTTCCAAAAGTTTCAGGGAGATTTTCAAATTTTTTGCACCAGATTGATTGTTGCTATTGAGGAACATTTTACTGCCAACCTACATTTTTTTTCACTTTATTGATTTAAAAATGAAACACTAGGAAGTGACACATTAGATTGGTGCACAAATATATATTAATTAAGTAAATTGGGCATGTTCATGCTGGAAAAGAGAAGATTGAGAGGCGAAATGATTGCTTTCTTTTTAAGATTCTGAAAGGGTAAGACAATATAGATTGTCCAGAGTAGTAGAACAAGATGACACGGCCTGCGATTAAAGAGGGGGAAATTCAGAACAAATCTATGCAAATGTTATTTCCGTGAGCAAATGGTGAACAGGCTCCCCAGGGAGATGCAGGAAGTGTTCATTCTTTCAGACACAGATTGGATCATTTTCTTTTAGGAAACAACATTATGGGATATAGTGCACGAATAGTTTGGGATATATGTTCCTAAGATCTACAGGAACCACCTCAAATTTGCACAGCGCCTTTCACATCGGGAGGACACTACAGGAGCTCTCTGGGCCAGGCACCGCACAGAGAAACAGAGACTCAAACCAAGAAAGACACACACACACACACAAACACAGGCAGAAAGAGACATATTCACATAGAGAGACTCACAAACAGAGAGAGAGACACAAACACATACAAATGCTTAAGAGAGAGTGACCATCACATAACGGGACAATGACACTCAAACACATAGTGAAAGAGACACACAACAACAAAATTACATTTGTAGAGTGCCATTTAACGTCAAGAGGATGTCTCAGGGCACTGGACATATAGTATTCGTTACCCAAGCTGGGGGTAGGGATTGGGGAGAATGGTGAGGAAGGTGAAGGGCAGGGGGAGGTTAATCAAAAGCACGGTCAAAGAGGAGGGCCTTGAGGTGAGTCTTGTAGGAGGTGAGAGATGGGATGAGGCAGAGGGACTGCAGGATGGAGTTCCAGAGCGTGGTGGCAGAATGGCTGAAGTCCTGACTGCCAATGGAGACGTGAAGCAGGCCAGAGCCTGCGGCAGAGTTGGTAGAAGGTTGCAGAGGTAATGAGAGTGAGGTCATGGAGGGCTTTGAGATCTCTGTTTGTGAGTGTCTGTGTGAGTGTGTGCTTCTCACACAGACGCTCACAAATGCACACTCGCATAGACATTCATAAACATAGAGAGAAAAGGAGAGATAGACACCCTGATGCTCAGGCTGCCGCACATTCCCGTTCCTGAAAAAAAGCTCTGAATAAAGTATTAATATCCATATTTTTCCATTTATGAGAAACCTTCTCAGTGAATTTGAAACGTTTAACCTTGTCTCAATGAGAATGGAATCTTAACAGTCCTTCTGAATGGGAAAGCAAACTTGCTGTGTTTTCTCCATTAACCTTGGTTGGGTGTGTATTTTTTTAAAACTGTTTGCGGAGAAGTTATTCTGCAGCATTGTAATTGTTTGTAAACAGTATCACTTTTTTATTTGCTGAAATGAAAATTCTTAAAATGTCACAATGTATTTTACGTAGATTCAAGGTCATATAGGCCTACTCCCTGCAGTGTACAGATATTGATTTGTGAGCAGACGGATTTGGCTGAAAGTACTGGAAGATGCCAGTTGTACTATCTAGTTCTATTTTTACAGAGAATCCAGAAATCGGGTTTCAAAAGATTATCTAAAAGTTGTATTTAAACATGTTAATCTGAATGTATTGAACCATTGCGTAGTGTGGTGGAACAGGTAAACCCACATTAAAATACTTGTTAATTCTGTGTTTGGGATGCATGATTGACAGAGCTTGGCCCCCATTCTCCTTTTGAAACTCTTGGCCCATTCATCCAGCAGTGATGTGATTGTTTCTTCAATGATGTTAGAGTAAAACTTATTTTTTTAATGTTCCGTACTAAAACGAGGTGTTTACATGAACAACCAAATTACACTTGTATAGCGCCTTTCATATCAGGAGGGGCTCTGAGAGCACGTTATTCCTAATTTATATTGTTAAATTTGTTCCCAGCAGAATAAACACTACAGGAGTGCATAAACTGTCAAACCTGTTAAAGCAACCACCTTTATTCAACAACTGTCTCTATTCAGCAACCACCTGCTGTCAACAACAGTCCCTGGAACAGTCCCGAACAATTTTCCATAACAAACCACCTCTAATTGGCAAACGCCTGCATTAACACAACCAGTGGCTACCCTTTGTTTCAAGCCATTTTGGTGTTCAGAATTTTCATCAGCATCTTCACATTAAGTCAATTTAAATGTACCTACTATATTGGTAATGCATTACCAATTTCTGCAGTTATGCATGTAGACTCCCACTAGACTCTTACTGATGGCTTTATTCTCTTCGCCATTGAGCACAAGAGTAATTAATAATAATCTTTCATTTGATATAGCCCCTTATCATGCCTTCCAGATGTCTCAAAGCCCTTCACAGAATGTATTGTAAAGTAAATTGACTGTATTTTGTGGACAAAACGTGGCAGCCAATTGCGCAAAGCACTGTCCGACAAACAGTCGTGGATTGAAATGGCCAGTTCTTGTTTTTTTGAGCGATTATTATCAGGCATGTGGAGTAGGGAAACTTGCCCAAGGTTTCACTCTACCTGGAATTGAACCCAAGTCCCTCGCTTGCAAGGCAGGTCCTCTAACTACTGAGCTACAGGAATCCATTTCATAATTGATATAAATTTATAATTGATGTAGAATATTAAATTTTCAACTCAATTGAGTCTTATTTTATGAAAGATTATCACAAGAACTCAGTGTACTTCTAAAGACTTTCTTAAAATGCAAATCTGTTTTTAATAAAGTAAAAGCACGCACAGAACACTATTCTCCCTTCTCATTGTGCTAGCTGCCAGGAATGAGACTGTTAATGGTGGGTTTTCTAGTACAACCAAATGATTATTAAAATCCTAATGTAGCCCAGAACTGCAAAATATGGGTTAGAATTAACACTAGCAAGGATTGAGATTATGTTGGCAATTTTGTGTTAATACAGTAAAACCTTCATTATCTGGCATGCTCGGGATCTGCCCCGGTGCCGGTTAGTCAAATATGCCGCATATTCAAGCGACAAGTTGCCGAAAATCCTACACAATTTTAAATTTTTTTTAAAACATACCATATTAATATTAGACTAAATAATAACAGAATATTGTATGGATACTTACCATTAAAGCATTCCAACACACTCAGTATAATGATCGGTAAAAAAGCATTCGTGTTCGGTAAGTTTAATAAATGCGCATGGGCAAAGTGAGCATACCACGAGTGTCCCGCATTTCCCATTACAATTGGGAGATACCAGTTGGTTGAGTATGCCAGTTGATTGGGTACCCGTTTTACTGTAGTCTTATTTTTTAATTAGAAACTATTTGAACTAATCTCAGGGGTTCAGGGTTAGCATCAGTATTGTTGTGAAGTTAGGTTAAGAGGGAAGGTTATTTCAGCGCCTGCAAATCTTTCTCATCTTCTTCATAAGCAAGATCTGTTTCACTGTAACATTGTGACTAAATCTCATGTCACCTGTCCACGAGCCTCTGTGATTTTTCTCTTTCCTGCAAAGCTTCACTTTAAAATTACATAAACTACGACAAATCTGTGTTCTGATTAGGCAACGAAGTTCCTGCGTTGTTGAATGGTAGTGAGAGATCAATAAAATGCTTGTACTGATTTAATTGAAACTTGTAAAATATTCTGGAACAGTTTGCATTGATTGGAAGATCACAAACGTAACACCACTATTTAAGAAGGGTGGGAGAAAGAAGATGGGGAACTATAGATCAGTTAGTTTGACATCAGTGATAGAGAAAATTCTAAAATCCTTGATTAAGGAAGTCATAGTGGGGTATTTAGAAGACCATAACATGATTAGGCAGAGTCAACATGGCTTTACAAAGGGGAAGTCATGCTTAACAAATCTTTTAGAGTTTTATGAGGATGTAACTAGCAGGTCAGATAGGGGGGAACCAGTAGATGTAGTGTATTTAGATTTTCAGAAGGCATTCAACAAGGTGCCACATAAAAGGCTGATACACAAGATTAGGGCCCATGGAATTAAAGGCGATATATTAGCATGGATTGAAGAATGGCTAACGGGAAGAAAACAGAGAGTAGGGAATAAACAGGTCCTTCTCAGATTGGCAGGGATGTGACTGGGGGAGTGCCACAAGGATCAAACTACAGTATTTACAATCTATATCAATGAACTAGACAAGGACATAGAACCTAAAATATCTAAATTCACGGATGATACGAAGCTAGATGGGAGAGTAAGGTCCAAGGATGACACAAAAATAATGCAACGGGGTATAGATAGGCTAGGTGAGTGGGCAAGAAGGTGGCAGGTGGAATATAATGTGGAGAAGTGTGAAGTTATTCACCTAGGTAGTAAAAAACAGAAAAGCGGATTATTTTCTAGGAAGGGAGAGACTAGATAGTGTTAGTGTTCAGAGGCATTTGGGTGTCCTTATACACCAGTCGCAAAAAAGTTAGTATGCAGGTACAGCAAGCAGCAAGGAAAGATAATGGCATGTTGGCGTTCATTACAAAAGGGATAGTATATAAGAGTAGGGAAGTCTTGCTGCAACTGTATAGGGCCTTGGTGAGATCGCACCTAGAATATTGTGTGCAGTTTTGGTCTCCTTATTAAAGAAAGGACATACTTGCTTTAGAGGGGGTGCAACGTAGATTCACTAGGTTGGTTCCTGGTATGAGGGGGTTGAGCTACGAGGATACATTGAGTAAACTATACCTACATTCTCTAGAATATTGAAGAATTAGAGGTGATCTTATAGAAACCTATATTATTAAGGGACATGACAGAGTAGACAGTGGGAGACTATTTCCCCTGGTGGGAGAAACTATAACTAGGGGTCACAGTTTTAAGATTAGGGGTCAGCCTTTTCACTCAGATTTGAGGAAACACTTCTTCACTCAGAGGGTAGTGAATTTATACGCGATACGTGACCTATTATCCCCTTCAGAGCCTTCAATCACTCTGCCCCCAACCTCTGGAACTCCATCCCAAAGTCCCTTCGCCTCACCCCCTCCCTGGCCTCCTTCAAGTCTCGCCTCAAGACTTGTCTTCGATGGACCCATCGGCAACTCCCCACCGTCCCCCGTCCTCAGTTCGGGTCTGAAGCAATATCTTTCTAGCGCCTTGGGACATCCTCCTGACGTGAAAGATGCTATAGAAGTGTAATTTTGTTGTTGTTGTAGATGCTCAGTCCTTGAACATATTCAAGACTGAGATTGATATGGATAAAGGGGTTAAGGGATATGGGGATAAGGTGGGCAGGTGGAGTTAGATTAGAAAATCGGCCATGATCTTATTGAATGGTGGGGCAGGCTCGAGGGCCGAATGGCCTACTCCTGCTCCTTATTCTTATGTTTTGAAGTTCAGAAATTCTTAAACCATTCTCCAGTTGGTCACAAAGGAAAAGAATAATCTAATTTTTTTTATTGTGTACATAATTTTTTTTGTCATCTCTTCCCCCCCACCCCTGATCATAATAATAAATTAAGAGCAGGCATTTATTATATCAATTTTTTTTTGTATGTGGGTCGATTCTGCATTGCTAGAAATTAACACAAGTTCATTTAAAAAAATTTATCATGTTTAGTGGATCATTTACTATAGAATCTCTAAGCAGTTTAGAAAATTGTTTTGTTTCTTGTATCACAGGGATCAGTCAACAGTAAAATATAAATTTGATTTTCATATTAACTAAATTGAAAAATCAGATAAATTTAAATTATAGCAGCACCATCTCAATGTTCAGTTATCACCTTCAACTGAATGAGGGTTGCAGGTCAGTTGGCATGTTTTCACAAATGCTTCACTAATAATCTTGGTGAAAACCTGTGTGCTTAACAGCAGCATCCTCAACTGTTGTCTTTGTTTTTAGCAAACAGTCTTGCTTTCTTCATTGATGAGGGATACATGTGATAAACTTGAAAATACTTTTAGTGTAACTGCTCTTTTCATACAACTAGTAAATTCCAGATTTTCACATACAATATTCTGAAGAATAAATATCAAATACCAAGTGCAAGGATTATTATAGATAAAATTGGCAAAGGGAAATTGAGCAATGGAGAGTTGTTATATAATGGCCTTCTGGTAATGAATTATGCAGTGCTCATTGTTCTCTTACAGAAGTCATTCAGAACTGCTGCAAAAATGAAGATTATATTTTAAGACTCGTGTGCATATAAATCATTATTTTTTTATTACGAAAGGATTAACAGGGCCATGTTAGGGAAGTTAAGATCTTTGAAGGGTAGCATTGGTGATTTCATTTTAAAGTGAGAATATACTCCAGTCCCACTTCAGTGTAATTGTTCCAACTTAACTCATATCTCTGGATCAGCTGAAAGGTTGACCAAAGTCATAAAAGCAATGCATCTGTAACAGTTCTTCCTGTCCCTTTATGGGGTTAGGGTTAGTTAGAACTGACTAGACCATCTCTTAAAATTGTGCACTTGTGAGACTAGCAGCAATCCTTTCCTACTTGTCAATTGACTATTTAATATTTAAAACATTCATTTATTTATAGAAAACTAGCAGAATTTACGTAATGCTGATAGAATGGTCAACTCTGCAGTAAAACTCTACCGCTTTAAATACATTTGGCTTTACTTCTAACATTTAGAGGGTTATAGCAATGTGATATTCAATTTATAAAAGTGCATAATAATAATGCAAGTATGTGGTGCAAATTATATGCGGTTTTATTTGGCATCTTTTAAAAACTTATACTTATGACAATACTGAGACATCATTGTGGGATCCAAGTTTAAATTGGACGGTCTGAAGTAACTATTAATATGACAGCTTCCTTTGCAATGCTGCATCTATTCTCCGTACCAAAAGCTTTTTCGAGAACTCTATTTATGTGCAGCAAATACTTAATAATCCTTGCATATGATACGTAGCCTCTTTCGCATTGGAGGACGTCACAACATGTTTCACAAGATTTGCTGTGAAATGGCGTTTCAGTGTGTTTCCTGATGTTTTTGCATACAATCAATAATTCTACACCATCTAAAATGAATTGCAAACCTTGTGCTTCTCTCCTCAGGTTACGAAGTTCATGGATTGGAAAAGATTCCTGATAAAGGTCCTGCCCTGATTGTTTATTATCATGGTGCCATTCCCGTAGACTATTACTATTTTTTAGCTAAAGTTATAATTCAGAAAGGACGACCCTGCCACTCGGTAGCTGACCATTTTCTATTTAAGTTACCAGGTATGCAGTTTTTTTTCACTCCTCACAATATTATTGGCAGAATAAGATCTGCATTATCATCTGCCAACAATGTTAGGTAAAACTATCAAAAATCAGATGATTTTGGAATTGCATTAATTATAATAATCATGTCAAGAAGGCTTTTGAAAATTCTTCACAGGATACGTGTGACTTTTTTGTGTTGGGCTAATATGGCAGCCAATTTGTGATAATTCGGATTGCTGACCATAACACTGGAATAAACTCCCTTCTCTTTTCGAATAGTTGGGACCACTACCTATCCAAACCTTTTTAAACAGATTTTCTTTTCCAAACAATGTGGAGGAAACCAATGTTGTAGCATCTAAAGTACAGTTAGGATCAATCAATCAATCCAAATTTACATTTATATAGCGCCTTTCACGTCGAGAGGATGTCCCATGGCGCTGAACAGTTAGGTAGGGACAAGGGGGTGAGGGGGAGGGGAAGGATGAAAAAGAGTAGGAAAATTGACTATTTATGGGCGAAATGCAACAGCCAAATTGCACACAGCAGTGTCCCACAAACAGTCGTGGAAATGGGGCCAGGAGGGAAAGGGGGAAAATAGGGTAAGTGGGGAGAGGGTGGGAAGGGTGGGATGGGGTGAAGTCAGCGATGCTTGAGTTCCTTCTTTCACTGAATAGCTGCAGGTTTTATCCTCATATACTTACATTTTAGTTCAGGCTATAACAGTGTTGCAAAATTTAATCGTGATTGCAAAACAAGGTGAACATTACTTTCCCGTGTGTAAAAAGAAAGAAAAACTTGTGATTTCATCACATTTCGTGTCATTTTCTCTTTTAGGCTTTAAATTATTGTTGGAGGTTTTTAGCGTTATGCATGGTCCACAAGAGGAATGTGTTAATGCATTGAAAAATGGTCACTTGTTAGCCATTTCACCTGGAGGTGTACGCGAAGCACTTTTCAGTGATGAGACCTATGGCATCGTTTGGAGCAATCGGAAAGGGTTTGCTCAAGTAGCAATTGATGCCCAAGTGGTAAGTGAAGTTTAGCAGTATTTTTTCCTTCTGGCAATGTATTATTGAATACTTTTTAAGTTTATTTCAGCACCTTAGGATGTCCTCCCGACATGAAAAGTGCTATGTAAATTTTGTTGTCGTTGATTCATAGTTATCTTGAAATCTGCAAATGTATTTGGAAAAAGCATTTGCAGCTCCAAACTTTGTGTATCACAGCGACTCACTGCCGACATTTCTTGATGCACAGTTCTGTGGTACATGAGATTCCCTGCAGAAAGTACAGATCATGCAGAAAGTACAGATCAGGCACTTTATGTCAATCCCAACATAGCCACTGCACTACAGAAATCAGTGGGTGAAGTGCTTTGAGGCTTCCCAGTGTGAAAGGCACTGAATCAAATGCTAGGATTATTGTGACATGTGTTAGTGTTGCCTTCCAATTCTGAGAACTTGATTGTTCTGTCGAGAGTAATTTTGTGCATTGGCTGATAGTATCACACACAGTTGGATTGGTGATCATTCTTTTCTAATTGTTTTTCTTCCTCCTCCCCTTCTCCGCCCCCACCCCCATATGTCTGGACATCACATTAAATGACTGGGTGAAATGTTAATGAGGGAACATACTTCTACACACATGTCGTGGTCCAGTCCTCCTATAAGTGATAGTGAACATGTGTAAGGTGCAGCCATTTTGAACAGCAAGAATGTCCAAAATAATTTAGTTTGTAAAGTGCATGATGAGTCCTGACAAATTTACAGTGTGATTGATATCTTGAAACCTAATGTGAATTCTGAGTATATTTGCTCTAATGTAACGCATGCTTTTGTATTGCAGTATAAACCATGTATGCTATCTTATGAATCATGTCCATTCCATCATATGAGCTTACTTACCACACTGATACTTTAAATATGCACAGTTAGATTGGTACCTAAATACTGTACACAATTTGTGGTCAATAAGTGGGAGATTACAGTTAGTTTTTTTTAAAAAAACGCTTTACAGATAAATAAAAATGTATTTATGAGTCTGAATAGCTGAGTGCATTTATTTATCTTGAGGTGATTTTGTTTTTAACCAACTGAAGCTATACCTTTAAAGCAAGCGGGCTTTTATGGCAACCCAATCTAAGTAGTAAAATTGAGATGCAAATAAAATTAGTATATTACTGCTGTCAAGCTCCTAATGTGTTCTGTCTAGACCATAGGATGCAATAATTAGTCTTTGGAGATGCAGCCTGATGTCCTTTTTGATCAGCTATAAACTCAATTGCCTCTGTTAAAATACAGAATTGGGTGAATCACCTTTTCAAAGAACTTGTCCTTTAATTGGTTGATGTATTTGTTCTCACACGTTTTAAATGCTGTAAGTTGCAAAGTTTTTAATGTGTATTTAAATTGTTTTTATTATCTTTCAGCCCATTATTCCTATGTTTACAAGGAATATTCGTGAAGGATTTAGGATTTTTGGAGGTTTTGGTAAGTAATATATTTTATTTTCTGATGTCAACTGAAGTATATTGTATGATGTTGAGAATAACAGTTGATTTCCATTTAACCATTAGCTATGGCCTTCAAAGTACTCTTAGTTACTGAAGTTCACATTGAAATGCCTAGTGTGAGTATCTCAAAGACACAATGTAATGACCTACTATTTATTTATTTACCTTTTAATCTCTCCATTGGTGATTTCTAGCAATGTATCAAATGATTTCACTAATGTATCTGAAGCCCCAGCCACAATCTATATTGTGACAAATATATCTTACAGGCCTTATTTTAAAAGAGTGATCTTCTTTAATTTGATCTTTGAGCTTAAAGTCGTAAGACTGTTTCATTTCACAACTAGGAATTTACCAACTATAAATTGTGTAAAATCTCAAGTGCATTGCTGCCCAAGGAAGATGAGAACATTAACCATGGGAAGAAGGGAAATATCACTCCATTTAAAATACGTTGTTTTTAAATGAGGACGACAATATTAAAATGTATTTTTCTATACCTTTTTCTTCATAAAACATTTTTGACCAGACAGCATTGAAGCAAACTAGTTACAGTTTACAACATGGATTTCTGATTTTTGAAACTACCAACAACATGTAGAATAAAACAGCCAGAAACGTCATTGATATCATAGTTTTGTTAATGTAACACATTGCAGCTTTGAGTAGACATTTGAGTCTATTGAAAGCACCATAAATGGGAGAAACTTTTAACTGGGATAAAAGTGCTTTTTCGGTGTGCATCAAACTAACTTAATTAACTTATATTGTAATTTAATTTGGCTGAGCATAATGTTTCATCGTAATCTGAACCATAGGCCTTTCACTTGTCTATATTTAATCAACAGGAATATTTAAGTGGTTATATGAAAAATTTAAGTGGCCATTTGTTCCTATTTATGGAGGCTTTCCTGTAAAATTTTGCACCTATTTGGGAGATCCTATTCCTTATGAACCCAACGTAACTGCTGCTGAACTGGCTGAAAAGGTAACTTATTTTTCTGTTAACAATTCATACAGCTACACCTCATTAAACCAAATGTACTTACTTCATCTCCCTGAACTTGAAGCAAACCCTTTATGGGCATTGCCAATTTCTGCTTGGATCCTGGCTTGTTCTCGTAATGTTTCACAAGGCATAATCAATCTGTGCAGGGTGGTTAGAACTAAGTAATTGCAAATTAGCAGAGATGGAACAACAGCAACAAAATTACATTTATATAGCGCCTTTCATGTTGGGAAAACCTCCCAAGGTGCTGGACAATCAATGTTTCAGACCTGAGCTGCGGTCCGGATCAGGGAGGGTGGAGGTAAAGAAGGGGATCTGGGATGACCGATGTGACCTTTGAAGAAGAGTCTTGTAGCAGGACTTGAAGGAGGCTAGGGGGCAAGGCGGAGGTACTGTGGGATGGAATTCCAGAGGTATGGGGTAGAGTGGCTGAAGGCTCACCCACCAGTGGTGGGGTGGGTTGCTAAAGCAACATGGAGCAGGCCAGTGCCTGCTGAGCTGAGGGAGTGGGCGGCTAGATAGGGCGTGAGGAGGTCATAGAGGTAAGGTGGGGCAAGGCCATGTTGGGCTTTGAAGGTGAGGACTAGCATCTTGAATTGAATCCTCTGGGTGATGGGGGGCCAATGGAGTCAGGTACAAATGGAGGAGATGAGGTCATGGAACTTGGAGCGGTAGAGAACCGCAGAGTTCGGGATGATCTACAACCTATAGAGGGAGGAGTTGGGAAGGCAGACAAGCAAGGCATTGGAGTAAACAATCCTGGATGTAATGAAGGCATGAATGAGAGTTTCAGCGGCCTGAGGGGTGAGGAAGTGGTAGAGTCAGGGAATGTTTCGGAGGTGAGGGAAGGCAGAGCGGGTCATGGCTTGGATGTGGGGGGAAAGACAGTTGAGGATCGAACAAGACACCTACAGAGCTGCCAACCAGTACGTTCTTGCCATATTTAGTATGGTAAATCGAAGTCAATACGGCAGTACGATTTTTCTTGTTAAAATACGTTTTTTGGAAAACCCGAATTTTGGAAATTCCATGCTCTGTCTGTCTGTCTCTCCTCTCTGTCTCAGTCTCCCTCTGTGTCTCTCTCTCTCTCTCTCTTTCCCTCTCTCTGTCTGTCTGTGTCGCGCTCTCTCTTTCTCTGTCTCTCTCTGTATCTCTCTCTCTTTCTGTGTGTCTCTCTCTGTTTGAGTCTCTCGCTGTCACAATCTCACTCACAGTCTCTCTTGTCTCTCTCAGTCTCTTTCTCTTTAACTCTCTCTCCCTGCCTTCAATAGCAGTGCTACCTACCTTCTGTCGTCGCTGGTACACTGTAAATGTTAGCGCTGGGCGCTAGGCTAGGCGCAAAGCATTACTGGGAACGATTTTTTGAATGTATGGAAACACAGTAGGGACCTCCCTCTTAATGCAATTTTTGCCACACAGGGGATTTTGAAGTCCCATTTTACTTGGCATCTTTTCGCACTGTAATTTTTTCGTTAAGTACCGGTAGGTTCTGGCGAAAATACTTTTTTTTACTACAAAATAGGAGCACATTATTGTGTTAAAAAAGGTTGGCAGCCATGCACCTAGGTTCCTGACCTAGGCATTGGAGAGGGAGGAGATTTTTTTCCAAGGGCTGTGGGTGATGGTAGAGGATTGAGGTAGAGGTGAGGTGGAGGTTGATGCTGTCAATGCCTGATGTGTGAAGGCGCGAGCGAGAGCCGATCAGGGGAGCCTCGTTGACATTCAACTGTAGAAAAGTTATCTCTCATCCAGGACTTGATGTCTGACAGGCAGTCTGTCAGGACAGCAGTGGTCCTGGAATCAAGGGTAGGGACAGAAGATAGAGTTGGGTGTCATCCACAAAATGTGGAATTTGACCCATGTCTGCGGATGTCAAAGGAGAGCATATAGATATTGAAAAATAGTCAAGGGCCAGTCCATGATGAGGACCCCCGATCACAGATGTTTAAAGTATCATTAGAGAATTTGACCAGAGCTGTCTCCGTGCTATGGCCAGTGCAGAAACTGGATTGTAGGGATTCGAAGAGGGAATGGCAAGAGAGAAAGGAGCGAAACTGGGCCGCAACAGCTTGTTCCAGGGTCTTCAAGAGGAATGGGAGGTTGGAGATGGGGTGGTAGCTGGAGAGTAGGGATGGGTCCAGGGAAGAGTTTTCAGGATGGAGGTGATGACAGCTGTTTTTAGAGGGGTGGGGACAGTGCCAGTGGATAAGGTGAGGTTGATGATGTCAGTTAGATGGTGGGCTAGGAGGTGGAGCTGGGAGATGAAGAGAAGGGTGGGGATGAGGTTGAGGGAGCAGGTGGTGGGTTTCATTTTCAGGATGAAAGCGGAGAGGATGGAGGTAGTATTAGACAGGATAGAGGTGGCTGAACGGATCCCCTCAATTTTAGATTTGAGAAAGTCCATCTCCTCGCAGTTGGAATTGGAGGAGAGAATGGGTGAGGTGTGGGAAGGTGGACAGAGGAGATGGTTAGTGATGGAGAAGAGGAGCCTGGGGTTATCCTTGGCCTCCAAGATTAACTTGGAGTAGAAGGAGGACTTGGCAAGACGCAAGGGCGGAGCGATAGGTCTTAGTATGATCCAGTCAAATCTGCTGATGGATCGGTGGTTTGGATTTGGGCTGGGCGCGTTTGACGGCTTGTACTTGTGCCTTGAATGATTGGAAATGGCTGGTGTACCAGGGGATTTACGGGACTAAGGTTCGGGAGGTGAGGGTGGCAAGGGAGTTGAGGATAGAGAGTTGGGATTTGTGGAGAAAAGAGAGCAAAGAGGGTAGCTCAGTTAGTGAGGGCCAGAGGGGCAGGAGTTCAGACGACCAGGGCATTGGAGAGGGAGGAGATTGTTTTCCAAGGGCTGTGGGTGATGGTAGAGGATTGAGTAGGGGGAATGGGTATGGAGGTGTTAAGGGAGATGAAGTGGTAATCCGAGATAGCTTTGTCAGTGATGGTGATGTCTGAAAGGTGAGGCCGCGGTTGATCACCAGGTCAAGGGGATGGCCATGAACGTGGGTGGTGGTGTAGAGGGAGAGATTAAGGGAGAAGTCACTGGAGGTGGAGCAGGAGGGTTTGAAGTGGAGGTTGAAATCGCCGAAGATGAGGAGGCATTCAGAGCAGAAGGAGAGGGAAGAAAGGAGGGTGGAGATGTCCGAGAGGAAGGTGGGGGAGGGCTTGGGGGGTCGATAGAGAAGGAGGATTTTGCGGGAGAGACGGGAGGGGTACAGAGTGAGGTGCTCAAAGGAAGGGAATGTTCCAGAGAAATAAAGGGCATGGGGGTACCGGGAGATGAGAGCCACACGCCACTATGGTGGTTAGGCCGTGGGGTGTGATGAAAGGTGTAGCCGGAAGGTGTGGCCTCGATCCGGAGTAAGGTGTCACCTGGGGTGATCCAGGTTTCAGTCAGGGCGAGGATGTCGATGTTTTCATTGGTGATGAAGTCATGATTAATGAGTGACTTATTGGAGAGGGGGTGGACATTTTGCAGACCGATGCGGAGGGGATGGTTGGTGGTGGAGGATTGAGAGATGAGGTGGAGGGTTGACAGGGAGGATAGGGGTGAGGGAGGAGAGGTTGACCCCTAGGGGTGGGGACCAATGGACCTTGTGGTGAGAGTGGGGGATGTTGCAATCAGGGCAGGTGCTGTCAGACAGCTGGCAGCATCTGCCAAGGTGCACACATTAGAGAACATGAAGAGAGGAGCAGTGGGAGATTGTGTGACAGTCGAGCAAGGATACGGGGCTGTCGTAGGGAGAGGAGGGTTGATCGAGTGTAGTGGAGGGTTGGGAACAGGGACGGGAGCATTTTGGGGAAAGTTCCAGGATCAGGTAACCTGTCCACTCTCAGTTGAGAAAGGGGTACATGAGCCCATAAAACACAGTCACTTCAATTTAGTTTATTCCGTGAAGTGCTTTGGGACGTCTTCCCAACATGAAAGTGTCATACAAATGTAACCATTATTATTATGGGATTATTGAAAACAGAAAAGCTTTTGCGGGTGAGAGACTAATTCTAGGGAAATATACATACTACATTTGCCAAAGCAGTAAGTGAAACACGTTTGTTGTCATGATTTTCAAATGATTTGTAATGCACTTATGTAATTTTATCCTTTTGTCCTTTCACTTTCCTAGGCAAAGCAAGCTGTGCAGGGCTTAATAGACCGACACCAAATAATACCAGGAAATATATTCCGAGCCCTTTCAGAACGTGTCTACTGGAATCATAAAGATGAATGACTCTTTACAGTTGACAGCATATTGTAGTGAACATTTTTTTAACTTATTTTTACATTCTCAAATATCTACATTGTGAAGAGATCAGAAATTGCACATAATTGTTTCCAAGAGTACAATACTGAATAATGTCTCCTGTTGTATATTAAAATTATTTTGTTGGAAAAGTCTTCTGGAACAATATTAATCTTGTTACTTGATATTTCCTAAACTTGTTTAAACGTGGAAGGTGACGCATCATGTTGGGTCACCACAGTACGGGTACCAAAGAGTGGAGCCACGCAGGTTTGATCAAGTTTCTGATGTCAGGCATTCTGGAGAGATACAAGTCAGACGTCTGGTACCTCCCCACATGGCAGGGGCAACGACGGAAGAAGGCGCAGCGAAAATTGGAAAGTCATCGATGGCATGTTAATTTCCATCACTGAAGAATGTCATTGGCAGAAGCCCGGATTGTTTTCGACATGACTTGGCTAGCCCTGCCGTTTTGTGGAGGAAAAGGGCAGGGTGGTGGGTGAATAGGTTTTTATACTCCCAAAAATGAAACTGGACAAAATGAATGCACTAAAATACAACATACAAAACAAATGAAATATTTCTTAACGTTTTCAAAAATAACTAACACCATTTGGATGTGAGAACATGCTCCATTATTAACTTGTACCCAAAGCAGCATTCCACAGTATTTTATATATTTTTTAGTTGCTCACTGTTCATTTGTATAATTTGCCTATGAGGGCAATTTATTAAATCTATAAAAAGTTTGTCAGAACAACTAATCCTGTCCCGATAAGTTTGCTAAACACCAAGCAGCTAGTGAAGTTCTAACTTGTCCAATATATTCTATGTATGTTTGAACATGAATGCTTTATTCATTCTCAAGGAAATTATTAATGATGATGAAAGTTTCCAGTGTATTTTTATTTTTGAAAAGCAAGCTTTTCAATTTGCCAATCTTGTACTCTTAGCCAGCTTCTACTCTCAACTATAAGATTTCCATTTGGGTTATGCCAATTCAACTGTGAGACTAATTAAGCATGACGTGTCCCTCCAGGAAGGAGAGACCACACTCCACCTCAGATATACAGAGCTCAGTACAGGTAGTTTCGTTTGGACACTCTTAAATACAATGATTGATGTCTGATAGCTTTCTGAGCAAAACAATGTCTGAGCTGATCTATATTGACAGATTGATTAACAGTTACTCTGTTACTTTGCTGGAAAATTTGAAAAAACCTTTCCAAATATGCTCTTTATTTTTTTTATCAGTATAGTTATTAAATATAATGGAATTCCAGGTGAGAGCTGTAATGTGTAGGGTGGGGCCTGTGGATTTGGGAGGGAATACATATTTGTCAAATTTATTCTCTTGTTTTTCTCCCTCCTCCCATATACCCCACAAATAAGCAACATGATATGCATATGCAGCTAAAAAAAACTTGAATTTTTATAGTGCGTTATCTTATCAAATTCCTTCATAAGTAGTTGCAATCTAGTGTGGTGACTGTTTTCACAAGCACAAATGATAATTTGCCGGTAGGATTTGACGAATCCTAATGCGGTGAATGACCAATTAATCAAGAGGATTATGATGAACTACAGTTTTAACTGATTAAACTCTGGCAGCACCCCAATGTAAACTCTAGGATTCTCCTGAAGCCGAGAGGGAAGAATTCACTCGTCCTCCCCCCAGTGACTGAACTGCTCCTCCACATTCTCAATCGTGTTATTGTATCTTTATCATCAGTCAGGCAGGTGGAAGGTCCTTTGTTTAACATTTCATCCAAATGATATTTAAGTGTGATGTTCACAGTTTAGCCTCCTTTCTCACAGTGGTGATGGTGGGGTGGGGGGGGGGGGGGGCGGTGTTCTGTTCATAAATACTAAAATCAATTTGGAACTCATCCAATTTAATAATTGCTGATTTGCTATTTTTAAAAATACTTGAGTGCTTTATGAAGTGGGTAATATTTACTAGACTGTATCCATTTGTTCCTGCCACCATTTTTGCACTGAGATGCATGTGCAGTCCGTCCTAATTTCCATGAATAAAGTTTAGTAATGTCAAAGTAGATATTGTACTCGTTTGTAAGCCTCAAACGAGGAACTAACCAATGAGGTAATGGAACAAAATAACTTTCTTCCTGCTTACTGGGTAATATTAGGACTCCGAGAAATGAAGTCCTGAAATAATGGGCAAAGAAGCATTTCTTTACACTGATTGCAATCAAAAGCTAAAACAGAAAAGTTAATTGACACTTGGATATTGACATTGGACTTGTTTTAAAATTGGCTGGATCCAGGAAATCACATCCTCCTGATATGAAAGGTGCTATTTAAATGTAAATGGTATTGTAAATGAAATGAAAGGTCTATCACCTGGATATTTCTGCTGATGTTTAAAAAGAATCTTGCCTTTGAGTGGAATTAGGGCACAGTGAGCAAAGGTAATGATTATATTGTACCTCCCACAGCAAAAACATGTCTAGTACAAGTCCCTATCTTTATGCAGTATCAAAGCATGCATCAAACTGATTTTCAGAATTTCATGATGCTTCCTGTTCTTGAAAAATCTTACTGTAGAACTGACCACATTATATACTTACAAATCTCTTCCTGCCATAATTGCTGTTTTATGCCATATAATAGCTATTGTTAGTATCCCTTTGAATCTTTAAATGATGAGGATTACTGGAGTAATCCAGTGCTTACTTTAGCACAAAAGTTAAAATGGCTGGAAGGACATTTGTGAATCGTTAGTTCCATGTATGACAATTTCCATGTTTTGTTCTTTATGAGCAGGTTTTATTTCTTGTTGAAGCTCATTATCCCACACATATCAGTCAGTTTTGTTCCATGATGCTGCTATTTTTTAACCCAAGTTGTTTAAAGCCTAAACATTGTTCTGTGGTAGTGAAGCAAATATCTTAGTTTGTGTAACAATCAAATATATATATTTTTTAAAGTTCTGATATCAGAATGTGAACCAAAGGTATCATTTTGTTTCTTGATTCATTAATGGTGAATCCATCATTCTAACCTGTATAGCCTATTAGATATTTGTTTGTCTTGACTTTTAAACATGCAGTCAAATTATCCGCCTCAAATTATCTACAGGGTTAAGATGTGGCTGAGAGCAGCTTAAAGCCATACAGACCTGAAGATCACAAATTGGATTCCAGTTTATGATATCAGCTAATCTCAACTGGCCAATAGTTCAGGTGCTGCTTTTGGTCTTAAGACCAATGGCCTGGGGAGAGAAGTAAACAGAAAAGCTCTTGATCTTTGAATAATGATCCATGCTGGGAAGGCGCTTGTGTGGCTGTTAGGTGCGATGTCCTCCACAGTCAAGTAGCCTGCTAACACAGGCTTGGATCACCCACAAAACATATTTGTGTGAGATTGCAAGGCTCCTGGAACCTGTGAAATAATACTTGTAGAAATAGATAGCTCTTTTAGGAGAATAAATAAGAAAAAAAAGGCAAAAAATTTAAAGGATCTTTACTTTTTATATAAAATGGCAAATTGGTCTGGAATGGATTGCTCAGGTGTAACATGAACCCAAGTTGGTTTTGAGCTTTTTATACCAAACCCCTTTAAGTTAATTTTTCTTGTATTATATCCCAGATGTTCGTTGATCTATCTGTATCTTGTACTGCAATTGGAAATGAGAGTCAAATTGTTCGACCTGTGACTCTAAATTGTAAAATGTATATTGTATTGTAGAACTTTTCCACGCCTTTTTTCTTCATTCTGAAGTATCTTTGTAAAAATGAAATAGTGATTTGGTGTGTGTTTTTAGTCAGTCATCATGTTTCATGATTATGTGGCTGCCTTCATGATCTCATTTGTATTGCAAGATGATATAATGTGCCTGATTTGCCTTAATGTTATTGGTATCGTTGTAGTGGTATGTATTTGTAAATGAGTAATTTTCCTAAAATAGAAAATAATTACATCCCTCAGGTATCCATTTACAATATTTGTTGTTGAGTGGTATCGGCTTAAAATAAACTTTTCAGTTTGGTTAATTTAACAGTACAAGTACCAAGTCCTGTTATCTGAACAAGCATTAAACAGTTGCTGATGTCTTCTCACTACTGAAATTAAACCTTATTTTACATTCTACTCCTCTCTCCCCCCCACCCCGGTGATCTAAAGTACATATTCAAAGGAGTCTCATTCCATATACTTTATAAATTTTTCAACTACATTTATGGAGTCCTGTAGCTCAGTGGTTAGAGCGCTCGCCTTAAAAGCGTGAGATCTGTGTTCGAATCCAGGCAGATCAGGGCAAAATTTTCCTTACTCCACACTCGTAATAATAATCTGTCCAAAAAAAATCTAATAAAATTGGTCATTTCAATCACTGCTGTGTGCAATTGGCTGTCGCGTTTAGCCCATAAGTATAGAGTCAATTCACTTTGCAGTATATTCTATGAAATTCTTTGAGACGTCGATAAGATGTTAACAGCACTATATCAAATGCCAGGATTATTAATTATGCATACATATATAATCTTCATTATCTGAACTTTGCTTGAATGAATAGAGAGATGATCAACTGCACATTTGATACAGCGATTAATATTACTAAACATGTACTTTTGAGTCAGTGGTTAGAGCATTCCCCTCGCACATGAGAGACCTGGATTCGTTTGCCTGCAGGGCGAAACCTTGGGCAAGTTTCCCTACTCTACATGCCTGATAATCCCTCCCGAAAAAAACCAAATAAATTGATCACTTCAATTCACAGATGTATGCTAATGGCTGCCACGTTTTCACAAAGCTTTTCACGTCTTCTAGATAATAATAATTATCCTTGCATTTGATATAGCGCTTTTTACGTCTTCTAGACGTCTCAAAGCTCTTCACAGAATATACTATAAAGTGAATTGACTGTATATTTGTGGGCGAAACGCGGCAGTCAGTTGCGCACAGCAGTGTCCCACAAACAGTCGTGGACTGAAATGATCAATTTATTATAGTTTTTTTTTTGACGGATTGTTATTAGGCATGTGGAGTAAGGAAACTTGCCCAAGGTTTTGCTCTGCCTGTTTTCGAACACAGGTCTCACTAGTAAGGCGAGTGTTCTAACTACAGCTACATGACTCCACAGATTACTCAGAGTGCTTCACAGAATATATTGTAAAGTGAATTGACTATATTTGTGGGTGAACGAGGCAGCCAGTTGCACACAGCAGTGTCCCACAAGTAGCCATGGATTGAATTGACCAATTTATTGAGAACAGAAGAACATTGACAGTCATCAGAATAATAAATAGTCGTTGCATTTGATATAGCAATTTTCATGTTTTCTACCCGTCTTAAAGCGCATCACAGAATATACTGTGAATTGGCTGTATATTTATGGGTGAAATGTGACAGCAATTGCACACAGCAGTGTCCCACAAACAGTCATGGATTGAGTGACCAAATCATTTTTTTTGAGGGTTTATTATTAGGCATGTGGAGTAAGGAAACTTAATGAACCTTACTAAGTTTTATTAGTATAATTAGACCATACCTGATGATAAGTCGCAAAACAATGGAAAACAAGCTGTCAATTCAGGCTAACTTTATAAGGTTCTCAGTGTGCTGTACAAACGTATTGTCAAGACCGAGGCCTTACTGATTGGCCCGCGCCAGGGCCTTCTTGATTCAGGCGCCGGCTGCATCAACCTCCATGGTTGCACACTCAACCTCACCGAGCCAGTCAGGAACCTAGGTGACTTGTTTGACCTTCAACTGTCTTTCCTCCCTTACATCCAAGCCATGACCCGCTCTGCCTTTCCCCATCTCCGCAACATTTCCTGACTCCGTAATTACCTCACCCCTAAAGCCGCTGAAACCCTCATCCACGCCTTCATTACATCCTGGCTCGATTATGCAAATGCCTTGCTGTTCGGCCTTCCCAATTTCTCCCTCCACAGGCTGCAGATAATCCAGAACTCTGTGGCAGGGGTCCTCTACCGTTCCAAACTCCGTGACCCCATCTCCCCTATTCTTGCCCGACTCCATTGGCTCCCCATCATCCAGAGAATCCAATTCAAGATCCTGGTGCTCACATTTAAAGCCTTCCACAACCTCGCCCCACCCTATATCTGTAAACTCTTATCCCCTTACCAACCTGCCCGCCCCCTCCGTTCTCCACGGGCCTGCTCCACATCCCCTGACCCACCGCTCTTTCAAGTCTCACCTCAAGACTCCTCTTCGATGGACCCATTGACAACTCTTCCCCACACCCCTGTCCCCAGTCCTCAGCTCGGGTCTGAAGCAGTAACTGCCCAGCGCCTTGGGACGTCCTCCTGACGTGAAAGGCGATATACAAATGTAATTTTGTTGTCGGTTTCCTGCACGAAAGATCAAATCCTGGATACAGGATTTGAAACTCAAATCATTGACACAAATTTATTGGTGTATTTTTAACCTATTGTGAAGGCTTGAGGTTTACCAAGAGAAAGTGCTATAAAAAAAAAGTTAAACTAATGGGTTTATTTTTAAAGAAATTTCACTGGAATGAGAAGAGCTTTGTGTGGGATGTGGTGAAAATGGTTTGTTGTGTATTTAACATGTCACATGTATTTAATACAGAAATAAAATGCTACATTAACTATTTTCAGCAACCAATTTTTATGTGTTTGGCAACCAAAAAAATCAGAAACTGGCACTTAATTTTTGGACAGTGTAATTCTGTGAAGTGTAGACATATATTTCTTCCATGTGTAACAACTGGAAAAGAACAATGTCTTCACCGGGCTTTAAACACTGAAAATGACCAATCATCATTTGTTTTTTTTAGGCTGTTTTGCAAGGAAGTTCTAAACGAGAGTTTTAAGTTCATTGTCTAGGCTGACACTACCCACCTTCCCCACCTTCAAATCCTTTCTTTGTGATCGTGCTCTCATCACCCCCACCCAGCTTGCCATCAGACTGTCAATGTCAAGCGCTCTAGCAAGCGTGATGGGACACTAAATAAATGCAAATTGTTGTTCGATGTTAAAGATCACAAGATGCTATTTCAATAAGAAGAGAAAAGGGAAGTTTCTGCCAGTTCTGCCAGTATCTTTGCCAACAAATCTCCCAGATGAAATAGGTCACTCACTTTACAACTGTGAAGGACACAAATTGCCTGCCACATACCTCTAAGTACACAGTTGCTACAGACTACAGTAAAATGTTGCAAAGTGCTGTGAAAAGTTTTGCAGGTGTGTTACATCACTACATGCACTACATCATATGCAAGTATGATTATTATTATTTAGATTTGTTGTACTGTATTTGAATGCCTATTACTGTATAGTATTTACCGTAACTAATTTGGCTCTTACGCAAGTCTTGTGTGTTAAGTACTTTCTAAGAGATTTGAGACCAAGTAATGTTCTACTTTTAAATGTCGAACTTCCATTTCATTTTAGAACAACGGTTTGTAATAGCATTCCAGTTAGCTATGATTTGCAAAAAAAATTATTCGATTCTGATTGCCAATACCCTCTTTTCACTGACTATCATCTTGGCATGAATCCATTATGTCTCAAGACAACAAAAGCTGGCAATGTTGGGCTATATTGTACAATAAATGCACTGGGATTGTTCCACATCCATGATAAAATTTAGATATTCTGTTTGCAACAGTGATTTGATTGTTGTATTAAATTTTATTGGCCATCATTAACCATCTCAACCCCTGCTGCTTGCTATGATCAAACTAAGCTTATAAAATTTAGATATTCTCATTGCAATAGTGATTTGATTGTTGTATTATATTTTATTGGCCATCATTAACCAACTCAATCTCTGCTGATTGCTGTGATCAAACTAAGCTTATATATATATAATATATATACACACAGTAAAAGCCTGTTTATCCATGGCCCGATCAACCATAACTTCTGTATAACCGGCACCTAAAAAAATCTGCATTCGATTAACTGTAATTTATCCGGAAAAATGCATTGCTTAAAAAAAATTGTGTGTTTTCAGCCAAATATCCGGCATGCGCTTTAACCGGCATTGGCTAGGTCCCGAGGGAGTCAGATAAACGGGCTTTTACTGTATATATATGTATATATATATTTTTTATATATATATGTGTGTATATATAAACCATTTACATTTGCAAAGTGCCTATTTACTGCTTCTTGTAAATTTGGCTGATGGATTTGACTCGAAGAGTTCAGCCATTTAAGTGTGTAAGTGCCGGGCTGCAGACAACTCCATTGTCTGCCTTTGAGCGGTACTGGTTCTATATGTACAGCAGGGGGCGCGCGGTAGGTATGATGTCACCACACTGGGTATCTGTTTCCTGCTGTTTTATTCTTCAGGGGATGAAATCTGGCTGCAACAATAGAAATGGGTATAATAAAGCTTAGAGTATACAGTACTCTAACGTAAAACCATCTTAGACACTGCATCACTTTGAAATGCTGGAATAAATGTAGCGCAAACACTTCGGGACTGTATATTTACAGACTAGGTTGACTGGTGCAGTATTGGGAAGCTGCTGTACTGTCAGAGGTGAGGTCCTTTTAAATTAGCTGTTAAAGGAGGAGGCTAGGATCAGGGAGTATGTTTTGAGAGACAAACTGAATTTTGGATCAGCCGCGGCAAAGGCAAGATGGTTTTAAAGCTACAGAAGCGTAAAGGTACAGAAGAATGCTCGATATGAAACCAAAGATCATCCGGAAATGTATGTAAAGTAGATGTGCGTGCATATGGTTCACGTCGGGGCGCCTTCCGAAAGCGGTGGGTCACCTTCTCAGGGTGAGCCTCGGGGGCACACACACCGTTATGGTGCACAAAGGGGCGACTCCAGACTGTTCCTACCTAATCCTTTCTTCCTATCTTTAGGTCTCGGCTGAAGACCTATCTTTTTGACCGCACTTTCGGTCACCTTCTTCCCCCTCCCCTTGGCTCGGCCTCGGGATCTGTTATTGGGAAGCGTTCTGAGATGCCATTCGGTGTGGAGGGCACTGTATGAATCCAAGTTGTTGTTATTTTAAATCGAGTGTCCCTCCAAAAATGTGTGCGTTTTTTTGTATTGGGTTTTGGATTCATGTCATAAATATATTTATAAACAAATATATATTTTCCCCCAAAAAAGCTGTCAAAGGATGAAAATCCTGTCTGCCTGTTTAGGTGGATGTGAAAAATGCCATGGAACTATTCGAAGAGAGAAGGCAGTTTCTTCTGGTCTCCTGATCAACAATCCCCAAAATAAAATTGGTCATTCATTTCATGGTTGTTTGTAGGGCATTGCTGTGTGCAAAATGTAGCAAATTTTGCTGCTGTTCTTGTTTGCCAATACACCGACACTACCAATTAACAGTAATATCATCTGAAACGCTTGGAAGTCTCGATAATAATCCTTGTATTTGATATAGTGCCTTATCACATCTTTGAGAAGTCTCAAAGTGCTTCACAGAATATACTGTATTGAATTGACTGTATACTGTATGGGTGAAATGCGGCAGCCATTTGCATACAACATTGTCCCGCAAACAGTCGCAGATTTATTTATTTTTTGAAGAAATTATTACTCCCGGACAAGTAATTTGCCAATCGACCAGGTTCCTACTTACCGCCAGGTAAATAGAGGCATGTGGCGTAAGGAAACACCCAACTTTTCACCAGGAATTGAACCCAGGTCCCTCACTTGTGAGGCAAGTACTCTAACCATTGAGATACAGGACTCCTGTAAACCGATCTTTAAATATTATGATGTTTTCAAAGCAATTTTGTCTTAAATCTGGTAATGATGCAACAAGTTTTGCAATCAATTTGATTTTCAAACAATGTGGTTTAACTTGCAGTTTTTTTAAGTTTTGCTTTTTAAACATTCCAATAAATTACTGTATTTGGTTTCATTATTTGTGCGTATTGGGTGAAATGGTTTACAATTTTACAGGAAAACATTTAGTAAAAGTGTCACTTACCCATGATTGTTTTGCTGTTGATTTCCAACATTTTTGTTCATGTTTAGTTTGTGGATCTCTTTGTGCCACTCACTGTTTTCCAGGCACAAGGCTGGTCAGACATACTCCAGGTAAAAGCAGCTTCTTAGCTTTAGTCTAGGGTAATTTTCACCTGGTGAAATAAAGTAGACTTTATCTAATAGTCGATTGAAGAATGTTCACTTTTGTTTCTCTTTGAGAAATTATGTGACCTTCAATATTCCTCCTTCCATTTGTTGATATCCAAATCACAAATTGCTACCTATTATTCTTGATTGCAGGATTGTTGCTGTTCTGTCTGAAACATTTCTTGAATAAGCTGCAACTTTCTATAGCTGGCTACGTTTTCGCCCACAGATATTCAATAGATTGTAAAATTCACTTTACAGTATATTCTGTGAAGCTCTTTGAGACATCTATAGGACGTGAAAAGTGCAATGTCAAATGCAAGGTTTATTATTATTATATTCAACTTTAGACCTGAATCTTATCCCATATTTCCATCACTCCCATCCTTCATAAGCTTGCAGTGTCCTATGTTATATTAATAATAATCTTTGCATTTGTTATAGCCCTTAATTCTTTGTTGAGACGTCTCAAAGTGCATCACAGAATATATTGTAAAGTGGTTTGGCAGTGTTTTGTGGGTGAAATGGGATTCAATGTCCAGTAAAAGCTTAATTATCCGGCAACCTCGGGACCGGCTCAGTGCCGGTTAATTAAATATGCCGGATAATCGAGCGTCAAGTTGCCGAAAATCCTACACAAAAAATTAACTTATTTTAAAACATACCATATTAATAATAGACTAAATAATAACAGAATATTGTATGGATACTTCTAATAAAGCATTCCAGCACACTTGATATAATGATCGGTAAAAAAAGCATTCCAGTGTTTGGTATGTTTAATAAGTGCGCATGCGCAAAGTGAGCAAACCGCGAGTGTCCCAGATGGCTATGGTATGAGATCCGTTTGCTGGAATAGTGAATTATATTGGGAGATACCGGTTGGTTGATCGTTCCGGTTGGTTGGTGCCGAATAACAAAGCTTTTCCTGTACTTTGCTCTCCATCCTCCTGATGTGAAAGTTGTTACATAAATGCAATTTGTTGTTTTCAACTCATTGCACAATATCTGCATACGGCATAGAAGGAGACCATTCAGCCCATCGTGTCTGTGCCGGCTCTTTGAAAAGAGCTGTCTAAATCAATCCTATTCCTCTGCTCTCTCCCCATAGCCCTACAAACCTGCCCTCCCCAAATAACTATCTACCTGTACTTCTTTCATAAAATTTGCTTCGGCTTTCACCACCATTTCAGGCAATGCAATCCAGTCCAAACAACTCGCTGTGTAAAACAAATTTCTCACCTCCGTTTCTTTCAATAACTATTTTAAATCGGTGTCGTTGGATTACCAATGCAAATAGTTGCAGTCACCAGTGCGAATAGTTTTTCTTTGTTCACTTTATCAAATCCTTTCATAATTTTGAAAACTTCTACTAAGCCTCCTGTTAACCTTCTCTGCTCAAAAGAGAATATTCCTAGCTTCTGTAGCCTCTCCTCATAACTGAAGTCCCTCATAACTGAAGTCCCTCATAACTGAAGTCCCTCATTCCTGGTACCATCCTGGTAAATCTACTTTGCACCCTCTCCAATGCCTTGACATCCTTCCTAAAGTGTGGTGGCCAGAACTGAACACATACTCCAGCTGAGGCCCAACCAGTGTTTTATTGGTATATCAGCAATCTTCTCCAGCTGGCAGCTTTTGCTCTTAAGTTATTCGACATGAAGGGCGCTAAATAAATGCAAGCTGCTGTTGACAATATAGGATACCTGACATATGAATGTTTATCCTATCACTGCGTTTACATTTTGCATTTACATTTGACTCTCAGGTCAGAGAGATAAGCAAATGCTCCTGACGTGAAAGGCATTATACAAATGTAATTTTGTTGTTGTTGTATTTGTTAACTGTACTTGTATATTGTTAACCACACATTGCACAGAAATGGTTGAGCTGCACCTGGACAGGAAGGAAAACCTCAGGTTCACTCGCTTCAGACTGTTATTCAAGATGGCAGCTTTAGTAAACTAGCAGGAATTCAACTAAACAAATTGCAGGATTGATCATGGCGTCAGAATATTAGTGAAAGTCAAAATTAAACCAAGTTGAGAGGAGATTCTGTGGAAAGAGGGAATGTTCACACAGGAGAAGGTCACCAACTAAATTAATTGAAGCAATTGCTCCTTTTAATGCTATTAAGGAGTAGAATCATGAGTAATATACAATACTGTATACAAGAAAACAAAACCACTTCAGGCCATACTTATTTAGCTCTAAAAAGACTCGCTGCGATGTGATTTCCTGATATTAAATGGGGTACTGCATGATGGGCAACCAATGCTTGAGAAGGAAAAAATGTTCGGGAATTGTATCATCCATTCTGTAGCAAGCAACAAAAAGATGTGTGTGCATACCCACGATTTCAGACTGTGTGTGAGAGATCGGAAAAGCAGTAGAAGAGGATTGAAGAAAATAATAATAATAATAGAATAATAATTCTAGCATTTGATATAGCACCTCAAGGACCCCCTCTTTAACCATTCTTTCCATCAACCTCCTTTCCCTCCTCTACTCTCCATCCTCCCCAATCCCTACCCCCAGCTCTGGTCCGGAATATTGTCTGTTTTGGGATGTCTGCCCAACATGGAAGGCACCATACAAATGTAATTTTGTTGTTGTTGTTATCACATCTTCGAGACGTCTCAAAACGTTTCACAGAATATACTGTTAGGTGAATTAACTGGATATATTGTGGGCAAAATGCGGCAGCCAATTGCATACAGCAGTGTCCCACAAATATAGTCATGGACTGAATGCCCAAATTATTATTTTTTAAAGGATTATTACCCCCAGAAAAGTGATCCACCGATTGACTAACAACCGGGTTCCTACTTATTGCTATAATGGGTGTGTGGAGTAATAACAATAACAACAAAATTACATTGATAGAGAGCCTTTCACATTGGGAGGACGTCCCAAAGCGCTGAACAGTCCGGTCGGGACCCAAGCAAGGGGCAGGGTACGGGTGAGGGGAGGGAGAGAGTTGGGAGAATGGCAGAAGGCACGATCGAAGAGGAGGGTTTTGAGATCGGCCTTGAAGGAGGCAAGGGAGGAAGCAAGACGAAGGGACTGTGGGATGGAGCTCCAGATTGTGGGGGCAGAGAGGCTGAAAGCACAGCCACTGATGGTAGGGTGGGTCGGGCGGGGGACATGGAGCAGACCGGAGCTGCTAAGATGTAAGATGTAAAAGACATAAGATGTAACAATCTTATGCCACTGAGCAGCATTTAGAAGCCTACTATTACTCTCAGTGGATAATTACTATTTGTTCAATGGTTTTATTTTGAGAGCAAAGCTGCTGTTTTTACATTTTAATTGTTTCCTAATTTCTATACTGTAGAAATCTGCATTTATCGGTAATTTGTGTTTAGGTTTTTCAGATTTCTTCATTGTTCAATGTACTTTCTCAAAATCCACAAAATCTGCATTGAATGCTTAACTAGTATGTGTATAAAAATACTTCATCATAATTAGTAGTTTATATTGTGCAATGTGGAACCATTTTGCTTAACAGGAAATCATAGTTGTGCATTTATAAATATTATAAGGACAGATGCATCTATACTTCTCACTGTTATTGTTCACTTCACAATCTTGAATTAAAGAATTAATCTTTTAATTGGGCTTATTTTTTATTTTCCTTGTGTTTTCTCGACTTTTTGTTCAATTTCTACTTTTTTTGCTGTTCAATTCAGTTTGCTGGTTTAAAATCTTCACTTTTCATTCTCTATTTGTGTTTCAGCCTAGATCAGACGGTAATCCTCTTGCCTCTGTACCAATGGTTGTTGTGGATTCAAGCCTCGGGACTTCTAAATCATATTTTCTAGGCTGATACACCAATGAGGGTGTGTTATTTTGGTGGTGGTACCATCCTTCAAATTAGATCGTAAACAGAGTTCCCAGACTAAGACTTGGAGTGAAGGAGTCAGTGGTGGGACAGTGTACAAAATACACAGTCACTACACTTTACAATGTATCATGCAAAGCACCTTGACACAACCTTCCAATGTGAAAGGCACTATATCAAATGCAAGTTATAGTAATTTTACAATGAAAAATGTTAAGTTTAAAAACTGTATGCAGCACATTTGTCATATATCAAAGCTGAGCCACACACCCACGATGAATAAAGCTGAGGAAGATCGATCTTTACCTACATCCCTTTCCTTCAGTATGCTCTTCATTGCTTTGATTAAAGTTCAGGTGCCCAGAACATTTGAATTTAAACACCTTCTCTCCTCCTGCCTCATTCACTGCTGAAAATAATTTGTTCTACTTCTCTGATGGAAAATCAACTTCTATCAGGCTTCCACCCTTTGCTGAATTCAACCAAGTAAAATTTAGAGATCTGTTGCATCCATAAGCGTTTTAGAAACCTGTTTGATATAGAGACTGTGTCCTTTACATCTTTGCTTTAGCTAAGCTTCGAAGCAGGAAGATTGATTGCTTCTGTTTCACACCAGAAAAATTCTGATTGCCAGACCATTAATGAGTCTGCACTATCATCGGCACAATGTATTACCACCGTAGATGTGGAGGTTCCAGACTGTCACCCAGGAAAATGATTCCTAGAACACAAATACATTTTGTGAGACTAAATGTGAAATTTACCATCGAGGTGGTTTATAAGCTGTTTTTTTTTTTAATTTAGATTATTACTGAGGAATAAACAATTGTAATGGACTTTGCTCATAGCTATTGAACGTTGTTGCATTACATCTCCCACAAGTTAAGCTTAAAGTCCTAATGGTAAAATTGATTTGGGCTTCGATTCTGGGAGTCAAATAATAATGTACAAACCAGAGACTTTCATCTCTTGGACCTGAGTTTGGATCAAGTCCTGCCTGCCTCTCGTGTGGACATTTCTCAATTCTGATGACTATAATTACTCTGTAAATTGATCCAAATTTGATCGGATATCAACCCACAGAATTAGTGTGTTCATTGTGTGCTACTAAATTGTCACTCACTGCACAATATCCAGGACTGTGAATGGCATTGGTGCATTCGCGCAAAAAATTTAATGGAAAAGTTATTAGGTCCAACAAACCAGCCACGGTTCAGTAGATTAGCCTCACCCGCTTTTTAACCACCACCACTTAATCCACTCTCCAGAAATGCATCTTATTCCATCTTGAACACATTTATATGTTCCACTACAATAATCTCACTGGTAGACCTATCTTTTAAGTCTCTTACCCTGATTCCTTCCTTATTCATAATGCATTATTGTTAAATTGTGTCCTTGGTGTTTCAACGCTGCATGAAAGGGAATAATTGGCTTTAATCAGCTGTACTAATTCCTTTCGTAAGTTTGAAATGGTTCATTCAGAGGAACAGAAGGCCACTTAACCTTTCCTGACACTTAAATCATCTTTGCATCATCTGCAGGTTAAGGTTGGTAAGTAGTTTTACCATACAAAATCCCAAGCCATATCAAAAGTTACAAATATACGTATAAAATTACATAAATTGATCACGAGAATTTGAATCAGATCCACTGGGAATTCAAGCTCTAGTAATAAAAATACTGTACATTGACACATTCATGTTAAATTGGTAGTCAAATCCATCTACAATCAGATGAACATGAATAAAATAAGTGGATAAATGTTAGTTGGTACTTTTCATTCCTCTATATAAAGGACATTGTTTGTTATACAACCAGATTGATAAAGGAGCACTTAACTGAAAGTATTTAACTTATTCTCTGTATTAAGGAGGTGCAATTTGTTCAACGTGTAACTGAATCAGTTTTGAACCTTAAATATGAGAGTGTAGCAACACTGACTTAACGACAATTCTTTTCAAGCCATTTACGTAATGGCTGTTTATGGGACATTGCTACTGCATTTGCCTCCAAATACTGTACATAGTTGCTAACTTTACAAAAACTCAATGAGTTGCTTTTCGAAAGGATAAAACACTATATCAAACGGGAAAATTATTATTTATTCATGGATTTTTGCCATGCAAACCTTTTAACCCTTAAAGCATTTTATCCAGGCAAGTAGTTTATAGTTTGTGAAACAGAAACAGAAATGCTGGAGATTCACAGCAGGCCAGCACCTTAAAGAGAAAAATAGGTTGACATTTCGGGCGTAGCCCTTCATCAAAGCTGAAATAATAGGCTAAGTGTTGGCCTGTTTAGTATGAAGAATGGCAAAAATAAAAGCACAATACACAAAGGAAATGGTTAGGATTGATTGCATCAGTGTTGCATCGTCAGAGATTCTATCTATTAGATAAGACATTAAACCGAGGCCTTGTCTACTTATTCAGATTGACGTTAAAGATTCTGTCACAAATGTGTGAATGACGGAATCTCTCCAAGATAACATTAGTGCAATGTTTTGATGCCTTAAGCATAATTTTTTTTCCCCCTGTTGCTAAAGCAAAGCCTTTGTATTCGATGCCTGACTTGTTTAGATTCATCTAGCCACTGGGAATCACTTGTACTGCACTTGTTTCAATTTTGAGCTCAATTTCCTCAGCAGAGATCATTATTTGCTTGAGACTGACGCTTCTGAGATCATTAATTATATGCAGTTTGATAGCTAAGCTGTTTGATGGGAAAGCTCTTTCTTCTTGCCAATGATTTTGTATAATGAAGTTTATCTCTCTGAGGAGCTTTTATCTCCCATCTTGAAAGCTCCAGTCCACTCTGCCTCCCATCATCGGTAAGCTCCATGATCCCAGGTCTTAAGTCCAATGAACCATTGCTGGACACTCTCCAAGACTATCATATCGTTTGTTAGATTGGATGTCCCAAACTGAACTCTACTCCAAATGAGGTCTGATCAGCGCTCTATATAATTGGAGCATTAACCTGCTTACAAAGAACTAATTTGATGCCTCGTTGGATTCCTTCACTGAATGAGGAGGTGCGTAATGAAGGGAGACAACATACAAAAGAAAAGAACACATTATTTATGCTCTAAAGTTGCATGGCACACTAATATCCTGTTTAGAACTTTTAAAAAAATCATATTAAACTTTAATGAACATGGTGCAGAGTAGTTGTCGATAAACAAATGATTTCCCAGAGGTGTACTGTACATAACTTGTTTTTCATGCATTTTGAAGATTCTGCAGCTTGCAATCTGCATGCCATGAATTCAAAATAAAAGGATGTGGTGCCGGGAAAGGATTGGAGTTAGTTAATATTTAAAATTAAGTGTGAAGGTGACAATGGGACTGCTAAATCCATGTTGCCAAGGCATTTTGTAACATGCAGCCAAACGAGAGGCTCTGTAACCATGGAGGCATGTTATGTATGCATTAGCTACCACACACAAGACAGAGAAGCGTTATAAAGGACTAATATGACGTTCTCATTCCAACCGAAGGGTTTGTATTTGTAAATCAAATTTGAGAAGTTGGTTTCCATTCCATTCTTTTGACACCAGTTTTCTGTGGACGGGGATGGAAGGGAGGGGGAGGAAGGAGGTTGACAGCTAATGTACCGAATAGAGAACGTGGGAAGAGGAGATTCATACTTGGTATTCTTTTCACCAGTAATCCTTTAAAAACAAAACCTTTATATATTTTCAAACCAAACCAACTAAATGGAACATATTTTTTTACAGAGCAATTGTGCAAATAATTATGTTATACAGAAATTCTCAATGCAATCGATCATTATAACTCAGACATGAACTAATAAATATCTATTCTGAGAATCCCACAGGAGACACATATAGGGAACAATCGGACTTTATTGGTTCAGCATAAATTATTTCAAATCTAATTAGGAGTTCTTCAGCAAAATGTTTTAATGTTCAATTATTGTTTTAGAATTGTTGCGATGAGATTGGGTGGCATTAGTGCTTGCAGACTGGAATTTCGCAAAAGCAATTTATATTTTTACAGCATCTTTCTTATAGGGAAAATTCTCAGAGAATCCTATCCAGAGACTGAGCAGGAGCCTAAGTTGCAAGAGATCTGGGGGGAATGGGGGGACTGGGGTGAAGGGCACAGGGGTGGGGGTATTGTGGTCATGGGCAGGGGTGACTAAAAGCACAGTAAAGGAATAATAATAATAATCCTTGCATTTGATACAGCAGTTTTCACATCTTATCGACGTCTCAAAGTGCTTCACAGAATATACTGTAAAGTGAATTGACTGTATAAAGAGTATGGCTTCCGTCTTGTTTTAAGTGTCAGACTGCCTGTCGGACATCAAGTTCTGGATGAGAACTAACTTTCTACAGTTGAATGTCAACAAGACCGAAGCCCTCCTGATTGGCTAATGCCAGCACCGCTGCACCTCAGGCACTGGCAGATGGCTCCATGGTTGCATACTCCACCTCACCAAGCCAGTCAGGAACCTAAGTGTCTTGTTCGATCCTCAACTGTCTTTTCTTCCCCACATCCACGCAATGACTCGCTCTGCCTTTCCTCACCTCCACAACATTGCTCGACTCTGCCACTACCTCACTCCTCAGGCTGCTGAAATTCTCATTCATGCCTTCATCACGTCCAGGTTGGCCAATGCCCTGTTTGTTGGCTTTCCCAAGTCCTCCCTCCATAAACTGTAGATCATCCAGACAATGGGGCGATTGGGGTCATGGAGTTTGGTACGTGTCCTCTCCCGCACCAAGCTCCGTGATCCCAATCCCCCCCATTCTCACCCATAACATTGGCTCCCCATCATTCAGAAGATTCAAATCAAGATGCTAGTCCTCACCTTTTAAGACCTCCATGGCTTTGCCCCAGCCTACCTCTGTGACCTCCTAATCCCCTACCAACCTGTTTGCACCCTCTGCTCAGCGGGCTCCAGCCTGCTCCATGTCCCCCAATATCTCCATCCTACCATCGGAGGGCAAGCCTTCAGCCACTCTGCCCCCAACCTCTCAAATTCCATCCCGCAATCCCTCTGCCTCATCCCCTTCCTAGTGTCTCACCTCAAGAACTCCTCGTCGACGGTCCCATTGGTCACCCACCTTCCTCTCCCTTCCCTTGACCATCCCTGATCCCGTCCCCAGCTTGGGTCTAAAACACTGACTGTCCAGCGCCTTGGGATGTCCACCAGAAGTGAAAGGTGCTATACAAATGTAATTTTGTTGTTGTTGTTGAACTGAAAGGGACAGTTAGAAAAAAGATGTCTCAGCGGGAATTTTCTAAGAATCTGTTATTAAATGGATAGAGGAAGTAAACTCAGAAACCTTTAACTTATATTAAGCCAGCAATGAGAAAAAAGGACAGCATCAATATATTCAAATGCTCTGAGACGTTACCCTGAGTGAGGGTTGCTAGATAAATGCAAGTTGTTGTTGTAGAGAGCAACCTTAGGACAGACACCAGCAAGTATTTCTCTCCCCAGTGATGGGTACTTAACAGCTGGAACAAATGACCAGAAAGCATTGAGTCCATGACAACAGGTCTGTTTAGGGCCAATTTTATTCAGTGATAGGAAGATAATAGCGATAGGCATTCTGCAAGTTTGAGATCAATTGTCTTCTTCATGTGAAACTTTATGAAATTGTGGTGTCATTTCTGAGGGTCCACAGACAGATATGTGATTTAAATGCAATCCAAAGTAAAGGGAACTTTAGTTTGCACCAATAATGTCAAGCCTGACCTGCGAGTGTTTTATATGGTCATTGGGTGGTCAAAACAGAATCACCCTTCTCAGCACTGCCATCACTGACACACATTAAAAAAAATAAGCATTATCTGAATCTGGGAGCAAAATAGCGAGTACAACAATTATCACTTGGTAGATAAATCAATTTCAAAGTCCTGTAGAAATGTCTTCTTATAACTGATCATCTAAGAACGATCTAAATATTTCATTTAGATTTTTGCTGTCTCTTTTGATTGATAACTTCCCATTACCCTCTCCCAGTCACATTACTCTCTCGCAAATCTCTGCACTTGTCTCTTGCTACTGACCACTGGGACATACAAAGTGTACTTACTCTCTGAATTCTGTTCCTCCCTGATGGAAAACTCTTACCTTTGCTCCGCACCTTCTCTGATGGTCAAGCTAAGTTTAGACACACAGCACATGGGGAATTACAGGCCAGAAAACAAGCGCAAGCACTTTGAGCGTAGACTGTCAAAAAACAACATGCTGCACCACTGGGCTTTCTATGGATGGACAGACCTTTTGGAATGTGCTGTGAATTAATTTCCAACTCGACACTAATTGGAAAATGTGTTTTTTGACTGAGAAGGAATGGGGTGACCTTTTACTTTTGAAATAGACATCTGAGACCTTTTTGAGAACTGTGTGTTGTGTGTGTTTTTGAAATCTGATCTATTAATTGCCACATAAACAATGAAAAGTGAGCCACCTGCTATGTCAAAGCCCAGCTAGTGCAGCATAGGTAAAGTATAAGTTTTCCTCTCTTCTCCAGTTCCTTTGCTTTCGGCCCTCTCTGCTTCTCATTTTCTCTACAGGTGGTGAAAAAATGTGTTTGTGGTGTGGGTGGTGAGCTGGCAGCATCAATCTTCATGATTGCACACTCAACCTCACCAAGACAGTCAGGAACCTAGGTGTCTTGTTCTATCCTCAACTGTCTTTCCTCGTCCACATCCGAACAATGACTCGTTCTGCCTTCCCTCACCTCTGCAATATTGCCTGACTCCGGCATTACCTAATCTCCAAGGCCGCTGAAACCCTCAGTCATGCTTTCATCACATCCCGGCTCGACTATGCCAATGCCCTGCTTGTCGGCCTTTCCAATTCCTCCCTCTAAAGGTTGCAGGTAATCCAGAACTTGATGGCCCATATCCTCTATTGCCCCCATCCTCCCCTGACTCCATTGGCTCCCCATCACCCAGAGGAGCCAATTCAAGATCCTGGTCCTCACATTCAAAGCCCTCCACGGCCTCGCCCCACCCTACCTCTGTGACCTCCAAACTCCTACCAACCTGCCCGCTCTCTCCACTCAGCAGGCTCAGCCTGCTACATGTCCCTCAACCCACTTGCCTCACAATCGGCAGGTGAGCCTTCATCCACTCTGCCCCCAATTCCATCCCGCAGTCCCTCCGTCTCGTCCTCTCCCTGGCCTCCTTCAAGTCCCGCCTCAAGACCGTCCTCTTCGATGGTCCCATCGGTTACCCCAAACTACCCCCTTTCTCTCCACCCTTCCCGTCCCCGACCTCAGCTCGGGTCTGAAACAATCACTGTCCAGAGCCTTGGCACGCCCTCCTGACGTGAAAAGCGCTAAACAAGTGTGATTTTGTTGTTATTGTTGAGAGTGGGGATTGCGTTAATAGTCATATTAATAATTGTCTGAAGGGTTTGCCACCCATACTTGTATATCTGTCTGTTGTTCTAATCTACTATGTCACTTTTATCCAGTTTAGCTCTTATTTTAAGATTGAATGTGCAATGTAGGTATTAAAGTTCTTTTAATAGCCATTTACTATTTTTATTATAATGTCAATAATACTTTTATTTGATATGGAGCCTTATTGTGTCATCAAAAACATCTTTAAATACTTGACACGATTTTGCACTGGAGTGTAATAACTTTGTGTCTGCAGGAGAATATGTGAGATAATGAGTGGAATATTGCTCGGTGATTTAATACAATCCTTGCATTTGATATGCTGTTTAGAACACTGAGAACATCTGAAAGAGTTTTCTGTGAAGTGCAGTGACTGTATTTTGTAGATAAGCAGTGACATTAAGGCTACAATACACAAAGGAGCAGTATTGCTGGTTACTGCACTATTCTTTGTTGCCCTTCTATTCTTTGATAACATTATTCTCCTTTCATTAATAGCCCCCTGCATTATTCTAGCCATCCAATTTCAAATGACTAACCCAACACCATTGTCCTGTATCACCAACTAATGTAATGGAAGCATTCTGTCAATGTGAGCCTTTGAACCTCTCCTGGGATGTTTCATCAATTTAACAGTCTTCACAACACAGTTACATTGATAGATTCTACATTAAAAAAATCTTTTCATCTCCATATTAATACATAAAAGGTTTTGCAGTTTTAAGACCTTGCTCTTAAGGTCAATTCTAGGTTGACAGAAGGCAACTGGATATTAATCCTTGGTAAATCAAACACAACTAGCTAAGTATTGATTACAAGCCTCACACCATTTATCTTCTATTTCGTGACTACATAGATCCTACTCTGCATTATCGGATTAATGGTGTTTGACTTTAGCTCTTAAGAAGTCAGGATCTGTGTCTTTTTTCCAATCAGATCAAGTGATTTAGAACACAAGTACCTTGTGTTCTTGTCACTGGTTACACCTAAGTGGTTTGATAGACAGAGATGCCTTACAGTGGCTTATATTTAAGGAGTGTAAATTACCTTAGGCATTGATCTCTCTTAATCCAAGACAAAACACATAAGGCAATCAATAACTTCCTTGTTGTTGCATATTACTTTAATGATTTAATTGGCAGGTGAACATTGACAATGAGAAGGAAGTAAGTATAACGTCCTGTAGCTCAGTGGTTAGAGCATTCGCCTTACAAGCGTGAGACTTGTGTTCAAATCCAGGTAGGTGAGGGCGCAACCTTGGGCAAGTTTCCTTATTCCACATGCCGGATAATAAGTCCTCAAGAAAAATCAATATTAAATTAGTCATTTCAATGCACGACTGTTTGTGGGACACTGCTGTGCACGATTGGCTGCTGTGTTTCACCTACAAATATACTATCAATTCACTTTACAGTACATTCTGTGAAGTGCTTTGAGATGTCAAGAAGAAGGGGAAAAGCACTATACAGTATAAAAATGCAAAGATTATTAGTATTATAATTATAAAAAATTCTGGGAAAGTGTCTGGGTAGATTGTGGAAGAGAGTGAAATGTAAAGGAACCAGTGAATCAAAATCCTATTCTGGATTTACAAATGTTTCACTTGGTGACACAAGGGTTATCTGGAGCAAACCTTGCATTTAAATTTTTTTTAATATAGTGCTTGTTTATCAAAACATCTCACAATATTTTAGAGTCATTCTTGTCAAATGTAGTGATTTTTTTTAGACAAATAAAGTAGTATCTTTAATATTCTGCAATGCCCCTCATCAAGCCAAGAGATGAACAATTAACTGGATGGTTGTTGGCCAGTACTCTGTGAGAAACGCTCCTCTTTTTAAATAGCGTGGGTTTTCTAGAGAACACTTAATGCCCATTTAAACATGCCAAAGAACTTGTAATAATATAATAATCCTTGTAATTTGTCACATCAAAACTTTTCACTTCGGTTTTTCTATACACCTGTGTATTTATAGGCGACACAGTAGCCAATTTCGGCAGTAATATTCCACAAACAGCTGTGAGGTGAATGTCCTTTTTTTCCTCTCTGGTGGAATAGGGCCTCAGTTTAGCTTCTCAAGTGCCTCCGTCCATTACAGTGCTGAAAATGTCAGCCTAATTTTCTGGCATAGGATGCAGAATTATGTACTGTTCCTAACTATCGCTGAGCAGTTTAATGAATTCTGAGTGAATCTCAGGTCAAAGCAAACTAAGGGTTTACCTAAATCTAGTTTGCAAATGTCAAAACAGAGACACGGTCTATTCAGGTCTATTTGTTTCCCTGTAATCCCCAGGTAATCACAGAACCGTGTTTATTAATGGAAAACAAAGACCACGCACACGATGAAAATTCAGCTGATAGAATGGCCACAGTGTATTTATTCAATGATTTTGGTACCTTGTGCTGCAGTAAAATAAAAAGTGTACAAAAATTCTGAGATATACAAAATTTCAAGTATTCCATTTGTTTACTTTTACAAGAAAAAACAGCTTTAACCAATTTTTTTTAAAAAAACACTACTTTAAATTTCCATCACCATAATAATGCAACTCACTTTACAGTCAAAATAACCAGTAAATACATAATGCACAACCTGCTATTTTGTGTTACAACTTTTCCTATTGCAAGTAGCATTACATCAGCAGTCATTAGCCAAGAAAGGCAGTCTTTACAGTCTGCATTATTAAAGGAATGTCTCACAGAATGGGATCAGATTAGATTCTATCCGTTTTAATTTATTCACAGTAATATTCCTCCCTCCCAACACATTGTTCTTGTTTTTTTTTACAGTTATTAAAACATGTTTATTTGCCTACTGCATCTTTTGCTTTTGCAGTACTGTTCTTGCACTGAACCCAAGGGTCCTTATTATTCAGAGCACACTAAGGGAAAACATCATATTCCTTTTTACTTCTTAGCAGCTATCGGCTGCTGTATTACCTAGAAATGAAAAAAAACTTTCAGTAACTACAGTAAGCACATTGCAGCCCAATAAGAAGTTCAGTGTATTATGTAAACACTGAGACAAGAATATTCATCATCTAGCAATTGACACAACACATGTTGCAAATATAAATCCTTTCTTTACAACTGACAGTATTGGAGGGTGTATTTTCAGACCAATAAAAGGAATACCATTTATATTTATAGTGAATAATGCAAAATTATCTTGAAATCTGAAGGCAAAAATGAAAGGGTTGTATGTAAAATTCAGATGTTCATGGAAAGCAATGTATTATACATACTGTTACATCTTCCGATTTCCACTTGCTATTTGCAGTTGTAAAAAGAAACATACAGTATTATGTATCTATGCAAACACTTAGTGCTGCACAAAAGAAAACGGTTATATGAACTTTTAACAAAACCTATGAAGGAAACATTGTTTGTCATAGAAAAGTGCAAAGTCCATTTTTGGATACATTAACACAAAACAAATCTCCAAACAGTATGCATAAAGTAAAGCACGACTGAGGTAGTTATAATGTACAATATATTACAAAGAAATTAGGCTGCTGCAGCACAAAATTGAAAACAATTTCAGTACGTAAATGGCATATTCACCTTGAGTTTAGTTCATGTGGCAAACAAAATCATAGTCATTTGGATTTGTTAATGATTTTGGAATTCAAGTTTGTTGCCAATCAATGACTCCAGAAATAAAGTGTATGGTTTGGGATCGAGAATGCAAGTTCCCTTTTGATTGAGATTTGCTTTTGTACATCGTAACAGTGGGATTTGCAGATGATGTTCTGCACGTTTTCAACATTAGTTACTTCCACTATTTGTTCCTTGTTATATTTTCACTACTTGTTTTTCACTACACACTGCTTTTTAAATTCTAGTAATGGTCTGGGATTAATTTGGAGTCACAAATTGTGCCTTTAATATGAGCCAAATTGAGTGTGCTAATTTTTTTCTGTGTAGTTTTTATTTTTGGATATACTGTACCAACTATAATCTTCCCACAATTTTGTTCGAAATTTGTTTTAAATCAACAAATGAGAGTCATTTTTCAAATACACACCTCAATATGTTACTTTAGCGATCAGAATCTATTACACCAAAAGCTACAGTACTATATCTGGGCAATGTAAAAATTAAAACCTTATCAATAAATCCCATTGTTATCTCCCCTAAAAAAAAATTACTCAAGTTACTTTCTCATTTACAAGTTCAACATCTTTTACCAATTACCAAACCGGAGTTTGGTAACTTTGGGAGTTAAACAGGCACTGCATTCAAGGAAATGGTTTTCAGACTCACTTGAAGGGAGAACCGCAAGGATCCTTAGGCACCACACTCAAGGTCACTGATAAATGTAGCAATAATGATATCGTTATGTCATGAATTTTAGGCTAAACACTTTGTCCTAAAAACTCATCCTTTCAATATTTGCTAGGATTTCTAAATCAATGGGTAGTGACAAAAATATCTTGCTGATTTCAAACCAATATGTTTGTACTTTTGTTTATCTCAGTCAAACAACTTAAACTTGTATTTGTAGAAAGTAATAACACGTAATTGAACGTGTTTTTTTAAAAAAAAATCCAAATTGGACTGAATTTGAAATTAAATTGTCAATGATAACAACAACAACAAAATTACATTTGTATAGCACCTTTCACGTCGGGAGGATGTCCCAAGGCCCTGGACAATCAGTGTTCAGACCCAAGCTTGGGTCGGGATTGGTGAGGGTGGAGGGAAAGGGGTGACCAATGGCACGGTGGAAGAGGAGGGTTTTAAGGTGGGACTTGAAGGATATAAATACAAGATTTGATATTTTTGATTTGACAGTTGTACAGAGCACCAAGATGCTATCCTTAGAGCATGATACTTTATAAATATAAGTTGTTATAATAAAAACAAATTTGCACTGAAATTAATATGAGAACTGAATGCTCTAAATGTCTATAATCGTTTGCTTTTTGATTCATTTTCCCTGACATCAAATACGACCAGATTATATTCAAGGCTCAAAGATTCGCAGAGGAATTCTATCCTGTACTATCAAGAACCCAATGAAAATTTACTAAAGACTAAAATTTTACGGAGACTGTGTAAGAATAATAGAGTTGTGAAAGTTTTGAACTTTGGACCTATGAGCATTGAAATTTTCTTCAGTAACAAAAATGCATTTCACATCAGAAGCAGCTTATAATGCTCGGCAAGAATGCCCAATCAACCAAAGAGAACACCCAAATGTAGGGGTGAAGAGATAATTCCCCCCACCCCCCAATTTCAAATGCAGAAATTTTATTATTCAGATAATTTCACAATCCATCAAATTGTATCAATTGATTTAACTTCCTCTTACTCTCCTAATAATTGAAATTCCATTCCAGTACTGCAGTGCTGATGGCAAAGCCCTTGATAGGACAAATACACACATATCCTGCGTAGCAGCATGCAGCTCAATAAAAGGGGAAACTGCATTGAAAAGTCCTTCAGTTTTCCAGTGTTGCTGTTTTGCATAGCTGTTGTAAGATTAACTATTCAAGGTGAAAAATGCATATTTATCCCAAACTGAAAATCTATTATGTCAAATGTTTTTCTTTTAAAAAAAATGCATATTTACAAGTAACATACAAAGCATTATGAAAAATTTAAAAAGGGTTTGTGAATGATACAAATTAAAAAGACAGGACTCAATTGGTTATTAAATATATCATATGTTTCTGAGTGTATACTTATACATTTACAGCACACCATTTAAATAGACAATACAAAGGTGTTGTGCAAATGTGCAGCTACTCAGCTAATATTACAATCATATCAAAACTTTGAATGTGTCATGAACTTTGACATGAAAAACATTTTACACAAAAGACTGAAGATATACAATTATTTATTCTGACTGTTTACAGCATTATTCCTTTTTAGGCTGGGCTTCGTTGCTGAAAACGCGGGTGATTCATAGTTTATCTACATGGCTGTCATTTCTCTCCTGCAAAGATGCTTCATGTTGTAGGTTTTGCTTTTCTGAAAACAGTGTACTTTTCAAATAGAATGCAATGCCAATATATTACAGAGAGGTAAACAGGGGCTTCACTAGAAGTCTTTTATTTAATTTGTTTGTATTTCACTCTTTATGTTCCAGACTTTAAAAAAAACTGTAAACCAAGGCCGTTCCTTTATTCAGCACAAGATAAAATAGTGGTTTATGCTTTGAAATGATTGGACTTTGAACTAATTTCATCTGCATTTCAGATGCCTGAAATTCCACCTTGTCTCTGAAATTTAAGATTGTGTCCAATTTTGCAAAACCCTTAATGTAGCAGAGAGCAATTGAATCCTGAACTGAATTTAGTTTGTGGCTTAAAGCAAAGCTGAGATTGGATACTGGACACAAGTAATGTAGTAAGATTGATGTCACTTAAGCCCTGTGCTTACTGCTGAGTTAGCTTTAGAATTGTGTTGTGCTGTACAATGAAACATAAGTATGAAACTAAAATCTCCGATAAGATGGATTTATTTAAATTAAACGCATAAGGCCATTTAAAGTATTATTTTACAGAGTGAAAGAAAGAAACAAGCTGTCAATACAAAGATGTTAATTAACATACACGTCAAAGGTGACTGACAGCAGCTGGCACTTTAAAAGTATATTGTGAATATACGTAAAGCTAATAAATGATATTAATTTAATTTTAACATGCAAATCTTTAATTTAAATTAAAAGCTACAGATAATTGATTTTGATGTATTTTGTTATATACTGTATATCATACTATAGTTGTACAGCATTGTGCATTGACCTTGTTCCACGATTTGTTAATTATGCTGTATATTTATACTAACCATCAGTGTGTTAACTGTCCCTCAACTTCCTTTCTCCACAATCATCTAACTCAGTGAAGCGTTTGAAAATAAATTATTACGTTTGATTTAATTTAATCAGACCTCCAGTAAAATGCAGCATGCGTATATCTGTCCATTTGAATTGATCAGCCTGTCAGAGTAATTGAAAACTGTCCAGAATTGTTGAAAATTCTTAATTTGGAAGCCAGTTTTGCAGAGAAATTGTCTTCCAAATAGAAACTGAATTTGACAATATTACACAATACTGTACTTTGTGGTTGATCTTAAATTTGAAAACAAAATGATCTGAAGGATTTGGCTAAGTGCGATTTCAGCCCAGCAGGGTGTTATTGCTCAGAAAAGGGAATCATTCCTGCAAGTTTGGAGATCCAAGGCTTGAAATTTAAGATTGTGCCCAAATTCAAAGAGCTTTCCACTGTTCTTAAAAATAGTCTGTGTCATAAAGACAGGCTCACTGATCTCAGTCCATCATGTAATGGCGGGGACGGGGGGAACAAGACTATACTTAGAATCATAGTCATAGAATTATACAACACAAAAGGAGGCCATTCAGACCATCGTGGATGTGCCGGCTATTTGAAAAAAGCTGTCCAAATTAATCCCACTCCCCGCTCTCTCCTCATAGCCCTGCAAACTTGTCCCCCCCAAATAATTGTCAACTTTTCTCTTAAAAGCTATTATTGTGTCGGCTACCACCTCTCTTTCAGGCAACGCATTACAGATCCGAACAACTTGCTGCTGAAAAAAATTCTCCTAATTTCCCCTCTGTTTCTTTAAGTTGGGTGAGGAAATTCTTGTTTTGATTGTTATGTGCAGGTAAGACTGAGTTTAACTCATTTTCCCTACCATCCGATAGCATGTAGACACTGTCTAGACTCCCACTTGGTAGGTGGTGAGGCTGCTTATTGTATAAGTAGGGTCACTGCCTTAAGGAGAGGAGAGTTCACGGACAAAAAGTAGGAGGATTTAAATCATATTAGGAGAAAGGACTTTACAGAGTAAGAAACACATGAAATCGTTAGAATACATTAGAATATACAGCACAGAAGCAGGCCATTTGGCCCAACTGGTCTATGCCAGCGTTTATGCTTCACGTGAGCCTCTCCTGCCTCTCCTCAACTAAGCCTAAAAATCCACATAAGCCATCATCTTCTGCTAATATTATTGTCATACAACTCATGAGCTTTCTAAGATGTTGTTGTTAACAGTATTCTCTCCCTATGTAACCCAGGGAGGAATATATTCTGGCATTTCAATGGGC
The DNA here is from genome assembly GCA_035084275.1 of Hydrolagus colliei. Taxonomy (NCBI): domain Eukaryota; kingdom Metazoa; phylum Chordata; class Chondrichthyes; order Chimaeriformes; family Chimaeridae; genus Hydrolagus; species Hydrolagus colliei. The sequence goes on from CM068743.1 coordinate 83,806,756, forward strand.
TATCATTGATTCTATTACTTATCCATTCCTGCATGTATTAGCGCATAAACTATTGAATATGTATCAAAAATAGACAGGTTTATTGTTGAAATTGGCAAGTAGGGAGACACGCAGGCATTCAGACCATTTTGAGTATTACACCATGGCAGATCATTAAATCACAGTTCCCAATAAAACTATCAGTTTTATCGGGGAGATGGGATTATTAAATGTAAAATTACCCAGTTTTAGTATTTACCTGGAACAGCCATCTCCCCTCAGGGCTATAAGGCTTTACAAGACTGTTTGTGAGAACAACATTTTGTGGAAAGATTCCCAAATAGTGCTTGATTTTACCATACAATCAAGCAAAAGAAAATTTAAGACCAATTTTCATTTGCTTGTGCAGTGTTGTTGAACAACATATGTATACTTTACATTTGAGCGAGTACTTCCCCTTGCACAAATTCTGTTGAATTGGCAGATTCTGCACACCCTCAGTCTTCTACACACCCTCCAGTACAAATACTGCCGGTACCATTGAACCATAGACAACACAGTAAGAGGCCATTCGACCTATCGCATTAATGTCAGTAAAATGCTTTAACTCTACACTTTACAGGACTAGACAGCTCAGATTCATTAATCATTCTGTGATGTGACACTTTACTGTAGGTTATATGTCTTGATTTACAAATATATTTATACATAAGTATACACACACACACATATAAAACCTTAGAATTTTCATGTAAAACTGACTTGGCCCACCTTATGATTTGATATAATGAGGGGCTTTGATTATAAACTGAGTCAATCTTTGTGACATAAAAACTGTTGCTAAGTTGAAGGGGTTATCCCAATACAGTCTCAAGAAGCCATTTAAAGCTGAAAAGAATGACACAATTTGCAAATAACATATGAAAGAGAACTGGTTTGCAATAAGTAACCATTGCAAAACAATACCAGGACAATACCAGTAATGATGAAATTACTCAAGGTTTACTCTCAAAGATTGTTACCATGAAATTGCATATCCCAAGTTACAGCCTGGTTAACCTATCCCATGCAAATGTTAATCCACCAGTAAGCTTGGTTTCAACACGTTTCTAATTTGAACAATAGTGTGATGACAATAAAATTATTTAACTCAAGTTTAAAGACCAAACTAAGATCATCTGTGAAGCAAAACAATGGCAGAATCATGTAAGCTGCAGCACAAAAGATTCCCTTATCCTTTTTGCCATTTCCCTATCTGGTCTATTTAAAAACTACAATTGAATGCAACATCTTGTATAATTAAGCCCTATTTTAGTGCCAAGCATTGGGAAGGAATGATAGATCTGTGAGGCTAAATTATTTTATAGATTATTTTCTATACCCCCAAAAAGAAAAATAACTTATTAGACTGATTAAAAGTCTTTTGTTGCTTTAGGAACATAGCTCTCACTGCCCGCTCACAAGCTAGCTTGAGAAAAACTTTGGGAGTTAGTCATCAAACCGTAAAGCAATTCATAACCAGATAAAATTATTTCAAAATAAATAAAAATAATTTGGTCACTGAATCCACAACTGCTTGTGGGATACTGCTGTGTGCAATTGGCTGCCAAGTTTGCCCACAAAATATACAGTCAATTTAATTTACAGTATATTCTGTGAAGCACATGGAGATGTCTCAAAGTCATGATAAGGCGCTATATCAAATGCAAGGATTATTATTATAACGTCAATTGGTCTTTCACCTGTGTTTGATGTTTAGAGAAGACTTTCCCCCTAAAAACATGCAAATTCCTCATTGAGATAGACTAAGCTGGAGTCATAATCCAATGACCAGCTTTCTACCCTCAACATCAAAAAGGAACCCAGTCTCTTCAGTGCATATTACATCAGAATTTTATGATAGCTGCCAAACTACCATAATATGGCCATGTATTTTACATCGATATTCATAACATTTTGTTCTGAGCAATCAGACGTTACCATATTTACTGTAGAGCTAGTGATACAGGATGGTTAAGTGATTATCTAGTTTCCATTAGATAATAAAGCGTTCCTTCAGTATTCACACTTTAGGTTATCAATATTGACATTTATTTTATAGATCAGAAACATTGATGGAAAGTGGAGGAAGTTGCAGTGTTAAATTTACATGTCTCAGTTAGTAAAGCCATTCTTTAGTGTGATAGTAACCACATACTGTAGATCATAAAGGCTGAGGGTTGATCCTTGGTCCATGGCGAGTTAATTGATCTCATTTGGAGTGGCAGTATTAGTATTATAATTGGGCTAGATGCTGTGGGGCTGGACGGTGAGGAGAGGGAAAATTAGCCATGGTTTGCAACCCCGGATCACAATCGTTCTGGAATATGATGTGTGTGCATGCGTATGTTGTGTATTGTGTTGACATGGGCGAAGTTCATGATCAAGCTGGGCAGTAATGCCTGCCAACGAGTGAGGAGACTGTCCAGAACTCACTGCGTGGAATAAAAGAATGGCTATTTGGATAAGTTCCTGGAGATGCCTGACACTGTCTATCAACATGTATCAGTGTCTTCAGGCAAAAGGAAGAGTAAAAATTAAAAAGGGAAAAATGCAATGGGCTAAGATTGAGTTAAGTAACCTTTGACACATTTTATATACATTGTGGTTTGATGAACTGAAAAAGAAAATTTGGAAACAGGTGAATTAAGTAATGCATTGTTAACTATTTTTGTACAAAAAAGTATTTCTTTTAAAAACAATGTTTTTTTGTGAGACGCAAAACTCCTCTGAAACAATTCTTTGCATATTTCCTTTGAATTTATATTCTTCAGACAAAACCACACACCGATAGAACTACTAAAAAGCAAATAATGTACAGTAAGTAAAAATGACTTCCACTTAATCGGCCAAATTCAATCTTTTTTTAAAAAATGAAATGTATTTCAGAAATGCTTCCTGCCACATTGACATCAATTACTTCTCACTGATCTTCTACGGTGACAAATACCATAGCGTTCAGGTTCTATTGTACACTCTTAGGTCTATGAAAGTGGAGGCAATTTTACTGAATTTCTCCTGCAAGAGTTTTGCAAAGTCACGCAATTGAGTGTTCCTATCCATTCTCCATCCTCCCATTGTGTTCCCACTAGATATTGCACCACACATTTCAGATCCAAAGAGAACTTCTGATATTAGAGAAGCAGCACAGGCAGCTGCCTTTACACACCTCTCTTCAAGTAGAAACTGTGGCTGAGATTCTGCGAGGCTCCATATGCCTCTGTAACTCTCAGCTAAGTTGTCCCCCATTACAAACCAAACATGGTATATGCCTGCTCGTACAGAGGTTGAAACTAAATCAGGTCTTGGGCTGTCTAGGTGAATCCACATCTGATTTGTGGCTTCTGGACTGGAATTACCACAGCCCTGTCCTCTTTGATACCACAAATTCTGGACTACGGTAATTTGAAATACCAAAGAGCCACAGATGCAGACAGGCTTACTTAAGCTGTTACACAGACAGTGTAGATACATAAAATTCCATTTCAGCTCCCGTGTGATATACTTCCGAATGGAAACCTGGCAAAGTTGTTTTTTGAACATCTGGGTAAAATGTATTCCACAATAATATCACCATTTTAAAAAGTCACTTTCTAACATATTTTGCAATATATAAAAAAAGAAACACCTTTCCTTCTTGATTCTGTAAATCAGAGAGACATGTGGAAAAATGACCATAATTTTCAGTCGCTAGACAATGTGCATGGTCATACTGCCAGTAGATAATGCATCTTAAAATCAAGACAACTTTAGATAAGCCAGATTTTGGAAAATTGTGCTGACAGATGAATTAGCACCATAATATTATTCAGTATCTTTCTCAGAAAATGATAATCATAGTACAGTAATAAGTTTTAGCCTCTCCATGATCATCAACATTGAAGCTCATTCTGGTATAATCTTTAATAACTTTGTCATCACCACAACCCTAGTTTCAACCTCTGGTTTGGCAACTGTATTTTCTTAACCTTAACAACTTGTTATGTTATAAACAAAGTTGTCTTACACTCCAGTTATTAACAGAGCTATTCCCACTCCACGTCATTACAGAGTTGTTTCGTACTCCAGCCGTTCCTCAATGAGGGCTTCATCCTTGTACTGGAGTCGAGGAGGTGAGGACGCACATTCAAAGCTGAGGATAGCCTTCCGCAGACCTCTGTCCAAAACGTGCCTGTCCCATGCTGGATACTTATTCCTCAAAAGATCAATTTTGATGACTGTTTCTTCTATCCGTGGAGTGCGAGAAGATGGTGTTGAAGGGGCAGTGGGTCTGACCTGAAACACAGGTATACAGCCATCCCTTTCTGTCAGTTTCTGTTCCCTGCTCTGTGACACAGCCCTCAAAGCATTCGCTGCTGCCTCGGTGGGCAAGCTGAATGTGGCCAAGGGCTCCTTGCAAGCGCAGCTCGGTGTTTGCCCAAACCTTGGCCCATTTGGGTGAAAAAAGGCATAATACATTAACATAAAAACAATACCAGTCAAAAAGCTACTGAAGACAACACAAAGCGCTGGTATGGCAAAAGCATCTGTTATTTGCGGGGCTCTGTACAAGTACCACAGGGCACTCAAGGCAGTGTTTTCCAATAAGATTACAAAGTAGTAGATGAAGAGTCGGCACCGAGTCCTCCCTTCTTTAACATTGAACCAGCTGAATATGTAGATTATTCCCACCACCATGTCAAACACAATCTCCTCCCACTTGGTGATGCAGAACTCGGTTTCACAATGAACAATCCAAAAGGTCATGATACACCAATGCAGGACAATGAAGATCCCAAAATACAACTGGAAAACCGAGGCAAACAAGGCAAAGGTGATGACTCTGGCCGCAATGGTAAAGAAATGCCAGCAGAACTGAATGATGACAGCCATGTAGCTGATGGGCTTCTTGTCGTTTCTGGAGTCACGAAGGGCCTTCTGGTAGGAAGCTAAGGCCCAGGCCAACGACACGAGGGAGGCTGCAGCTGTAAGGCCTGTATAGGAAGATAAAGAGTACACAAATGGAATAAGTGCTTCACAACGAGTAACACTTATATACAATTATTTTGACAAATACTTTTATGGTATTGCCTCTGAGCCATTTGGAGCCCATCTCTCCTTTCACCTTGGTCAATCTGCTGTCCCTTACGTTTCTAGGCTTCTTTTCATGGCCTGTACTGCCGCGAGTTATTGGCAGAGCCTTGACCTATTGGTAGAAGCTTGTAAAAGGGCGTTAGTTGATTCAAGCTATGGGATACTGCCAGTGATGGGTCTGAGCTTTTGGCAGAACCAAGCAATAGGAAGTTGGCAGAGTCCAAGAATGGCATATTGCCAGAGACCAGCCATGGGATAATGACAGGCAACAGAATATTGTCAGAGATCAGCTATAGGATATTGGTGGATATTTCATTCCCTTAAATATCCACTGATAGAAGTAATGGTATTATGAGACAGGCTTATCCAGCAAGTGCTTGGGAGAGCCTGGTAATGGGACAGTGACGGAGTAATTGAAAATCTCCCAATATTGGTATTAAAATATTGAAATTATCTGTCCAATTGATTTAAATATCCCTTTACTCAAACAAAATTCAGATTTTTTAAAATTTCTGCACGGCTGCTACAAGTATAACATTATTGAACATCAATCTTTTAAACCTAGTGATGAATGTGGTTTTATTGTGCGAAGTACCACAAATTTGAAGGCCTGAGTTTTATTTTTATGTTGTGTGTGTCAACTTTGATATTTGAGATTGTGCAGAATTAATTTTTTTTAAAAGAATTCAGTCTGAATCTGAAAAAACGTTATTCTGCAAATATTTTTAAGAAGCCTGAAAAAGTGGCTTCCAAACTAAGACTGAATTTAAGGAAATGTTAAATTATAAGTCAATGGTTTTAAGGCTGGGACCATAAAAAATATTGGCTCTCTAAAAGGTTAGTTTTCTGCTTGCTATAATAATAATAATCCTTGCATTTGATGTAGTGCTTTTCATGCCTTCTAGACCTCTCAAAGCATTTTACAAAATATACTTTAAAGTGAATTGACTGTACATTTGTGGGCAAAACGTGGCAGCCAATTGCGCACAGCAGTGTCCCACAAAGTCATGGATTGATGTGACCAATCTATTATTATTTATTCTTGAACGGTTATTATGAAGCATGTAGAGTAAGGAAACATGCCCAATGTGGGAATTGAACCCAAGTCTTTCGCTTGCGAGGCGAGTGTTCTAACAACTAAGCTGCAGGACTCCATTTTGTAAGGCCTATTTTACATTGGGCCAGTCTGCACTGCCCAGAAAAGATGGGTTGACTTATTTGCAGCAGAATCAATCATATATTGCTTGCTTAGAGATGCCTATGTACGTTTAGGATTCTCTATAACTTATCCCCTTATAGTCTGTGTTCAATTGTATTGCTTCCGGCTGGTGAATGCTTTCTTTATAAATCCCAGTAATAAAATGCATTGAAGTAAACACAAATTGAAATTTATCAAAGCTACGTTTGCCAATACAATAACGATTAAACCATTTGATATAAGTAGCACAGAACTAATTTGGTTTCATTTGTGACAATGCTCAATCTGCAAGGCTCTGGGATCTTGTTGAAAATCAATAACCAGACCTTTAACTTCAGCATGATATTCACAAATGTCAACCAGTCAAAAATCTCTTTCATGCCTTAAGTCAAGATGTGAACTTACCCTTCAGTGGCGCAATGTTTGTGTTCTGATTAACTTTGATTTACTGCAATATTAGTGAGGCCAATATAATGGTACAGTAAAAGCCCGTTTATACGGCACCAATGGGACCTGGCCAATGCCGGTTACAGCGCCTGCCGTATATTCGGGTGGCCTGTGGCTGAAAACCACCACAAAAATATTTAAGTTCATTTAACACACACCATACACACTAGACTAAATAATAACAGATAATAACAGAATATTGTATTGGTACTTATTGTTAAAACTACTCTCTTGCTCTTCTCACCTTTACTGGTTGAGGTTTACAGTCCAGCAAATCTTTTTTAAACGGAGGATGCCAAGTGGGTGAAAAAACGGCAGGTGCGACTTTAAAGCTTTACTAGCGGCAAGCTGATAATCCTAGACTCTACTAGCGGCAAACCGATAACCCTAGACTCTACTAGCAGCAAACCGAAATACTGTACCTGCGTGACAATGTGGGTTATCGGCTATGGTTATCGGCTTTAAAGCCTTACTTAGTAGGGCTTTAAAGTCACGCTCCATTTATTTCACCCGCTTGGCATCCTCCATTTCAAAAAGAATCGCTGGACTATAAATCTCAACTGCAGCATCATGGCTTCAAGCGCAGCATACACCAGCAAAGGTAAAAAGCACAAGAGAGTAGTTTTAACAATAAGTACCAATACAATATTCTGTTATTATGTTATTATTTATGCATTTACAAATGCTCCACTGCTATTGTTTCAGATAAGTTCCGGTTTATCGAATGGGGACTTTTGTTTTGGCGTGCCGGTTATACGAAGCTGCCGGTTCATCGAATCACGGATAAATGGGCTTCTACTGTACATAGGTATCAGCTACGCATTCAGGAGTGAAGCGGTAAAAGGTAAAATAGGAAAGAAATTGGAAGAGCGAAAGTATAGCTTACTCGTTATAGATATTTATAAACAGTTTGATCTTGATAACAATGATTAGGAACTGTATCAATTGCAAAGATTATAATTAAATATTACAGTCAATGAGCTTCACTAAATACCAGGGAAAATTCCAAATAAATTATTTCTAGTCAAATAATCTTTGCATTTGATAAAAGCTCCATTTATGTCAAAGTGCTCTTCAGAGAATTGATGACAAGTGCTATGTAGCGTGTATTTTGTAGGCAGTCGAGGCGACTTTGCACACAGATATGTCCCACAAAGATCCATTAAGTGAATGACTTATTTATCTGGAGGAATGTTTCTCCAGCACATCTTGATATTTTCCCTTCTCTTTTTAGATAGTATCTTGGGATCTTTAACGTCCGCCTGGACTGGCAGATGGGATCTCATTTTTGACTTTAAGTATGGCAGCTCTGACAATCAAGCACTACCCAGCACTGCACTAGAGGGTCAGCTTAGTCTGTGAGCTCAAAGGTTTGACATAGAGTTTGAACCCACGACCAGAGTAATACTGAGTCAAACTGGTACCAACCGAATCTTTAAATAGATATCTCTAGAGACAAAAGTTCTTATACCCTTAACATTTCACATGGAACATGTTTGGGAAACAGTTTTAAGTTCACTGTTAATTTGGTGATTGATTTTCCATAGTGCAATATGAAAAATCTGCTTCCAAATTGAGACTCAATTAAAAACTATTTTAGAAATTTTCACGCAATCTGAAATGTTAAGAACATGAGAGGTTTCAAATCCCCTGATGTGTTTGCGAATGTAGTGACTGGATTTGTAACCTGTAACAAACATACATCAGAAAATCTTAAATAGAAACAGAGGTTGCTGGGAATACTCAACAGGTCAGGCAGCATCTATGGAGGAAGGAAAATTAGTTAATGTTTCAGGTTGATGGCCTTTCATCAGAACGTTCTGACGAAAGGTCAGCAACTTGAAACGTTAATTCATGGGGTCGGGAGGTAAGGACATATGTAAACAACTACAACAATTTGCATTTATATAGCGCCCTCCACACCGGGTGGCATCTCAGAGCACTTAACAATGGCGGAGCCCAAGGCAGAGCCAGGGGAGGAGGAAAGTGACTGTAAGCATGGGTCAAAGAGAAAGTTGTTCAAGCATGACTTGAAGATGAGGAAGGAGGAGGTGAGGTGAAGCCATTGAGGTAAGTAATTCCAAAGTATTGGGACGTAGTGACTGAAAGCATGGCCGCCGATAGTGGAGCGGTGGATTTGGGGGACAAGGAGGCAGCTGGACCCAGTGGAGCGGAGGCAGCAGGTACTGCTGTGAGGAGAGATGAGGTTAGAGAGATAGGGGTGCTAGGGATTGGAAGGATTTAAACATGAGAGTGAAGATGCAAGTTGATCAGCTCTGTTACAGAGAGCCAGTGGAGTTATTGTCATTGGAGTTAGGTAAATTGGTGCCAAAGCTGTGACTCATAGTCTTGTAAACCTGCCTGCTCTGAACTTTAGTGACATGCACGCATTTAGACTAAGTCACAGGGTTACAATTTGAAAAAGTGTTATCTGCAAAGCTCTTTGTGAGATATACACACTCATTTGCCAATCTGGGAACCACAATAGTAACATCCGTTATATAACCACATTAATTTCAGCATATTCTGCAATTATATTCTATCTATTTCCCAATGTAAAATTGCTTTTAATTTCTGTAGATAGTGAAACAAACAATTCAACACTCAGTGAATGGTGAGAGGACATTTAGAAACTCAAATTGTGAAGGCAACTCTTGAATGTTTAGGAGCTACATGGATCTAAGGTGAGAAAGCAACACACCTGCTCTCCTTAGCCTCATCCATCAGTTGTAAACAGTTCGACAGACATCGAATAAATAATAAGAACAATCCTTGCATTCCATCAGGGAATGCATGTCCTGAAATGACCTGTTGGTAACTGAAAATGCTTTTAAAACTAGTGTTAGTTACTTTTCTTCCATTCTTCAGGGTTCCTGCATTTCACCAGCTATTCCTGGATAGGAGTGCAGGTACTTAAATGATCTGTTTCCAGTTCATGGTAGCTATCTCTGTTCAGTCATAAGGACATATAGGCTTGGTGGTGGAGCTGGCACGAATGGTCTCTTTGTGTTTCTACTTTCCCTTAAGGCACCTTATGAGTCCTTACGCCAGTCTGGCTGAGAGTAAGCATTCTTTAACTACAACTATTATATATTCAACAAAAATGTCACTGATTGGCATCTGGGCAACTGTTGGCTATAACTGGACTCAGCACCTCTGGAATGGCAAGTGGTATCTGAATATTGGTACAGGTCCCGCCCCAACCGTGGCCTCGCCAACCACGAAATTCATGTATCCACGGTTTGCTAAATACGACAACCCTCCCAAACCGTGTTTTGCGTTTTGCACATCCGCAATTTACATCCACGGTTTAAATTTTCGAGTTTCACTCCACCAAACAAGGGACCGCATTCATCCGTATATTGGTGTGTATTCATCCACTCCGTGGTTCCCGCCTTTCAGCATCTTTACTGCCCCACGTGATCTCGCTGGACTCGTGAATTACAGGTACTATGTGTGGGAGAACATTGTCCTGTTGCTGCACATTCTGCCTTTAATTATTCACCAGTTTAGCACCTAATTATGAACCCTAAACGTATTAGCAGTGGGAAAAGTAAATCTGTTGCTAAAAGGGCAAGGAATGTGCTCACTTTCGACAAGAAATTAGATGTCCTCAATAGACTTGCACATGGTGAAAGTGCAACATTGGTTGGACGACGAATGGGGGTTAACGACTCCACCATCAGAACCATAAGAAAATGTGAGTCATCGATAAGGGCTAGTATTGCCGATGGTTCTGCAAAAAGTGCAAAAGTGTCTTGTATGCCACGTGACCCTAAGCTGGAACAAATGGAGAAGGTGCTAAATATCTGGATAGAAGACCAGAACCAGAGAAAACCGATTGTCAATTGCATATGGTTACATAAGAAGGTGCTTGGTATTTACAAGCATCTTACTGTTGCCGCCGGAGAAAGCATTGATGACATCTGGTTTAAAGCCAGTAAGGGCTGGGTGGAAAATTTTAAGAGGAGGTTCTCCTTGACTGGCCTCAAGGTTCAGGGGGAATTGGCCTCAGCCGATCACAAGGTCACTGCTGAGTTCCCGGAAGAACTGAAGAAGTTGATTGCGGAGAAGGGTTACCTGCTGGAGCAAGTATTTTATGCAGATGAGACAGGTCTTTTCTGGGATGCCTTCCCGAACTTTCATCGTGAAGGCTGAGAAGCAAGCTTCGGGATTCCAGGTGGCTAAGGATAGGGGGGCTGTGTAGTGAAGCCGATGCTTCTCTACCGCTCTCTGAATCTCCGTGCTCTGAAGGGCAAAAACAAAAACTGTCTCCCTGTGTTTTGGCATTCTAACCGCAAGGCGTGGGTTACTGCTGCAGTCTTCATGGACTGGTTTCATAACTGCATTGTTCATGAAGTGGAGTGGTACCTTACGAGAAAAAATCTGGCTTTCAAGGTCCTACTCATCCTCGACAATGCACCTGGCCACCCGCGCACACTCACATTTGCCCACCCTAATATTGAGGTTGTCTTCCTGCCTCCCAACATGACTTCACTCATTCAACCCATGGACCAAGGTGAGATAGCCACCTTCAAGGCATACTACATACGACACAGCTTTGACCGCATGATACAGGCTATGGAGGATGACACGACACTGACGGTGTCAACGTGTTGGAAGGATTACACCATTGCTGACTGCATCACCTACATAAAGGAATCGATGGATGAACTGAGGAAAGACGACACTCAACGCTTGCTGTGGTAAACAGTGGAAGGAGGCAGTGAGCGAATTACGAGGCGTCCCTACATTTGACGCTGAAGTTCAGCGCATTGTCGAGGTTGCTCAACGTTTTGAAGGCGAGGGGCTGTCTGACATGCAGTCTGGTGACATCGAGGAGCTCCTTGAGTCACACAGCGAGGAGTTGACGGAGGAGGACCTTAATGAGCTAATACAGCATTCTGGTGAGGCAGAGGACGAGGATATAGTGGAGAAGCTGAGGATGACAAGTGCCATCCTTAGCAATGCAATGCTCCATGCTAATAAACTATCGGACCTCTTTATGGAGATTGACCCATTCATGGAGTGTAGCTTAAAATTCAAGCGAAGTTTGGAGGATTTATTGAGACCATACAAGCAGGTCCTGAAAGATACGCAGAACAAAATGGGTCCTCCATCCATCTCACAATTCTTTAATAAACCGCCCACCACTGATGAGCCAGTTGCATCAACCAGCCACGATATAGCTTCTCCACATTCATCCACCTTGCACTTGTCGGTGGTTTATGTTGTGGATGAGGAGGAAGAGGAGGATGAACATTAACTTTCAGGTCGATGATTACCTAGACAAATGCTGGATTCATGGTTTGCATCATTATCATTATGATTTTGGATTTAGATTAATAAATGTTATATTTGTTATAACTGTATCTGTGTTTTTTATGTGCGTAGTTTTACTAAATGCGAACTTCTCTTCCCCTACCCCCCTTCTCTCTCATCTTCTCTCTATTTCACCTTGTCTTCCCCCCACCCTCCCCCACTCTCTCTGTGTCTGTCTGTATCAGTCAATCGGTCAGACAGCCCCCCCAGCCCTCCGTGTCACCCCCACCCCACTCCACCCTCTGTGTCTCTATCTCTGTGTAAGTCCGTCAGACAGCTCCCCCAGCCCTCCGTGTCACCCCCACGCCCCACCCTCCGTGACTCTCTCTCTCTCACAGTCAGACAGCCTGACTGTCTGATCGCTGCAGATCCTGGCAGCTAATGCACCCAAACTTACTCCCCCTATCCCCATGTACAGGTATGTTATAACTGTATGTGTTTTTTTGTGTTTAGTTTTACTAAGGTTTTACGTGAAGGTTTACAGGAACCCTGCAACCCTTGCGGTTGGGGAGGGATACCTATACTGTATATTATATTGGATTTTGCTGCGATGCCCCTGATGATTGTATGGTGGCAATAATAATCCTTGCATTAGGTATAGTACCTTTCACGTCAGGATCTACTGGGAACTTGAGCAACTGTGCATTTATGAATAAATGCAAATACCAATTTGGATACAGTAATGTCTCACAATCAGCCATGAAAGAAATGACCAATTGTATTTGGGGGATTGTTTCCCAGGACATTGGGAGAAACTCTCTTCTCTTTTCGAATAGTGCCATGGGATCTTTTACATCCTCCTGAACAGATTGATGGGACTTCAGTTTGACATCTTGTCGAAAGGATGGCACCTCCAACAATGCAGCACAATCCCAGCACTACATTGGAGTGTCTGCTTTGACTGTGAGTTCAAGTCCCAATGTGGGACTGGATATAAGAATTATAGAAATTTGCAGCATAGAAGGAGGTCTTCATTTGGCCCATTGAGTTGGCACAGACTCTCAGAGCAACTGCTCTTTCAAACCCACTGCTTTGCCATACCCTCATAGCCCTGAAGACTTCCCAACTCTTCCCTCCACAACATGCAGATTATTCAGAACTTGTGTGCAGCTTGTGACCTCTCCCCACCAGGCTCTGCAAACCAATCACCCCAATTCTTGCCTGACTTCACTGGCTCCCCATCCCTCAAAGAATCGAGTGGAAAACGCTTGTTTTCACCTTCAAAGCCCTTCACTGTTTTGCTCTCCCCTACCTCTCAGACTTCCTTACCTCAATCAACCTGTCTGCTCCCTTCACTCGGCAGACACCGACCTACGTCTGGTCCCTGCACTTCCCGCCCTACAATTAGACAGTCGGGCATTCAGCAACACTGGCTCCACACTTTGGAACTATCCCGCAATCCCTCCACATCACCTTTCTCTTGCCTCCTTCAAATCCCATCTAAAGACCTTCGTCTTCGACCATGTCCTCAGCCACCCCCCACCACCCCACTCAGCCTCCATACCTCCTTGCCTCAACACCCAGCTCGGGTGTAAAAATCCCTGACTGTCCAGTGCCCTGGGATAGCTTTACGATGTGAAGGGCACTATACAAGAGCAGTTTGTTGTTTAACAACAACAATAAAATTACCGCCGATGGTTGGGCGGTTAGGGCGGTGGACGCGGAGCAGGCCTGAGTCTGCTGAACGGAGGGTGCGGACAGGCTGGTAGGGAGACAGTAGGTCAGAGAGATAGGCGGGGGCAAGGCCACGAATGGCCTTGAAAGTGAGGACAAGGATCTTGTTTATTCCTTCCCTCTTTGGAAACAGATTTGCCAAACAGTTGTTTTGTGAAGACAGTGGCCCTTTAAATTTGGGGGAAATTACAAATACTTATTTACAGCACTATTTGAAAAAAAACTGAAATGAGTGTTTAGTAAAAATATCAAATAACGATTTCATCAGTTGACAGAAAAGTGATTAGATCAGAAAATCTTGTTAAATAAAATACTCTTCTGAAAAATTACCGAGGCACGTCAGAGGGCAGTACAATTAGGCTTCAAAATGAAGCTGTGCATTACTTGATGGGGTTAGAGACAAGAATCAACAATCAACACTTGCTTCTGAAAAGCAGTTAGATTTACATTTTTATTGCACTTTGTTGGCAGTTTTCATCCTCACATTCTATTTAGAGAAGCCCTCAGGTACAAATATAAGTTTCCAGTTTGAAGTTTAAACATTTATGTAATATATAAGTGTCTGCACTGCATAATGAGGAGCAATTAATCAGAATTAAGCTCGTTATGTCCTGAAGGTTTTAAAGTGAGATCTAAGTTACAAGCTGAAATGAAACAACAACTGTGGTTTCAGAGAAGAAGGAGCTTTCTTCGCAATGGTGATTTTAAGAATTTAGCGAGAAAGATGTTCATGTGATATATGATGTAATGATATATGTCACAGGTTCCATAGGGTAATGATTGGCTCACATATGATAGAACTGATGTTCGATTCCCAGGTGTGGCGAATCTTAGGCAAGTTTCTTTACTCCACACGCCTCTGTTCAGCTAGCAGAAAATAGGAACTCTGTGGACAGTCGATTGGCAGATCACTTTCCAGGGGTAATAATCCCTCCCCCCCAAAAATTCCCTCTACCTGACTGATTGTGGGACACTGCTGTGTGCAATTGGTTGCTGTGTTTCACCAACAAAATACAAGGTTAATTCACTTTACAATATATTCTGTAAATGTTGAGAAGACTCAACGATGTGAGAAAATGCTGTATCAAATACAAGGCATATTATTGCACTGGTAATAATGGCTCTTGTGCTTTGAAAGTAAAGCACAAAATGTGGTCTTGTAATTCTGAAGGTAAACCTAGGTTCAAAGTGTTTTAACATAAAATTCAGCGTAATTTATAATGTGGTACAAAATAAATTCTGCCGGTGTCAAAAAAACCCAGTGTGGTGATCTAAAATCAGATGTGATATAAAATCATTTACGGCGATATCAAGTTAGGTTGGCAATATAAAATCAGTATTAATGGGATCAGGGAGACCTCGTGCATAAACAAAGATTATGTTTTGATTTCTAGAAATTTCTTACTTTTTTCTTACAAAAACTTGTTTTGACAAGCAATTTGTTTTTATTGTTTAATTGGTTACATGTGTCTAATCAACAATTGTTACTGAGCGTGGTGCGGTAATGCGTCTCTCCGTGACTCCGTAATGAGTCTATTGTCGCATGAGAGTACAGTATGATTAGTTCTGAATGCTGCCGGTAGTGGCACTTCCGGTTTTCCTCTTAAAGCGGCACTGTCAGTTTTTCCTCTCCCTCTCTCCTTCTTTTTCTCTCGCTCCTTTTTCTTTCTCTCTCTCCCTCTCCTTCCTTCCTTCCTTCCTTCCTTCCTTCCTTCCTTCCTTCCTTCCTTCCTTCCTTCCTTCCTTCCTTCCTTCCTTCCTTCCTTCCTTCCTTCCTTTTTCTTTCTTTCTTTCTCTTTCCCTCCCTCTCTCTCTGACGGATACTATATATTGCCTGTGTAGCCTGACTGTATCGTGGATTTATACATAGTTTTGGGGGGGAATGGGGTGGGAGAAGGAGAGAGAATGGGGGGGTGGGGGCGGGAGAGGGTGGGGGGGGGGGGGGGAAGAGAGGGAAAAAGTGGTGGGGATAAAGAGAGAGGAGTGGGAGGGGGAGAGAGAGGAAGGGAGAGAGGGGGTGATTAATTTAGATGGAAAATGAGAGGAGTGAAGGATGGTTGGGTTTGGAGCCATTGAGATGCCAAACTGACAGAGTGTGTGTGTGAAAGAGAGAGAGAGAGAGGCAGGGAGAGAGAAAAAAAAAAGAGGAAAAACTGACAGTGCCGCTTTAAGCGGAAAAAATTATTCCGTTGTTTAAAAAAAAGCTTTTTTGTGTTGGGTTTTCAGTGTCGATATTCCACCGAATATAAACTGGTATATAAAGCGGTTTAACCGGCATTGGCCAGGTCCCGAGGGTGCCCGATAAACAGGCTTTTACTGTACTTTGACTAAAACATATTTTGTGCAGCATAAAAAATAACCAGAACATTTCTTGTGTCAATCATATTGAATTTCTATTAATTGCCAGAGGGCAAATTTAATGGGAATATACTTTAATTCAATATTATATTCTCTCTTTAGAGTCTCTGCTACATTCTGTTCGTCAAATAAAATGCTGTCCTTTAGAGTGGTAATTGCAGCTGCACTGCATCCTGAGGAGACCAAATTGAGGCCTCAATTCATGATCAGTTTATATCAGCATCAAATCAGTCTATGGTTTGCCGCACTGACTCGACGGGAATTGGCATTCAATTCAATCTGGAGTCTGATCAGAAGCCGTCAATCCTGAAGTAATATTGTACCAGAAATGAAATGGATGTCACACAGGCGGAGGAATTTGCACTGAAAGTATATCCCCGCGGAGTATTCTCCTTTATTATTGTAGAAATTAGTTTGCGTCAGTAATTGTGGGCCCATTATAATCAGATTCCAATGTTTAAGCTACATTTCATTTAGAGAATTATCTTGCTACATTTAAAGACAGTAAACACTATTTGAATGTCTGTTTTGCAGAATTGAATTTGCAGCTGTACTTGTCGACTCCCCTATGATCATTATTTCTTTTCACGACTGCTTGTAGCATCTGACTGCTTGGTAAACATGATCTAGATTTAAAAGAGCCATCAAAACATTATGGAAACAACAGAAGCGAAGTAAAGGTTAACTGGGCAATGATGTAAATGAACCGTTATATTTCCCAGAGAGACGTCACTGTGGCCAGCACTTAGCTGAGGATAATTCTGCTGTAGTGGTCAGTGTAAGTGAAGATACGAGCCTGATCATCAACAATTAGTCAGCTGATCCCCATTCACCTCAATGCACTCAGAAGAGGCCGTGATTTTCAGAGACATTAACTACAAGTGATATTTTAGTATTGCCCCACACAGAGACCAGAGATACTGAAACAACTCAATGACGGTTTGCAGTTTGAATTTTCATCATGTTCAGTGACTGCGCACAAGAAGACGTGATCAACATGGACCTCTGTAAAACAGCTGGATCAATGTCAGCTAATTGTAGGAAATGGTTTAAAACCTTAGTTTATGAATTTTTAGCATTTTACAAAAAAACTTCACCTCATGGTTTGGGACATCATGCATATTGACTACTAATACATACTTTTGAAAGGTCTTGTTCTCCCCCTCTCTCTTACTGGGCTGTTAGCATCCATTCAATGTGATTTCCATGTATATCTCCGGTTTTCAGGGCTTCTTTAATAATAAAAAAATTAACTGGCATTCAGTAATGAAGTTCTATGTGTGCACAATTAAGTACATGCACGAAAGCTCTCCTCTGCCGCGGGCACAGACAATTTGGAGTAGGTAATATAAATCTGGTTTCCTGCTCTGAATTTCTCCGCTACTGAAAGTTATGTCACATTACATCCGTAATATAAAAAGGACATTATATTTCAGTGAAATGCATTGCCAAGTGATTTATAAAGCTTCAATTCTAATGTTTAATTATGTTCTTTATGCACCTTTAATGTCAAATTTCTGCCCAGAGCTGCTGCTATACTGATTCTTACAGATATGAAGTCTGTTTATGGAAGGACTGAGAGTCACATAGGGTTATTAGCACACTGTCCTTTTGACTACCATCTGTAGTGGAGAAATGCTTATTAAATTGTACAGGATGCCACCAACTCCAGCAGTACCCCAATACATACTCTGGTGTCCCTTAAGTCTTAGTTCCTGCTAATTTGTTAGACACGCTCCAGAATTAGAGCGTGTCACTCCAGGGAGATTCCATTCCAGATCCAGGGACATTTTCATGTGCAGGTGGCAAAAGCCAAGGCTTGGTTGCCATGGTTAGATTGGCAAAAGGTTGACATATTTCATGTGACTCACAAAGCTGGAATGACATGCCAAGAAAATCCAATCAAGCATCTCAATCAGTCATTGCCTTTAGCAGTTGGCTCAGGATTTTCATAATACACAAAGTACACTTTGTGATCTTTCCCTAAAACAGTTAAGAAAATGAAAGATGTATTGCAATAGTGTGAATTGTTTCCTTCAACTTGTACTCTGGTGCACTTGCTCATTTCCATCTCAGAGTTGAAATGACAGGTACGTTTCATTTTGTACAATGAAAATTTTGATCAACTACTAACGTTTTAGCACATATTGATGAGCCTCATCCTTGGTTTGTCCCTCTTCATTATTATGGATAGTGTATGCCACTAAACTGTACATTGTTTTGACAGGCTATCCAAGTCTCCTAAAGTAAGATAACTTTAAACGTTGATGTATTATTCAGTAGGTATGTGTCTGAATGTCTCAGTTCCATTTATGGTACTTTAACAGTCAGGGCTGCTACATTCAATTAATTAGTATCAGTATTGACCATGTGGCTGACACTCTCAGTGCATTTAATTGTTTTCTCCCCAAAGCAACAATGACCATTCACTCTCTTAGAATATCTTAAGGCAAGAATACCTTCATTACACACAGAAAAAAAAATGCACAAAAGTCATCCTCACCTTCATTCATATTTTGTGTGACAGATCTGAGCATTTTCAGGTCTTGTCACCTGAGAAAGGTTGGTTTCTTTCTAAATTTTTTATAAATTAATTTCTAAAACAAGTGTTAAAGAAAACAGTGTGGATAATTTTGTTATGTGTTAATTAACATGTGTGCTAATCAACAGTCGGTCTATTTAGCAACTCTATGATGCACTGACTTGTCTCTGGAAAATAATTAGCAATGCTAATATTTTATTTTTAATAAAGCACATCTGAACATCTCCAAGTGCTTCACATGATTTACTATAGCGTATAGTACCTGTATTTTATAGGCAAACCAAGCGGCATTTTGCACTAAGCAATGTCCCACAAACACCATGAAGTGAATAACCAATTTCATGTGGAATATTGTTAGTCAGGAAACCAGGAGAAATTCCCTTCTCTTCTCAAATTGTGTGCTGGAGGTGGATCCACTCTGACATCGTTCTGAATGGCTGTTCTGAGAAGAACAACTATCATGGTCAAAATGGTATTCCATGATCCAATTGGATATCAAACATGATAATCCCCTGGGTGGCAACTTCAGAGGCGCCACTTCAGGGCTGGCTCAAAAGCTTCTCAAATTGCCTTGGGCTCAACTAGACAAACATAATCAGGGGAAGGGGTATTGAGTTACAGTTACTTACAGAATGGTACAGCGGCAGGAATGGAATATAAATTCACCAGACCTGAATGTGAACATGCATTTATCTACTGAACAAATAAACAGGGGGCGGGGAAGTCTTTTTAAGTCTTATTTTCAAAAAGTCTTATTTTGAAAACATACAGCTTTATGAGTTTACCAAAATCTAAATTTGACAAACAGGTTGGTGTGTATGCAGCATCCATCTCACTGTTTTACTGCAGATTTCTGACTAGCATTTGAACACATTGAAAGGCATGTAGAAGGGAGAGCATTACGTCATTGTTCGATTTCACAGCCGGCTGAACACCAAATTCATCTGCATTAGGTCTCCCAAAGCCAGGCTGATGCACCAAGTACAAAATAAAGATAAATAGTCCTGGCCTTACAGATCCAGCAAACCCCATAACAGTCTTGACAGATAATTAATGCTTGTAACCAAACAATGATCAACTTGCTTTATCCTACTTTTCCAGTGAATGGAAATCACACAATTCAAGCAATAATTTATTCACTCAATTAAAAAACTCGCAAGTGAGAAAATTGATTATTTAATAAGATGGGGGAGTGCATATTGAAATCATTTTTTAGCCTCTATATATGCTTGTGTGTAGAAAAGGATTTCATTTTAATACTCTTGCTACTGAACATATTAGTGAGATTCCAGGGTGGGGGAGTAGGAGAGGAGGGGGGGTGCGGAGGGATGCCACAAAAGTTTAAATTTCAAGGTTGTGCAGAATTTTGGAGAATTTGTGTGCTCTTAAAAAGAGATCAAGAAAAAGCAGCTTCCAAATTCAGACAGAAATGAAGGATTTTCAGAAATTCTGCACAGTCGTAAATTTTAAGACAATGGAGTCGAGGCTAAGGCCATTCTCTTATCAGTTGCAAGAGTTTTTTCTGCATGTATTCTGGAAGCAAACCCATTGGGTAGGATATTCTAGCTGTTCAGCACCTTAGGATGTCCTCCTGACATGAAAGGAAGTCTACAAATATAATTTTGTTGTTGTTGATATTACCTGAATATTCTGACAGCAAACTCGCAGATATCAAAGTCTGCTTGAGAAACGTTAAAAAAATACAAGTTGGAAGATATTTTCTGGCACAAAGCCCCAGTGAAGCTTGAATATTATCTTATTAGAAAGCAAGGCCAAATAACGTAAATATTTTTTGATCCTATCCTTGCCTGACTCGCTTTCCAACTCCACTAATCTTGTCGTCACCTTCAGATGTCTTTATGGCCTTGCGGCACTCCATCAGTTCAATCGTTTGTGATACAAACTCAACCATCTCATCTGCTCTGCCAGCTCTGTCTTTCTTTATGTTCCCCGCCCATCAGTTGGCAGGTTTTTGGCCACTTTGACCCCATCCACTGGTAGTCTCTGCTGAATTCCCTCCATCGCCCCACCTCTCTTTGTACAACAACAACAAAATTACATTTGTAAAGCGTCTTTCACTTCGGGAGGACATCCCAAGGCGCTGAACGGTCAAGGGTCAGGACTCAAACATGGAGGGGTGCGTTGGGGAGACAGGGTTGGGATAATGGAGGGTAGAGAAGGCATGGTTGAAGAGGAGGGTCTTCAGACCTGTCTTGAGGAGGTACGGGGGATTACAAAGTGCAGGGATTGTGGGATGGAGTTCCAAAGCATAGGGGCAGAGAGGTTGAAAGACCCTAATGGTAGGGTGGGTCAGGCGGACACATGGAGCAGGCCAGAGTCTGCTGAACAGAAGGAGCGGGCAGCTTGATAGGGGGTCAGCAGGTCAGAGAGGTAAGAGGGGGCAAGGCCATGGAGGGCCTTGAAAGTGAGTACGAGGATCTTGAATTCGATCCTCTAAGGAATGTGGAACCAGTGGCGCTGGGCAAGATTGGGAGTGATGGGGTCCCAGAGCCTGGTGCAGGAGAGGACACGAGCTACAGAGTTTTTATACTTTCAAATCCTGCTTGAGGTGACCAAAAAAATCTCAATCTAATGTGACATTTATTCACAAACAAAGGGATTGTATTACTGTATATATGAATTAAGGTTATGTGAAAGGCTCTATACAAGTGTAATTTTGTTGTTCTTGTTATTGTTATGAACTCAATGGTAACTCATTTTAGCTGGAAATTGAGATGAGATGTAGTTATGCTGATTCGTGACACTAAACCGTATATGTGGGTAAAATGTGTGTTCTTGAAAATATAGAAAACAAATGTTCAAAGAATGTCCAAAAATGTAACTCGTTCTGCCATCGTTTCTGTAACCTTCTGTCATGTAGAATTTTGCTCCCAGGTCTATGGTTTTGGAGAGACTGTCTGTGTAGATTTTCTTTCATGTCCTTGATTCATAGCGGGCCACAGATTTAAGTTTATTCATTTTTATCTGTCAGAGGAATTATCAATGGGAAATCCCCCAGAGTGAATGAGAGAAAGAGACTAGGCATTGTGATTGCATTTTAATTTGCATCTTATAATTTGTAATGGGCTGAACATTTTCATCTAGAATTGAAGTAGATGTGTTCATTCTTCTCCCCTTACCCCAGACGTACATAGACTAAAAATACTGAACAGAAATTTACAGTACAGCAGAAGTCTATCGTACTGGCACTTTGCAATGTAATTATCGTCTGTACTCGCACTTTGCAATGTAGCATTGCACACCACATACTGAAGTGCAATGTCATTTGTTTGTCAGGACATTGAAAGAAACTCCCTTTGCTTTGTGTGAACAGTGGCATTGGATCTTTAAGGTCCATCTAAACAGGCAGACAGGACTATGATCTAACCAAAGCATAGCACCTGTGATAATACAGTGGTCTCCAGCACTGCATTGAAGTGTCGACTTCAACTACTGTATATTGATTGAAGGCCACTTCAACTACTGTATATTGATTGAAGGCCACTTTGGCTCAACAGGTTCTTAATAAGTACATATACTTAATCTACATCAATGATCTGGACTTGGGTATAGGGAGTACAGTTTCCAAGTTTGCAGATGACACTAAGTTAGGGAGAATAGTAAATAGTGAGGAGGATAGTAGCCATCTGCAAGAGGATATAGACAAATTGGTAAAGTGGGCAGACACATGGCAGATGAAGCTTAATGCAGAGAAGTGTGAGGTGATGCATTTTGGGAGAAGAAATGAAGGGAGGCAATATAGGCTAGATAGTATAATTTTAAATGGTGTGAAGGAACAGAGAGACCTGGGGATTTGTGTTAGTGACTCGTTAAAGGTGGCAGGACAGGTAGACAAGGCTGTTAAGAAGACATATGGGATACTAGGCTTTATAAATAGGGGTATAGAGTACAAAAGTCAGGAAGTGCTGACTAACCTCTATAAAACTTTGGTGAGGCCTCAGCTGGAATACTGTGTTCAATTCTGGTCACCACACTACAGAAAGGATGTAAAGACATTGGAAAGGGTACAAAGAAGATTTATTAGGATGGTGCCAGGATTGAGGGACTTCAGCTATGAGGAAAGGCTAGATAAGCTAGGGTTATTCTCTCTGGAGCAGAGAAGATTGAGGGGAGACCTAATAGAGGTTTATAAGATCATGAGGGGTTTCGACAGGGCAAATAGAGAAAAACTATTTCCACTCGTGGGCGAATCTGTGACTCATGGTCACAGATTTAAAATAGTTTCAAGGCGAAGTAGAGGGGAGCTGAGGAGAATTTTTTTCACTCAGCGAGTTGTTCGAATCTGGAATGCATTGCCTGAAAAGGTGGTGGAGGCTGATTCGATACCAACTTTTAAAAGGGAATTAGATCTTTATTTAGGGAGAACAGGTTTATTAGGCTATGGGAAGCGGGCAGGGCAGTGGGATTGAATCGCTCTTTTCAAAGAGCCGGCACAGACTAGATGGGCCGAATGGCCTCCTTTTGTGCCGTAAAATTCTATAAATCTATGAATCTATGAATATACTTCTGTCCTGCTTATAAAAGCAGTTGGCAAAGTTTTTGTACAGAATTGAAAGCTTTTCAAACACTTCTACAAGAGTGAATAACTTCTCAAAGGAATTCTTATTGGAAATAAAAAACATCAGTGTATGCACACAGTTAATGGAATGGCGTGACTTGGGGCTTTGACCCTCATTTTCAGAAGTCACACGACCTTCACAAAGAGTTGGCTGCAAAGGCTAATGGAATCCATTTTACTGTCAGTTATATAAAAATTAACTTCCGCTTCCTTGCCCTCACTTTTCAATGTCAACGGCTGGTTATCATGCCCCAGACACACTTTAAAATATCCTCTTGTCACATGTTTACTTCTGAAAACAGTCTTCTACTTGACAGTAATTACAGGTAAAGTGCTTTGAGATGTTTTGATCACACAAGCTTAAAACACAAGTTTGTTCCTTTATGAAACAGAAGTTAGTAGTTGTTCAAAAACAAGCTGCTGGGAACACTCAGCCAGTCAGGCAGTATCTATGGAGAGAAGAAAGCGAGTCAACGTTACGGGTCCACGACCCTTCATCAGACTCTTCGTTCTGAATTATAAGTATTATTGGTTGGTGATCAAACTGATAGTGTTAATACTTGGATACTCTGGATACTCTTAAATACTCAAAAACCAGAGGAAATCTAAACCAAGATGAAATTTGCCCCAATGTAACACTGGTGAAATGAATGCAGATATTTTAGCTTGGGGGAAGGGAATTCCACATTCTTATCCAGAATTTGGCAAATTCTTAAATTCAGCCTTCATTTTCTGTAAGTTTCTTTTAAGAGCTACAGAAAACCAACTTCAAAGATAAGGCTGAATTCAATTACAGGTATTTGCCAAATTGTGGACTCTATAAAATACTACATAAAGAGAGGAAATATAGATTCAGTTGGGATTTCTCCCAATATATGAGGTTAAAAATACCTTAGTTTGATTTATAGTCAACTTTTCCTAAGAAACAAACTGGGTTTCATTTGTTTATTTATTACGTGTCTACCTTCATTAAAATCTGCCTGCTACTCCTTAACCCATTGTTTTAATTGATCCAGCTTTTCTTGAATGCTATTTATTTATCCTCTTTATCCCAGTCATCTTCCTATGCAGCTTGGTATCATTAGTAAATATAAAAAGTGTAATTATTGAATTAAGTAAATTTATGGGTCATATAAACAGCAAGGTAACCCAGAACAGATCTCTGCAAAACTCTCCAGGATTTTAAACAAATTATCATTACTTTCTGTTTCCTGCTACTAAACCAGTTTTCATTCCTGTTGCCAATTTACAGTAATAACCTGCATTAATATAGCAGGCTTCACACAGAGTAATGTCTATGTTCAGCTGTGAGAATGATAACAATAATTCAGAATATACTGTAAAGTGAATTGACTGCATATTTGTGGGTGAAACGTGGCAGCCAATTGTGCACAGCAGTGTCCACAAACAGTCGTGGATTGAGTGACAGATTTTTTTTTGAGGGATTATTATTAGGCATGTTGAGTATGGAAACTTCCCCAAGGTTTTGCCCTGCTGGGAATCGAACCCAGGTCTCTTGCTTACAAGGCAAGTGCTCTAAGCAGCAAGGGAGAAGGAGCGGAGCAAGGGAGCTCTGGAGATTAAGGGCCTACTGTGTACAATTGGGAGGGGGGGGGGGGGGGGTAAACAGAGGAGCCATGGTAGTGTCGTGGAATAACTCACAAAGAGATCAGGTTATTCGTGTAAAGCCCAAACAGTCATTTAATAAACTAACGGCCGAAAGGAGAAATACCCTCACAGGTCAGATACCCGAGGTGGTACTTCTAAGGAACAAATAGAAATACAACAGTTTATATCTTATTCTTTTGCACGCGTGACAGTAGTATAAGTTCCTTTAACCAATTACAGCAATCCACCTAATCAATAAAAGTGAATGTGGGAAGAGAGTTGAACTCTATTAACATTAGCCATGGGGTGCAAAAAGGGCAGCATCTGTTAAAACAGAACTAGACAACCACAAGTTGCTAACTGATAGATTACAATTTTCAAAGAAAGAAGTAAATCGTCTTTAATGATCAGGCATATACTGAGGCAATTGATTACCAAATACAATAACAAACAGGGAATGTCTAATCTAAACAAGCACAAGCCTTTCTCCCTTCTTTAGTCTGGACTATGTCATACAACTGACGTTTGCTGATACCCCTACTGACCTCTGGAATTTCTAAGGGAGACTAAGAAACAGCTAACAATGTCCAGGGGAAACTAAGAAACAGCTAACAATGGTTTCCGATTTTTAACATGGTTTCCACAGTAGGAGGAGATCAGGGAATAAGAAGTACTTATTTATCCTCTTTATCTCAGTCATCTTCCTATGTAGCTTGGTATCATTAGCAGCTAAGTAGAAGTAATTTTTGGTGAAGACCTTGAAATCAGAAATTTCATGAAATTTGCTTTTCTTTTTTCTTTAAGTCCCAAATGTAGAACTTGATCACAGATAAGTAACCACAGAAAATTCCACAGGCATGTCACCTATACATTCTGCACTTTCATATGAAAGTTCTGTAAGTGTTAATGGTGGAATAGAGAGAATAATAGTTGGTTAAATACAGAACTTCAAAGGTTTTGAAATTGCCATTGAAAAAAAGAGACAAATTTGCTCTTATTCATAATGGCTGTAAACCATGCTTTGGTGGTTTTTCAAGCTAGGCATCACTATAATTTCAGAAATGGCTTCACCTTGATCTGCTATAATAATGCATGTTCCAATATAATTTATGAATTCAACCATGTACCTGCTGGGGGTGGTGGTGGTGAGGTAGGGGGGCGTTGTGATTTATTACTTGAAACGTCTCACTTGGAATTGAAATTACTTTCATTAGTGGGTTTGCCAGCAAAAGGAAAGAATATATGCCACGAACATTAATATTTATAAATGTTTAGGGTTGAGCAAACGATTATCTGTAATTACACAGTAAATATGACTGCTGAGCTGGGTCAGAAATCTGAGGTGACCCGCGCTTCAATGGTTGGACCAATACTATGCATTGGATTTGAAAGCTAAGCTACGCCAGTTCAAGATGAAGCAGTAAGTGATTCTGCTATTTTTAGCTTTTCAGCTCCTTCTTGGCGATTACATCACCAGTAACAGTAACAGGAGCAAGAGCAGCAGCACACTGCAGTCATAACGCGGCATAAATCATGACAGATGCTGCATTCTGCCTGCAGATGAGCTTCACATTAAAACTGTTGATTAGCTAGTTAGGAAACTGGAACGTTGCTTCGAGTTTCCGAATAAATCACAGCAATCTATTACTTCGACTTATTTTGAAATGCAGAAATGCTAATGCTGTGTCCCTTTTGTGGGTCCGGGGGAGGGTGGGGGTGGGGTGTCGCTGAACTGTCACAAATAGGATAAACTGAAGGGGCAGAAACACAATACCACTGATTCAGTCACTGACTATCACTGATGCATAAAACTGGGTCTCGATCATCTGGGGAAGGGAGATGAAGGCACGGTCTTATTCATTGTTTCACATTTTGGAGGCTGAGCTCGGTGTTCAATGAGAATTAATTCATCTGCAGCTCTATAACAATCTCAGAGCCTTTTAATAACCCCAAATGAGTTTTTTTCCTCTTTGATTGAACATTCTGAGACTCAAGAATACGAACATGTATATTGATACAGATCGGAACAAACACAAAATATGTGCATCTGCCTTATCATAAGATACAAAACGACTCTCTTATCAAGGCTCTGTAAAGAGGCCAATGCTAAGTCTGATTGTGTGTACAAAACTTAACATCCCTCGCACTATGCTCATCAATTCTTTTATTTGCACTATTCAATTCCTTCTCATAAATAGGAAAATAGTACACTTAGTCGTCGCTTAACGTCACAGTTGTGTTCACGAAAAGTGCGAATTTAAGCGAAACGACCTTAAGCGAACCCGTGCAAGACTACCGGACGTTCAGAGTTTCTATACGCCTACGACACCCAAAATAGTTTGTTTCCACCCGCGTGAACGATGTAATAATGAATGTCGCAACGTTAAATGAATATATGTTCCCCTATGTATCAGCAGTGTAGGTAATAACGAGTCAGTTGCTGTCCTCAATGGTCACATTTGTCTACACACAATAATGCACGATCCAGCAGGAGTCATTGGATAGCTAGCTATCTAGGGTCAAGAAATTTCTCATGATCTTAGCCTCAAGACCATTGTCTTACAATTTTGCTGAATTTTGGAACATCTTATTTTCATTTGGACGCCAGTTTTATTGAAAGGATGACACCTCTTACAAAGTAGCCCTCCCCCAGCTCTGCATTGGAATGTCAGTCAAGACTAAAACATGCTGAGTGATGCTTGAACAATGGTTGCAAAATAGGTTATTTAGGGGGAAGGGGAAACAGCATGGATATGGGTTCTAATCACAGTTGATACTGGAGTCTGTGGTAAGCAGACCATTCCTTACCTTGGAGCGCTTCTAAACGATGGCTTTGAATCACGATGCAGAGCTGCAGAACGAGTTGTGGAGCACTCTCCAGAAACGTTGCCAGCAGATGAAGCATACTTACATCTGCGTACTCATACACCATGTTCCAGTAAAAACGCCAGCGATCCTGCTCTCCACTCCGGCGGCTACGGATACCAAGGTATATGGTGCGTAAATACCTTTGAACAAAATGGAGAGAGAAAAGCATTTACTCACAATATTAATAGAAATAATCCAAGTTAATAATAATAATAATCCTTGCATTTGATATAGCGCTTTTCACGTCTTCTAGACATCCCAAAGCACTTCACGGAATATACCATAAAGTGAATTGACTGTATATTTGTGGGCAAAACACGGCAGCCAATTGCTCACAGCAGTGTCCCACCAACAGTCACGAATTGAATTGACCAATTTATTGTAGATTTTTTTGAGGTCGAATTATTATTAGGCATGTGGAGTAAGGAAACTTGCCCAAGGTTTCGACTTGACCTGCCTGGATTTGAAACACAGGTCTCACGCTTGTAAGGCAAATGCTATCCACTGAGCTACAGGAGCTCCACGACATTTCGTGACATTTCCATGACACACGCTTGTAGCTGACCCAATGCGTGCCGGAACTGCTGAGGTTCCTGAAGTTAACTGTGATTAACAGAAGTAATCATAGTTAATTTGCTAAAGCACCTTTCACATATTCATAGGATTTACAACCTTTAGGACCATAATGTGGTCACAAAAAACCATGAGGAAAATTGCCAATTTTATTTGCGAGATTGCTGGCCAGAACTCCAGAAATTCCCGTCTCTTTTCAAATAGTGACATGACATCTTTCACATCCACCTGAACAGGCAGACAGGACCTTGATTTAATATCTAATCTGAAGGATGGCATCTCCCACATTGCATCACACCCTATGTGAGTTCCAAATTCGAACATGGGGTTTGAACCCATAACTTTGTGACTCAAGATGTGAGTTAGGCGAACACACACCTTTAAGAACCTTTACGGCACAGACTGCTCAATTTTCCATGAAAACATTACAAGTAATTGACATGTTAATCTCAAACCAGCAAATGTTTTGTAACACATATGAGAAGTTCTAAGCACCATGTTATTTCATTCCACAACTGTCCCATAAAGAGATCCAGTTGGGACAGCGTTCTAGATTATAAGAAACACAAGGTAAAACTTAAGCGGTGGATGATCAATGATGGTCCATGAGATATAAATTCTACTTCATAAAATTGTGAATAAAGCAAAGCAGCTCTCTGAGAAAAATAATGTTGTCTACAATGTTAAAAATAAAATGTTATGCATTGAGCTCTTTTAGTGGATTGCTATCACTACCCACATCTGGAAGTGTCTGTTCTGAATCGTTTCTACTCAGGCTGGCGTGACAGTCACAGGCATGAACCTATCCCCTTTCCCGATGGCAAAGTTTTACAGCTTCAATGTATTGTCCAGACATCCACTGGTTAAATCTTACCACAATCTCAGTTGCAGCATGTTACAACATATGAGTTGCCTATTTTGAGAAGGTCAGTGCTTTAACCCTTTCTTTACCAGGCAACAAATAAAACAAAAAGCTGGATGTAAGAATGAGGTTTAAAAGAAAGCTATATTTGCATCAGTATTTACAAAGGATTGGTGAATATTGAATCCTGACAATGACAGTAATAGCGATCCTGTTTATTTCTAGGCAAATTGTGTTCTCAATGCCTTGCTTTAGATCCTTGACTGAAAGAGGGTGAATTTAATGCTTTTCTTCACACATCTACTTTTATTTGAAGTCAGGCAGAATTGTAAAAGTGAGCCCAGATGTACTGAAGCATGAAGAAACACACTTTGAGTTTATAATTGTGTTTATTCTACAGAAATACACATTTATTAACACGTATTTCCGTCGCACTTGGTTAGGCTGTCACTTGCTAATGAAAGTTTCAGAGTCTGATTGAAATAGTGAAAGCTCACCCTCCTTTGAATTTAGATTTCTCAGCAAATCATTGCTCTCGCTCCAAATATCTAGCTCAATTTTAATCAGTTTTGTAGATTCCCTTCTTTGTATGTTTATTGAACACACCAACTACTCTCACTTGGCATTCATATCCTTAATCAACATGAGCCAAACAATGTGCACAGGTTTTCAGCCCCACCCAAAATATTACCACCCCTTCCCAATGTTGCCCCTGCTCTCATCATTGCTATTTTTAACAAAGAAACTGTCTCTAATCTGTTCGCCTTCAAAGTCAATCACTACCGTCAACAGTATACAATTAGTCCTCACTTAACGTCGTAGTTGTGTTCTTGAAAAATGTGGCTTTGTGAGAAACGATGTTAAGCAAACCCGCGTAAGAATACCAGACATTCAGCGTCTATATACGCCTACGCTCCCCAAAGTATTGTAATTTGGTTTCACCCGCTGGCGAATGACATAATAGCGAACCTCGTGACGTTAAATAGATATATGTTCCCCTATGCATCCAGCAACGGAATAACAAAACGTTGAATCAATGTTAAGTGAGGACTGCCTGTATACTGTGAAGTACTTTGAGATGTCCTCCCAACGTGAAAGTGCTGTGTTAAATGTAGGAATTCTTAATATCATTGTATTTTCTTTATATGAAATGTTGCTCAAGTGTGTACAACCGCATCAGGAGACTGCAAGTTGCAATGCCTGATTCAGTAAACATTGTTTTGTGTCATGCAATGTGTACACCTGTATCAAAGAGATCTGCATTATATGATACAGAAACAAACTACTTTCTGGGCAGAGAACTACATGGTGTAACTGAAGTTCCTGCATTTATAAATCCTGATATTCAGCTATGTACTGAACATTGCTTATGCCATACAGTGCAAAAACAACTTGCATTCAACATAGCAATGCCCCTTTCACACAATATAAGGTCTTGGAACTTTTCAGAGAGAAGGCTAGGTGCTGAGCAAGAGAGAACAGGGGGGAAGGGGGAGGTTCCCACAAATTCAGTTCCAAAAAATAGGTTTTAGGCAGGATTTAGGGACAGATAGAGAGGGGGAAAGAGATGGATGAAGAGAAGGAGGTTAAGAGCATAGCAGCTGAAGACTCAGCCATTGATGGTAACATTGTGGATGTGCCTAACTGAATGATCCAATTTATTTTTCAATTTACAACAACAAAAACTTGCACGTATATGGATAGCGCTCTCCACACATATTTTAGAGCACTTAACAGTGACGGAGCCTGACTCCGAGCCAGTTGAATCCATAAGCACGGTTGAAGAGGAACATTTTCAAGTAGGATTTGAAAAAGGGGAGGGAGGGGATTCTGAATCAGCTGGATCTTTTGAGTGAATTTAAGAACTTCCCCAAATTCTGAACAATTAAACTTTAAAGCAAAGTGATCTGCAGTATAAGTTTGTTGGAGCGTTACGTTGGCACTCATAGCACAATTAAATACGAATGGGAAGAAATTTTACTTCTATGTTCTTGAATGAAGTTACAGAAAACGAGATTTATAATAAAGGCTGTAGTTAAGAATATTCCAAATTGTGGCTGCTCTAAAATGATAATTGTTGGGGGGGTTGCCATGCTTCAGAGTAATGTCCGGCAATATATCGATATATCGGTTATAACGGTATAATTTTTCATATCGATATGCCGATATTGGAAATTTAAATATATCGGTATATCAAAAAATTCAGTATGAAAAAAAATTGGTATATTGCAAATATCAGTACATTGTGTCCGGCGATATATCGATACATCGGTTATATTGGTATAATGCGAACTTTTTCAACTTACCTTGTCACCGGCATTACAAACCTCCTGGGCCTAGGGCACGGAATACGCGCGCATATCGGAATGCGCGCGCACCTCCGAATGTGCGCACATACATAGGATAAAAACCCCCAGCGATATAGATATATCGGTATATATCGATATATCAGTATATATCGATATATCAGTATATATATCGATATATCAGTATATATCGATATGAGCCCACCGATATATCGATATCGGAAAATTTCCATATCGACGAACCCTACTTCAGAGTATCCAAATCACAGAGATTCCCAGTGTCAGAAACAGAAAGCATTCTCTCTCCTCAAAGGCACGCACTCTTCTTACATAATCAGCACAGGATGGTGAGAGCTAAGGGTTGGGGACCACAGAGTGTATATTGGGATAACTGCTGGAGTTTAACTGGCTAAAACTGGCACATACTGTATGTAACTTGCAAATCTAGATAAATTGGGTACAGTAAAAGCCTGTTTATCTGGCACCCTCGGGACCTGGCCAATGCTGGTTAAATTGTGTGCCGGATATTCGCCCGAAAACACACACAAAAAAAGCATTTTGCCGGATAAATTCCAGTTCATCGAATGTGCCAGTTATATGGAAGTTACGGTTGATCGGGTGCCGGATAAATGGGCTTTTACTGTATACTGTAATTCAATTTCTCCCCAAAAAGTGTTTTTAACAATGCAGGGACAAGTGACAAATTAACTTTGATCTTTACCATATTTTAAAGGATTTGAAAGTTATTTGTATTCATTTCCTGATTCTTAATAAATTCAAGGTAATTCTTTCATATTTTCATATGTGGGAGTCACAGGTTCAGGATTTTCGAAACACCAAGTATTTCCTCAGACAGATGGTAATCCTACCTACTGTCTCCCTATCAGCCTGCCTGTCTCCTCCATTCAGCGGGCTCTGGCCTGCTCCATGTCCCCCACCCGAACTGCCCTACCATCGATGGCCCCACACTCTGGAACTCCATCCCACATTCCCTTTGTGTTGCTTCCTCCCTTTCCTCCTCAAAGGCTGGTCTCAAGACCTTCCTCTTCAACCGTGCCTTCTGCTGCCCTCCTAACTCCCTCCCCTTTCCTACTCTCCTTCCCCCCCACTCCTACCCCGACCCTTCCCCCCACCGCTCGGGTCCTAACCTAACTGTTCAGCAGCTTGGACATCCTCCTGACATGAAAGGCGCTCTATAAATGTAATTTTGTTGTTGCTGTTGTAATCGATGCTTGGAATTGGTAAACAACATGTACAATAGAAGCCAGCAAATGGACTGATATTCCTTACTGCAGTAACAGGAAGGCCATGGGGTGGTATTTTGACATTCTGTAATAAGATCAAATGAAAGGATTTCTCCATCTAAATCTCGCGTGAACCTTATGATGTGAACAAAGCCAGTTGGTATATTGCTGATAACCTTCTCATTTGACGGAAGCTCAAGGGGAAGCTTACAGTGGATAACCTTTTGATAGCAAAATTGCCACTTCGACACAAAGTTACAGAATCAGTGCAATTGAACGATTGTTACTGATTTACAGAGGAGGCATCAAAGTTTCAGTGTCAGCAATGTCAGCCTAATTTTGACATTGATTGAAAGATGATTATAAAACATGCTGTGCCCTCTTATTCTTCAGACTGAAGCCTGATTTTAAGATGACTAGATACTTTTACAGGTCATTTGTTTGGTCAGCCAGGTGTCTAACACATGCGGAAAGCCATCACCATGCTTAAGAATATTGAGACCAATCTGAATATTCCATGCATCTTGCTTACACATGGAAATTCCAGAGACGGATTAAGTTGTTATGTTGAAATCGATATTTTTGCTGCTGAACTGAAATTGATTATTGTGGAGCATCAGCAGGAGCAGAGATTGAGTATTTTCTGAATTGGCTACATTTGTTTCCATTGTTCTATGAGATATTTAATTTTACTCACTACAAAATGGAAGCTGAATGCTCTGATTTCTTTGTAACTGAAGTGCAATTTTGTCCACCTCATATGAATTCATAAAGATTTTGTTCCATTAATGCAAGCAAAGCAGAGTTTCATTCCATCAAAATTTCAACAATCAGTTTTTAGTATAAAAGGCACCTGCATTGGTTGGTGCATACCATTTCTCAATGTGCCAAGACTCAGATTGAACAATGTAATTTACAAGAGCATATTTCAGTTAAACAGCATGTGTTGCTCAAGTAATCATGAAATGATTGTCTGTGTCTCATATGACCTGCAGTTGCCGATCCAGCAATGCTTCTTTCAATGGTTCAGATACAGTGTGGAAAACATGCTGTTATTTACAGATCGAGCGCTGTTATTCGGCAGCTCGATACGTTGCCTGATCCAATAATCCATTTATTACTAGGACTTGTATTGCTTCGAAAGTGATAACTGCATTCGATTATCTCCTCTTGCTGTCCCAATCAATACCTGCTGTGCCTGTGAGAACAATGAGAAGACTTTAACACGTTGCATCAGCTGCTGGTATGTTTGTCACTCAATTCCCCAGGGTTGCAGATCTCCACCCTAATCACAGCAGGATCGCCACACTCTCCTCATTTCATATGCATTGCCAAATCTAATTTGGTGCCAGAAGTGAAGTGTGTTAATTATGATTCAAATAACTAAAGGTTTTCTTATTTAAACTACACTATGGAAGCTAAAGACTGAACCTACTTATGTAGGAAATCCTCTATTCAGCTGCCATAACATCAGAAGGAATGGAATGGGAAAGGTGCATTTGGTGCTTATCAGTCATTCTCGTTTTAAGACCCACTTGGACCCTGACTTTACTTCACTACACACTCTGTGTGAAATAAAGACTTTATTGGAAAAATATGGGTCTCATTGCCAGATAGTGATCTTCAGTTGATACTGAATTTGTGCACGGTGGCTCAAGTAAAGGGATTCCTTGCAGGAGTCGCACTTTGTATTCCGAAGGCCTTATTTCCCACTTCATGGTGTCATTTCTATTGCAACATTTCTAAAGAAGCCTACATCAGGGTGGATGCCTGGGTCAAGGGTCTGAAGGGAGAGGTAGCCTGGATAGCAGAGGAAAATAGGGAGATGATCTTGGATTGCAGTGGAAAGAAGGAAAAGAAAGATTTGATGATGGGGTGGAAAGGGGTACTAGCTTTCAGTCAACAGAATATCCAATAAGTTAGATAACCCAAGCTGTGCTTATTGCAGGAATGCAGTTGAATCAATTTTCAGTAAGGGTAAGGCTATTCTTCACCACCTCATTCCATACTGGAATCTCCACAATACATATGAAATCCCAGCTAAGAGGTGAGGGCTACTGTTAAAGCCGTTTGAAGGTACCCTCCCCCTCTCTCACTCATTTCACAACCATGGACAAGTCAGAAAGATGATTCATTTTATTGCAAAAGCAATATCCCACCTATAGGGCTTCCACGCTCCACTTCTGCCATTAACCATCTGGGGCTTTCTGCCACCTGGGAAAGATGGATCCCCATTTGAACTGGCAGCTGATGAATAATTCTCCATTTATGGGAAGACACATCTTTTTTGTCCTGACCCAGCTACAGTCTACAAAGAGGCTCGGGCCTCCCCCTAAGTAATTCCCCATTGTAATTCTCTATCGATGAGGAACAATGCTGGACTCTCATCTTACAATTAGTTCTGACTCGTGGGACATCTATCGTTTTTGGTTAAAGAGAAGGTAATTGACACGGTGGTGCTGTGCCCTCTATTATCTTACAAGGCAGTCCATTCATTAATAGAAATTTGACAGTTGTAAAAATGAATTTCCTATTTACACTCTGATGTGTCCACCCTGCACATGATATTGTGTTCACACTGATTCTGGCAGATCAAATCTGTTCTGGGTGCTGTGTTCATCAAGAATAGAGCAGTTTGTGTTGTCGAATAAGTCATTTTAAGATAGAAACAAGGGATGTAACTGCCAGTAATGTTTACACGTCAGCAGCGAGAGAAGGAAATTCAGAATTTGAACAATATTCTGTCTAAGATAGAAAAGTTACAGTGCAGATATTAGTTCACTCACAAAAAGCACAATCAGTGAACTTTACAGTGCATCCTGTGAAGCACTTTGGCATATCCTCCTGTCAGTGAAAGGTTCCGTATCAAAACACGTAAGGATTATTACAAGTTACCATTTTCAGCCTACAAATGTGTCAACAGTAATCAATGCCGGAGTGAAACTGAAACAGGAATCACAAAATTTGTCTGCTGTTTCTTGATACTTACAGAACATTTTGTCGTGGGAGCAAAAATACGGTGTGTTATATTATTAAGTTATTTCCTCTGTCCTCTCCCAGCATCTTATGGGAACAGGTTGTAGGCAACACTAATGTGTGGATGGACACTATATCCATTATGTGCTCTGCTATTCTGCCTGCATCTGAATCACTTCAGAAATGCAACTTACTATTCAACCTAATAAGAACTTTCTGAATATACTTCACTTTATGGTAAACACAATTAAATGCATATAGCTTTAAAGTTCTTTGTCAGAGAAACCGTTCAAATTACTCTGTACATTTTGTCCGTTATCCTCCAGCTCTTCAATTCCCTACCGTGCTTTCAAAAGTGTACAAAAGCTTTGTAGATTGCACTTTGTTAGTTACAACCAGGTGGGAATGTAAAGCGAATACTCTGGAATGATGAAAACTTCTGACTTGATAGTGGAACTCAATACATTTGGAGTCTGGCCAATTCTATGCCTGGGGAAAGCAGAGCAAAGCTTTGATCCCAAAAGCTGAGGCAGGTTGGCTTGAAAAACTCACACCTGTCTGACTGTTCAGTGGGAGTTGCAGGGGTAGTAGACTTGTCATTGGCGTTTGGGATTCTTCTACATTAGTCACCGGTGCAGTTCTTGTAGCTCAGTGGTTAGAGCACTTGCCTTACAAGTGTAAGACCTGTGTTCGAAACCAGGCAAGTCAGGACGAAATTGTGGACAAGTTTCATTACTCCACACGCCTAATAATAATCTCTCCATAAAAAACCCAATAATAAAAAGTTGCCATTTCAATCCACGACTGTTTGTGGGACACTGCTGTGCACAATTGGCTGCCGCTTTTCATCCACAAATATACAATGAATTCACTTTACAGTATATTCTGTGAGGCACTTTGAGATGTCGATAAGATGTGAAAAGCACGATATCAAATGCAAGCATTATTATTATTACTGCTAAGACAACTGCCTAAGGTTACTGCCTGACGTGAAAGGCGCTATACAAGTGTAATTTTGTTGTTGTGTTGTTGTTGCTAATAATAATTCAAGCGCTCTGAGATGCTTCTTGTGCTTCATAAATGCCAGTTGTTGCTGTTGATTAGCCTGCAAGCCAATTCCCCTCACCAACACGGTGGTTCTAACTCATTTTTACAGCTGTCAAATTTCTATTAATGAATGGCCTGCCCTGTAAGATAATAGGGGGCACAGCACAGTAATGGGAAGCTAACTGGCGAGCCTGGCAGGAGGCTATTCAATAAATTTGAGGCAGGAGGATTTGGGTGTCTTAAGTGCAAGATTCAGTTGGAGACAGGCAATGTGGCAGAGGTGAAAGAAAGCGGTCCTTGTCATGTACCCAAAGTGGGGTAGGAAGAACCTGAAGCCAAGATTGCACAAAGGTTCAGTAACTCTGAGGGATAGGCCAGAGTGGTTAAGGAGTCTATAGCCGCAGGAGAGAAGACATTGACAGAGACAAGGAGGAGACCTTCCGACTTGTCAACAGTTAACTGCAAAAGTTGTTGTTCATCCAGGTCTTAATGGCAAGCAAATGGTCAAAACATCGGTGAACCTGGGACTGTGTCTGGATTTGGGTGTCATCTGCATACTTGTGGAAGTTAGAAAAGATTAAACCATAATACCAGCTCAGATATGGAATACCGTTAGTTAACATAAATTGCTTCCAGGTAATAATATCTTTTTCAGAATTGTCAGGCTCTAATTTACAATATCCCCATCAGAATTCCCATTGACTTGTGGAAACTTTGCTCCAGAGGAAACTGTATCAGAACAGTGTACTTCCATCTCTGCATCTTTTGAAACCCTCGCAGCAATTAATGATTTCCAACAGATTGCAATAGTGAAATAAAATTGCAGTAAATTTGGTTTTCAGAAAGCAATCCTACCAACATGGAATGACAATTGCTTTCATCCTCTGTACATCTGTTTGCACTGTACAACTATGTGCCAATTATGCTGCAAAAATCAGTGGGTATGCAATGGAATGAAAAATATAAGCCTGTAAAACATTTAGGTTTTCTCTTTAAATTAAAACGTGCTGCCTGCAGCTGTGTTTGGAATTGTTTATGGCTATTTCAATCAGCAACTTGCATATATGCTGCATTACACCTGGAAGGTCACTCTTAGCCTCAATACAGATCAGGACAAATGAGGCAGATCAAGGCTGTATTTGCATCTAACTGCACATTACTGTGTCCATTCAACAATATCTTTAATCATCAATAAAAACGCTTATTAGGCTTTGTTATGTTATCCCACATTCTAAGCCTTTTCCTGTAAACATTTTGTCAGATCTGTACATTTAAATTCTCTTTCCGCAAATATTTCTTAAATGTGCATGTCGTACCATGTGGAGCTCCTGTGGCTCAGTGGTTAGAGCACTTGTCTTGAAAGCTGGGGAGACCAAGCTGGGGAGACCTGTGTTCGAATCCAGGCAGGTCAGGGTGAAACCTTGGGCAAGTTTCCTTACTCCACACGCCTAATAATAATCCCTCCAAAAAAACACAATAATAAAATTGGTCATTTCAATCCACGACTGTGTGTGGGACACTGCTGTGCGCAATTGGCTGCCGCGATTCGCCCACAAATATATACAGTCAATTCACTTTACAGTATATTCTGTGAAGCGCTTTGGGACGTTGATAAGATGTGGAAAGCGCTATATCAAATGCAAGGATTATTATTATTATTATTATTATCTGTTAATATAAAACAAATGTGGCTCTATCTCTAGTGAACACAATGTTTGATTCCTAACGTGTTTTCACTAACTTTAGAGTCAGTCTGTGCATGGAAACTGAATGGACAAAGAGAGTATGAAAACCAATTTTCAGAGCAGTAAATCCTGAAACTGCATATTAAGAAGTAAAATCGCCCACGGATGTGGTGGTTGTGCTGAACTTACCCTATAACCGGCTGACTTTCAGGAGTCAGTTGATACTAATCACTGGTAAAACAACAGAGAGACGATTAAAAAAAGCATTAAGGGATCTTTAAGTTTCACCTTAATATGCAAAAGTTCAATTCAATGTCCTATTTGAAGACACACTTCTGACATTGCAGTTCAGAAGGGTCGTGGACCTGAAACATTGACTCACTTTTCCTTTCTCCATAGATGCTGCCTGACCTGCTGAATGTTCCCAGCGATTTCTATTTTTGTTACAAGTAAAAGATTGCTGCACACACCTTTGTTTACTTAGCAATAAGTAGGAACCCGGTTATTAGTCAATTTGCGGATCGTTTTTCCAGGGTAATAATTCCCTCAAAAAATAATAATAATTTGGACACTTAATCCACATCTTAATTGCTATCCATGTTTCACCCACAAAACATACAATTAATTTACTTTAAGGTATATTCTGTGAATTGCTTTGTGATGTCTAGATGACATGTAATGGTGCTATATCGAACACTGATTCTGTTTATTATAATCATATTTGAGAATAGATGGTAGTATTACACTGATTCACCTCTAACCATGCAGGATAAATAATAATAATCCTCACATTTGATTTAATGCCTTATCCCATTATTGAGCTGTCTCAAAGAGCTTTGCACTATTTTACTGTAAAGAGTAGTGACTTTGTAGGCAAACATGGCAGCCAATTTGCGCACAGCAACATCCCACAAACAGCTATGAAGTAAATGATAATTTCATCGGTAGATTGTTAGACAGGACACTGGGAGAAACTCTCTTTTCTTTTTTAAATATTGCCATTGGGATCTTTAACGTCCACCTGAGCAGGCAGACAAGACCTTGTTTAAATGTCTCATTCAAAGGATAGCACCTCCGACAATGCAGCATGCCTATAAGTAACAATAATAACAGTTTAATTCCTGAGCTAATTCCTTATCAATGTATGAAATGAAAAATATTTTCCTGGATTTTTTGGTCATTACTGTTATTCCAGTGACAAAACTTAAAGCTCACAGAACAGAGATGTTTAGATCAGAGATATTCATATGCACTTTCATTCAAATACTGGTATTCAGATTATATATTTTCCAACCACAATGAGATGCATATTTCAGTTTTTCATTAAGAGCATCCATAACAGGCAAAAAGAACCCACTTAATCTCTACAAATGATTTGGTAGGTTACTATGCACTTTCACATGACTGTGACTTCTCACATGTACTATCCATAATCAATTCAGCCGAGGATTCATTAAAAGATTACTATTAACATAGTGTCTGTAACCCGAGGAGGTAGTGGTTGAGCAACGTACTGTAAAGCCTACGGCACTAAAATAATAATAGTACTCACTGCAATTGATACAGTGCCTTTCATGGCAGGAGGCT
The DNA here is from genome assembly GCA_035084275.1 of Hydrolagus colliei. Taxonomy (NCBI): domain Eukaryota; kingdom Metazoa; phylum Chordata; class Chondrichthyes; order Chimaeriformes; family Chimaeridae; genus Hydrolagus; species Hydrolagus colliei. The sequence continues at coordinate 83,846,723 of CM068743.1, forward strand.
GCCTCGATGCCTCGAGTTAATTACGGGACTAACTGTAGTGACTGTATTTGGAGGAAAACTGAGATTAGCTGAAGGCGTCGTTATGAGATCTACTGCAATATTCCACCATAGATGGGAGTTCTTTTCCTATTTTAGACTGATTGGGAATCCAGTTCTGCAGCTTTACTTATGTCTGGAGATTGTTCATTGAACATAGGCTATGTTGGAACGACTCTTCAGACATTCTTATGTCTGCTTCACACGCATTGATGCCAGACTTCGTGGAAAGGCAACAGTGGGCACACCTGTGAGGAACACACTTTAAGAAGCTGTAGGTGGTTGTGGCAATAGAGCAAAAAGAACTCTGACACAGCCAGGCAGAATACTTAAGTACAAAAATACCATGTTCCGATAATGGGATTAATCTGTACCAAACCTGAGGCTTGAAAAATCTAGCTGTTGACTTGGAAACTAAAAGACTGGTTATTGAGAGATGCAGCAATCAATTTTAAAGCCAGAAAAGAAAATACTTCAATTTTTGAAGTGAGTTATCGCAGTGAAAAGCACTTAACAACTATTTATCTTCAAGCGAAATGACTGTTATTTGTGCAAGCAAACACAGCAGTCTTTTGCACAATCGTGAATGAACATCAAGCCTTGAGGTGAATGACCCAATTAATCTAGATTACTGTCAGCAGGACAAACTTCATTTTACAAAAAACATTGAGGCATCTTTAAGTTTCACCTTAACATGCAGAAGTTCAATTCAATGTCCCATCTTGAAGCGCTTTGAGACGCCGTCCGGCGTGGAGGGCGCTATATAAATCAAAATTGTTGTTGTTGTTGAAAGTCAGCAACTCTGATATTGCAGTACTGTACTATACTTCCTTAGTGCTGCTCTGGTGTTAGGCTAAATTCAAATCCATTCCAAGGGTTTGAATTTACACACTTTGGCTCAGAGACAACAGTGCTATCAACTGAGCCAAGCTAATGTGCTAAAAGATTTCTATTGCAAATGTAACAGGAAAACTGCTTAATAGCTATTTGATATTTGGAGTTGATTGCCAAAGGGAGGCAAAATTCCTAATCTCTCTGGCCAATTTAGAACTTTTTAATGTTCAGACCCAAACCTAGGCTGCTTGATCAACAAAGAGACACACCCAAGCTGGTCATTTCGGTCCTATACATTCTGAAATTAAAACACTTTTTGTCTTAATTTTAGTAATAATTTCCTCCTTTATCTCAACCTCCTCCACATCCACTCCCCCAGCATCATATGAAGCTCTTATCTGGGAAGATTGGCTTTCTAGCTGTGTTATCAATGTTGCTTTCTTGCTAGCTGGAGGTGTGTGAGGGCCGAGCACTGCTTTGCAAATCTGTCTTGTATTCTTCACAGGTCGAGGTCCCCAGCTGTGTATGTTTTCTGGTTGTACCAGTAACTTTTTTTTAAAATCAGGAGGAGTGCACAAAATCAGAAATAAATCAGGAACACTGTGTACTGTCACATATTGTGTTGTTATCATCCTACCCTATAATCATCTGTTAAAATGAATCACAGTTCTGCAATTACCAATTAAAATTGTACCACACCATCACAATCTTAGCAAGATTTAAAACAAAATGTCACACAGGGAGATACCACCTCTTGACTAGGAGGCACTGCCCTATGATTAACTTTGCTTCATCCTGCTGTCTTTAGAGAGCAATTATTTGTAGTTCAGCATAATCTCATGTTTTATTACATTATTGGCTTTCAAGAGAGTGAAATTGGCAATCAATAAGGATCAGTGGGGGTGCCTTATTTCCCATACAATTGTCAATATACAATTTGAAAGTCCACTTTGGTGTTAGTTTTTTGAAAGTGAACAGTCAGTCCTGATCTTCTGAGACCATTTACTTCATCCCCTTTCTGTTCTGCAAGCTCCTGTTGTGTCTGCCAGAAATGGACCACTCAAGAGTCAGACTTGATCCTCAGCTGACAGAAGAAGAACTCAGCTGGGACCACTGGTCCCTTAAGCTGGTCAGAAGCAGATGTGTGATGGAAGGACACCACTTCAGAGCGAGCCGTTATTTATATATATACAATAAATATATAAAAAACAAATAGAAAATCTTTATACAATCTGTAAAAATAAATTTGGGGGGTTGTAAAAATGTTTTTATTTGTGAACAATTTTTCATGATTGTAATTTCTGCCTACAAAGCATATGCAGTTTGAGTCAGATATGACTGAGAGTATCCTGTCTGCTTCTTACGTAATAAAACCTGTTGTCAAGAGACAAAAAAACTCACAATTAAACAATATTAAAGGTGCAATATTAACAGAACCAATAGATCATTTGTTTCTGTATTAGGTACAGGAGGCCATTCTGTCTTCCAATTCTGTCCATCAATTGAACAGTTTGAGGCAGATTGTTTAATCCCATTTCACTACCTTTTCTCCACACCCATTAAAATCAATACCTGCCATCAGCAATGTTGTGGAGCTACTTTGAAATATTCAGGCATAGGTTTTTGTGGGATTTGGTGTTCTAGAGACAGAATTTGAGTCCAGCAGGAGAGAAATTTGCCAGGTAATGGGGGCCTAGGCAGATAAATGGGACTGACTGGATCACTGATTCAAAGACCCAGCAAACATAAATGAGTCTTTTTTCTGAATTGTAAATTTCTACGGATGGAATTCAAAAAGGATTTTAAGATCCTTTTATCATTTGAAGCCATGGTCTGACGCTTTCAGGTAATATATTCTCTTCCAGTCAAACATGGTACCTTTGTTTGGGGCTGCTGCTTGACTTTCAAGCAGTTTCCTATGGACCACCAGGTTTGGGAATAGCAGTGAAATAGCTGATCCTAGTGTCTGGCAAACACAAGACATTTACCTCTACTACTTTAAACCTATTAATCTTTAGTGTTGTGACATTATTTGCAATCTACCACCAGGGCTCTTTTATAAAGTGCTTGTGTTTATACATAATGAATATCAAAATGAAGCAAGTGTATGTGAGTCTGAAAAGCAGGAATAAAGACACCCTCCTGATATGTAATGTTAAATGTAAGGATTATTATTATTTTTTCACTGATTAGGTTTAGTATCGCCTGAGTTTTGGCAAGAGACCGACCCATATTCTCTGTGCGATAATCAAACATTTGCAGGCAATTTATAGGAAAACATGAGCAGCTGGAGCTCTGAGTGTCCGGGATGTGTGCATGCCTTTAGGTAATCTGTGCCAGTATTTGTATTATAAACAGCTTTGAGGTTTTCAGAACTGTGCAACCGTAGAGTTCTCAGCACACCAACCAAGTAAGCCAAGGCTAAAGTGGAAATGTTTTTTTCAAATAGTAAAGTGTAAATATTTATACATATGGACATTCTGAACATTAGCAGTTCATTTATGGCTTCACCAATTGCTCAGTGAGTTGGTTCCTGTTCTGTATTGGTTTTACCGATTTTACATAGAACTTTACAGCACAGAAACAAGCTATTTAACACATCTAGTCCTCCAGGTGTTTTTATACTACATGAGCCTTGACCCCAATTCCATATTATATTCCATTCTCCCTCGTGGACTTCTTCAATGTTTTGAACATCTTAAATTGGTTAGCTCCAAAGTTAAATTTATTCAGTTTACTTAACCTCAGCCAAGGTGGCACTAAAGGTACTTAAATCGACCTTAGCAGCCCAGATTAGGGAGAATATCCACATTTCTCAATTGAACATTAAGAGAAGTGAGAAAAATCTGTGTAAATCCACCCGTGGAGCATGGAATTGCACATAGGTCAGCATCAACATTGAAAAAGTTGGTTTATCGAATTTCATAGCATTCTCAAAGATTATTCCTAGAGCAGCAACTTGTCATTTGCCAATGCTTATTTTCAAACTCGCAGTTCCAGATAGACAGAAGAAACATCATCAGGAAAAGAATAATAATTTAAGTTGCTGAGGTCATACCAAACCCGTCCTTCGGAGGAAAGGCTTCTTTCACTGTAAGTTCAGGAGCTGAGCATTTCATGTCAAGCAACCGAGTGAATCAGCCGAGTGAATCAAAGCAATGACTGGAGAAGATTACAATAATAATACTATAACCCTTACATTTGATATAGCACCTTATCACGTCTTCGAGATAACTCAAAGCACTTTACAGAATATAATGTAAAGTGAATTGATTATATATTTTTTGGGGGGCAAAATGCGCCACCATGTCCCACAGTCATGAATTGATTGACCAATTTATTATTATTACAAGACATTGACATCCACTGTAATTAGAGACAGATTCACTTTTGTGGTCATTCTGCCTATATAGTTTGCTATAATCAATGTTTTTGGTTACTCTTTGGTTTTTATATAATTTATAAAGAGCAGCATGCCCTCTGGGTACATGTTCATTAAATGAATAAAGCAATTACTAGCCCAACCAACTGAGGACTGCTTACAGTAGCCTTTGTTACACCAAAGTCACATTATAGTTTCACAAAGTCACTTCCGAAAGCTAGCATTGAGCATCTGGAATACTGTGTTCAATTCTGGTCACCACACTACAGAAAGGATGTGAAGGCATTGGAAAGGGTGCAGCGAAGATTTACTAGGATGGTGCCAGGATTGAGGGACTTCAGCTATGAGGAGAGGCTAGATAGGCTAGGGTTATTCTCTCTGGAGCAGAGAAGATTGAGGGGAGACCTAATAGAGGTTTATAATAAGATCATGAGGGGTTTCGACAGGGCAAATAGAGAAAAACTATTTCCACTCGTGGGCGAATCTGTGACTCATGGTCACAGATTTAAAATAGTTTCAAGGCGAAGTAGAGGGGAGCTGAGGAGAAATTTTTTCACTCAGCGAGTTGTTCGAATCTGGAATGCATTGCCTGAAAAGGTGGTGGAGGCTGATTCGATAACAACTTTTAAAAGGGAATTAGATCTTTATTTAGGGAGAACAGGTCTATTAGGCTATGGGGAGCGGGCAGGGCAGTGGGATTGAATCGCTCTTTTCAAAGAGCCGGCACAGACTAGATGGGCCGAATGGCCTCCTTTTGTGCCGTAAAATTCTATGAATCTATGAATCAGACACAGATTAAGCTTTTTAATGTATGCAGGAAATATCCATTAGTGTAAATGTACACAACAATCAAGGACGAAAGCACTTGTGCTGTTGTACATACACGTCATGGAAGATAAAATGAATAGTTAAGTCCTTGGTTGGGCAACTAATTCTACTGTAATTATTTGTATTCAATCCATTTGCTTTGACACAAGCTGTGAGGAGTGAGCATCTCTGATAACAAAATCAATAATAGTAAGAGGAAAAAAAGGTCAAGCATTCTTTTATTTTAATAAACAGCAACACTCTGCAGGGCAATTGTGAAAAAAGTTTGAAAAAAGAATCAGGGTGATTATTCAGTGAGATATGGAGACTGCAGATTGACAGTTTGGAGCCCCATCTCTTTTCTAAAGAGATGAAAGCCTGGTGAAGCATATTGGTCTCTGCTTTTTCCCTGTACTGTGATTTAGAGTTAATAGTCAGACCCAAAATACCTTTTGCAGATACTAAAAGGCTTTTACGATAATTTCCTATTCCGGCATTTAGCATTTTTCCCTTTAATTTCTTTTCAGAGGAAGACACCTATATTTACAAAAATAAACCTTCCATTTACTAAAGTGCATTGTCACATCATATAGAAATAAACATGCTTCACAGGATATACTTAAATGTGTAATGACTATGTATTTTAAAGGCTAATGCAGCAGCCAATTTGCGCACAGCGGTGTCCCACAAGCAGCTATCAAGCAAATTAACAATTTTACCTAGGGGATTACTGACCAGGAGACACTCTCTTCTCTTTTTGAATACTGTAGTACCGTGAGATCTTTAACATCCACCTGAACAGGCAACTGGGCTACGGTGTAACGTCTCATCCGAAGGACGGCATCTCTTGACTATGTGGTACCTCCCTCATCCCTAACTTGTTGAATCAGGCTAAACTATGAGTTATAAGTCCCAATGTGGGGCTTGAATTCACAGGCTTCTGAGTGAGAAGTGAGAATGCAACTAACTGAGCCAGACCGACCTTCAGATGCAAAAGAAACCCCAATAATAAATTGGTAATTTCAATCCACGACTGTTTGTGGGACACTGCTGTGCGCATTTGGCTGCCTTATTTCGGCCACAAATACACAGTCAATTCACTTTGCAGTATATTCTGTGAAGCGCTTTGAGACGTCTAGAAGATGTGAATAGCGCTATATCAAATGCAAGGAATATTATGTGGATCCGTGAAAATAGTGCTGTGAGATATTGAGGTTTAATTTGCAGTTTGGGCTGCCAATCCTTTTGCAAAGTGTGTAAATTGTGCTGATGGGGGGGGAATGGGGTGGAGGGAGACAAAGTGTACAGAAAATCAAATTTGCATTTGGTACAATTAACCTCTAAATTGCCTTTGATTCAATTAGCTATTTTAGTGAAATGTATTATAGAAGATTCTTTGGTCCTTTCTAGTAATTATAATTATGATTAAAGATTCCTGTATGCATTTGCATATGGTTAACTCAGCCCCCAAGGTTTGTCCATGTTTTATTAACCCAATCCACAAAACAGATCATATTAAGACTGGTAATATATAATCCTTGCATTTGATATACAGTAAAACATTGATAATCCGGCACGTTTGGGCCCAATCACCTTCCAGATTTCAGAGTTTGTTGGTTTTTTATTGGAGGTACTATTACGAGGTGTGTGGAGTAAGGAAACTTGGCCAAGGTTTCGCTCTGCCTGGATTCGAATACAGCTCTCATGCTTGTACGGTGAGTGCTCTAACTATTGAGCTACAGGACTCCACATAACAATCAACCAGGTCCCCAGATTGACTGTGGTGCCATAGTGCCTATCCATTCTTCATGAAATTATTAAACTAACACTACATTCGAGTATATTTCACAGCAACCACCCAAATTTCACAAAGAACGTGTCACATGATGCACTATGCACTATCTGGCATACAGCTGAGGCATTAAAATCAATTTCTCTCAGACAGATGTGCTGCCTCTTTGCTTCACGAAAACAATGAGTGTAAAAAACAGAGCAGCAGCACAACTGCATATTTTTGTCCCAATGGTTAAAAACAGGCTGCTTGTGACATTGTGAATTTGCTGTTATGGAATGTGGAAATAATTTAGCATGAGGGAATGAGCATTCATATTATTTATGGACATTTCACGTTGAACCAAACAGACTATTTTTTTTAACCTAGCTTCCTCCAATGCACAGTCATCTACATTTCACAAGGTTTTTGATAACCAGGAGAGGATAATAGGCTGGTACAATGACCGATTCACATTCCATATCAATCTGTTCTGTCCGTTTTTCTCCAATACCAACATACAGAGATGAAATGGCCAGCAAACTGGGATTTTTTAAAATTATAAAATCTCTCCAGATTATAAAATCTAAAGATCTTTGACTCTGGAAGTCTATCTGATACACATGGGTAAGAGCAGCCCTCTGTCTTGAATATCTAATCTTCAGCACTGTGGGAAGTGGAATTAATTGCAAATTTCTGCTATTTTGAAAATGCTGTGAGTAAGGCCCGTCGATATATCGATATATCGGTTATATCCGATATAATTTTCATATCGATATGCTGATATCGGAATTTAAAATATATCGATATATCGAAAAATTCGATTAAAAAAAATATCGGTACCTTGTCAGCGGCATTGCAACCTCCTGGGCCTAGAGCATGGAATGCGTGCGTACATCTGATTGCACATGCACCCCGAATGCGCGCGTACTGAACTACAAGACCCAGAATGCTCACCTCTACACAATGCACAGACCGAGGTACAAGCCACCACATTGCATTCGTAGTCCTCGAATACAATATACAGGTATACAAGGGGTGAGGGGAGAGGGTGGGAGAGACGGGGGCAGGGGGAGAGGGAGGGAGAGACGGGGGGGGGAGAGGAAGGAGAGACGTGGGGGGGTGGAGAGGGAGGGAGAGACCAGACAGAGAGACACAGAGAGAGAGAGAGAGAGAGAGATGGAGAGAGTGAGTGTGAGAGACACAGAGAGAGAGAAATATTTACCTCCTGAGATAGGTCCCGAATGCGCGCGCACCTCTCCGAATGCTCGAGCACCTCCGAATGCGCGAGCATGCGCAGTATAAAAACCCCGAAAACATCTATATATCGGTATATATCGATATGAGCCAACCGATATATTCATATCGGAAATTTCCCATATCGACGGGCCCTAGCTGTGAGGAATGTGGTCATTATTCAGCTGCATTCTAAAGTTGCTACAGTACTATGGTTGTCCTATCCCATATAGTCATGGTGATGCAGGATAAGGATTACAGCAGCACAGCATTTTGATACAACGCCTTATCACATCTTCTAGACGTCTCAAAGCACTTCACAGAATATACTGTAATGTAAATTGACCGTATATTTTGTTGATGAAATGCAGCAGCCAATTGAGCACACCAGTATCCGACAAACAGTCGTGGATTGAGTGACCAAATTATTATTCTTTATTTATTTTTGTAAGGAATTATTACCCCCAGAAACACAATCCAAATATCGACTAACAACCAGATTCCTACTTAATGCTCGATAAACAGAGCTATGTGGAGTAAGGAAACTTGCTCAATGTTTCTCCATTTCTCCATGGGAATTGAACTATTCGCTTGTGAGGCAAGTGCTCTAACTACTAATCTACAGAACTCCACGTATGCTAAAATTAAAAAAAAACTTATGCCTCACTATCCATTTTTGAGATGGGACCAGGGTCATTTTGATAAAATGCTGATACCCACTCCATATAAAATTATATTCTAACTAGTCCATTACTAGTGAACAATCCCAGGAACCCACTAATGCCCAGAGGAGTGAACAACAACAAAATTACATTTATGTAGCTCCTTTCATGTCAGGAGGACATCCCAAGGCGCTGAACTCACCTGTAGCTCACAAAGGGTTAATTGATTGCTTTAGATTTCACATGAAACAGTGTACCACAGAAAATAACTAATTGTGCAGTTAGGACTTGCCACTGTTGTTTCCTTTATGATCATACCCTTCAGTATGCACCTGTACTCCCTGCTGCCCTCCCATAGCACTCTTGACTCAAAGGCCTCCCACACACCCTCATACACAACACAAGGTCAGTTATTAGCTGCAATCAAATAAAATGCCAGCTTCTTTGAAACCAGGTCTGTGGCATACACAGTTTCTATTTGTCATGTCAAATCGATCCTCATCTCGTCTCCATCCACTTTTCTTCCTGACAGCTTCTCATTAAGGTTTTAATGCTGCATTAATTATAAACTGCAAACACATAGGAATATAATTCAAGTCATCAACACATCTCAGAATGCTGATGACTTTCATTAACCTTACAAATACCTGAACCATGAGATACTCTTAGGTACCCATTAACTCCAGATGAGTGGTACAATCGGTTAGGATACATTCCCTTTACTTCTGCGCTTTATAATCTAAATTTAGCTCAGCCTGAAGGGATAACTATCTACTGTGAGCATCCTAAGGGAAATGAATATGGTCAATCCAGGTCCTTTAATGGTACAAGCATTATGCACTAAATATGATTTGATGATTTGACAATAGACTAAATACCTTCAAACTGGCATTAATAATTCCTGGTGTGCTATATGGAAATTAAGTACTGGTGCTCTTAAGATTTAAGGTTTACAGTTGGTTCATAGGTAATGTAGCCCGGAAGCTGCTTTTTACATTTTTGCGAAATCTGTGCTTAATGCTGAAGTGTAACATCTGTAGTGTAACACTCAGCACTGATAACACTTTAAACTTATAAAGCGCCTTTCACATCGGGAGGACGTCCCAAGGCCCTGAACAGGAGGCGTGTGACCCGAGCTAGGAGGGGAGTGTTTGGGAAGGGGTGAAACACGTAGGGGAGGTCGAAAGGTTCAGGGGGGAACAAAAGGCACGGTCGAAGAGGAAAGTCTTCAAACCGGCCTTGAAAGAGGAAAGAGAGGAAACAAGGCGGAGGGATTGGGGGATGGAATTCCACAGGGTGGGACCGGAGAAACTGAAAGCCTGGCCTCCGATGGTGGGGTGGTTCGGGCGGGGGGCTTGGAGCAGGCCAAGTCCTGCTGAACGGAGGGTCCGGGTGGGCTTATAGGGGGAGAGTAGATCGGTTAAGTAGGGCGGGGCAAGGCCGTGTAAGGCCTTGAAGGTGAGGACGAGGATCTTGAACTCGATCCTCTGGAGGATGGGGAGCCAGTGGAGATGGGCGAGGGTGGGGTTTATGTGGTCGCGGAGGCGGGTGCGGGCTGCAGAGTTTTGGATGACCTGCAGCCTGTGAATGGAGGAGCTGGGGAGGCCGACGACGAGAGAGTTTCCATAGTCCAGCCTCGAGGTGATGTATGCGTGCACGAGTGTTTCGGCAGCGCGGGGGGTAAGATAGTTGCGGAGCCTGGCAATGTTGCGCAGGTGGAAATAGGCGGTGCCAGTCAAGGCACGGATGTGGGGTGGAAGGAGAGTTTATGGTCGAACATGATGCCGAGGTTCCTGACTGGCTTTGTGAGGTGGAGAGTACAGCCTTGGATGTTGAGGCTGGCAGCGCCCGATGTGCGGAGGTGCTGGCTTGAGCCAATCAGGAGGGCCTCGGTCTTGCTCACGTTCAATTAGAGGAAGTTGTCCCTCGTCCAGGACTCAATGTCGGACAGACATGCTGCCAGAACATCGATGGTCTGGGGTTTGAGGGATGAGGCGGAAATGTACAGTTGGGTGTCGTCCGCATACATGTGGAAATTTACCCCATGTTTGCGGATGACATCGCCCAGAGGGAGCGTGTAAAGGGTGAAAAGGAGGGGGCCGTGGACAGAGTCCTGGGGGACGCCATGAGAAACTGTGCGGGGGTTTGAGGAGAAAGGTACAAAATGTAGGCGGTGGGTCAGGTAGGAATGGAACCAGTCAAGCAGTGTGCCTTGAAGGTTGAGGTGGGAGGAAAGACGTTGGAGGAGGATGGTGTGATCTAATCATGGCGGCGAGAGGGACACAGAGGACAGGTCGAGAACTGTCTCTGTGCAGCATGCAGCATGAGCATGAGATTAAGCACTGATGTTTGTCTTCAATATTGAAAAACAATTTCTCTCATATTTCTACCCCCAAAATCCCAAAGTACAATTAATTATATGCATTTGAAGCATCGCCTTAACAACTCAAAAAACTTCATACAATGAATTGGTTTTGAAGTTAGCAAATGCAACACAGTACTGTGTGTCAGCCTGTCTCAGTTGGTAGATGAATCAGAAGGTTGACTGTTCAATCCCAATGTTCAAATTTGACTCTCACAAGTTTAATCTGATACTTCCCATGCTGGGGTTGCTGCATTGTTGGAGGTACTGTACTATACTTCGGATTAGGTGTTAAACTGCAGTTCCGTTTGCCTGAGCAGGTGGACATTAATGATCCAATGGTATGATTCAAAAACACCTGGTGTCCTGGTCAATAATAACCAAAATACAATGAGTTATTCACCTCATGGCTGTTTGTGGGACAATGCTGTGCACAAATTGGTTGTTGTGCTCATGCACAAAATACACACTCACTTGATTTTATTCCTGTGACATCCTGTGAACATGTCCTCTTGATGTATTCTACCAAGAGGAAACATTATTATTATGACCAAACCTCGTCTGTAGTTCTCCATAAACAACAATTGCATTTCCACTGTTTGTGTTGGATTCGGATCAGGGATTTAGATATTGGTCGGGAAAGTATTGCCAATGGATATTTAACTTCCATCTGAACAGGCAGACAGGACTTTGGTTTAATGTCACATCCAAAGGATGACACCAGTGTGACAAGAATGTGTCACACCTTCAGGACCCCATTGCAGTATTAACATAGATTATGACCTGAAATCTCAGTCTGGTGCTTGAACTCACAATCATGTGACCAAGATGTGACCAAATTGAGCCAAGCTGACAACTCCACTATTGCTGTTATAGCCTTTATTGATTAAGTATCAATTTCATCACAGTATGTATGTTTGAATTTAGTTAATATCCTAAACTAGGGAGGGAAAGGGAAAAGCGGACTAAGCACATTCCGTTTATAAAAAGTAACTACTGTACTATATTGCAAAATGGTTGTGGAGTCCTGTAGCTCAGTGGTTAGAGCACTCGCCTTGCAAGCGAGAAACCTGGGTTTGATTCCTGGCAAGGCGAAACCTCGAGCAAGTTTCCTTACACCACACAATAATCCTAATAATAATCCTGCAAGAAACAAATAGGTAATGAGTCCATTTGTTCACTGAGAGCTATATGTTTTCTGGCTGATAATGAAACCCAGATAGCAAATACCATCACACCATGTTACTGTAGCAGCTCTGAATTTAACTCAAATATACAGGTACAGTCAATTCACTTTACAGTATATTCTGTGAAGCACTTTGAGACGCCTCGACAACATGAGAAGTGCTGCATCAAATGCAAAGATTACTGTTATCTTCTTCTTTGCTCATCTGTGCTTCCCAAAGACAATATTCCTAGTCTAACGTCAGTAGTGGGCAAACTTCTAGAGTCTATAATCAGGGACAAGATAGATCTTCACTTAGAAAGATATAGGCTAATAAAGGACAGTCACCATGGATTTGTTAAAGGCAAATCTTGCCTTACAAATCCGATAGAATTTTTCGATGAGGTAACAGAATGGGTGGACGAGGGTAGCGCAGTTGATGTAGTTTACATGGACTTTCAAAAGGCATTTGACAAAGTGCCGCATGAGAGGCTTATTAGGAAAGTAGAGGCCCACGGCGTTAACGGGACAGGGGCAGCATGGATCCACAACTGGCTGCGAGGCAGAAAACAGAGAGTTGTGGTGAGCGGCTGTTTTTCAGACTGGAGGAAAGTGTGCAGTGGCGTCCCCCAGGGATCAGTTTTGGGACCACTGCTCTTTTTAATATATATTAATGATCTGGACTTGGGTGTAGGGAGTACGGTTTCCAAGTTTGCAGATGACACAAAGTTAGGAAAATTGGTAAATGGTGAGGAGGATAGTAGCCATCTGCAAGAAGATATAGACCGAATGGTAAAATGGCAGATGAAACATTAATGTGGAGAAATGTGAGGAGATGCATTTTAGGAGGAGAAATAAGGGGAGGTAATATAGGCGAGATAGCACAATTTTAAGTGGTGTGAAGGAACAGAGAGACCTGGGGATTTGTGTTAGTGACTCTTCGAAGGTGGCAGGACAGAAAGACAAAGCCATTAAGAAGGCATATGGGACACTAGGCTTTATAAATAGGGGTACAGAGTACAAAAGTCAGGAAGTGCTGACTAACCTCTATAAAACTTTGGTTAGGCCTCAGCTGGAGTACTGTGTCCAATTCTGGTCACCACACTATCGAAAGGATGTTAATGCATTGGAAAGGGTGCAAAGAAGATTTACTAGAATGGTACCAGGATTGAGGGACTTCAGCTATGAGGAAAGGCTAGATTGGCTAGGTGCATTCTCTTTAGAACAGAGAAGGTTGAGAGGAGACCTAATAGAGGTTTATAAAATCATGAGGGGATTCGACAGGGTGAATAAGGAAAAACTGTTTCCACTGGTGGGCGAATCTGTGACTCATGGTTACAGATTTAAAATAGTTTCAAAACGAAGCAGAGGGGAGCTGAGGATAAATTTTTTTCACTCAGTGGGTTGTTCGAATCTGGAATGCATTGCCTGAAAAGGTGGTGGAGGCTGATTCGATAACAGCTTTTGAAAGAGAATTAGATCTTTATTTAGGGAGAACAGATCTGTTAGGTTATGGGGAGAGAGCTGGGCAGTGGGATTAAGTTGGTCTTTTCAAAGAGCTGGCACAGAGGCTGAATGGCCTCCTTTTGTGCCATAAAATTCTATGATTCTATGATTCCTGGTTTTGCAAATGATCAGAACTGTACACAGCATTCAAGTTGGGGATGGGAGAGGGAAAGGCTTCAATAAAGTCATATACAGGAATAATAGGGTGGTCAATCGGATCATTAAAGTCCACCTGAACAGATGTGACCGCCAATAACATAGCAACATCCGTGTCCCCCCGCGCCCTCTATAATGCATTGGTGTGTCAGCCTAGACCGAGTTCAAAATGCCAACTTGGGACTTGAACCTACAACTTTCTGACTCAGAGGGGAGAGTGTGTTAAATGCACGTGTAGTCGCTATAGGTTGGGAAGAAACAAACACTCACAAACAGAGTTAGCTCAGAAGTATAGTTTATTCAATACTTGCAGCGAGGAGAGGGAAAGTACGTCTCTCAAGAGAGTCAGTACTCTATCTCTGCCAAGAGGCATTCTCTTGGCACCTTTATACCGTGAGAACAAGAGTTAAAACAAAGAAAGCATTACAGATTGACAGTTGTCTACAGAACAGTAAATCAAAACAAATCTGTTTAGATTAGGTGCCACAATGTGCTGCCAGGCAGTCCAAGGACGTTCTTTGTGTCTTGGAGCACGAGTCTCCACAGAGACTCATGGCATTCCAGACTCTAAAAATCACCCTTCGAGGTTGAACTAAATGTGTTGTTTAGTTCTCATAGAGATAAAGAACGGATTAATTACTATATGATTGATTATATAATTACAAACAATGCCTGGTTAATACTTAGTAAATCATAGTTAAAGCGATCTATTTCAAATATGTAGGGGTTAATCTATATAGCTTAAAGTATAATTCCACAAGTGCTACCAACTGAACCAGGCCAACACCATTCAGTCTATCATATAGTATAATGTATAACTAATGTGCTAGGGTAGTTTGTAACAATTCTACATTGCTTTTGTCCTAAACTTCCTCTTCACCTGATCGCACATTAATGGTTAATGCCAGAAGTTCCATAAATCATATCATTCTTGCGTGTGAGCGAATTGATGTGGCAGATTTGGAACATTCCAGATGGGAAGTAAGTAAAACAGGATTTAATTAGATTAATATTTTGTGTGGAAAAGTGATGCAAATTGTTAATGGTATGAATTTGGTTCTTCCACCCCTTAATTATTGATTTAGCTGCTGATCCACTTGAATGGTAATGCATAATATGGACATTAATTCATTGCAGAAAATTAAACAGCAATAATAAACTCACAAAATATATTTTATAACTAGCCGAATGGTTTGATTTTCTGCCTAGAGGTAATTTTAATGCTGTCTTCCTGCCATGCAGTAAATGCCTGTCAGGGCATTAACCCACAGATGCCACAAAGTCCAGTATTTCTTTGCACAGAGGATAATCAAAACGTGAAATATGAGTGATAGAGCCCAGACACTTAAGACTCATTTAAGAAACAGCTTGATTCTTTATTGGGAAAACTATAGAATGAGTGTTCTGGAGGATGAGATCAAATGGGCTTAAGGACCTTCTTCATTTGTACATTTCTTGAATATGATCTTAATGTGCTGTCAACATACATTTACATCAGGGCGGGCTCTTTCCCTGGAGCAAGGATCATCTATTTGCATTTATGACCCAGAATGGCTCCTTTTTCCGAGATTCCTTTAAAAATTCTGATCAGTGATTAGTACTTCCACTTCTGTGATACAATTCTGGAGTTTAGTTTAAGTAGTTGTGAAAGGATTTGCAAATTAGGAATCTTGTATGTGTCTCTGGAACTCTGCTCAGATGGCGAAAACTATTGATTGTGGTTAATGGAGGCACCTGATACTCAGCTTCCATGTGAAATTCCTGATCTGATATTTATTCATATCTTTTGTGAATATTGCAATGAGCCAGCAGCCCCCGCCAGAATACAACCTTTCCTTTTGGTTTGTTGGGCTGGTTGTGAGCCAATATAAATTACTTTTTTTTTCTTAAAAAACTGCTTCCAACTTGCAAAGTAGGAGCAGTGTAGAAATTATTTCAACTGGGCTTCAAGTCAGTGATGAAAATACATCAATTTAAGATCATTATAAGTGCACAGATGGGGAGGTTGGATGAATCCTGCTGGGAGAAGTGGTTGAGGCAGAATCATATTAGCTTTCAAAACTACGTAAATATCTGAAAAGGGTAAATTACAGCGATATGGGGAAAGGGCAGGTAAATGCATGAAAGAAAGATCAAGCAAGCGGTCTTACTTCAGGACTCTGTAGTCCTCACAACTCACAAAATGTTGAGTCACATTTAGCCTGTCTTTATATCAGTTTGCAATTACTTTATCAGCAAGTAAATTCAAATAACATTAGCCATGCTGTAAATCAAGTGTGCTGAGACATCTTCCTGACTTGAAAGATGTACATTGAAAGATTATACATGAAAGATGTGTAAATGTACATTGTGTTGTGTTAAAACTGTATAAATTTTGAATTCTGTAGTTGCACAGTACACTACACTCCACTCATTGAGACAAATTTTAATATGTTCCAGCAGACTGAAAGACATGAGGAAGAAAATACACAGCTGATGTGACAATTTGTTAAGGCTTTAACCCATCAGAGGAGGAGTGGAAAAAGAAATGTAACATGTGTGAGCATAACAACTCAAATTTATATTACATCTTTCACACAGGATATCATCTCAGAGTGCTGAGATGGCGGGGTTGGACGCAGAGCAAAGGAAAATTGGGAGGTGATCGTAAACACAAAAGGTAAAAGAAGTAGGTTTTTAGGTAGAATTTAAAGATAAAGAAGGGGTGAGGAAGAGGGATTGAGTCAGAGAATTCCAGAGGTTTGTGATATAGTGGCTGAAGGCACAGCCATTGATGTGGCAGAGTGGCTGTAATACGCAAGCAGGTCTGTGTTAGCTGAGCAAAGGGCCTGGGCAGAGGAGTGGATTTGTATGCGCGGGTGTTGATCCTATGGCTAATCTGTTTGGGAGGAAAGACACCAGTGGAGAATTGGATCGATGGACATGCAGAGGTTAGTGCCTGTGAGGATACAAATGATAAGAGTTGGACTTTTGTGAATGGTGGAACTGGGGGGATTATTGAGTAGCGTGTTTGAGAAATCAAGACAGGAGGTGACAAAAGTGTGTATGCATTGGCAGCATTAGGTGTGGGTAATGGTTAGAGGAGGGCGATGTGGAAAGTGGTCCTGATTCGAGGATAAATGTGGGGTAGGAAGGACTGCTGGTGATTGAACTAGACACCGATGTTGCCCAATACTTCAGTGAATTTGGGAGATAGGTTGGGGTGGCTGAGCAGATCAGGGCTGGACTTGATGAGATGATGGCTTTCGCAAAGAAGGATGGCTTCCAACTTGTATATAAATAGGGAGTAACCTATTTGTGGGAGGAGGTGCATTGATAGGGCTCAGATATCTCACAAAGGACGATGAAAGGATCTCTGTATACCGAGGTTCTCTGTGCAGGATGTTAATGAGGTATATTTGGTGCAAGCCCAGAAGGTTCACAAAACACTTGAGAGAATCTCTATGCCAGCCGTTCACTCATTCAACCTGTATAAACACATTTATCTTCTGACCATGCCTAGAGTCATCTACCCATGACCCCACCTCACCCCATTTCCCCACCTTATTTGGCACCCAGCCATACCACTTTGAAGCGCTCAGAGACACTATTCCACGTGAGGGGCACTATATTAATGCAAGGTGTTCCTGTGAAACGAGCTATATCTGGTTCCTTCCCATAATATATATTACCAAAGCAACCTAGCAGCTGAGAGGACAAATCTTGGGAAATATAAAAAAGCAACGATTCTTCAGTATAATTTTAGCAAAGTATTTTCCTCTTTGATAATTAGGTAAGAAAACTTTTAAGCGAGAATTCTCTGGAGATTGTCTTTCCTCTTTGAAGTATTGTTTCCATTTTGCTTGCTGGTTGACATATTGGGCATTTCCTGCATTTGCTATTTTTTTTAGTTCTCAGATTTCTAATGGTTTGCTTTTATATTCAACAACAACAACTTTGATTTATATAGTGCCCTCCACGCCGGAAGGCGTCTCAGAGCGATTCACAATAGCGGATCCCAGGACCGAGTCTGGGACAGGGGTGGAAAGGTGACCAAAGGCGCAATCGAAGAGCAAGGTCTTTAGTTGTGATCTGAAACTAGGAAGAGAGGGGGTGAGGCAAAGGGAATGAGGAAGGGAGTTCCAGAGCCTTGGTGCACAGTGGCTGAAGGCACATCCGCTGAGGGTGGAGCGGAAGATTCAGGGGACATGGAGGAGGCCAGAGCCGATAGAGCGAAAATAGCGGGTGCTGGTTTGGGGAGAGAGGAGATCAGTGAGGTAGGGGGGATGCAGAGGATTGGAGGAATTTGAAAACAAGGGTGAGGATCTTGAAGTCGATCCTCTCAGGGACAGGGAGTTCGTGAAGTCTGGCAAGGACTGGAGTAATGGGGGAGCGAAGTTTGCTGCGGGTGAGTATGTGGGCGACAGAGTTTTGAATCAGATGGATTTTGTGGATTGTGGTGGAGGGGAGACCGGTGAGGGGGGCGATATTCACCTCTACAACAACAAATTACATTTATAGAGCGCCTTTCACATCGGGAGGACGTCCCAAGGCGCTGCACAGGAGGCGTGTGACCCGAGCTGAGAGGGGAGTGGTTGGGAAGGGGTGAAACACGAAGGGGAGGTAAAAGAGTTCGGGGTGGAACAAAAGGCACGATCGAAGAGGAAAGTCTTCAGACTGGCCTTGAAAGAGGAAAGGGAAGAAACGAAACGGAGGGATTGAGGGATGGCATTCCATAGGGTGGGAGCGGAGAAACTGAAGGCCCGGCCTCCGATGGTGGGGCGGTTCGGGTGGGGGGCTTGGAAAAGGCCAAGTCCTGTTGAATGGAGGGTCCGGGTGGGCGTGTAGGGGGAGAGTAGATCGGTTAGATAGGGCGGGGCAAGGCCGTGTAAGGCCTTGTAGGTGAGGACGAGGATCTTGAACTCGATCCTCTGGAGGATGGGGAGCCAGTGGAGACGGGCGAGGGTGGGGGTTATGTGGTCGCGGAGGCGGGTGCGGGATAGTACACGGGCTGCAGAGTTTTGGATGACCTGCAGCCTGTGAATGGAGGAACTGGGGAGGCCGACGAGGAGAGAGTTTCCGTAGTCCAGCCGTGAGGTGATGTATGCGTGCACGAGTGTTTCGGCAGCGCGGGGGGTGAGATAGTTGCGGAGCCTGGCAATGTTGCGCAGGTGGAAATAAGCGGTGCCGGTCTCCAAAATGAAAACAAAACCTCGTGTAGAAAGGGATTCCTTTACTTGGCTCACCTCAGTACAAGAGTTCTTCTACATATGATACCACTCATTGTGTAATCTTATACCTAGTCTGACATAAGGTGCTCCATTCCTGGGTCTCATCTGTTATTCACACTGTAGAGCATTACAATGTTGTTCATCTGCTGAGGGAATTAAAGTCACCAAATAATACATTCTGAATTAGCACCTA
Source organism: Hydrolagus colliei (assembly GCA_035084275.1). NCBI lineage: Eukaryota > Metazoa > Chordata > Chondrichthyes > Chimaeriformes > Chimaeridae > Hydrolagus > Hydrolagus colliei. Next base: position 83,866,043 of record CM068743.1, read on the forward strand.
GTCAAACACTAATTCTGGTTGCTAGGTTATCGCTTGGCAACCATAAAAAGTCACTAATGAAGCGCTTAGATGAAATTTGAATGAGGATAATACAATTCTCCTCTGGTGAGCATGGCTGCCTAGTGAGGGCAAAGGGTTAATATGGCAGTCAAGGTGGATGCAGTAGCTAACACTGGATTTCTAGCTAATGGGAATTAAGTGAAAAATGTTCTATCTGTAAGTGTTGCCAGCCCTCGACTTGACAAATGCAGAATATATAAATAAATGATTAGTGGGATGAACCAGCGCTCAGATATAAAGTTACAGAACCTCTTACATTTGCATCGCTTGGCAATTCACAACACTGATTAAACTTTACAGCCAGATCTCTCCAGCACATTTTGAAAGGATAACTAATATGCTTTATACCAAGGACATTTCAAAGATTTAAGACTTTTTAAAAAATAAAATCCTTTGCAATTTTAAAAGGCAATTTCTGTGTGATGTGCAAATCGATAGCTAAAGGATACATTTACCTTCTTGGTATAATAGTGCTTCTATTGCTACAAGTCCCTGATAGACTGCAAAAACAAGATCCTTTATGAACATGTTGCATTAGGGAACAGTGAAGAAACTTGAGGTCTGTTCACCTTCAACACACCATGACATACACATACTTCATACACAGCATGAAATTTCTTTGTACGTTTGTGTGTGTTCTGGATGTATATAGTTTAAGCATAACATATGAATTATAGGAACTACTACATTAAAAAAAATTTGGTATTTCAATCGATAACTGTTTGTGGGACACTGCTGTGCGCACCCACAAATACACAGCATATTGTGTTATTCTGTGAAGCACTTTGAGATGTCTAGAAAACGTGAAAAGTGCTATATCAAATGCAAGGATTATTATTATTAGGTAAAAAAAAGTGAAAGGTAATGTCTAGAATTTCTGCTTGCTTTGTTCCTTTCCTGCTCACATTCATCATTTTCCTTTCATTGAAATTATATTTAGAATGTACGTTGTTTTTTCCATGAAATTATTTTATTCAAAGTAAAGCACAGGGATTACATTCTTGATATCGATTGTAGAGAACAGGAAATTGTCTCAGAGTACTATACAATGAGCAAGAAGAACAAATTACATTTGTATAGCACCTTTCACATTGGGGAATATCCCATGGCGCCGGACAATCAGTAATTTGGATCCATGCTAGGGATCAGGAGGGCTGGAGGGTAATGAATTAAAAACTATTTGTTGATCTCGAAGATCAGTTAGAATTGCAAACCCTGACAGATGGCACATTCACAGATTTCAGTTGATTGTTAAATGAGTTCAACCAGAATCATCCCAGATCCCAATGGATGTAAGGCTACAGCAGTAAAATGGCTGTGGGTTAACACTAAGTTAAACAGAGAGACTGCAAGGATATCTCTTGCAAATAAACTAAACTGTTATACTCGTGCTGCAGGGAACACTCTATTGCACTCAGGAGTCCAGTAGCTCAGTTGTTAAGAGTCCTTGCCTCACAAGCGAGAAACCTGGGTTTGATTCCCAGCAAGGCAAAACCTTGGTCAAGTTTCTTTACTCCACATACCTGATAATAATCCCTCAAAAATAAATTGGTCACTTCAATTCAAGCTCATTGATTGTTTGTGGGACACTGCTGTGCATAATTGACTGCTGTGTTTTGCCCACAACAATAATAAAATTACATTTGTGTAACACCATACACATCGAAAGGCCTCCTAAGGCACATGTCAAGACAGTATTCCAGAGACTTGCTGCGAGTAGGGATTGGGAGGGTGGAAGGCAGGTGGGGAAGGAAAGTACAGTCAAAGAGGAGGGCCTTGAGGTGGGACTTGAAGTAGGTGAGGGATTGGTGAGGTGGAGGGACTGCGGGATTAAGTTCCAAAAGGTGGAGACCTGCCTGCCAATGGTGGGGAGGTGAGGCGGGGGATGTGAAGCAGGCTGAAGTCTGGCAAGTGGAGGGTGCAGGCAGGTTTGTAGAGGGTTAAGAGGTCGCAGAGGTAAGGGGGAGCGACATCATGGAGGGCTTTGAAGGTAAGGGCCAGGATCTTGAACTGTATCCTTTGTGTGATGGGAAGGCAGTGGTATCGGGCGATGATGGGGGTGATAATAGTCATGGAGCCTAGTGCAAGACAGTACACAGGCTACAGAGTTCTGGATGATCTGCAGCCCATGGAGGGCATAGTTGGGTGAGTCCGACACGCAAGGAATTTGCATAGTCAAGCCTGTATGTTATGAATGCACATATGAAATTTTCGGCGGCCGGCAGTGTGAGACAGTGGCAGCAGAGCTAGGAAAATATAGTCAATTCACGTGACAGTATATTCTGTGAAGCATTTTGAGACGTCTAGTAGACATGAAAAGTGCTATATCAAATGTAAGAATCATTATTATTATTATTTAGGGTGTGGAAAAGCGATTCCAGAGCCGGACCACAATAATTGTATTGAGATCTTTCCTTTATGAGCTCCCAGATACTATGTAAATAAGTGACACTGGGATCAGTTTTACGGTATTTCTTAATAGATTTTGTAATTAATAAAATCTAGATGTCTGTGACTGGCAACTCGCAGTAATGTCATTGCAACTTATGGTCAAAACTGGGTCCCCTCGAGTCACGGTGACGTTCTTCCAGTGACCAAACGAGGGATCCCTATTTGGATTTCTTCATTAGCAAATCCATTGAGAAATTCTGTAGTTTACCAAAATTTGGTACTCATTGTCTGTTGGTTATTCTTCCGTCTTGAGAAGCTGTGACTATATGGCAGACTTGGTGGATCAGAAGGGTTTTGGAACAATCAACAGAGGGGCACAAGGAGATGGAGAGATCCTTAGGAAATAGAATTGCTACAGGATATACTGAAAGGGCAGGTAATTGGGATTGCAGAAGGTAACAGCATATGGAGGCACTGAACGGTCTGCAGGAAATGGCGGTCAATGAGTCAAATGATCTTTCCTTGTTCCTAAACTTACCGGATGATGTGGATTGTAAGATCCCGGTCCTGACATTTAAAACCCTCCACAACCTCGCTCCACCCTACATCCGTGACCTCCAATCCCCTTACCAACCTGTCCGCCCTCTCCATTCAGCAGACTCTGGCCTGCTCCACGTCCCCCGACCCACCTGCCCAACCATTGATGGGCGAGCCTTCAGACATTCTGCTCCCAACCTCTGGAACTCCATCTCAAAGTCCCCCCGCCTCGCCCCCTCCAAGTCTGGCCTCAAGATTCTCCTCTTCGATGGACCCATCAGCATTCCTACCCCCACCACACCATCCTCAGCTCTGGTCTGAAGCAGTAACTGTCCAGCGCCTTGGGACATCCTCCCGACGTGAAAGGCACTATACAAATGTAATTTTGTTGTTTGTTGTTGAGTCCATGATTTAGAAATTAGTGTAAATGGTTTCTTGGGGGGGAAACATTGGTTTCTTGGAGTGGTATATGGTTCTCTCAGGAGCAAGTATTTTTAGACTGCTCCTGAATCTGAAACAAAATCGCAAAAAAAATCCACGCATTGAGAGGGAAGGACATCGCTGTGAAAAGTGCTAAAATGTTTCTTACACTGAAGCTGCCTGTCCTGATCTTGTACATTACCAGCAGAAACATTACTTGTGACATTTTGTCTCTCTTGACCAAGTGGAGTGCAATTTTGAAAATGGTCGGCGCTCTGCATGCCGCACAATGCATGATCATCTGACACGTTTGACTGTTGTGTAACATGCCATGGCTTGGTACGTTTCCAAACCCTATGCGAAACATTGAGGCATATAAAGGTATCCCTCCCCAACTGGGGATACGTTCCTGTAAACCTCCATGGTTGGTAAAACCGCGATTGGAAAATGCAGGGCCCTGTGGCAAACATGGGGATAGGGAGAGTACGTTTGCTTTTTCACGGTTGGAAAATGCAGGGCCCTATGGGAAACATGGAGATACGGGGAGTAACTTTGCATTTCGTAGAACTAAACACAAAAAAACATACAGTTATAACATACATGGGGATAAGGGAAGTAAGTTTGGGCGCAACTGCAGCAATCTGCGAGGCAGTCTGACTGACTGATCTACACAAAGACAGAGAGAGAGAGAAGGTGAGAGAGAGAAAGGGGGTGGGGGAGGGAAGAGAAGGTGAAATAGAGAGAAGGTGAGAGAGAGACCTTTCTAAAGTCTACGATGCACTCACAGAGAGAGAGATAGAGAGATCTCTCTTCAGCCTGAGATGCAGAGAGAGACTTCTACAGCCTGTGATACACTTAAGAGAGAGAGAGAGATCTGCAGATACTTGCAGCCAATGCTCGCAAACTTACTAGCTAGGGTGCGGAGAAGCGACAATAAATTCATGTTCCTGTATTTACCTTAATTCTAAGACAGAAGCGTTGTCGCTGGTTGATTGCGACATCGCAACTGGGTCCTAGCACTAAACGCTAGCGTGAAGTGACATCGAGACTGGTTGATGCAGCCGGGTCCTAGAGTTAAATGCTAGTATTAATGTTAAAACCCGTGGATAAGCAAGGGTTATAAGCCGTGCTTGACAAGGGTTGTCGCATTTAGCAAACCGTGGATGCGTGAGTTTCGTGGTTGACGAAGCTGCCTGTATTAGAAATTGCCGTGATGATAGCACTGCCTCTCAGAAGCAACGTTGTGTCTGTTAATGAGCTTGTGTGCAGGCAGCCGCACATGTGAGTAAAATATTAAAATAGATTTATCAATGCAATGCAGACAAAAGCATTGCCTGAGAATACAGAATACTTTGTATTCTTTTATTGATGGGGGTGGTGGTGGTAAGCGGGGACCTATGGGAGAGGCATGCAGGACATCTTCTAGATGTCTCAAAGTGCTTCACAGAACATACTGTGAAGTGAATTGACTGTTTATTTATTGGCGAAATGCGGTAGCCAATTGCGCACAGCAATGTCCCATAAACAGCCTTGGATTGAAACGACCAATTTATTATTGTTTTTTTCTTGAGAGATTAATATCAGGCACGTAGAGAAGGAAATTTGTCCAAAGTTTCGTTCTGCCTAGAACTGAACCCGAATATTGCGCTTGTGAGTACTCTCACCACTGAGCTTCAGGCAAATACCCTTAAAATGTCACCTTATTACATTGTTTAATGTTTTAGAATTGCAGATGAAGCCAGTCTGAGGCAAACATTTTGTGTAAGGCTTCCTCATTGTTATAGCAATGAAGGCCATGGATTGTGGTTAGGATTCCTCATTCAGAACACCAATAAATGCAGAAATATCCTCCTACACATGATTAGATTTTAGTTCTGCTTTAACAAAGCCCAAAGGACTTGGAGCAAAAGATTGACTGGTTCTTAGAAAATTAATCTCTAAAATTAATTTAATTAATTTTTACTTACTCCACCAGTGTGGTATTTAGAAACATGATCTATTATACAGTGATTCTGCAATACCTCTGCTTGGGATAATAATAATAATCCTTGCATTTGATATAGCGCTTTTCACTCTTCTAGAAGTCTCAATGCGCTTCACAGAATATACTGTAAAGTGAATTGACTATATTTGTGGACGAAATGCAACAGCCAATTTCGCACATCAGTGTCCCACAAACAGTCGTGGATTGAAATGACCAATTTTATTACTGTGTTTTTTTGGGACGTATAACTATTAGGCATGTGAAGTAAGGAAACCTGCCCAATGTTTCGTCCTGACCTGCCTAGATTCGAACACAGGTCTTACGCTTGTAAGACGAGTGCTCTAACCACTGAGCTACAGGACCTATAGCACCCTCCTTGCAGAGTAGCGTCTCAAAACAGGTCGAGGTGTGGAGGCAATAGCAGGAGCCAATCAGGAGGGCCTCAGTCTTGTTGATGTTCAAATATAGAAAGTTAGCTCTCATCCAGAACTTGATGTCTGACAGACATTATATCAATAGCAGTGGTCCTAGAGTCGAGGGTGGAGGCAGCAGGTGGTTGGCTTCAGGGAGGTGATGCTGCATGACAGGGAGGAGGGAGAGAAGGAGTGTAGGAAGGGGAGTTGAGATAGCAGCTGATGATGGGAAGGGTGAGAGGGGCGGAAAGGGACTGGGGGTGGTGGGCGACGAGAGGCAGGAGGATGACGCTGCCTGACGGATGTTTTTGATCTTGGAGTCCATGACCTCCTCGCACTTTGCATTTGAAGTGAAGATTGAGCGGGCCTGAGGAGGTGCACGGAGGACATGGTGGGTGGTAGAAAAGAGGACTTTAGGGTTGTTATTAGCCTCCAGGATGATGTTGGAATACTAAGCCGTTTTCGTATGAGACAAAGAACGGCGGTAGCTGTGGAGATACTCGAGCCACAGTTGGTGGTGAACCGTGAGACTGGTTTTCTGCCACTTGCGCTCGTGCAGCCAGGTTTGGGATTAAAGGATGCGGAGATGAGTGTGGTACTAGGGGGAGCGGGTGAGTTTGGAGATGCACCTGGATTTCAGGGGGACAAGAGAGTTGAAGGTGGAGGAGAAGCGATCATGGAGCAGCTGGACAGCTGCTTCAGGATCGCTGTGGGTGGAAGACCAGAGGGGTAGGAGGTCAGAAGATGTGAGGGCCTCTGTGAGGGTCTCAGGGAGAGACTTTTCCATGGGCGGAAAAGAACAGTTGCGGGATTGGTGGAGGAGAGGGGCATGCAAGAGAAGGAGACAAGAAAGTGGTCCAAGATGGCCTTGTCCGAGATGCTGAGGTTGGAAATATCAAGGCCGTGAGTGATGACAAGATCGAGAGCATGGCCATGGTTGTGGGTCGGTGAGTCGATGTGGAGGGTGAGGTTTAGGGAGGAGAGGAGGACAGTGAAATCAGAGGAGGTGGTACAGGGGGAGTTTAGGTGTAGGTTGAAATCACCCATGATGCGCAGACGTTCAGAGCTGAGGAACAGGGAGGAGAGGAGAGTGGGGATATCGGAGAGGAAGGAGCCAGGTGGTTTAGGAGGGCGGTAGAGCAGAAGGATTTTTAAAGAAAGAGAAGGATGGTAGAGGGTGAGGTGCTTGAAAGAGGGGAATATGCCAGAGGAATAGGGGGAGAGACCAAGGGAAGCGTTGGAGATGATGGCCACCCCGCCGCCACGTTGGTTAGGGCGGAGGGTGTAGTGGATGGTGTAGCCTGGAGGGGAGGCCTCGATACGGGGTCATTGGGGGACAGCCAGGTTTCCGTAAGCGCAAGAATATCAATGCGCTCATCCAGGATGAGGTCATAGATACTCAGGGCTTTGTTGGAAAGGGAATGGACATTTTGGAGGGCAGTGCGGATGGGTTTGCTGGAAGGCGGAGAGGGAGGATAGGGTGGTGCGGAGAAGATCTGAGGGTATGTAGGAGAGGTGGGTGTGGGGAGTGAGGAGGGAGGGGAAGTGGAGAGGGTACATATAACAGAGGGGAAAGTAGTGTTTGCCTTGAGGGGGCGGTTTGGGCGGAGAGAGTGGATGATGGGACAGTTGAGGTGGCTGCTCCGGGAATTCAGCGCCTGGTGCCACGATGGGCTCGGTGGAGGATGCCCAGGCTGGAGCAGAGAATGTGGTGATGGGGTCCAGGTGGGAGAGAAGGACAGAGTTACCTGAGAACATGTACCATTCCAACCGAATGGCATAAATCCTCCATTAGACTGAAACAACTACTCACATACAGAGAAAATCAGAGCTCTAATCTAACACTGTTCAGTCGAAAACTATTGGTGGTGAAGGACAACAGTGTTTGTCTACCATCAGACAATGTTTGACCAGGCTGAGCAGGGACCTGATCTCCTAAACTACAAAAACAACTCATCCTGTGCACTTAAAATACACACACATAAAATAAGGTCTAAAATATAAGAATTTAAGTCAGGTAGTGTTTCAGCACCTTGGGTCGTCCTCCCAACATGAAACGTGTTGTACAAATGTAATTTAGTTGTTGTTCTTTCGTCAAACAGAGGGTTATGAACATGTAGAATGCTCAATAGTGATGTTTAAAAGAGAGAGACAGACACCCGAGTAGTAAAGGTATTAAGGGGTATGATGAACAATTGTAGCATTCAGATTATAAAATCTGCCAAGCTCCAGTAAACTGGTGGAACAGCTGATGGACTGAATGGTCTACTCTTGTCCCAATTTTCCTGTATTCCTATATTGGCTATATTGCAGTAACGTCAGAGCATGAAGAGAACATATTAGCAAACAACTCAGTGCCTTTCCTTACCAAAGGCATTAAATAGAAGCCATCTCCACAGGACAGACAGTAAGTTACATTTCTTTAGTAACGTAGTATTTTATAGCAAGGATACTATCAGGCAACATTTAGTTCTGATCCAGTACAACAGTATTGTAATTTAAATTAAACCCGTGTGTAGCACAGAGCCAGCAAGTACAATCGAACACTCGTGTGTTGTAAATGTCTGCTTCCTGTGCATTAAGGATTTTCCCTCATATCAATCACAGCAGCCATTCATTGACTGCTTCCCATTTCCCTGACTAAATCCTATTACCAAGTGATGTCCATTTGGAGCAGGTTTTCATTATGGAAGTGCCCACATCACTCAGCTGAAGGCAGGTCTTTTACAGCAATAGACCCGTGTGTCTGATCCCATCACTCTGCAAACCGCAGCAACAGAAGGTCCAGAGATTTATGAAACCCAACATCTGTTTCAGCACTGCCAACTGCGGCCATAGTGTTCACTATCAATCAGATGTTACTGTTAATAATGCAGGGGTGAAAATTGTGACTGCCCCCTCAACCACCTAACCCTGCCTTCTGCACAATGATTGGCTCTAAACGCTGGGCAATGATTTGAGAATCTCTATCTTTGTTGCCTCCGATGGCTGCCACTGATGAGCGCTTGCTATAATTTTCACTTTTAAGTTTAAAAGCCACACCACACAGATTCCTTTAGAGAACGGGTAGATGTGTGTATATTGGAGCAGATGGTGTGTGAACGTGTTGCACCAGAACTGAAGAACACATTTTATCTCTGTAATTTCTCATGCAATGAGGCACCTGGCTACAAAACCAATTGATCAAAGTGCAACACAATCTACACCTTGGAGGAACCATATGGATGATTTAAATGGACCTTTCCCTTAAAAGGAACTACTAAGACATTCAAATAGCTTGCAGTTCAATGTGATCCCAATTTAAGTACACTAAAAGCCCATTTATCCGGCACCCTTGGGACCTAGCCAATGCCAGTTAAAGCGCTTGCCGGATATTCGGCCGAAAATGCAAAAAAAAATGCATTCAATGCATTTTTCTGGATAAATTCTGGTTAATCGAATGCGGACTTTTTTTGCGTGATTCCGGTTAAACGGAAGTTGAGGTTGATCAAGTGCCAGATAAATGAGCTTTTACTGTAAAAAAAAACTCTGGGGTGGATGTACAGCATTGGACTTAATTCCTATCTCCCTGTAGATCAGGGTGGAATATTTAAAAATCAATGAGCTTCCTAAAATTAACCACATGTGCCTCACCTCTGGGTCTTTATGACCATGTATTTGAAACATTGGATAAGATGTTGACTGTAATGCATATTGCTTTAAGGACATGAGTGGCATCTTCTAGACGCCTCAAAGCGCTTCACAGAATATATGGTAAAGTGAATTGACTGTGTATTTGTGGACAAAACGCGGCAGCCAATTGCGCACAGCAATGTCCCACAAACAGTCGTGGATTGAAATTACCAATTTATTATAGGTTGTTATTTGGATGGATTATTATTAGGTGTGCAGAATAAGAAAACTTGCCTAAGGTTTTGCGCTGACCTGCCTGGATTCGAAACACAGGTCTCATGTTTGTAAGGCGAGTGGTCTAACCACTGAGCTACAGGACTCCACGGATATGGATGAGACGAGAATAAAAGAATTCTGGTAAGACTGATTGGGCAGATTTGAAAGAGAGATTTGAAGGAGGTTGATTTGCAAAGACGTTGGTTTGTAAAGTTTTAATTAAACGACTGAGTAAATCTACATTACGTTTGCGAATTAAATAACATTACGCATTGCTTTTCTCTGGGGTCGGAAATAGACCTTGAATGGTTCATTTTCAAAACTACACAAGTAACACTCTAGGGTGGTGAAACGCTATTCAAAAAAATCTTAAATTCTACCCGGTCATAAATTTTTAGATACTCTTGAGTTTATTCTTGAGAAATAAACGTGACAGACGCTATACCAATGTAATTTTGTTGTAGTGGTTGAGCTAGTTTGGAAGCTGAGTTTCCGCAGTGCTTTTTCGATATTGCTGAAAAAAATCGACCTGCAGAATTAAGACAGAATTTAAGACCACTTCCCCAAATTCTGCACAATGTTACATTGCAGATAATGGTCTGAAGCCAAAGTCAAGAGAAATATTCAGCCCCAGATGGGCTGTTACACCAGATGGTGTTTTGGGGCCATTCAATTAAAACTAGTTTCACGCTGATGCTCCACAGTGATGCCTAGGGCCCCACCATCCTGGTGATTAAATTGTCTCTATAGCCTTTCATTGTACGGGTGTATTTCCTATTCAGTTCCACCCTGATTCTTAAGTGTGCGTATTTGTTTGTTGCAAAATAAATTGGTGTCAGCCTGCCTTAGTTGGTAGCACTCTTGCCTCTGAATCTGAAAGTTGTGGGTTCAAGACCTGCATTGAAGTCATACAGTCTCGATTGACACTCAATGCAGTGCGATAAATCGAGCTCCCGTCCGCTTGTTCAGATATGACATTAAAAATCCCATGCCACTATTCAAAAAAATTATTTCTTCCGGCATCCTGGTCAACAATCCTCCAGATAAAGTTGGTCATTCACTTCCTAGCTGTTTGTTGGGCATTGCTGTGCAAATTGGCTGCCATGTTTGCCTACAAATACACAGTCACTACATATCTGTAGATGGCATACATATGTGGAATTCTCAGTCTGGTTTGAACAGTCTAAGCATAGTGATCGCCATCCATGTATCAGACACGCAGATAACAAAACAAAAATAGGCACACAAGGCAACTTTAAAAGTGTCTCACAGAAAGTCACTCCAATTAATGGAAAGTTAGGGGCACTCTCCGGCAGTGGGCTGAAATCCACTGGGAACTGAATTGAGACTGTTCAAATGCATTTGATTTAACAGTTGTCATACAAAGACACCTTTGAACCCATCTGTTTGTGTTCAATTTAAATCTAATCCCTGAGGAAAGGGAAACATTATCTAACAAAGTGCGTTACCAAAGTCCAGTAATCAATTTGCATTGTGGTTTCTATAATTATTTAACAAACACTACAAATCACCATTGTGTTAAAATATGTATATTCATAATGGAAATAAATGTGGTGCACTTCAAACATCAGGTGAGTTTGGATTGAGCAGAAACATGATCCATATTTAAAAATTGATGAAAGGTGTAATCTCTTCATTTATCTCAATCGCCTCCTATCCACTTCTCTGCTTACCGATCAATGGTGGAGCTTCACAATTCTACTCCCTTCATCTCTTCATCCCTTACCCCATTGATCTCAACACTTGTCTTCATGTACCATCTTAAAAACTAGCTCTTCAACTATGCTTGTGGTCACAGTCTCCTTCTTCATTCACAGCTTCTCACCATTTCCACTGCTGTAAATCACACCAAAACATTATTTGATATGAAGGACTATACAAATGCAAGTTGTTGCTGTTGTAGACAATGTATATATCAGCAGGCTATTTGACCTAGACACCAAAAGAAGAACTACAGAGTATACTTATTTTCGCAAGGACTATTGGACACAAGTAACAAGCATCACCAAAAGCCCTGGATGCAATCTGTTAACTGCTTCAAACAACCTGATTTTTTAAAATCAGCTTGAGGATAAATATTGTTAGGTTTAATCAAAGCATTAGGTTTATTTTATGTTTAATATATAAATCAATGTGTATAACAAGTAGTATAACATTAGAAATTTAGGTTTAAACTAAGAAGGCTGAAGAATTGCAGAAACTAGCCCTGTTTGTAAAAGAACTGAATGTAGCCAGGTTGGCACCAGTTGTAGATATGATAAGTGTGAAGGATGGAGAACAGAAAATATGTTCAGTTAAAGACGTCAATATAGCTACTCTTTGTCTTCCCAAAGATGAGAAATCACGGGGTAAGCGAGGAGGCAGACAAAACAGGCCTGGATAGATGGGGAGGGGGTGAGTGTTTGAGAACCTCTCTGCTAGTCAAGATAAGCAAGGCTGGTGAAGAAGTATAAAGATAGGAGGGAAAGCGTGGCTGATGACAACAGTTGGGGTACATCTCAAGGTGGAACCCGAGATCTCCAGCCTGCCACTGTTGTCCAGAACTACTGGAACGTGTAGTATGGTTCCATTTGTTCTATTTTACAGGCAGGGAAGGGTCAGTTACAGAAACAAGCGCCTGGTCTTAAGCTCAGTGAATAAGCTAAATAGAGCACAAGAGATGATGCACTGAAGCGGTTGTAACTGACTGCTCCAAAACCGGTAGTATAGTGTTGTTATTTGTAGTAGTAGTAGCATTTTACTATTTTTGTATGTAGCTACTCTTTGTCTTCCCAAAGTTGAGAAATCACCTTTGGGAAGACTAAAAATAAAATAAATTAAAAAAAAATTAATTAAGAATATAAAAAACTTTTAAAAAATAAGAATTAATGAATTAAATAAAACTTTCATTCACAGTGGGGTTGGGAGAGGTGACAATGGCGTGGCAGGTGTTGTACGGGGAGTGTAACATGTGGGAGTTGATGGAGGGCAGTCTGAGCCCAGGCGACCACATCTGCAGCATGTGTCTGCAAATGAGGAAGCTCCAGCTCAGAGTGGCTGAGCTAGAATCTGAAGCGCAGACATTAAACAGCATCAAGGATAGTGAGAGCTTCCTGGATAGCTTCATCCTGGAGCTAGTCACTCCTTTGAGGCTCAGGGAATGTATGGATAATATTATCAGTCAAGGACAGGATAGGGTGACTGACAGGTAGGAGGTTAAGGGGACAATAGAGAGAGTGGTAGTAAAGCATCAGGCTTTAACTTTGACCAACAGGTATGAGATCCTTGCAACATGTATGGATAAGAGCATGTGAGGAGGAAGGAAAACCTGATTTCAATATTAGGGGAGACAAACAGAAGGTTGTGGTAACTGGGGACGAGACAATCAGGTGGACAGGTACACTTATCTGCAGCCGCAAACAGGAGGCCCGAAGGCTCTGTTGCCTTCCTGGGGCCGGGGTGAAGGATGTCTCGGTGGGGCTGGAAGAGAATCTAATACATGAGGGCAAGGATCCATTTGTGGTACTTCACATAGGAACCAATGATATAGGTAGGGTTAGTTGTGATGACATGAGGAGGGAGTTCAAGATGCTGGAAACTAAATTAAAACAAAGAACATCAAAGGTAGTGATATCCAGATTGCTGCCTGTGCCATGTGCAAATTGGTACAGGAATAAGCAAATTAGAGAGTTAAATGCATGGCTGAAGGAGTGGTGCAGAACGCAGGGGTTTCATTTTATGGACCACTGGCACCAGTATTGGGGGAAAAGGGTCTATTTCACAGAGATGGGCTCCACTTAAATTGGGCTGGGACAAATGTCCTAGCAAAGCAAATAGGGAGGTAAATAGTGCTTTAAACTAGTAAAGGTGGGGGGCATACAATTAGAAATAATCGCAAGCCAGCAAAATTAAGAAAACTAAAGGTGGCAGAACAGAAGAGCGAGAGAGATAAACAGAATATGTCAAAGAAGGGTAAGAAGCTCAGTAAAGAAGATAGGGCATTAGAGAGTATTTAAGAAAGGATGTACTATTTAAGAAAGGATGTACTTGCCTTGGAGGGAGTGCAACGTAGATTCACGAGGTTGATACCTTGGATGAGGGGGATGCGTTATGAGGATAGGTTGAGCAATCTAGGCCTACATTCTCTAGAATATAAAATAATCAGAGGTTATCTTATAGAAACCTATAAGATAATTTGGGGCATGACAGAGTAGATAGTGGGAGATTGTTTCCCCTGGTTGGAGAAGGGGTCACAGTCTTACAATTAGAGGTCAGCCTTTTCGCACTGAGTTGAGAAAAAACTTCTTCTCTCAAGGGGAGTGAATTTCTGGAATTCTCTCCACATTTCTTATGGATAAACGGATTAAAGGATATGGGGATAAGGCGTGTAGGTGGAGTTAGAATAGATCAGCCATGATATTACTGAATGGCAGGGCAGGCTCGAAGGGCCGAATGGCCTACTCCTGCTCCTAATTCTTGTGTTCTTATAATTGGATTGTCGAGTCATATTTCAAGCCTCGGGATCGGAAATCCCAACAATATGACCAGTATGCCCTTCTCTCCTTCTGTCGTGATCCTTCAGGATACTGTCCAGGGAAAAGTTGGTGTCCATTGCCCTGAGGTACCGATCAGAAATCAATAATTGAGATTGATGCCCCTTGTGTCTTACAATCAATACCCTCAGTGTTTTATTTTGAGCCGTGCAGAACCATGATTCCAAACTTGGGGCCACTCACCACCCAAGGTCGCAGTGCAGGTCAAGCTTGCAGCACTTAAGACCTGTGTACTGTAAGATTATATTTGTAATGTATAATGTTTTTAAGGCTTTTAACAAATCTTTATATAAACTTAGAATGTAGCCTACCCATAACCCTCCAATAAGATTTGTTTGATTTAATCACCAGCTTAGTAGGGGTTAACAGTAGCTTTGCTGGACCGGTTGAGGTCAGCTTCTGATTACATTCCATACTTTCTTGGGAGGATATTCACTGCTCTGAGATGATGAGCATTCAGGTCCTTGAGCATAGATGTATGGACCATGGAAAGAAAAGGATACACTCTCAGACACCTGTCCATCTCAAGGCTGAAAAATAGGCAATCTGTGGAAAGCTGCACAAAATTTGTCCATAGCTCTCTCTCTCTCTCTGCAAAGCAGCCTGGGAAGAGTGGGGACTATCTCTGTGACAAGGGGAGATAGAGTCAGAAAAACAGAAAAGAAAGGTGTAACTTTGGAATAGTTGGAACCATCATCGGAAGGACAGTTGTGAGGCAGCTGGTGGTCAGCGACTTCCCAATGGAATCAGGTGATATCAGTTTCGTTGAATCTTACTGCTTTAATGTAACTTAACAATATAAAAATTGTATGGATTAAAGCATGAATCTTTCAATTGTGTATGATATTAAAATATTGGTAATCCACACCACCTGTATTGGGTAAAGTCTCTTTCTGGAGAACCTTACAGTGCAAACAGTCCTCGTTTATGGAACCAGGCTCCTGCGGATACAGCGGAGATGCTTCCTCTGATCTATTTGCAAAGTCCAGGTCTGCAGTAATACAGGGCACTGTTTATGATAACACACCCAGCCTGGCTCATCAGTAGGACTTGAGTGACTGCTCCCCAGCAGTCACTGGGGAGCAGTAAATCATCCCTTTCAGATCTTGTTAACCCTCCAAGCCTAAGCCCCAATGGGTAGGGTGATCCAAGATGGACACTCTAAGCTCCCCAATCCTTGGTTCACCAACGTGCGGCTAAACACACTCACTGGGTTTAGGCAAGATATGTCCCTGTGAGGAGAGAATGCATATAATCAAACAAAATTTAAATTTCTATATGTCTGTGGACCTCCCAAATTTTGTGTTGAGATTCTTAAGATTGGTGATGGGTTTCTATATGCATCAGGCATCTGACCAGCCAATTTCCCTGCATTCCCATCATCACATCAGATTGGTTAAGAAGCATTGCAATTTTTGCCTCACTCTCCTTAGTGACAGTGAAAATTGAGGAAGATCAAATATTTGATCACGTTGGCAATGTGGACTCTACCATTCCTAACTTGGATTTCAGCACTTATGTTTACTTCCTGCCCCCCCCCCCCACCCCACCCCATATTTATGAACAAAGTATGACTATAATTTGTGGCCATTAAGTGCTATTTAAATAGCTAAACATGGAGGCTATAAAATCCATAATTATAGCACCCACACTTTAGGAGTTGAGCCAACACTGTTACATCCCACATTGTGGTGTAAAAGAGAGTGTTAGAAGCAGGGCCGGCCAATCATTTCAAATGCTGATCAATCCATTTCATTTGAGATAAATGTGTTTGCCCTACTTACAAAAAGAACACTAGTTTAGTCACTTGAAGAATTTATTGCACCCAAATTACATCGGACCTTTCAGCAGGAGATTGATTACACCTCGTGGAAGGTGACAAATTGCTAAAGTTAAAGTGAAACTTTTGGTTTCTTTGCAAATAATAATAATTAAACGCAAGTCATTTGCTTTCTAACTGATGTTAACAATAAGCACAGATAAAAAGAGAAGGGGCCATCTAACAAGAACAATTTAAAAAAAAGCAACTATCTGCTGAGAATCATCTGCTCTCTCCACGACAATTGGACAGCTCCATTCCAACCTCCTTCTAGGCATTGTTTCAGTTAACACTATTCTCGTTGCCTCGTCATTCTGACAAGTCCACCAGCAACACTTGGGAATATAAGAAGCAATGTACACCCTCTTCTCATGCAGATGTGCTCAGATCCACAGCTAGTTACGGAAAGGAAAAACGTGCATCAACTAGCCGCACAGACCCACTGTACAATAGATAATGGCAAGGAATTTGCTTGACAGTGTCACCTTTAATACATCTGATGCAAGGATAATTGTTTCTTAGTTTGATCTGAATAAAGTGGCTGCATATTACTAATCAAGAAACAATGGCCAATGGTATGTGTTGAACAGAACCTTTATTATTTAATAGACTTAAATATTCAATTAAAGAGCGTTTTTTTTTCCTTGTGCAGTCAGAATTGCAGTGAGAATTTTTTATCTCAAAATCTATATACATTGCTAATAAGGATTTAATTTTCCTCATTATCTAAACAGCACAGGACTTTGTGACTACAAGCGTGCAGGGCTCACTTCATTATTTTCTGCCAGGTTTAGGTTCCTGTCGAATTACAGATATGCCAACAATGATGTTAATTAGTTAATGGAAGTGTCAAATTAGCAGATTATTCCCAAAAATTAACATTTCCTTTGCAGCATATCACTTTGGACAGAAACAAAAAGCCTTCACTTCTATTTTTCCACTGGTTCGTTTTAAAATATTTTTTCTACCACATAATTTTTTCTGACTCATGCTAGGGCACGATTTCCTAAGTGCCACCTTCCCTTTGATACCTCAAGCAAAGGTCTAAATACATTAGACTTGACAGTGGCAATTCCTTGCTCAATACACAACAGAAAGACTGCTAGCTTCAACGATTGATCATCCTGCTGAATGTGGACAGACTAAACAAGTATGAAGGGAATCAGAGCTCCAACTTCCTAACACACTGTTAACAGAAAGGTTATGCTGGGGAACGATTATTTTATGGAGTCCTGTAGCTCAGTGATTAGAGCGCTCGCCTTACAAGCAAGAGACCTGGATTCAATTCCTGCCAGAGCGAAACCTTGGGCAAGTTTCCTTACTCCACACGCCTGATAATAAACCCTTCACAAAATATTGGTCATTTCGGTCCACATCTGTCTGTGGGCAATCAGCTGCCACATTTTGCCCACAAAAATTGCACGATATATACTGTGAAATGCTTTCAGATGTTTAGAAGACAAGAAAAGCACTATATAAAATGCAAGGATTATTATTATTATCAAGGTCCATTAGATAGCGATCAGAAGTGGGAACCCTGGCTTGTCAAGGAAGAGTCAAAAGCCTACTGCCACTCCAACTGATATCAGTTATATCAACAGAAATTGATACAATTGCTCTGCTTCACTGTAAAATCTTCTGAAGCGCTGTGATAAGGGAATGGATCAAATACAAGGATTATTATTATTGTAAGCGGAAATGTGAAGCCTATTATAATGAAAGGAGAAGAGGAGGGCTCAGTAGGCCAGAGTATAAACATCAGTATGAACTGGTTGGGCCAAATGGACTGTTTCTGCAATATAATTTGGTGTAATTCACATCACTTATTTTAGGGCAGCCTGGTGTTTGTATAGCAAATTTTCAAACAGAGTGGAAAACTTGCAACTAAAAAGATAGTGAATAATTCATCTTTAGTGTTATGGAGCGTCTTTGAGTCCCAGTCTGCTCAGTTCTTTCTCTGAGTTGTGTTCAGGAGGGAGCATATGGCGTTTACAGTGGAGGGAAGGGGAAAATCAGACTAAGTACTCCTGCCATCTCTTGGCAGCTGCCTAAAAGTAAGGATTGGTGGCAGCCTAGAAGCAGACGAGGCACCCACCTCATGTAATGGGACACACAAGAGTAAATAAAGGAGGAATGATACCTGCAGCCCATTAAAAATGTGTGGGAATAAGTTCTGAATTAGTACAAACTGAATCTTTGAAGCTGCCATTTCTTAAATATGATTTAAATTCAAGGCGCTCTGCATATCTGTCTACTGATAGAGAAACAGTCTTGGGGGAGGGGAGTCTGGACAGACACACATAGGCACTTAGTGCGTCTTGCTCAGCTTCCCTAGAGACAGGTAATGAGCTACGATCTGGAGGCCATCCACAGGTTGGGCAATTCCTTTAGGATGCTAATTTTAAATGATCAATATTAAATAACATCCATCCTCTGGTGTTAATTATTTACCACCCTGGTAACTCTAGAACAAGGACATGTTACCAGCCTCCTCTTGAAGTATTAATTTGCAATATCCAGTAACTGAGGTAATATAGGATCTCATGTTGTGGCTGCTTGGTCACTTAACCCATACAACTGTTAGATTAAATCTACTAAATTTAGTTTATCTGAACCTGTTTACATGAATTAAGTATTTGATTTGCTAGTTTTGGTCTTCACAGAAGATTTACAAGTTCTGGAACAACAACTAACAAAATTACATGTGTATAGTGCCTTTCATGTTGGGAGGACATCCCAAGGTGCTGAATAGTCAATGTTTCGGACCAGAGCTGGATCAGGATTGGGGAGGGTGGAGAGAATGGAGGCGATTTGGAGTCACCAATGGGACCATCGAAGAGCAGGGTCTTGAGGCAGGACTTGAAGGAGGCCAGGGAGGGGGCAAGATGGAGAGACTACTGGATGGAATTTCAGATGTTAGGGGCAGAGTGGCTGAAGGTTCGCTTGTTGATGGTGGGGCAGGTGGGTCAGGAGACAATGGAGCAGACTGGAGTCTGTGGTAGGGTGGGGCGGGGCCATGGAGGGCTTTGAAGGTGAGCACCAGATGAGTGAGAACTAAACACCTCTGATTATTTAGAAACGATGGGTTATACAGTTGAGAAGTCAGCTCGTCTGACTTGTACGCATACTAGTTATCTGCAAACCTGCACTATGCTTTCCTTAACCTTTGGTCAGCACTCGTGAGCCTGTTTAGCAATAAGAGGAAAACAGGAGCGATGTTATGTCTTTTAAGACATACCATGGTTTTGATATTGTGTCTGGCGGACATACCATTGTTCGGTTGTTTGTGTAAACTGACTCCTATACTGCCTTGTTGTTGCACAAAAAGCTGTAGGCTATCTTATCGCATTAACCCCGAGGCCACTTACTGGGTTAAAGGTTTTCATGTGATGTTTTGTAACACGGCAAAAGTCATGTGGCGAAAAATGTATAACTACCCATGTAAAGGTTGTTCTAAGTGTGCGACGATGTAGCACCTGAATCCACCAAAAACGGGACTGATTGTCCCTGAATTTCTAAGACCAGGGTTGGTTCCGATATTAAGTGCTCCCCCTCCTGGTCCGGGAGCAGAGAGCCTCATGATTCAGGGGAAAAATATTCATTAGTCTCACACCAGGGACCCATAGGGTACTGCCCCGCTACCTGAGGGAAATATTGGTTTCCTGTGGTAGATGGAGTTGGAGGACCATTGTAACCCCCTCCCTGTCCCCAGCCTCCCCACTGTGGGCCCCCTCTGTAGGTCCCTCGATAATTTTGGGACTTTGTTTCCTGTCCTGAATAATTTTGAGGACCTGAGTAATGTTGGAATTCTGAATAATTTTGAGTATTTAACTCCCGTCCTGAGTTGCCCTTCTGTGTTCTATAACTGGGGCACTCATTCCTCCAATGTCCCGTCCCCCCACAATTAAAACAAATAGTTGGTTCTTGTGAATGACCTTCTCTACCTCTGCCCCTTCCTCTACCCCTTTCTCTGGAGCCCCTTCTCCTTTGTCCGTTAGTTGACCAATAGTCTGATGTCACCGGAGCCTGAAAAAACTGACCAGCTTCCTGGAGTGCTGAAACTCTTTTAGGTAAAGACAACACAATGCTTAGGCAAAGTGCTTTTCTTGTAATGCAATAAAATATACCTTTCCATTGCCTGCTATGAGATATGAGAAACTGAGAACAACTGTGTGAAACTCAGTTTCTCATATCGCTAGCACCTTTCTGTTGGCTTCATGGGGTAGAAATTCCACCAATGTTCACATTTAGTCTGCATGTCAGAGCTTCTGTAATTTGGAAAATTTAATACAACCTAACTTTGAAGCTGGTTTCATGTACACTTTTAAGAAGGAAGAAGACCATCTTCAAGGTGAAGACTGAACTTCAACACTTTGCCAAATTCTGGATGTCCTGAAATGCTATGTAAATAGAGTAAATCTAGACCTGGATGGAATTTTCCCATATATATGCTTCACCAAACAGTTTGTATGAGTGGCAGGCAATGGAGAGGTATATTTTATTGCATTACAAGAAAAGCACTTTGCCTAAGCATTGTGTTGTCTTTACCTAAAAGAGTTTCAGCACTCCAGGAAGCTACTGTGCATGAAGCACTCTATATAAATGCAAGTTGTAGTATTTGACATAAGATTGCCCCCATCCCCATTCCATTTATGGAGGAATGGAGTACACACAGAATATAACATTATTATTCAATAGTTTAAGTTGTGTATTTAACTGTTGCAATCGATATCTCTGCAGCTCACATCAATACAGAACGTAGCTCCACACATTCTGATATTACAGTTAATATTTACATCAAAGTTTTACAGATGAAATTCAGATGTACAAGTCAACTTCAAGTACCTCAAATAAGTCCTCACTAGTCTTCAACAAAATTCCATTCAAGACAAGTAAAAAAACTACTGAATAGAATAGGTGCAATTTTTAAAAACACATTTTCGAGATTCACAGGATTTTACCGTGGACAGGTTTGGAATGTGTGTGGCTATACTGTACTCTGTAGCTAGTCATACTCCAGTTAAGAGAAGCAGTTCTCTCCCTCATTCTGTGCTTCACTGCTCCTTTGAACTGATACAACAAATCACGATGGGGTGATAATGCAGCACCGGATGTGTGGTCGCTTTAAAAGCTGACTTATGCACATTCCTGGAACCGTCATAAAAATGATTTGATCCAGCAAGTTCAATGAGGCTGCAAACCAGCGTTTCACCAATCCTATATGATAAAGGCATGTGGTAAGGTGGTGGAGCCTGAATTTATTCAAAAACAGATTGATGAAAATTTTTCAACAATGTGCTAATTATCACTGTTGATAATTATCACATCTCACATCACATTTCCCACTTTACATTTTACCCACTGCATAAAATATTAAAAGTATGACTGTTCATCTCCATTACATCTTGATCCTTAGCACTGCAGTAATGAGGCCTTGCAGGAATGAACAGTCAACCTTTTCACTCTAAGTACCATGCAAGCAGTTTGCCTCCATTGATCTCTGTATTGCGTATCAGCAGATGCACAATATCAGAACTGGGAAATTTTAAGACAGTGAGAACAACGTTAAATTACTCACATCAAGCGCCATTTAGATGAAGCTATATCCCGATCTATACCTAAATAACCAGTGTTAGAATGAATAGAATTTTGGACTGAAGAAATCTGAGCATCTTTTTAATCAATTGAAACATATGCAAAGGGTAGTTTCTTAATGAGTTATCTTTGTTTTCCATGTACTGTATATGGTGTTATGTGGAATTACAACAAAACCTTTTCACTCTAGCGTAAGCAACCAAGATGTCACTAAGGATAAAGTCAATTGCATGGTATGACCATCTGGGAGATCAACATGCATTATTTAGTACTATAAATACAAATACATAGTCACCGCAATTCACAGTAAAATCTGGCACTTCCAGACACCTCAATTACAAGTTATGAATCAAACATATCAAATGGAAGAGTTATAGTATTTGTTTGTACAGCATTGTTCCCTACGTCAATAGAATAATTCACTGCAGAATATTTCTGATCTTCTAGAAATTCAGAGAAGCATTGACTTGCATGCTCATTTTTTCAAGCATTGTACTCAGTGGGCAACTCTAGAATCCGTGTTGTTATACTGAGGGAGTAGGGGGATTATAGAAGAAAGGATTAGGAAGTTTGGGTGCTGAAATGGTGATTAAACACTGGTAGACCGGTTGAGCCAATGGCTGTGTTTTCCATGATGTAATTCTACGGAATTGTGTAAATCAGCAGTCAGGTCTTTGGTTTGCCATCGCATCCCAAAGGCAGCAGCTGTGACACTGCAGTGCTTCCTCATTGTACTGTCTGCGTAGACCATGAGGCTTCAACCCACAACATTGTGACTCAGAAAAAAGTGAAGACATTGTACTGAGGTATGGGCAAGTGAAAATCAGGCAGGTAAATATTGCCTTGCATATCCTGATGCCACCTTGGGAGATTTATCTTTCGAGAAAGAATCACAGTAAATCAAAAACTTTTTTTTTCAAGTTTACCTGTGGAACAATAACACGATCAGATTCTGAAAACTCATCACTTTAGATATTTAGAGACATTACATTGGATTTCACTCCTGAAATGTTTCATTAAATGTACTCCGATTTATGTGCAACACAATCAATACTGAGCTCTTTTGCCATCGACTGTTCCTCTCTATTTCTCCTCTGTTCACTGAAGACAATAATTCATGCAGAGTATGGTTCCACAAATGCAGCAGGCCATCGGTACCTCAAGCAAGCAGTCATTCATCAAATGTCAGCAGATGATCTGACCAAGTGAATCTGATCATGTCATTTGCTGAAGGCCACACAAATCAACCCCCTTGTCCGCTAGCAGGAGCCCTGACTATTTTTACCCAGAAATACTGAGATCAACTGTAGGATCTCCATTTTCACCAGCTAAGATCACCTAACAAAGCACAAACCGATGGAATCTGGGATTTTCTTTGTTCCTACACTTCTATGACATATAAAATATTAAACTATTGGAACCCTGGGAAAGCTTCACTGACATCTTTTAACATGCTCAGAGAAATGTTAAGGGTCTGATTTCCTTTTCAGCTAAGGTGTAGTTACATCATTTATTGCAAAATTCTCTCATTTGTCAGTACGATTTATATATCACCTAGTATACTCTCATCAATCTTACAAAAAAAATCAAATATTTGCATGAATGAATAACTCCTTTGGCCTATGATTTTTCTTTAAAACCTATACAGAACCGATGGTGGCATAGCCTAAAACTCTGCTTACGTACTCTGAATTCCAATTATTGCAATCTCCTCAAGCATATTTGACTATCGTTTTTATTTCCTGGGTCTTCATGATTACCTTGGTTAGTGAGGCGCAATTTGTATACTGTATCTGTTAAACCTCATACAAGAGGTGTGAAACGTCCACATGGTGCCATTCATTCAAGCATGAGTTTCAAATCTGTGCTTTTAAATATAACACTTTGTTAAACATTCAGCATCATCAGAATAGGCAGCAATAGTCTGCAGCACCAAATGCATGTCGGATGGATGTTTTGAAGAACTTCACAGAAATTATTGTAAAGTGTAAAGATGTATTTTAAAGGCACATGCAACAGCTAGTTTTCACACAATAAAATCCCACAAACAAGACACCAGGAGAGACCTGGGTTCAATTCCAGGCAGGGCGAAACCTTAGGCAAGTTTCCTTACTCCACATGTCTAATAATAATCTCTAAAAAAAAACAATAAAAAATTGGTGATTTCAATCCACAACTGTTTGTGGGACATGCCCACATATATGGGCGAATTGACTGTAAAGTCAATTCATTTTACAGTATATTCTGTGAAGCATTGAGACGTCCAGAGCACGTGAAAAGCGCTATATCAAATGCAAAGGATTATTATTATTATTCCATGTAAATCGATGTATGTCATTTTCTGACAGAGGTGAAAGTGCTACTAACCAAGTGAAGCTGACAGCTAATCACTCGATTTCCTAGTGCAACCCCTTCTTTCCTAGAACTTTAAGAGCATGAAACTCTTTACTTAATACAGCTTTCCATCATCATACATGTTACAGATTTTTAAGTCCCTTGTTCCTCAGCCTGTTTACCTTCTCGTTCCCCTTTTTGTAGCTCTACTGCGCAGCCATTCAGGGAGATTCCCAATTTAAAAAAATAAGTTACGGAACCATTTGAGAGAAAAGAGATCCAACTTTTAATATATTTCCAACAGTGGATGAAAATGTCTTTTTAGTCTTGGGGATAGAACTAAAATGTGAAGCAAACAGCCATTGGTGGCACAATGCGGACGACACAGATAATCAATCAGGTGTGGTGTGATAGAATACGTTGTTCAGAGATTGATGGGCTTAAGTCATCCGTCAATAGAAAATTACAGTGTTTATTGTTATGAGAAGTAGCAAGTTCTTTTAAAAATATATATCCAGTGTATTTAGATTTTTGACGTCTGTCATTTTTATAGATATATAAAAGTTATGAGTGAATCCTCAGGAAGTGTTAGGTTAGAAGGTGGCAGCTTTGTCTGACAGGAGGAACCAATGATTAAGCGTCGTTTTCTGCAATTTATTTCAAGTTTTAAACGCATTTCACTTTGGCAATTTCTTTAAGGTTTGTTGCTTTATATAATATTGTAGTAGGAGTCCTACACCTCAATGATTAGAGCATTCACATCTCAAGCAGGAGAGACCAGTGAGGACAAATACGTTGGGCAAGTACCTTCCTAACTAAACACGCCTGATAATAATCCCTCAAGAAAAAATAATAATTTGGTCACTCAATCCACGACTATTTGAGGGATACTGCAAATGCACAATTGACTGCTGCATTTTGCCCACAAAATATGAAGCGTTTTGAGGAGTATCAAAGATGTGAAAAGCACTCTATCAAATGCAAGGATTATTATTTATATATTTTTTGCCAAACAGTGCAGCCACGGGTGAAAGATAGAATTGGAAAAAACAGCCAAGAAGTGAATGATCAATTACTATGAAGGATTCTTGGCCAGGACACAGGGAGAAACTTTCTTCTCAGTTTGAATAATGGCATCAAAGCGCTCTGAGACGCCGTCCGGTGTGGAGGGTGCTATATAATTCAAAGTGGTTGTATCTAACTTATACTCTCACATATTACTGGTGCAATGGTAGCATCCACAACATAAACATGCGTTCCAGGCAGTCCCTTTGCTCCACAAAAATTATAAGACTTTAATTCAGACACAAGGTCTCATTTAAAGTGAATGACTACAGAGTCATTTTCCTGGATAAAGCATTGTTATAAAAGGAAGCTTTTGTTATTGGCCATTCAGCTACCACATCATTAAAGTATTTCTGTTTTGTCTTAGATTTTTAAATTGTGCCGAATTGAAGAACATTCTTAAACCCAGTCTTTATTGATATCATTGCTGTCTGAGGGACATTGTTGTGTGCAAATTGACTGGCATATTTGCCTACAAATACAATCACTACACTTTATAGTAAAGTCCTCTGAAGCATTAAAACGTATCTCAACTCTGGTAAGATGTTGATTCAAATGAAAGGATTATTATTTTTATTTCGAAGTTGTTGTTTGGCTGTTCTTCAAAGTAACTGGATTCCATGTTAAGATTGGATTTAAGAATTTTACACAATTCATTGCAATTTTATAATGGGTTTGGAAATTAAGACTAGGTGGAATTTTGGCCTTCTGACGCCATGAGATCTCAAACACACATCTGAAAGAAGGCACCTCCATGAATACAATACTGGATGAATGTTCACTGTTAGTACAGAGACTACTCTAGCTGTAGGCAAACTAGGTAGCTGCCTAGGGTGGCATATTGTATTCTCAGACCAGTAGTTATGAGCGAGGGGGTGGGCAGGTGGCCAGTGAGGAGATAGTGAAATCACCCTGCTTTGACTTGGGGACTGGACCAGGGTGCTGTCAATCAGAATTGAGGCAACGCCTGAATTTTATGTATTGCTCTTAATAATGACGAGAACTTCTCATGCTGAGAAAACAGCATATCAGTTTATAATGTTGTTTATTCTTACGATAAATATCCAGGTTTTTTAAAGATATGTGGTGTTTATGATGAATAGATAAATGCGGGGGCAATTTTCATTTATTTTGAACAAGGCAAAGGATCAGGAAACAGAACCGGGATGAACAACAGAGTAATGTGGAGTCAAAACACCAGTGAGAGTCATCATTCAACACCATGGGGGGAAAAGAACAAAGTGCAGAGAACAAAGACTGCAACAAAACACTGCAGAAAATACTGATTTATTCATCTCATCCAAGAGCATCCACAACATAAACATGGCATTGTCCAAAGCACTTAGTTTAAACAACTGATTTACAATTATTACACAATCCAGCACATATTCAAGAAGGAATTAAGGGTGGAAATCCCAACAGTGTTATGTTTAATGACATTGGTGATATTAGAGAGTCCCATTCGAATCAACAATGTCCAATGCCACCACTCTGAAAGCTGACAAAAATTTCAGCTCCAGCGTGGAACATTAACGAACAGTAATTTATTTTATTAGGACAAAGTTAACAGTAATTAGGAACAGGTGTAGGCCATTCAGCCCTTCAAACCTGTTCCGCCATTTAATTAGATCATGGCTGATCTGTACATCTTACTAATTATTTCAACTTGAATTTCCTGCTTTCTCGCCATATCCCTTAATACCCTGACCTACCAAAAATGTATCAACCTCACCCTTGAAGGTATGGATGCATCCACAAACTGCTGGGGTAGAGAATTCCAGATTTCTACCACCCTTTGAGTGAAAAAATGGTTCTTGATTTCACTCTTAAATGGCCTGGTTCTAATTTGAAAACTATGTTCCCTTATTTTGGATTCTCCCACCAGAAAAATAGCTTCTATCGATCCTATTGAATCCCTTTATCATCTTAAATACCTCAATCAAATCACCCCTCAACCTTCCAAACTCAAGGGAATACAATCCAAGTTTATGCAGCCTTTCCTCGTAACTTAACTGTTTTAGGTCTAGTAACATTCTGGTGAACCTGTGCTGGACTCCCTCCAGGGCCAATATATCTTTCCCGAGCAAAACACATAATACTGCAGATGCAGGGAAGTGGGTTGGATTTGGACAAAACCCACTTTTTGAAGAGACACTATGAGCCGAATGGCCTCCTTCTGTGCTGTATAAATCTATGATTAAAGAGGGGTGAAACCGTGAATGAATGTATCTCTAAATTTTTAACTATATACACTCCTTCTAACAACAGTACTTTTTGTACATGTTTAAAGTTGGAGGGGAAATCGTAATATATTTAGGATATAGGTAACCTGATTTTGAATGCTTCGTGAACTTCCCATGTTTGGCCTATGGAGCTTGCTTGCTCCTCAGAACATACATAATTTGTCCCGACATGAATTCCACCTAATTTGAAATGCTGATCTATCACTGGGAAAAATGTGAAGATAAAGTCTATGAAAATTCTCTGTGACTCTAAATCAATCAAGCAAATCTTCAGGATCCAACTTTAAAAAAAAATCAAATTATATAATAATTGGTACTTACAGGCTGAACTCTCAATACTCAGAGAAAATAACAAGAAATTACATTTAGATAGCACCTTTCACATCAGGAGGATAATCCCCAAATGATATACAAAAACAGATTAATTGTACAGAAGTCCAATGAGTGGTTCACTGCAACCTGCGCATTTGTCGCAGTCAGAAATGACCCATTAGCAAACAGCAGTTTGTCCTTAGAAATCTGCCCCTAGTCATGATTTTCTAGTGTAACTACTGCCCTGGTCTTATGTACCATTTAGTCTCCCTTCAAAATCATAGTCATTTCCATTTGAAAAGCTCAGGAGTGACAGCTACCAGGATACACTCAAATGCCAAGAAAATCCTTTACAGAGACGCAGAATGCAAACTAATCATATTTCTGATGTGCTGAAAGCCAGTAGTCAATAGAAACCCTATTGTTAAACCTCTGCTATATGACATATCATGCAAATCACTGCTCATGCTGTGGCATATACGATCCTAGCCACTATTATCTGGTGTATACAGTAAACCCCGCTTAACATTGCTTCAGTTAACATTCTTTCGTTACTACTTTGCTGATACATATGTTCATTTAACGTTGTGAAGTTTGCTATTATGTCGTTCACCAGCGGGTGGAAAGGGGGCACAACGGCGCTAGGGCCTGGGAGTGAGCCAGGCCAACAGCGAGAGAGCGAGGCAGGCCGGCAGCAAGTGAGTGAGCCTGGCAGGTAGTCATGGAGCGAGTAAGTGAGCCAGGCAGGCAGTCAAGGAGTGAGTGAGTGACCTGGGCAAGGCAGTCAGGGAACAAATATGTTTTTTTTAAGAAAATGTTGATGAAAAATATCCAAAAGAATCTAACTCCAGTTTATACATTAATTCTTATAGGAAAAATGTGTTCGCTTAACGGTGTTTAGCTTAAAGTCGCACTTTTCAAGAACCAAACTTTGACGTTAAGCGAAGAATGCCTGTACAGTACATGTCGAATCAGACAGGACCATAACATTTATTATGATTTACCTGAAGACTGCATTCCAGGCAAACCGTGTAAATCATAAAGTCAGATTAAATCAATAATCCACACTGCGCATGTGTAATTCTATGCAGTCGGTAAATGTACATGCGGTAGTTCCACATCACTCCCACCCTCGCCTGTTGGCTCCCCATCCCCAGAGGATCGAATTCAAGATCCTCATCTGAACTTTCATCTCTCTGACCTGTGTCCCACTATGAAGTTGCCCGCCCACTCCATTCAGCGGGCTCCAGTCTGCTCCATGTCCCCCACCCGACCATCGGTGGACAGGCTTTCAGTCGCTCTGCCCCCACACTGTGGAACTCCATCCCACAGTCCCTTCGCCTCGCTCCCTCTCTTGCCTCCTTCAAGGCCAGTCTCAAGACCTTCCTCTTCGATTGTGCCATCTGCTGCCCTCCTAACTTTCTCCTGCCCCTCCCACCTACCCTGTCCCTCTCCCTTGCTTGGGTCCCGACCTGACTGTTCAGCGCCTTGGGACGTCCTCCCGACATGAAAAGTGCTCTATAAATGTAATTTTGTTGTTGTTTTTCACTGCAGCCAAATAAATTATACTCCACACAAGCGCTCATTACCTCTAATCGCATCTCCACATTGTCCTACTCTCTGAGTAAAGGAATTCCTCCTGAACAGTTAAAGGCAGTGGCCCAACAATCCAAATAATGGTCAAATAGAAATACAGTAGAAGCCCGTTTATCCGTGACTCGATGCACCGGCACTTCCGTATAACCGGCACACCAAAAACAAAGTCCCTATTTGATAAACAGGAACTTTTCCGAAACAATAGCAGTGGAGCATTTATAAATGCATAAATAATAACAGAATATTGTATTGGTACTTATTGTTTTTTTTTTACCTTTTTACCTTTGCTGGTAGATGCTGCGCTTGAAGCCATGATGCTGTGGTTGAGGTTTATAGTCCAGCGATTCTTTTTAAAATGGAGCACGCCAAGCGGGTGAAAAAAATGGAGCGCATATGACTTTAAAGTCATACCAGCGGCAAGCTGATAACGCTAGCCGATAACCCACATTGTCGCGCAGGTGCAGTATTTCGGTTTGCCGCTGGTAGAGTCTAGGGCTTCGGCTTGCAGCTAGTAAAGTCATGTGACTTTAAAATCGCGCTGCTGTTTTTTTTTACCCACTTGGCGTCCTCCATTTAAAAAAGAATTGCTGGACTGTAAACCTCAATCAATAAAGGTGAGAAGCGCAAGAGAGTAGTTTTAACAATAAGTACTAATATAATATTCTGTTATTACTTAGTCTGGTGTGTATGTTTAAAGAACTTAAATTTTTTTGTAGTGGGCCGCCTGAATATCTGGCAGGCGCTTTAACCAGCATTGGCCGGATCCAGTGGGTGCCGGATAAATGGGCTTCTACTGTAGTTACTACTGGGTTTCTGCATTTGTATTTCCTTAATCTAAAGAAGAGCTTGTGGAGTTTGTTAAGGCACAGAAATTCACATTCCACTCAGTAATCGAGATTCAATTATCATTATATCTTCTCATAAAAATAAATCTGCAGTGATATTACACCATTTCCCTACATATTTCAGCTACCACCACTGTGTGTCTTCACTATTTAGTTCCTAGAGACCTGGCTACAAACCCTCTTCAAATATCAGTTAATGGCTGCTCTGAGCCAACGAGAGTCTTCCACTTTTAGATCTATTTTCGTCTATTTATAAAGTTATGAAAAGGTGAAATGTGAGCAACTCAATACTAAAGGTGTGTGTTTTTCTTTAACATTTGTTTGATACATGGAATTTTCCTTTAGCAAAGAATTCTCTTTTGATCGCATGGGCCTGTTTCTGCTACCATCAGTTACTGCTACATGTCCACAGTAACATTGCATTGGCTTTTCTCACTGTTGGTAGCAGAAGCAGTGTTCCAGTATCTAAAGTCGGCTTAGGAAAAGGGCCTTAACAGTCTTCCACACTGCAATGTCCCACAAAAAGCCATGAAGTGAATGACCAATTTTATTTTATTTTAGTCGGGGAATTGTCAGCCAGGACACTGGGAATAGTGCCACGGAATTTTTAACGTCCACCTAAATAGTTTCAGGTTTCATCTGAACGACAGCACCTCCGACAATACAAACCCCAGCCCCACTACTCCAACGCTGCATCACTGTGCAGTGTCAGCTTCATTATACAAGTTAAAAGTCCTGACGTGGAGCTTGAATTCAAAGCTTTCTGACTCAGGAGGCGAGAGTGCTACCAACTAAGTTAGGTTGACACAAATGGTTTACAGTATATAGTTTGGAACATAACACGTCTAGCGAACTGGATGGATCTTGGAGTGCTTTAGAAAATTCTTATGTTCTTATAAATTGTTGCTCTTAAGAGTGTTATGAGTGTGAGACCTGTATTCGAATCCAGGCAGGTCAGGGCGAAACCATAGGCAAGTTTTGTTACTCCACACGCACGCCTAATAATAATCCATCCGAAAAAATCCACAATGGTAAAATTGGTCATTTCAATCCATAACTGTTTGTGGGAGACTGCTGTGCGCAATTGGCTGCCATGTTTCACGCACAAATATACAGTCAATTCACTTAACAGTATATTCTGTGAAGCACTTTGAGACGACGATAAGATATGAAAAGCGCTATAACAAATGCAAGGATTATTATTATTATTATGATTCTGAACTTCAATTGAGACTTGCCTTTAGTAGGTCAGTAAACAACAAAGCATATACAATATTACAGCAAAACTCACAAAAGCCATATTAATTGGGACCATAACAATTAATATGCGAAGTACAAGTTATGGCAAACTTGCATAAGTGGTATGATACAACAATAGTTCTTGCATTTGATACAGTGCTTTATCATGTTTTCAAGCCGTCTCAAAGCGATCTTTTATATTTCTGGAGGGAAACCCGGTGTCTGATTGCGTACAGACTGTGTGACAAATAGTCATGGATTGAAGTGACCAACTTATTATTATTTCTTTTTTGAAAAGAATTATTACTCCCTGGAAAAGTGACAATCAACTAATAACAGGGTTTGAACTGCCAGGAATTTAACCCAGTTCTCCCAATTACAAGGCGAGTGCCACTCGCCTTGTAATTACCACTGAGCTACAGGATTCCTATGTCACTCGTAAAGTTTATGTACAAGTTGGGTTTATACGAGTATCACATAATTAACATGCGTGATGATGTTCATGTTCTATCTGTTTGCCCGCTAATTTTCTACAGTTGAATGTCAACAAGACCGAGGTCCCCCTGATTGGCTCTCCCCAGTGTCTCCGCACCTCAGGCACTGGCACATCAACCTCAATGGATACTCACCAAGCCAGTCAGGAAAGAAACTCAGTGTCTTGTTTGATCTTCAACTGTTTCTTCTCCTCCATATCCATGCCATGACCCGCTCCGACTTCCCTCAGCTCCACAACATTGCACGTCTCTGCCGGTGAAACTCTCAGGCCGGTGAAACTCTCATTCATGCCTTCATCACCTCCAGGCTTGACTACGTCAATGCTCTGCTTGTCGGCATCCCTTACTTCTCCCTCCATAGGCTGTAGATCATCCAGAACTCTAGGATCTAGAACTCTAGGACATCTCCTGCACCAGGTTCCACGACACTCTTAACTCCCTGCTAACCTGTCCGCTCCCTCCGCTCAGCCTGCTCCACCCCCAACCCACCCGCCCAACCATCGGGGGGCAACCCTTTAACCACTCTGGCCCCAACCTATGGAATTCCATCCCGCAATCCCTCCGCTTCGCCCCCACCCTAGTCTCCTTCAAGTTCCCCATCTCAAGACCCTCCTCTTCAACCCTGCTTTTGGTCAACAACAACTTTGATTTATATAGCGCCCTCCATGCCGGATGGCGTCTCAGAGTATTTCACAGTAGCGGATCCAGGGACCAAGCCAGGGGTAGAAAGGTGACCAAAGGCGTGGTCGAAGAGAAAGGTCTTTAGCTGTGACCTGAACTGGGAAGAGAAGTGAGGCGAAGGGAGTGAGGAAGGGAGTTCCAGAGCCTTGGGGCAAAGTGGCTGAAGGCACAGCCGCCGAGAGTGGAGCAGAGGATTTGGGGGACATGGAGGAGGCCAGACTTGGTGGAGCGAAGGCAGCGGGTGCTGGTTTTGGGAGAGAGGAGATCAGAGAGGTTGGGGGGTGCAGAGGAGTGAAGGGATATGAAAACAAGAGTGAGGATCTTGAAGTTGATCCTCTCAGGGACAGGGAGCCACTGAAGTCTGGCAAGAACTGGGTTTAATGGGGGTGCTTGGTGTGGGTGAGTATGCGGGCGGCAGAGTTTTGAATTAGCTGGATTTTGTGGATTGTGGTGGTGGGGAGACCGGCAAGGAGGGTGTTGCAGTAATCCAGCCGAGAGGTGACAAAGGCATGGACCAAGATTTCAGCGTTTTTTGGGTGAGGTATTGCCGGAGAAGGGCGATAAGTTGGAAGTGGTAGAAGGAGGTGCTGGTGAGGGACAGGATGTGGGGGAGGAAGGACAGTTGGGGGTCGAACCTGACGCCTAGGTTGCGCACAAGTTCAGAGAGCTTTAGGATCAGGCCGGGAAGGTGCAGTAGGTGAGAGCCGTGCGAATGGAGACATGGATGAGAGCCAAAGATTACAGCCTCCATCTTGTCAACATTCAGCTGCAAGAAGTTTGCGCTCAGCCAGCTCCTGATGTTTGACAAGCAGGCTGACAGAACATCAGGGGACTGGGAGTCGCAAAGTGAAGTGGAGAAATAGAGTTGGGTGTCATCCGCGTACATGTGGAAGTGTGCCCCATATCTGCAGATGACATCTCCAAGAGGGAGCGTGTAGATGAGGAAGAGGAGGGGGCCAAGGATAGATCCCTGGGGTACCCCACAGGTAACTGGGTAAGAGCGGGAGGAAAAGCCATTTGTGGAGATGTACTGCTGGCAGTTTGTGAGGTAGGACTTGAACCAGGCGAGTGCGGTCCCACTGAGGTGGATGACAAAGGACAGGCAGTGGAGGAGGATGGCGTGGTCGACTGTGTCTTACGCAGTGGGCAGGTCCAGGATGATAAGGCGGCAGAGGCAGCCCTGGTCACAGATAGAGGACATTATTTGTGACTTTCATAAGCGCAGTCTCTGTACTGTGGGCAGGACAAAAACTGGACAGGAGGGGTTCGAAGAGGGAGTGGGAGGAGAGGTGGGTGCGGAGTTGGTTTGCAACAACGTGTTCCAGGGATTTTGAAAGGAAGGGCAGGTTTGAAATAGGGCAGTAGTGGCTAGGGTTTGAGGGATCTAGGGAGGGTTTTTTTTTTAAGGAGGGGAGTGATGGCAGCAGTTTTGAGGGGGGCAGAGACTGTTCCTGTGGAGAGGGACTGGGTGATGATATCAGCCAGCAGTGGGCAGAGGAGGGGGATCTGGGTGAGCACTAGGTTGGTGGGGATGTGGTCGAGGAAGCAGGTGGTGGGCTTCATGGTGCGTCAGAGGGAGGAAAGAGAGACTGGGGAAAAGAAGTATAGGAGGGAGGTCGAGGTAGGAGCTGATGACGGAGAGGGGGATGGAGTAGTGGGGTAGTGGGTGACAAGAGGCAGGAGGATGATGCTGCCTGGTGGATATTGTGGATTTTGGAGGAAAAGAAGTCTGTGAACTCCTCGCACTTCGCATATTAAGTGAAGATTGAGGAGGCCTGAGAGGGAGCACGGAGGTGGTGGTGGATGGTGGAAACGAGGGCTTTGGTCATCTCCCTCCTCCCTCCCCAATCCTGACCGCAGCTTGGGTCTGAAACATTAACTGTCCAGCCCTATCTTCCTCCCAACGTGAAAGGTGTTATGCAAATGTAATTTTATTGTTGTGCCCTGGGAGGTAATGGGGTGAAGAGTGTTGGGGTGCACACGTTCAGCGATCCATTTGAGGCAGGCGCAAGAAACAAAGTTTTGACCTGGCAGCCAGTAATTTCGTAGCAGCAAGTGCAGTGAGGGTTTTACGAGTTACATAATGGTTAATACAACTACAACAACTTTGATTTATATAGCGCCCTCCACGCCGGACGGCATCTCAGGGCGCTTCACAATAGCTGATCCCGGGACCGAGCCAGGGGCACGGGCAGAAAGGTGACCAAAAGAGCAGTCGAAGAGAAAGGTCTTCAACTGTGATCTGAAACTGGGAAGAGAGGGGGGCGAGTCGACGGGAGTAAGGAAGGGAGTTCCAGAGCCTCGGGGCATAGTGGCTGAAGGCATGGCTGCCGAGGGTGGAGTGGAGGATTTGGGGGACATGGAGGAGGCCAGACCCAAAGGAGCGAAGGCAGCGGGTGCTGGTTTGGGGGGAGAGGAGATCAGAGAGATAGGGGCGTGCAGAGGAGTGGAGGGATTTGAAAACAAGGGTGAGGATCTTGAAGTCGATCCTCTCTGGGATAGGGAGCCAGTGAAGTCTGGCAAGGACTGGGGTAATGGGGGAGCGAAGCTTCGAGTGGTTGAGTATGCGGGCGGCAGAGTTTCGCATTAGCTGGATTTTGTAGATCGTGGTGGAGGGGAGACTGGAAAGGAGGGCGTTTCACCAGCCGAGAGGTGACAAAGGCGTGGACCAAGGTTTCAGCAGCTTTTGGGGTGAGGTATTGCCGGAGACGGGCGATCCGTCTCAGGTGGTAGAAGGCAGTGCTGATAATGGACCAGATGTGGAGGAGGAAGGACAGTTGGGGGTCGAACCTGACGCCTAGATTGCGCACAGGTTTGGAGAGTTTTAGGGGCAGGCCGGGAAGGTGGAGGAGGTGAGAGCCATGTGAATGGAGATGTTGACGAGAGCCAAGGAGTATGGCCTCTGTCTTGTGACATTCAGCTGCAAGAAATTTGCGCTCATCCAGCCCTTGATGCCTGAAAGGCAGGCTGACAGCACATCAGGGGACTGGGGGTCGCAAAGTGAAGTGGAGAAATAGAGGTGCGTTTCATCTGCGTACATGTGGAAGTGTGCCCCATGTCTGTGGAAGTGTGCCCCATGTCTGTGGAAGTGTGCCCCATGTCTGTGGATGACATCTCCAAGAGGGAGCATATAGATGAGGAAAAAGAGGGGGCCAAGGATGGATCCCTGGGGTACCCCACAGATAACTGGGTAAGAGCGGGAGGAAAAACCGTTTGTGGAGATGTACTGCTGGCGGTTTGTGAGGAAGGATTCAAACCAGGCGAGTGGGGTCCCACTGAGGTGGATGACGGAGGACAGACGTGGAGGAGGGTGGCGTGATCTACTGTGTCGAACGCAACCGACACGTCCAGGAGGATAAGGAGGCAGAGGGAGCCCTAGTTGCAGATAGAGAGGACGTCATTTGTGACTTTCTGTGTCACGTTTGTGACTTGACTAGAATTAAAATGTATAGAAATGTAATTGTATTTAATAGTAAATTGAAGGAGACTTGGGTGGATGTATGACTTAGGTGATTATGTGATTTATACAAAACAGGTTTAATGGGCCATATAGGGAAATCTCTGCCCTCTCCAACTTTGGCGCAACAATTACGTCCCATCAAAATGAATGTCATCATCTTTGTTTTCAGTGATCATGAGGGAGGTCAGAGAGTACTGTCGTCGAGGTCAGAGAGTATTGTTTAAATGCTGCTTCACAAGATACTGACTGAAATGTTATTAAGAAAACTGAAAGATTATTCATATTTGATTGGCACAAATCTGAAGACATCTTTAACTGATAGATAATACTGTAATACTGTGCCAATACTTGTTATTAAACTCTTCAACTAAAGCTCACTTGAAAATGCTCAACTGAGAAAATCAGAAAATAATTGTGGGACAGGTTGTCAGTGAAAGGCTCAGCCACAGTCCCTGGGCAGATAATTAAGCAGTGTGCTTCATGCATGTTCACTGTCAGTCACTTATTAAAAAGAGTTTAGGTCATGCTTTCCAATGAATTTGGTTTCCTGGCAACAGTGTTGCTTCATGAACAAAAATAAGGCTATTATACATACAGTACAATAAATAATAAAGTGGTAGAAATTGAGCAGGTTTTGATACTGTAAGATAAAATTTCAATTTATTACCAACTAATCCCATAATTATTTGCTACCTGATTGATAAAAATCATATACAGTACCTTATTAACCGAGTCAGCTTTTTCATTATTTGAGGATTCCATTTACGTTATCACTATTAGAAACCAGAAGATGCCATCTGTTTTCAGGGGGTAACTTTGATCACATCAAATTGATTATGGAGTTTCACCCCAGGGTGAGCCAGCATTAGTTCCACACTCTCAGTCACACCACAATTCGTATTTTCAGAAGGCCTTTTGTTCCTACACGTTTTCACAATTAATGTTAATGCAGAACCTCAAAATAGAAATCTACAGCGCTGAAGTCTATTGAGTCCATACTGGCTCACAGAACAGCAATCACAGGAAAACACACAGGGTCCTATGAACCACCAAGTTATTTTGTTTGACCATCCCACAGTATCCATAGATGGTAAAAGGCAGAAATTAAGACTCAGCTCTATTAATATTAACTGTTTCTGTCACCCCCTACCTTTCTGCTTCTCATAAACAAATATAATGTCACATATCACTTAAAAGCATCAATTAGAATTGCACCTTAATGTTTGAAGGAGGGACGATGGATTGGTGGACAAGTGCATTCCATTTTTGAAAGTATTCTCCCAGCATATGTTCTTCAGTGAATTCAGTATTCATTCTCCTTCTGGTCCAAATGACAATCCCCAGCCAGTACCAAGTCCAGCCAAGAACAATGATGGCTGACAGACTGGCAGCAGGGTTCACCAGATGAGCTACCCTCTGATTTTGAGATTGGTTCAGCTAATCTCTCCCTTCAGATAGAAAACATTTTCTCCAAACTCACAGATTATCGGGTGACTAGCCAAATCACCTGATAATCAAATGAACCGCAGGCCATAGGAAGCATAGCGGTCTCCACTAACCATGCTTTTTCCTCTAGTTGTCGGAGAACACTCACTGGGAAACCATGAAGTATTGTATAATTCCTTACATCTCATTAAGTTTTAACCTGATCATTACTGAATTCCATGAGGAGTCACACATAGCTTTATACACTTCCAGCTGGTTAGCGGGTTGGTTTGAAATGCAATTGTTGTAAAATAGTGCTTTACTCTTGCATTGCTGTGCTCAATAAGATGGATCTCACATCTCTTATAAGAGCAAAGTTAAAAAGCATAATCCTCAGAAGTATTCACAATTTCGGACAGAGTTTTCAAGCTGTCACGCTATACAGTCCTCAGCTGGTGTTTCAAAGGATTTCCACTGAATGCATCCAATCTGCTTCTTGCTTTCTATTCCCTACTGACAGCATGATCAAACAGAATTGCCACTTTAAGCACAACACCCGATGAAGACAATACAGTGCAGAAAAAACACTGCAGAACTATAATTGTGTTACCACTGCACCCGTCATAAGTTTAAATACTGCATCAAAGTACATTATTCAACCGTAAAGAAAAATACTTGGTACATAAAAGCACTGCAAGTGGGCAGCTGCTGTATAACAAGATAGTTATGTAGGCACACAAAATAAAAGGCAGATCACAATATGTATTACACTTCCACAAAGGTAGCTTGATCACTTGATATCAACAACATCATTCACCTTGATGACAGGGATAGGTCTTGAAGCAGGGAAGCTTTTTTAAAGTTTCACAACTTTTCAATAAACAGAATGTCAGCCTGCACATTGCACAGCGTTGCTAGGGTAGAAGCAGAACCCTCACCCTCAGGAATAGAATACTTTTGTACAAAAATCCATCATAGACAGTCCCACAACGGCAGGAATATTCTTCCCCATCCAGAGATGAGATCATCATTTGCTGGGATTAAGACCACATTCCTGTCACACTCACACTACTCTGCTGCAGAACTACGACTGTCTCACACTCTTTTCTACACCGCATAGAAAGCTTTTAAAGTACTTTGGATTCCCTGTGCCACTTCACTATAAGTATCAGGGCAGAACTTTGGTGACTTGTCTATAGTGATAAGGGGCAGACTGGGTCCACTTGAAGTGACTGTGTGGAAAATTCATTCAGGGGAGCAACAATGACAAGTGGCTTAGACCTCATCCTGAAAGTAATAGTGGTTATAACTGTTGAATTTGATATGATGCCATGTCATGTTGAAATCTCCCAAAGAGCTTTCTGGAATGAGTGACTGATAGAATGAGAAGTATAGTGACTGGTTATGGAGGCAAATGGAACAGCTAATTCACACCAGCAACATCTACAAATAACTATGAAATTATTTATCCATCTCTCTGAATTACAATTACTTTTGAACGAGGGACGAACAGACACTGGACAGACACTGGGGACAGACACTGGGGACAGACACTGGGAGAGTTCTCTGCTCTTATAGAAAATTTGAGAAAATTATTTTTAAGTTCAATATTAACTTGGAAGGCAAATTTCTTTTTAACCAGATTTGAAGAATTTGTCAAAATTCTGCACCGTCTTGTATTAAGACAGTGGTCTCAAGACGAAGAACACGAGAAAAATAAAATTGCTCACTCACTCCATAACTGCTCAAAATTGGCTGCCAAAATCACCCACCAAACAGTCACTCCACTTTACAATATATACTGTGACGTGACAGGAAAGGCACTATACCAAATGAAATAATTATTATTATAAATTTCAGGTCACATAAAGTTGTTGTTTTGCATAGTGTCCGGCGATATATTGATATATCAGTTATATCGGTATAATTTTTCATATCGATATGCCGATATTGGAAATTTGGATACATCGGTATATCGAACAATTTGTATTAAAAAAATATCAATATATCGCAAATATTGGTATATCGTTCCAGTGATATCGGTATAATATAAAACTTTTTCAACTTACCTTGTCGCCGGTATTGCAAACCTCCTGGGCCTAGAGCACGCATATTGGAATGCGCGCGTACCTGCGAATGCGCGCGCATACACAGGATAAAAAAAGCCAGTGATATCGATATATACGTATATGAGCCCACTGATATATCGATAAAGGAAAATATCCATATTGACGGACCCTAGTTCTGCAATGCTAAAATGAAGCACTCCATCTAGTGGCCCCTTCTTCAAGCTGTCTATTAGATCAGTGTCTCTTACTGTACAGTACTGCACATAATTCTTGGATTGAAACTTTGATGCGGGATTCCAACAGTCTGTCATGAGAGCCTCCAGGCTGATTTTCTTATGCTCAAAAAGTGGCTTTGTTCTGCCCCAGGTGTACAGCAACAACAATAACAAGACCCACAAGGCAATTTGAAAGAAAGATCAGCAAGAAGACAATATGAAAATCAGACCCATTTAGTGTGAACCACAATTCCCACATTCCTTGCACAGCAACCAGAGTGAAACAGAAATCATTCCACAAAATCGACTCCCGCACATTCAATCCGAATAGCCTTTTGGAGCTTTTGTGGCACATGCAATTTGTTAAAAAGGCAGAACAAGAAAACAAGGGACCTGCCAAAACCAATACCCAAGTACTGGAGTGTCTGGCAGGCACCATTATAGACTCCGAGGTCCCTGACCAGGTCATACCCAAGGCTGAGAGTTTGGTCATATACGTTCCACACCAGTGCCCTTAAATAAAGGAAATAGTAGCTGCTATAATTAAGTGAAATTATGAAAATAGCAGGGAATTGTGTTTCTCTACTCAGGGTTCAACCCCTGCGCCACTGCAAGGCTTCCTGTAACAGGATAAAAAAATGCTGTGTCTTTTTTTCTGCATCAGGTTTGATATTATCTGGGACAAGAGTAAATATGTCAACAAACAAATATATGATAGAAAAAAGGTAATTGTGTTGTATTACTGGTTTCTACCACAATCCAGAATCAGATAACACAAAAACTCAACGTGCATTATAGGATGAAATTGGTTAGAAATTAAATGATTGTTGTGATGGAGAAACAGCTAATCCTCCTCTCCCAATATACTACAAGCAACAATGGTACGAGACACAAAATTATTTGAATTTAGAGCAAATTTAGATGCGGGAACATAAGCCAAGATAACCTATTTACAGAGCCGTTTAATATCTCTATGTCAATTAATGTTGTATAATCATCATTCTTGATCCAAAGGTGTGCAACATTGAGTAAAACACAAGCTTTAAATTATTGACAGAAATAACTTAAAGTATTGCACCTGCGAAGAAACAGTCACTACAATTTATAGTAAATCATGTGAAGTACTTTGAGATGTCCTCCCAAGGTGAGTGAAAGGTGCTATATCAAATGCACACGTTATAAAAGTCTCCTGGTGATAGCCTGAGTGCCTACAAAGCTACACTGTTTGGGTAGGGTTGTTGTCTGTAATTTTTTTCACATATTCCTGATCTCTACAGACCAGAGATAAAGCGATTCTCCATAGGGAAGGAAAATTTCCGGGCGAGTCTCCCCAGTTACTAATATCTCTTAGCAACCACTTTACACAGCTACAATGTCAGAGGTCGGGGATCACACTGACTGCGCAACCCCTCACTTCTGCGCAACGGGAAGACACAGGAATTAAAGAAGGCAGGGGTGGGTAACACAACACAATTACTCATGAAAGCAAATGGTATGGGATTGAAAATTATTTGGTTCTTTGTGAATCCTAAGAAGGAAATTATGAGACAAGAACTGCTAAAGGAAATTTTATTGGTTGTAAATTTAAAGCTGCAAAAAGCCAAGGTTTGGTAAAGTTTGCTATGAAACACTATAACAACAATAACTTGCATTTATATACAGTACTGCCCTTAACACCGGACAGCATCTCGGAGTGCTTAATACTATAAAATGAGTTGCAATATTATATTTCAACATTTATTTTATGTTTGCCACACTTCACTCCAGATGTCAGCTTCAACCATTGCTTTGAGCAGATTATGTCATAAAAACTTGTTGAGGGGGTCGAAGCGGGAAGAAAGGAAAAAAAACAGGGCCACTTCCTCTGCACTCCCAGATGTGGGGGCTGGCAAGAAAGGGAAGCAGGGTCTCTTTGGAGCTGAATTAGCTGGCCAATAGCAAATAGAATTCCGGAGCCAGAAGCAAATTGAGTCAACCTTCTGCGGTGGTCTTGGTTCCTCTTGGTTTTTCCTCCCAACATGAAAGGAGCGATATAAATGTCAATTTGTATTGTGATCGCTAAGTGGACGTGTCCGTTGTACTCCGGGGCACTGCAACTACTGCCCCATCTCCAACCTCCCATTGCTCTCTTCCTCAGCTACTCTGCCCCAAACCTCTGGAATTGCATCCTACAGACCACCATGCCCCCTCCTAGCCTCCTTCAAGTCCCACCTCAAGACCCTCCTCTTCCACGTTCCCATCGGTCACCCTAAATCCCCTCCTTTGCTTCCACCCTCCCTGACTCCAGCTTTGGTCTGAAATATTGGGACATCCTCATGGTGTGAAAGGGGCTAAATAAATGTAATTTTCTTGTAAAGGTCAGTCCAGCTAGCCTGGCTCACATTAGTAGAATTTGGAAGGGGGCACAGATTTAACCACTTAGCTCCTGTGAATCCTGCAAGCCAAAGTTCTAATGGGTTGGGTAGTCCAAGCCAGAAAAACAGCAAGAAGCTTGCCAGAGAGCACTTTCAGTCTTCAGTGACAAGCTATGCAGTACCCAAATATATACTTTGAGGTCCCTATTCCTTGGCTCTCGTCAGGCTGCAAATTCCAGAATTAGGTATGTCGGATGTATCCGACCAGGGAACGAGTGCTCAGTCCATTCCAGGCAAGGGAGTTTACATGTATAGGGGAGTAAGCATGGAATTGTCAGTTTGGTTTTGACACATGGCTGACCCAAAACATTTGCAGTAGCAATTTTTAAAAACTTACAAAATTTGATTACATTTTTCTTTCTCTCTAACTGAATAGTAATTGGAAAATAGTATGTTTTAATCATTCAATCAATAAGTTATATTTTGCAGCATCTCAGTTTTGTTTAATCTTTAGCAAAATTACCATCATAGCTTATTCAAAATTCCAATCTAAACGGTGTGCTATATAATACATCACACGACAATTAGTCTCATAACCCAGCCTCTAGTAAGTCAAGTGGTGCTTCTGATTCACTTGCCTGAAGATATCTTGTGTTTCAATGAAGAGTAAGGCAATGCTTTTTTTTAAAAAATCATTCCCACATGCTGGCTCATATAAATCAGCCAAATTATCCAAGCACCCACACTATTAACTGTCTGCATTATCAACAGGGAAAGGGAAGTCATTTCACCTTGTTTTGGGGACTGGTGATCAAAACTGAACAACATTAGCTGAGACACTGTAATTCTATTAATCTACTTCATACCCTCAACGGTTTTGAACTCGGATCTTGCCCTAGAGGAATCTCAGAGCTGAATGTGCTCCAGGTACAGTATCGGTCACAGCAGACATTAATCACATTGATAAACAATGATGTGACATATGGGTCAGGGTTAAGAATCAAAAATTAAAAAAGTTTTACGTTCATCTGTTCTTGTGATGTCTTTTTTTAAAAATAAAATCAGGTTTACCTGTACATGGATGGTTCACTCATATTTCACTCTTTCACACGCTGGTATGAAAGTTATACATGGAGGTGAACGACTAGTATTTAATTGGAGAACAACTAACAAGTCGTTGCATTCAAAAAACAACTGGGAGCTGTGGTTAAATGGAAGCTAGGAATAGGAGCCATTTCAGCCTGGCACATCTGATTGGACTATGGCACATCTGCCAATCCTAAATCCCTGCCTTTTCTGCATATTTCTTAACCCATTTCAAACTCAAGTATTCATTGATCTCTCTTTTAAACATCCCAATCAATTTTGCATCCACAGACTCTGGGGAAATGCATCATTTCTATGAAGAATTTTTTTCCAAACTCACATCTAACAGTTTCAGCTCTACCTTTAAGACTACAATCATGGAGTCAATTCCGTCAAACACTCATCAG
This sequence comes from Hydrolagus colliei, assembly GCA_035084275.1. Taxonomy (NCBI): domain Eukaryota; kingdom Metazoa; phylum Chordata; class Chondrichthyes; order Chimaeriformes; family Chimaeridae; genus Hydrolagus; species Hydrolagus colliei. The sequence goes on from CM068743.1 coordinate 83,909,528, forward strand.
ATCACCCCCATAATCAGCTCTCAGGTACATAACATAAGTTTTCCCAACATCTCATCACAGTTAATCTCCACATCCCGCTTATTAATCTGGTAAATCTTCCTGCTTTGATTTCTCAAATGCATTTCTTGCTGGTTTTCCCAACTCCAATTATCCGCAAGATTCAGCTGATCCCAAACTCCACTGCTGGTATCCTCACCTGCACCAAACTTTGCGCATCCTCATCCCAATCTTCACATGTATCAGGAGAACCTTGCAAGGCACTGGGCTGTCAAGGGTTTGCACCTAAAATGGGGTTGGAATCAAGATGGGCGGAGGGCAGGGGGCGAGGGGGTCAAAAATGGTATTAGCAGGAAATTAAATCTTAACACAATTTCCACAATCAATACTGGGTCTTATACAATGTGTGAAGTTCCTGTATTCTACTGTTGAAGCACATTTCCCATCAATTAGTGTAATCTATTTTGCTTATTATATAATAATCCTTGCATTTGATATAGCTCCTTATCACGTTTTCAAGTCGTCTCAAAACACTTTACAGAACATACCGTAAAGTTAATTGACTGTATATTTTGTGGGCTAAACACAGCAGCCAATTGCACACGGAGGTGTCCCAAAAAGAGTTGTGGATTAAGTGACCAAATTATCTTTTTATTAAGGGATTATTATTTCAGAAAAATCAATCTGCTGGGTCAAAAGGCATGTGTGCCAAGCAATTTGCCTTGCTGAGAATAGAATCCAGGCCTCTCGCTTGCGAGATGAGTGCTCTAACCACCGAGCCACAGGACTCCACTATGTGAGCCAGTGAAACCAATCACAAACAGAACAAGTACATTGTGCACCAAGGGGTTGGAGGGCAGTAAATGTGCTACATTTGTTCTTCCTACAAGCATACCTGCAAGCGAAGCACAACAAAGGAAAGGAGTCAGTCCTCTGAGTTTCCTGCATCAGCAAAAGAAACACTGATGTAGTGTACTGGGAAATGTAATAATAATAATCCTTGCATTTGGTATGGTACTTTTCATGTCTTCTAGACATCTCAAAGTGTTTCACAGAATATACTGTAATGTGAATTGACTATATTTGTGGGCGAAACACGGCAGCCAATTGCGCACTGCAGTGTCCCACAAACAGTCTTGGATTGAAATGACCAATTTTTATTATAGTTTTTGGGGGGATGTATGTACTCATGGATTGTGCCAGGTAATTGTGTTAAGTGTCTCAGATAAGTGTAAATATACATTAACAAATAAATATATATATTTTATAAAGAAAATTATGTTCAACTCTCATAAAGAGGGTGTCACAAAAAATGTGAGTGCATCCTGTGTGCTGTGAACCTGTCCACACTCTCCACTAAGGGAGGATAGGGAGGGGGGTACCAGACCCCATTTGTAACTGCACCTTCTCCAAGACTGGGAAGCCTTGGTTTCTCCACCAAAGTGGAGTATGTAGAAAAAACCTCTCCCTTACCACAAGGGACTGGGTCTGTTATGTTCTGTAATAGGATAACAAATGTTGAGTCTTTTTTCTGTACAGGGTTTGGTACCGTCTGAGAGAAGCTTAAATACGTTAACAAATAAATATATATTTTGTAAAACAGGTAAATGTTGTACAGTACTACTGGTTTCTACCATACACCTATAAACATATAACCCCTTCAACATAAACTCAAGGTGCTTTACAGGATGAAATTGGTGGCTGTTGTGATGGTAGAAACAGCTAATCCATCTAGCACCCTACAAGTAACAATGATACCAGTGACAAAATTATTTGAATTGAGTACAAATTTGAGGAGGGAACATAAGCCAGGATAACCTATTGACAGGGGCATTTATTTTCCTACGTCAAATAATGTTGCATGTTGTGTGGACAAAATACAGCAGCCAATTGCACACAGCAGTGTCCCAAAAACAGTCGTGCATTGAATAATCCATTTTTTCTTTGGACGGAATTATTATCCCTAGAAAAGTGATCTGGCAATCCACTAACAACTGTCTAGGTAAACAGAGGCATGTGGAGTAAAGAAACTTGCCCAATGGGTCGCCCCGCTGGGAATCAAACCTACGTCCTCTTGCTGGTGAGACAAGCGCTCCATATAGAGTAAAAGCCTGTTTATCCGTGACCTGATCAACCATAACTTCCATTTAACCGGCACCACAAAAAAGTCTGCATTCAACTAACCGGAATTTATACGGAAAAATGCATTTAAAATATATATTTTTTGCATTTTCAGCCGAATATCCGGCATGCACTTTAACCAACATTGGCCAGGTCCCGAGAGTGCTGGATAAACAGGCTTTTACTGTACAAAGCTATAGGAGAAGAGAGTTATTCTCTCCCAAGATGAAGTCTTGTAGCATATTGGGTAGAGCCTCACAAGTGAGGGGAACCAGGATGATTCCAGCAGGATGAAACCTTAGTAAGTTTCCTTGCTCCACACACCTTATTATCTTATTACTAGCACTATGTAGGAATCTGACTGTTAGTCGATTGGTTGATCATTTTCTGGGGTACAAATCCCTTTAAATTAAAAAATAATAATAATTTGGTCACTCAATCCACAACCGTTTGTGGGACACTGCTGTGCTCAAGGCTGCTGTGTTTCAACCGAAAATATGTAGTCAATTCACTTTACAGCATTTTCTGAAAAGCGCTTTGAGACATCTCAATGATGAAATATCAAATAATAATCATCCTTACCTCTCATGTTGCACTGATTTGTTAATTTAACTTTCTTTGTTATCATCCACAACAGACTCTACGAGCCAATAATCGCCCAGTAGATGAAACATAAGATCCTTGTCCTCACTTTGAAATAACTCTATGGCCTTGCCCCACCCTACCCCTGTGACCCTGCTGCACAGACTGCTCTTCTCTGTTTAAACTCCGGTATGCTACATGTCCTCCATCTGACCAATCCCACCATTGGTGAGCGAACATTCAACCATTCTGCACTGCTCTCTGGAACACCATCCTGGAGTCTATTGCCTAGCCAATGTCAAAAGTATCTTTTCGACCATGCCTTGGGCCCCCACCCACACACATACAAACAATTTGGACTCTCCGTCAGCACTTTGAGACATCTTCCCAATGTAAAAGACACTAATATAAAGGTTAATCAGTGCTGTTGTTACAGAAATGTTCAATGTTATAATGGCGATTCTCATTTGAAAAAAAACATTATAGACAGCCCAGCTTTGAACTCACATTGCACTGTAAAAAGGCAACATTACTCATTCAAAGTGCAATCCCATTTGCTTTCTGAAAAATACAACTCAAGTCAATAACTAGCAGGTTTTCAAACCTAATCTCACAAAATCCGTCAGTTGTTCAGTTTTATTCGTCTCCTTGAACCAGCATTATGTCACCAAAAGCCGTTTGTCTAGCACACAGAGGACAGATGAAATGTATTCAAATATAAACCAATCTCATACTTATTCTGCCTCATCTTGCTGTGAAAATGTAATTTCCAAATCTAATTTACACAATTAGTTGCACTTTATTCTGTTGTAATTATAAATTTAAAGTGCTACTCCGTGATCAGCAACGTTTTATTTAATTAACTGTCAGTTGGAGTTTAATTTAGAATACTTTGCAACAAAAAATTATTTTTTCTTGACATATCCATTAACCTACATACTGTATTTTACTATCTCACCCATTTTATTATAAGATGTTCAATTCTTTATTTACAAGCCAGATTAGTCTCTTGAATACCCAACAAAAGTCAACATACTGAACAGTTATATACTGTAATTCATGATGATTTCACCATCTAATACCTATAAACACCCAAAATCATTTGGGGATTTTTTTATCTCCTCTTAAAAATGTATTCAGCGTTAATTTTCCAATAAATGTATTTATCTACAAAGTAAATAATTCATGTGGCCGTAAGAACTCAGCAAGCATTTCAAAGATAATCTTACAAAGTTTTTGTTAAAAACTTTCCTTAGGGCGTATTAACCTGTGGCACATAAAAAGGAATCTGTTGCAATAATTTATTTCTGCCAATTTACAATAGACCTCACTGATTTTCAGTGCAGTTTAATTACAACTTGTGGTATAAATCAAGTGTTTTTCATCACCTATAATAGACATTGTATAGCTCACCCAATCGTTCTCCCTTCCTTCCAAGATGTTTATTGCTGCCTTTTTGTAGAAAACGAAAGATTGTCTTTGTCATTATGTCATGGCTGAATGATGCAGCAGTGACCAGAGTAAGGCTGTCTGGAATCAGGAGAAAGAATATTTCGACTTCACGCAAGACTTCCCTATCCCTGACAAGTGTCATTGATATAAAATATGCCCCAAATGCCACGATACTCTATTTTATTAACCACACCCAAAAACATGGCATAATGCATGATTTGCTCGAGATTATTTGTTGGATTTTTGGGAGTTTAACCAGTTAAAGGAGCTTATTTCAAAAGAGTTTATTTTCGATTGTGCTTTTGGTCACCTCTCCCCACCCTCACCCCCAGTTTGGGCTCCCAGTCAGCTGTGAAACACTTTGAGATTTCCTCCCTACTTGAAAAGTGCTGCATAAATACAAAAAAATGTCTGTTCCAAAATCATACAGATAGCTCAACAGAAATAGGCTTTGAAAAGAAGTGAGATAACAGAGGCAAGGCTGAATAGTTATTTTTTGGTCAGTTCGGAGTCTGACATATACATAAACCAATCACCGTGCTAAAAGTGTCCAAACAGAGATCCACATTTGTATGCCATCTCCTGATGGAAATGTCCATGTGTTTAGAATAGAAAAGACTCTCTCCCTAGAAGATCTCACCCTACTTACTAGGGGGTAACCCTAGAGCCGTTACATGGGATCCCAGAATGTGTGCTGGGTACTTTAGTGTTTAACCAACTAAAAGCACCCGGGTTGGCCATTGACAAGTAAGCTTGTCACTTCTTGTCCAGGTAGCTCCAACCTATTTCACACACAAGTGCTGCCCCCAGCAGATCTCTTAAGAAAAAAAACAGGATTAATTGTCCTTAACAATAACAAACAAACCATAACAAAGGTCAAGTCAATAGAATAATGAGAACATTGGGTTAGAGCTTGAACGGACAATCTCTACGACACACTCCAGAATATTTCCTTTATCCAGAAGTTAATTAACGACTGAAACATTTTGCCAGAATGGGTAATTGAGGCCAATTACTGGACTCATTTAAAAGGGAGTTTGATGGTAAGTATTCTGGAAGGATGAAATCAAATAGACCAAAAGGTCCATTTCATCCAAACCAATTTTGATATGCAATTGTGCTGTTTAGGCAGATTCACCTCCAAAACATCTACACCATATCCATGTCGAACACTTAAAACATCAAACTGTTTGGAAATAACAAGCAACTTCAGTGGGAAAAATGAACATGTAAACTAGTCAAAATATTGCAACACTTCCTATGAAATTGTAGTCACATTTAACCTTTGTTTAATTACCCTGTTTATATGTAAAATAGATGATCTCAAAGAGGCAATTCACTTTATAACCATAGCATGATCCACTGAAGTAAAGCTGCAGGTCCATTAATTTCCAGTACAAAATTAATCTTGCTGCATAAAACCAATTGCTCCCAGATACCACGTTGAAAACAAGGTCATATGTGAAATTTATGCAATTTTAGCAGAATGAGTATATGAAAGCCAAAGATGGGCCGCATCACTATTTTAATGCCAAATTCATACAAAATCACTGTTCCATGACTCGGGCCAAATGCTTTATCCTAGTCCTATTACCTCCAAAGTAATGAACGTCAGTTGAAAATTTATTTTCCAATTGGCCAATATGGTATTGATATAAAAAGTAATGCAAAACACAGTGGGTACTGGCCATGTTTCTGTGTTGTAACATGCTAGAAATTGGCAATTTCATTTTGCAGTGTAATTATAACTTAATCATTAGATGCCCTACTGCTAACATATCATTAATGTGGCTGAGTCCTGATAATCTATGGTGTGAACGAAATTTGATATTACTGTAAACTCCATGTTAAAATAAACGATAAGAAAATCTTAGCACTGCAGCTTTTCATTCAGCAACTCAATATTGACATTCATAACATATATTCTATGAGAATGTGTTTACACATCTAAAATATCTTGTTATCTCCCACTACAACCTGCATGCAGACTGATTAGATTCACAGTTAATGCCTGGAACACTGACAACTGCTTTAAACTTGGCACTGGAATTCAATTTGGTTAGGTGGGAATGGAAAGGTATTTGTTGCATTATAACTTTGCATATATGCCTACATTCTATAGATTGTAATCTCTTAACTGTTTAGAACAACAAAATTACATTGATATAGCACCTTTTAAATCTATGTTTCCAATCCTTTATAATGTGGAAGCTTCCAGATTTTAACTGTTATATTAACAATTAGATTCTGTATACATTTGATATGCAAGTATTAACTAAATTCTATTTAAGGAACTATACACAAAATACACACCCACAAAATAGTCACACCACTTTAGAGTACAGTATGTCCTACAAAGTGATGAGAGACATCTTAACAATGTTTTGAGGTGCTAGCAAATTCAAGGATTATTATTATTGTAAAGTTAATTCAGTCACCTTTTACAAACCTGTATTCTGTGCACTAAATGTTTGATCCAAGCAAGGCGGAAATCATTATTACAAAATACACTTAGTAAAACACCATTCCACATTTGAAAAATGTGATATGTATTCTTTATAATGTCTGAAAGAGACTAAGTTTCAAACTAATGTGATTATAGTTTACAGCATTTGACATTTGTTTGCCTTAATACAGTTTATCCGGCACCCGATCAACCGTAACTTCCATATAACCAGCATCGTAAAAAAAAGTCTGCATTCAATTAACCGGAATTTATCCGGAAAAATGCATTGAATTTTTTTTTCTTGAGGGGGGGGGGGGGTGGGGGCGTTTTCGGCCGATTATCCGGGAGGTGCTGTAACCGGCATTGGCCAGGTCCCGACGGTGCCGGATAAACAGGCTTTTATTGTAGTTCAGTAATAGTACACTATGCAATGTAATGCTGAACAGGTGTTAAATTATTTCACAATTTTGGTTAGTCAATAATTATGCAGGATTACAGACTAATATTCCTTTGTATTGTTAATACTTACATCATTCACCATAATTCTAACTTAATGGTTTGGGATGTTTCAAACGCAATCTGAACAATAGCTTCAGAGTACCTGGAATATTGAGCTGAGCAGCTGTATATTAACAATGTTCTTTCACTTGTGACAAAGATATTTATAAATCCTTCATGCCACAAAACATTAATGAAGAACAGCACTTTCAAATCTATGAAACAGTACTGCACCATAAGTGGCACATTTTCTGTTTAACTTTAGAAGTTTATCTTTTATAAAAAATTCTCCCCATTGTTCTAAAAAATCGTAAGTGATGCTTTTTCATCATTTGAATTTAAATCCCTCTTTGTTTACACCTTCTAGTGTATAAATTTAACATTTAATATTATGCAACATAGACACATCAAAGCTCATAGGGCTTACCAAGCAACGTGGAACAAACAAGTTGACAATAGATGTATGGTAAAAATAGTGCACTTATAATAATTGTACTCTCATCTTATGAATGTTTTCCACATTTATATGCAACAAAGTATTTTCATCATCCAACTCAATTTCACTAAAGTTTATCAATTGCTAAAGCAATTCTATACAACATTCTATTGCACGATGTGTCCTTCTCATTACATGTAACTATATAGTGTACAGTATGTGAAAATGCTTGATATTCGGTGTTATACACGCCATTCACTCTTGATCAACAGAAGTTACACAGAAGCCTCAAAACCCACTCTAAGGAACTATTATTTCAACACATTTTTTCCTTCCCAATAATGAAGGCTTGTATTAATTCACTGGAAACGACACCGTGAGCTGTATGATAAATGTGGCCGTGTGGTGCTTAAAAATGCAAAACCACTTTGCCAACAACAGTGACCCGAAAAACGCGAGATTGTCTCATTGACAAAGGCTTCTGATCCCAGCCATTGCAGCACCACGGACAGCTCCCAGCTGGCGCTCAGGGACTCCGCTCAACACTGCAGGACAAGCTCTCGCTGCGAGAAGAAATATCGCACTGTTGGACACACCGCATTTTTAAACTATAATATCCCATCAAAGACCACTTATAACCAGCAGCGGTATTATCATTCACTTCCTTCTCCAGCATCCCCCTCCCCCTCCCTCCCTCCCTCTCTCTGAATTAAGCCCCGTAACACGAATATAAGGTAACTTCTTGCGCGTCGCTAACGTCGTCGAAACACGGGGAGACTTCGGCGTGTGTTTGGCTGCGTAATGAGAAGTGCAGCCACTTGTGTTTTGGACCTGCCCGGGATCTGCGGGGGGGGGGGGGGGGGTGAAGCATCTGTGTACAGCACACACCCGCCGCAAACCCACCGGCTTGTGTGGCCACGTCTTGAAACATGTCCCCGATACCAGCGAACAAGAGCCTCACAGCTGAGCAGTTCTAGGGCAGTTGTTCTCATCAATATCTATCCTCCCCCCTCCTCCCCCACCCAGAGATGCCCCCACCCAGTGGTCCCATTGCTCGATATGCGCGGTATTCCCAGAAGCTCCAATTATCCGGGAATTCAACGCCTCGGCTGCATTTTAACGTGCGCCGCTTAAACAATATTTACAAATACATTTTTTTAAATAAAAAATAAAAATAAAACCTTGCACCTCCCCCCGGCTGCTGTACCTCACGGTGCGTAAGGAAGATGGGGGAGAGGAGGGGAGGGGGGGGCGATTTCACTAAAGAAAAAAAAAGACGGCGCACATTGTGCCGAATGTAGATGTATGTGATGGGTATTTGAGGTGTAACGTGTACGAGATATTCAGGGGCGAGGAGTGAGTGAGTGAGTGAGTGAGCTGGCGTGGCTGCCAGACTAGTGATCCTGGGCCAGTCTCCTGAGTGAGGTCTGGCTTTCACTGAACCAGTATCCGTGACCAGTCGGTCGGTTGTCTGTCTGTATGTGTGTCTGCCTGTCCATCTGCCTGTCTATTTGTCTGTCCGCCTGTGTGTGTGTCTGTCTGTGTGTGTCTGCCTGCCTGTCTGTGTGTGTGTGTGTGTGTCTGTCTCTGTGTGTCTGTCTGTCTCTGTGTGTGTGTGCCTGTCTCTGTGTGTGTGTGCCTGTCTCTGTGTGTGTGTGCCTGTCTCTGTGTGTGTGTGCCTGTCTCTGTGTGTGTGTGTGCCTGTCTCTGTGTGTGTGTGTCTGTGCCTGCCTGCCTGTGTGTGTGTCTGTCTGCCTGTCCGTGTGTCTGTGTGTGTCTCTCTGTGTGTGTGTGTGTGCCTGCCTGTGTGTCTGTGTGTGCCTGCCTGTGTGTGTGTGTGCCTGTGTGTTTCTGTGTGTGTGTGTGTGTGTGTGCCTGTGTGTTTCTGTGTGTCTGTGTGTGTGTGTGTGTGTGTGTGTGTGTGCCTGTGTGTTTCTGTGTGTGTGTGTGTGTGTGTGTGTGCCTGTGTGTTTCTGTGTGTGTGTGTGTGTGTGTGTGCCTGCCTGTCTGTCAAACCCCACAGCTGTGATTCAGTGGCAGAACCTGCACATTTCACGAGTGGCTCCAGTGCCTGGCATTTGAACACTTCCGGTTTCACCAAAGATACTACGGCAATCTCTGAGCATTACATAATCACACCTACAAAGCGGCGTGAGCACCGCCAGCAGATACACAGATACAGACAGAGAGACACTGCGGACTTTATTTTAAAAATCTTCAATGCTTTCTTTCATATATTTGTATATAATAAATACACGCGATTGTTCTTCCTGCCCCAAACTCAACATACTTATATTTTGCAAAGGTATCGATCCGCTTTCCTCCTCCCCAACACACACACACACACACTCTAACCCTTTACATCTGACCAGGGAAAACCCATGTAAACGTGTAAAAAAGGTGGGAAGGGTATCCGCGATTTGCATTGCACTGTCCAGATACAAGGCTGGGGAAGCGGGGCGGGGGGGGGGGGGGATTAAATCGCTTACTTTAGCAATCATTTTGTTTTGGATGGGGATGGGAGGGATGGGTGTATGAAGAGAATTCCGCCTCTCTGTGTGTCTGTCTCTCTCTGTGTGTCTGTCTCTCTGTGTGTGTCTGTCTCTCTGTGTGTGTCTGTCTCTCTGTGTGTGTCTGTCTCTCTGTGTGTGTCTGTCTCTCTGTGTGTGTCTGTCTCTCTGTGTGAGAGAGAGAGAGACAGGCATCGCCACCCGAGTGATCTGGTGTCTGAGTTACCTCCAGAGCTGTCCGAGTTGTAGGATGTGAATGAGCGACTGCAGGAGGCAGATGCAGAAGGAGCAGGAGGATCTCTTGTTGGCTTTGCCGGTGTGGGTGGCGGGGGCCCGGTTGGCTGAAGGCGGCGGCGGCGGCGGCGGTTGTCTCTGTGGGGAGCGGGCATGGTGGTGACCGTCCTCGCTCACTATCTTACCGTCCACATGGCTGGCGGTGGAGGTGCCGGTGGCTGAGGCGCCGCCGTTGAAGTCGTGAACGAACCACCTGAAGCTGAAGACCTGGACGGCCAGGGAGCCCAGAGCCACGAAGAACAGAGTGAGAGCGAACCACCAGTAGCGGGAGTGAAGGTAGTAATCCACCGCCAGCCACACGTCCGTGCCCACGTCCGAGAAGTAGACGGTCAGGGCGGCCAGCACCCACACCCCGTCCCACAGCGTGTACCTCTGGTCCCGGGGGAAACCCGGGCACCGGCACAGCCCGGCACAGCAGCGCGGCTCCGGCCTCAGCTCCTCAGCTCCAGCCTCGGGCTCCAGCCCCGGCCCCGGCCCCGGCCCCGGCCCCGGCCCCGGCGGCACCTCGGCCTCCGCCCCGACCTCCCCCCGCTCCCGCTCCCCGGCCTCCCCCCGCTCCCGGTCCCGGTCCCGCTCCCGGTCCTGCCCAGAGTTGGGGTAGTCGGAGTTCTGTAGCGGAGTGAAAGCCACCTCGTTCTTCTTCTTTTTCTTCATCTTCAACACCCCGTCTGACTTGGCAGCCATCAGTCAGTGTGTGTGTCTGTCCACCACCTTTCCTCCTTCTCCTTTCCTCTCTCTTTCTCCTTTATTCCCTCCTCTCCTCTCCTCTCTCCCTCCTCCTCTCTCTCACTCTGTCTCTCTCATTAGCGGCTCCCAATGAACAGGGCGATCTCCACTTCCGGCGTGTGGGGCTGGTTACAATCTCCTAAACTTCCGCCTCCCCCCCCCCCCCACCTCCCTCTCCTCCCCCCCACCTCCCTCTCCTCCCCCCCACCTCCCTCTCCTCAGCTGATGGAGAGACAGACGCTGGTCAAACTAAGTCCACCTCCCTCTCCCTCCCTCCTGATTCCCTTCTCTCCCACTCCCTCTCTCTCCACCTTATTATTTTAACGCCGTTGCTTCCCTGCGGGACGAGCCAGGCGAGGGTCCCTCACTCTTACCATCCCATCCACCCAAAGCAAAGCCAACCAGGCGACCCTACCCTACACATGAATGGGAGAGAGAGTGACACAGAGAAAATTCTCCCCTCTATCCCTTCTATTCCCAATAACCTTTATGCATCAAGTTTCCCCCCTATACCTCCCCCCACCCCATCCAAAAATGCTCACAGCACTTTGATTCCAGTTTTTTTCTCTCTCAACAAATCTGCCTTATTCTACGTGTACTGTACGTATATATTCTTAATGCATCCTCGGACTGTAATGATGAATAAAACATGACGTTTGTTTGGAAGTAAGCTTGGCAGTATCCGATATCAAATTGTTTAAAGCGAAAGACGGTATCAATGGCTGTTGGTTGGTTCACTCCTGTGTGCAAATTGGCTGCTGACTGCACCTACAAATTATAGGGTTGCATTTTTCAGTAAATCCTATGAAGTGGCTTTGAGACACCGAAAGCTGTGATATCGAGTGCAAGGAGCATTATTACAATCTAAATAAAAGAGAAAAATGTGTCACACCAGAACCCGTGCACTGACTGTGCATTTGATTGCAGATCACAGTCGAAGTACACAGTCACCAAATTTTACAACAAAATCCTCTTCGAGACATCTTCCCAGTCTGAAAGGCGCTTTATCAATTGTTATTATCCCCTTGCTTATGTTTGGTTCGCAAACTCATTCAATCCACCTTATAATCATCCCGCCCCATGTACCTTCTTCCCAACTGGGTGATATTATCAAAAAGTGAACGTTGCTGCGTTGGAATGTGCCGTGTTCTGGTGTTTTTTCAAGATCTGATCAGAGAAATACATATAATTACACAAAGCATGACGACAACAACTTCAGTTTATCTAGTACTGTACCACTTTCTCAGGGTAGCGGCCGAGAATGCTTCAGTGGAGGAGCAGGACGTGGGCGGAGAGGGGTGAGGGGAGGAGGTGACCATAGGCACGGTCGAGGAGGGTGGTCGTAAGGCATGACCTATATTTCGCATTGAAATTCAGACCACAAGTAACAGCAACAACAACAACAAATTTACACGTGTACAGCGTCTTACACGTCGGGAGGATGTCGCAAGGTGCTGGACAGTTAATGTTTCGGACCAAGTTGGGGTCGGGATCTGGGAGGGTGAAGGCAAAGGAGGGGATTTGGGGTCACCAATGGCATCTTCGAAGAAGAGGGTTTTGAGGCGGGACCTGAAGGAAGCTAGGGAGAGGGGGACGGGTGGGGGGATGTGGGCTGCGGGATGGAATTCCAGAGATTGGCGGCAGAGTGGCTGAAGGTTCGCCCACCGTTGGTGGGGTAGGTGAGTCAGGGGATATGGAGCAGGCCGGAACCCACTGAGTGGAGGGAGCGGGCAGATTGGTAGGGGGTTAGAGGTCGCAGAGTTAGGGTGGGGCAAAGCCATGGAATGCGGTGAGGACCAAGATCTTGAATTGCCTCCTCTGGTTGATGGGGAGCCAATGGAGCAGGGTGAAAATGGGGGAGATGGGGTCACAGAGCTTGAAAGCGGTAGAGGACACTGGCTGCAGAGTTGATCTGCAGTCTATGGAGGAAGAAGTTGGGAAGGGCAACAAGCAGCACATTAGCGTAATCGAGCCTGAATGTGATGAAGGCATGAATGAGAGTTTCAGCAGCCTGAGGGGTGAGATAGTGGTGGAGTCAGGCAATGTTGTGGAGGGAAGGCGGAGCATGTCATGGCTTGGATTAGGGGTAGGAAAGACAGTTGTAGATTGAACAAGACACAGAGGTTCCTGACTGGCTTGGTGAGGTGGAGTTCAACCATGGATGTTGATGCTGCCGGTGTCTGATGTGTGAAGGCGCTGGTGCAAGCCAATTATGAGGGCCTCAGTCTTTTTGACATTCAACTGTAGAAAGTTAGCTCTCATCCAGGATTTGATGTCTGACAGGCAGTCTGTCAGGGCAGCAGTGATCCTAGAATTGAGGGTAGAGGAAGAAAGAAAGAAAGAGTTGGGTGTCATCCGCACAGATGTGAAAGTTGACCCCATGTCTGCTGATGATATCATCAAGGGGGAGCATGTAGATATTGAAAAGTAGGCGGCCAAGGACAGAGCCATAGGGGATGCCACAGGTGACAGTGCGGGGGCTGGAGGAGACGCCATTGGTGGCGACAAAGTGGAGACAATGAGAGAGGTAAGAGTCGAACCACGCAAAGCTAGGTCCATGAGGAGCTGGGAACAGAGGCATTGTTGGAGGATGGAGTGATTGATAGTGTCGAAGGCAGCAGAGAGTTCAAGGAGGACCAAAAGGCAGAGAGAGCTCAATCGCAGATGTTTAAAATGTTGTTAGAGACCTTGACCAGGCTGTCTCCATATTATGGGCAGCACGGAAGCTGGATTGTGGGGGTTCAAAGAGGGAATGGCGAGAAAGAAAGTGAAGCTGGGATGCAACAACTCATTCCAGGACCTTGGAGAGGAACCCAGTGGTTGCTGGAGAGTAGGGATGGGTTGAGGGAAGGTTATTTCGGGATGGGGGTGATGACAGTTATGTTTAGAGTGGTGGGAACAGTGCCGGTGGATAAGGAGAGGTTGATGATGTTGATTGGAGTTAGGTCAGGAAGTGGAGCTGGGAGATGAGGAGAAGGGTGGGGATGGGGTTGATGGAGCAGGTGGTGGGTTTCATTTTCAAGATGAGAGCAGAGAGGGTGAAGGAGAGATGGGGGGGGGGGGGGGTGGATCCTGAGGGAGAGGTAATGGGAGGTAGTTTTAGACGGTGGAATCGGCTAAATGGATCCCCTCAATTTTAGATTCAAAGTAATCCAGCATTTCCTCATAGTTGGATTTGGAGAGTATGCGTGAGGTGTGGGAAGGTGGATGGAGGAGATGATTAATAGTGAAGAGGATCCTGGGGTTATCCTTGGCCTCCAAGAATAACTTGGAGTAGAAAGAGGACTTGGCAGAGGCAAGGTTGGAGTGGTAGGTCTTAGTATGATCCAGCCAAATCCCCCGATGGACCGTTAGTTTGGATTTGGTCCAGGCACGTTTGGCAGCTCTCACTTTTGCCTTGAAGGATCAGAGATGGCTGGTGTATCAATGGGATTTACGGGATTCACAAATTACAATTGTAGAGTGCTTTTCACGTCGGGAAGATGTCCCAAGGAGCTGAAAGCCCGTCCGCCGATGGCAAGGGAGTCCAGAATGGAGGAGAAGGATTTGCGGAGAGAAGAGAGCAAAGAGAGTAGGTCAGTTAGTGAGGGCCAGAGGGGCAGGAGTTCAGCAGAGAAGGAGAGGGAGGACTTTTTTTTTCTAGGTGCAGTAGGTAATGGTAGAGGATTGAGTAGGGTAAAGGGGTACGAAGGTATTAAGGTAGATAAACTGAGTACTGTAAAACCCTGTGAAGCATTTTGATGCATTTCAATGATGTTGTATTAAATGGAAAGATTATTGTTATTATTTTTATGATTCCTACTGTTAGCTTAAAGTTGCATTCATGTCCTGCACAAAATATACTTTCAACACCAACCTTATTTAACTTACGGTACTCACTATATTTACATTAATATAATTGTCACATCTCTAACCAATTGAAAGTGCATGTATTGTTTGCCAATCGAAGATGCAGATTTGAAACAGCACAGACTTCACAAAAGGAAATGCATCCTCTATAGTAATAGCTGCTGTTCTGTTGCTTAGTTACCTGCAGATGTATCTCCATGTTAGCAGAATCAACTTTATGTTCTTCACCATCTGGCTGAGAGAAAGGCAAGGTGGGGGGTGCAGAGGGGTGGGGTGGGTGGTGAAGTGAAGTTTATTGGTTCTTCTATTTAAATATGGCTTTACATAAAGATACATATACACACACACAAATATTGAACGCCCATTTAAAAAAAATTATATTCTTCATAATATGAATATTTATCCAACTGTAAAGAATGGCATTGGGGATTATCTTGAAATTGTATTTTTAAACCTGACAACTTATTTTAAGTGACATTTTCAATTTATTTTTGCAATGGGTTTATTATTGTCTTAGTTCAAAGCATTTGATAATAATCACGCCTGATAATAATCCATCAATAATAATAATACATTGGTCATTTCAGTCCACGACTGTTTGTGGGACACTGCTGTGTGCAATTGGCTGCTGCGCTTCGCCCACAAATATACAGGCATTCACTTTACTGTATATTCCGTGAAGCGCTTTAATACATTTAGAAAATGTGCTAAATTAATATCCTGACCTGACTGTTCAGCACTTTGGGACGTCCTCCTGACGTGAAAAGCGCTATACAAGTGCAATTTTTTTTTGTTGTTGTTGTAAATCAAATGCAAGAATTATTATTATTATTTGAGGTTAACCTGAACTGAAATAAGAATTTACTGCTACAAAGTACAGTATTTGGCTTGTTGCCTTGAGTCAGTAAATGAAAGATCACAACATTATAGAAGTACTGTTTATTAAGAAGCTATATATAGCTCATTTCATGATGTACTATTTAGTTAGTAATCATGGGGTGACAATTGCAATGTTGTACTGTGCTAATTAACACCTATGGTGATAAATAGCACATACATTGAATTTGGTGACTTTATGTTAATTACCACATTGACTGGTCCTGGTGTCAGAGCACCACACCCCCACCGACACACTTCTCAATGGCCACAGCATGAAGCAGGTCACACCACGTTGGATTGCTGGCTTAAACATTACAACATTGGCTGGCAAGTCGCACTAAAATTTGGAGTAAAGCTGGAGTAATACTCTGCTAAATAATAATATTTATTATTCTGTTAAATGGTACAGCCATGGATGAGTGTGGGTGGTCCCACCTCTAGCACTACCTGGGTGGGGTGGGAGGGAAGGGGAAATTATTCGACTTGTTCACGATCATAAAGTCACTAACTGCTTTGCATTATTGATGAGAAAATTACATCATTGCAATTTTCACATGTACATTTGTTATTTTTGACATGATTGAATTTGTTCCTCATTCCATTGTTGAATAACATTTATTCCCCCTTTGCTAACTTTAGCTTTTGTTATATTTTTCCACACGCTGCATCTTAGAAATTGGAAACAATGTTGTACTACAACAGCAACAACAAAACCCCCAACAAAATTACATTTGTATAGTGCCTTTCACGCCGGGAGGATGTTCAAGGTCCTGCATAAAGTATTGTGGAAGAAAAAGGAGGAAATCGATTAAAGATAAGATTGAAATAACAGCTAACATTTCTTAGCTGGTGAAATCAACAGTTTGGAAATGTAATGGTAGTATAATTGATTGATTGAAAATCCACCAATTGGTGGCTAATTGGTTTTACATTACACATTCTATTTGCACATAAAAATACAGTTAAATAATCTGCCTGATTCTGCCATTAGGCATTATTTAAGTTTTAAGGACTGTGTCGATCAACAGTAAGAAATAATGCACTGCTATTTCACATAAATGTAACAGTGCAGCATACTCCCATTAGTAAAGTTTAGCACGCGTAAAGAACTGTCATGGAAGTTGGCAATACAAGCAATGTACTGGCACATCCATCTCTGTATAAATTCTCTGAGGAATGCATTAATGGTGCACATTGCAACATTGCCATGCATAATCTTCACCTCAGAGAGTACATGTAATGGAGTGCGTAAATTATACAGTGAGAAATAGGTGAAAAAATATAACATGCAGCATGAAGCCATGTGAATTCATGCATTAGAATGTCATTTATATTGCCTTTACGATGGATTTAGGCTTTTGGTCACAATGTAATAATCATTTTGTTGGCAATGTAGGCAGAAGAGAAAGTAATTCATCTAGATTGTATACTTATTTTATGTTTAGATATTGGATGCATTTTACAATAACATTGATGCCAAGATTAATATGATATCACTGTTAGGTATATGCATGCCAACTCAAGCTACAATTCTGCTGCATGCAATTGTTTGTTCTGTACGACATCAAGTGCTTAGTACAGTGCGGATATAGATATGTGAACACTAAATGGTAAAGGTTTTATTACAACAACAAACAGCAACAAAATTACATTTATAGGGTGCCTTTCACGTCAAGAGGGTATCCCAAGGTGCTGAACAGTCAGGGGTCAGGACCCGGGCATGGGGGAGGAGCAGGTTAGGGGTGAGGGGAGGGGGAGAGCTGGGAGGGAAGCAGAAGCAACGATCAAAAAGGAAGGTTTTGAGACCGGCCTTGAAGGAGGCAAAGAAGAAAGTGAGGCGAAGGGATTGTGGGATGGAGTTCCAGAGTGTGGGGGCAATGAGGCTGAAAACCCGGACACCGATGGCAGGGGCGTGTCGGGCGGCAGATATGCAGCAGACCAGAGCCTGCTGAAGGGAGGGGGTAGGGAGTTTGGGAGGGAGTAAGCAGATCGGAGAGGTAGGAAGGGGCAAGGCAGTGGAGGGTCTTGAAAGTGAGGACAAGAATCTTAAATTCGATACTCTGGGGCATGGGGAGCCAATGAAGTCAGGTGAGGGTTTCCGCAGCCTGAGGGGTGAGGCAGTAGCGGAGTCTGCCAATGTTACGGAAGTGGTGGAAGGTAGTGCTGGTCATGGCGCGGATGTGCGGGAGACAGGACAGTTCAGAGTCAAACAAGACACCCAGGTTCTTGAATGCCTTTGGTAGATGGAGTGTGCAGCCGTGGATGCTGATGCTGCCAGCAACTGAGGTGCAGAGGCGCTGATGTGAGCCAATCATGAGGGCCTCCGTCTTGCTGATGTTCAGCTGAAGAAAGTTTTCCCTTGTCCAGGTCAGGCAGGCAGTCAGGACGCCTGTAGTCTGGGGGTTGAGCGTGGAAGCAGAGATTAGAGTTGGGTATCATCCACGTACATGCAGAAGTTTACCCCATGTCTGTGGATGACGGTACCGAGTGGGAGCATGTAGAGCATGAAGAGGAGGGGACCAAGCATGGAGGCCTGAGGAATGCCACACGAGATGGTGCGGGAGTTTGAAGAACAGCTGTTTATAGAGTGCTTTTCATGTCGGGAGGATATCCCAAGGTGCTGAAAGGCAGACACGAAGTGGAAATGGTGTGAAAGATAGAACCGGAACCAGTCAAGGACAGAACCTGAAAGGTTGAGGTGAGAGTAGAGGCGGTGAAGGAGGATTCAATGGTCCACAGTGTCAAAGGCAGCGGATAGTTCGAGGAGGACAAGGAGGCAGAGGGAGCCCTGGTTACAAATGGTCAGGATATAATTTGTGACGTTGACCAGAGCAGTGTCTATGCCGTGGGCAACATGGAAGCCCAATTGGAGGGGCTGGTGGAGTGAATGGGATGAGGGGAAAGAACGAAGCTGAGAAGCAATAACTTTTCAAGGACCGTGGACAGAAAAGGGAGGTTGGAGATGGGCCAGTAGTTTGAAAGCTGTGATGTGTCAATCAAAGGTTTCTTTAGAGTGGGGGTAGTAGCGGCTGTTTTGAGGGGGTGGGAATGATGCCTGATGAAAGGAACAGTTTGATAGTATCAATGAGTAGTGGGGCAAGGAGGTGGAGCTGGGAGGTAAGGAGAGGGGTAGGGATGGGATCCAGGAAACAGGTGGTGAGTTTCATTGTGGATATAGTGGAGATGACATAGGATGAGGGGACAGGTTCGAAGGTGTGGAAGGAGGGATTGGTAGGAGTCATAGAGTGGGAGAGAGGTGGGGAGGGGTGGAAATTGGAGGGGCAGTGACAGCTGAGTGGATACCCTCGATTTTGGACTCAATGAAATCCACCATTTCCTCGCAATGGGAGTGGTACTATGTTATATTATATTACTTTATTAGTGTACACTATTATATTATGTTATGTTAAATTAAATTTGTTGCTATCTATGATGTGCTTGTTGATTGTGGCCACTTTGTAAACATATACAGGTTGGCCTTGGTATAATGAATGTCCAGGTTCTTGGGTAGAAAGAGTATTGAATCTGGGTGTTCACTATCAACATTTAAATACTGAAATGGCAAACGTGAGAAGTCATCAACTGAGTGAAGTGTAAAGGGTGAGGTGAAGGGAATGAGCTATGTGAGTGGCTGCTTTGTGCTCTCACTCTCCATGACCCAAGATTTGATCTGCATCTTTCTAGCTTACATGGCTTTATGCTGCTGAAGGTCCTCTCTTCTGTATCATGTAACATGAGGGTTCAGCCCGAGGGAAATTTGATGAAGACAGATGTCACAGGATTCTGACTAGTGATTGTTGAGAATGCAGATTGATCTGAAGAATTTTATAAAATACCACTGGGTAATTCATTATATCCCACAGCCTATGGCATGCTGTGTGAGGTGAATTATAATTTTACATTGAAATTTCCAAATTATAATGTTATTTATGGAGCTTTCTAGAAGCACCTTTATGTTTTCAGAGAATGTCAATTATCCAATTTAACTGATCATCAGACCTTCCAAAGGGCCAGCTTCTTTATTAGGCATATGCCTCACCTTAAGTAAAGGCTTATCTCCAGACTTTTTAAACTGATACAGATCACTGAGCGACAGCTGCTCCTGTATGTATGTCATTATCGTGTGGTGTGACACAAGTCAGCAGAAAAACATGATGCTGCTCCTATAATTGTTTTGTGGAAGCCTGACAGCTGATCTCTGCATTTCACCAATGCCATTAAGTTCCAGCATGAATTATTATCATTCTCATCCAATGTGCTTGTTTACAGTGTATTAGGTTTACGAGATGTCAGATCATAGTCTTGTTTTGGCAGATCATATAAAAAACCCCATCAAAGTTGAATACATTTGATATATAGCACCTTTCACATTAAAAAGCCATCCAAATTATGAGATCTTGATTTGTTCTAAAAATGAAAGCTCACACACGTACTGATTAGTGTGTTCCCTTAAAATGCTGTATTTGTGTTTTATAGGATATACTATGAAGTCCAGTAACTTTTTTTGTGTGTGTGGGGGGGGCGGGGTGGGGTGGGGGGTGGGGGTGCACACACGACAGTAAATATGTGCCCAGTAATGTTCCCCTGACAGCAATGAAGTGAATGATTAATTTTATTTGGGGAATTGTTAGCAAGGTCACCAGGAGAAACTCTTTTCTCTTTTTAAAAAAAATGCCATGAGATCCTTATTGTCCACTTGAACATCTCACCTGTAGGATGGTACCTCCAACAATGCAACATTCCCCACAGCATTGCATTGGAGTGTCATCTTAAACTATATGAGTTCCAATCACAAGTGATACTTGAACCCACAAGTTTCTGACTCAGAGGTGAGAGTGCTGGCAACTGAGTCAGGCTGACACATAATTGAAAGATGCTACATAAGTGAAAGTTGCTAACTACATTCAAGCACATCCAAATGTGTCAATTATATAATTAACCAATGAATGATTTACAGAAATACCCATAGTCCTTTACACTGTTCAATTTGCATAATTAAGGATACATGTATGTGTTTGAGGATAGTTAGCCCATGGGCCAATTATTAACCTAATTCACATTTTAGACCCCAATGTCACAAAAAGCTCTTACTAGTTATTATTTTGTTGAGGTTCCAACACTCCACAGGACACAATAGCAGTAATGATTGTTTGGACTGACTGAATTTTTAAAATTTAGATCTGCATAATATTTGATTTTTCCACTAATAAGTCACAACTCAAACAGAACAAAATTTGATGGTTGCAGAACATGGACTCTTCAGCATTAATCTGTTGGTTAAGGAAACATACCAATAATGTGTCTGAAAAGGTACCTAAAAGTCAGTACAATTTATTATATCAATGCAAAATTATTTGCAGAATAGAATACATATTTTAGCAGTCAAACACAATACAGTAGTATACATTTATAAGACTTGCTGCATATTTGATTTAGTCTGCTTAAGAAGCATGTTTTTAATACTTTGGTCAACAGCAGAATTATGCATTCAATCTGTTTATTTACTAACACCAACAATACCAAACATCTCTATATTCCATTATTTATCTCTTATTAAATTCTAATTACTCACATAACAGATACATTACAGCAACGTAAAAAAACCCTTGAAATATGAAATCTTAATTTGTTCTAAAAATGAAAGTTCACACACATAATGATTAGTGTGTTCCCTTAAGTTACTGCATTTGTGTTTTATTTCAATGCAATGGAACTAAATTTTAGGAAAAAACAGCTTATTTCAGTTAATTTTCAAATAGGTTTAGTAAATGCTAATATGTTATTTTGTTTTACATACAGCATCTAGTAGATGTTTAGCCTTGCATACATTTTGTTTTCTGCTGACCCTTGCATCATTATCATTTTACTTATTTAGAATATTCTACATTTACAAAAAACACAGATCATCAAGAAAGGCATATTATAAGAATCATATCAGAACCTAATGATGTCTAACTTTTCTTCTCGACTTTATTTGCAAAGATTCAGTGAAAGAACTTGACACATCAACATTTCACTTCACTAGTTCGTGGTTGACTTTCAATGTTTTATAGATATATCATTGTCTTTGCAACAGAATAATGCGTGGCTTTCTTTAATATTCTTCCATGGTTCTGCAAAAGAATTTATGAATATAATTTTAATGATCACCACATTAGAGGAACTGACGGAAAAATGGAAAATGCATGACTGCAAACTGCACGATATACACCAGATAATGGGCACCTGGTTAATGAAAACATTCATTTAAAAAGAACATTTGCTCAAGCACCATTCATTCCACTATATATTTTAATGAAAAGGCTGTTACTTCATGAGAACAACTTGGGCTGCAGTTGATACCAACGTTGTAATAAATTGAACATTAGAAGATGTATGCAAGCCAAACAAATCAACAGGATTTCTGCTGTCAATCAATCAAGGCCTATTCCATGTGCCAGTATCTGCTTTTATTTAAACCTCTACACTAGTCCCCATCTGAGAAAATAGAAAGAAGACTGGATTCTTTCAAATTAAATTTTTGATGTTGGTTTACTTGGAACCTGCTGGAAAAAAGTAAGAATGTCCGGCAAAAGCAAACAATAGATCAAGTAATCAAGTGACTCACTGGAACACGTGAGGAATACTTAAATGTTACAAATCTGTTGTTAAGGATGATTTGTTGATATCAATTATTGGGTATTTGTACAAAGTATTCATATTGGGACACATATGTCATTTTTTAATGTTAGTTTACTAGAACTGGAAACCGAACGGATTTTACTTGCCTCAGAGATGTTGACAATAAGAGTCTTCTACAGGAAGTCTATAAGTGAAGTCTACTTAAATCTTTTAAATACAGCTGTGCAACAGTCCCTTTCTCCACAGTAAACCACCTTAAAGAAGAAAAAAAAATGCCATGTTGATGATTGAATAGTTTGAGAGCTTATCCATCTTATAATCAATACATTTTAAGTAATACTGTAACAACATATTGATAACGGCTACAATTTTACAC
This sequence comes from Hydrolagus colliei, assembly GCA_035084275.1. NCBI lineage: Eukaryota > Metazoa > Chordata > Chondrichthyes > Chimaeriformes > Chimaeridae > Hydrolagus > Hydrolagus colliei. The sequence continues at coordinate 83,932,315 of CM068743.1, forward strand.
CAGGAATAAATTCAAATTATTCGTCCAGCAAAGTGTTCGTGAGTTTGTACTGTTTAATTTATCTTGAAAAAATCCACATCTAGAAAAAGTTGTCCTTCACATGCATTTTGAATCATCTATTTACATCTATTCAGTGTTTTCACTGCATTCACAACTTCCAGATTTTTGTCTACTGTAAGTACCTGCGTACGGCATTAATTTTAGAAACATAGTTTAATACTCTGTCATCTTAACACATATTGTGGAAGTGAGGATGTCTAATTATATTGGTAGGACCAGATGGAGGGAAATATTTGCTTTGCTTAACTCTTTGTTGTTCCTGATTTTGTTCTCTTCCTGTATTTTGTTGTTACGTATTTGCTCATGCCATATACAACAACAAACTCACACTTGCACAGCGCCTTTCACGACAGGGGGACGTCCCAAGGCGCTGGACAGTCATTGCTTCAAACCCAAGCTGGGGACAGAGCGAGTGGAGGGAAAGGGGTGATTTGGAGTGACTGATGGGACCCTCGAAGAGGAGGGTCTTGAGACGGTACTTGGGCGGGACTTCCAGGGAGGGGAGTGGCAGAGGGACTGCGGGATGGAGTTCCAGAGGTTGGGGGCAGAGTGGCTAAAGGCTCGTCTGCCAATGGCTGGAGCTTGTTGAACTTAGGGTGCAGGCAGGTTGGTAAGGGGTTAGGAGATCGCAGATGTAGGGTGGGGCGAGGCCATGGAGGGCTTTGGATATACACATGAAGAATGGGTGTCTTTTTACTTTTGGAAAAGTATTCTTTGTGGACTGCACTTCTGGTTTCAATGCAAACTAATGGCTTAAAGTTCCAGCCTTTAAAACTATTTTGTTTTAAACTTTAAAGTTTTAAAATAGAAAAAAAATCTGATGCACCAAATTGATATCAAATTTTGAGAATTCTGTAGTTGTTAGAGTTTTATTTTCACTAATTATTCTAAATCCCTTTAGAGCTGTCAAAACATTGTGTTCCCAGTGTATGACTAGCTCAGTTTATTAAACAAAATATTGGTCACTTATTTGTGAAATTTTCCCATCTTAACTTTTCTATTTTGTCAAGTACAGTATTTGGTTTTCCTGAGCTTGTATTTTGTACCCAAGTCATTACTGCAATATTCTCCTAAATGAGAGTAGAATATTTTCCTAACTGAATCTCAGGTGACATAAGAAAACAGGAATTTCTCATGTGTCAGCCTCTCTGCCCCCACACTCTGGAACTCCATCCCATAGTCCCTTTGCCTCACTTTCTCCCTTGCCTCCTTCAAGGCTGGTCTCAAGACCCTCCTTTGCAATCGTGCCTTCTGCTCTCCCTCCCCCACACCCCTACACTGCCCCTAACATGCTTGGGTCCTGACCCCTGAATGTTCAGCAGCTTGGAACATCCTCCCAACGTGAAAGGCACTCTATAAATGTAAGTTTGTTGTTGTTGTTCTCATGGTGTTAGCTGCTGTAAAGAAATTTATATTGTGCATATTTTGGAGATTTAAAATTCGGTCTTAACTTGAAAGCCAGTTATTTGTGGTTTTTAAAATTCACATAGTCTTAACTACTAAGACGATGGTCTGAAGACTAAGACTGAAAAGTTTTGGATTTCAGGTACTGAGTTACAACGAGAATAGTCTCTATCAATGTGCCCTCTTTCAAACACAATTAGAACATAGGATTCTGAGGGAGAGAACAGCTCTACCGATATGTTTCTTTAACACATAATGAATGTGTTGAAATCTTTAGTGCTGATCCATTAGTAACGATTATCGTATCAATGTAGCTTAAACTGTCAGGAATGATGAATGAGCTTGGAGGCCTTGCGCATTGAAAATTAACTGGGATTGGTCTGAGGTGTTTCAGGATCATACACCTTGTTGCCTTTTAGATGACCCTTTGATGTGATAAATTACTGTAAGGCATGGGGATGAATGATGGTTTATCAGCAGTAAAAATCAATATGAACCTAAACACAGTCTAATTAGGTCTTGAGAGTCAATATTTTCTTTGGAAAAGGTGGACCATCTAAATATCACTTTACGCCGAACACTGTAATTAACTACATAGCTGTTGCCTTATCTAAATGTTTCCTGTTGGGTTATGTAACATGATTTTCCTTATGACATATGTATGGGTAGAAAGTAACTCTGAATTAGTATACCAAGATTGGACATGGATCTCAGCTAAACTGATAGTTCCTCGATTGCTCTTAAAAGACCCTTGAATATATCTTCCTCCAGAGGGTGCCCTAGGCTGACTTCAGGCTAAGATTCTCTTTTATGTTTCTCCTCATGTGAGGATGACAAGGTCGGTTATAAAATAAATCGCTTGACATTACTTGTTTAAAATATACCCAGTTCACAATAGGTGCAGTGAATATCCACCAATATCCACTGGTGGATAAACTGGGCATTATAGAAAGGGATAGGCTTCAAGATATCTATTACCTCTATTAAAATCACAATTATAGGTAATGAATCGGAGGGAAGCATTAGTGAAGCATAGGGCAGCTATATGCTGCCTTGGAATCCCTTCTTTTGATTGGACTCAACAAAACTTTGTGGATAGGAAAGTGCATGTGGTGAACATGTGTTGCCATATTACTAGTAGGTTTGAGCAAAAGACTCTTATTCCGGATATTTCTATTGACCAATGATAAGATTATATTTTGTGGTGAGTCGTAATAAGGAATTTTTTAATAAGGAATCCGAGAGTAACTGATCCAAGCCTACTCCATTCCAATGCAAACATCTTCAGAGGCAGAATTCCTAAAGAATTCCATTAAGAAATACTTCAAATTAGATCCTATGGATGTCTTTGCAAAATGTGAACAGAACTTCCACGAACACAGGTTCCCTCGACCCCAAGTTCCAATTGCAGGCGTGGTCTGTTATAATACGGTGGTTGGGGCCCATAATTTTTTTATTGATTTATAACAAGATAGTTTCAATTGTTTTACTGTTAATCTACTCAGCTGACGGGCTTGCTGTCCCTTTTCCTCCTTTAAAAAAATGGTCAATGTCTGGGTTTACAGGCAATAATGTTGGTAGTGACTCAATGACCCTAAAGTCGGCTATCTTTCTATCCAAACTGCCTGGCATATGAGATGCAAGAAAGTGCAAATACTCAGGTGAATGGGGTCCACACTGCAATCACTTATAACTGAATTCATTCTAAAAATTGGAATGTTATAATGAAGCTGAGCATTATTCTCGTTCTGTTGATCATTTTGGTCTCAAAATGTAAGATTGCACAGAATTGAGGAAACTTCTTCAATTTAATTTATAATATAGGCATCCCTCCCCAACTGTGGGAGATACATTCCTGAAATCCCCTGTGGTTAGTAAAACCGTGGTTGGTAAATACAAGGCCTTAAGGGAAAAATTGGGTTAGTAAGTTGCTTGTTCTTTTAATAATCACAAAAAAAACACAATAACCTAACAAAAACAATAATGTTCAAATAACACAATAAAAAATAATATAAAAAACAATAAATTCATGTTATTTACCTTAATCCTAAGAGAGAAGCGACATCGTGGCTGGTTGATGCAACTGGGTCCTGGTGCCAAACGCTAGCGCGAAGCGACATCATGGCTGGTTGATGCAACTAGCGCCAAACGCTAGTGTTAGTGTTAAAACCCGTGGATATGCAAAATTTACTGCCGCGGTTGGCAAAATTGTCGCGGAGAGGAAACCGTGTATACTTGAAATCTGCAGTTGCCGAGACTGTGGTTGGGGTGGGGTGCCTGTAATAATAATTTGGATGCTGTCTCTTTTTTAAGGCTGCAAAATTTTTCAATCCAGCCTCATGAATGATCCTGTGTATAGGTATGCTTCATTCAAATAAATCAGTCCAAGAACAACAAACTAATTGCATGAATATAGGGCCTTTCACATTGGAATGACATGCCAAGGCATTTGACAGTTTAGAGTTTGCACCCAAGCTGGGGATTGGAATCAACTTTAGTAGCATTACACATGTTTATGGTTTGCTACTAAAACACACAAATGATATTTTAAAAACAAGGATGCAGTAGAAAAAATAAATTCTGCAAACTGATTTTATTTTTAAAAGGTTACTAAAGTTAAAGCAATGACAAAGTAGCTAATCATTACCTGTTGCCTGGGAAAACATAGGTTTCTCGTGTGGATATATCAGTTACCTCAACCTTCGCCAGCAGCCATCCACTTCCTACAGAAGAAAAGCATTAGGAAACCCCAAATATTATCAATGTCATTTGGCTACAAATAAAACAGTCACTATACTTTGCCATAAAATATCTTGAGGCACTTTGGGGGTATTTAGATACCCCCATGATTTAATATAGACATTAAATCAGACTGTATTAAAATACAAAGATTATGATTAGATTTTTGCAAATGTACCACATGTCTTCAGCAAAAGACATACAGTACTAGACAGTCCTGTAGCTCAGTGGTTCATGCACTCGCCTCACAAGTGACCTGGATTCAATTCCCAGCAGGGTGAAACCTTGGGTACATTTCATTATTCCAAATGCCTGATAATAATCCCTCAAGAATAAAATAAAAATTTGTTTACTCAATCTACAACAGTGAGGCACTGCTTTGTGCAATTGGTTGTCATGTTTCATCCAGAAATATACACTTTGCAGTATGTTCTGTGAAGCACTTTGAGATATCTAGAAGATGTGAAAAGTGCTATATTAATACTAGGGTCTGGCGATATATCGATATATCGGTAAAACCCGATATAATTTTCATATCGATATGCCAATATAGACATTTCAAAAAAATCGGGATGCGTGCGCACTGAACTACAAGACCCACAATGCTCATCTCTATACACAATGCACAGACCGAGGTGCAAAGCCGCCATATTGTATTCATAATCCTCGAATACAATATACAGGTATGCAAGGGGTGGGGGAGGGAGAGAGACGCCGGGGGTGGGTGGGTGGGAGAGAGGGACGGCGGCGGGTGGGGGAGAGAGGGATGGGGGGGGGAGAGAGGGATGGGGGGGGAGAGAGGGATGGCGGTGGGGGGGGGAGAGAGGGACGGCGGTGGGGGTGGGGGGAGAGAGGGACAGCGGTGGGGGTGGGGGGAGAGAGGGACAGCGGTGGGGGGAGAGAGGGATGGCGGCGGGGGGGGTGGGGGGAGAGACGGGGTGGATGTGATGACAGACAGACAGACAGACCGACAGACAGACAGACAGACAGACAGACAGACAGACAGACAGACAGACAGACAGACAGACAGACAGACAGACAGACAGACAGACAGACAGACAGACAGACAGACAGACAGAGAGAGATGGGGGGGATGTGAGAGAGGAGAGAGACACAGAGAGAAAAACACAGAGATGGAGAGAGTGAGTGTGAGAGACACAGAGAGAGAAAGATATTTACCTCCTGAGGGGATAGGCCCCGAATGTGCGCGCGCATGCGCAGTACAAACCCCCCGAAAATATCGATATTTCGGTATATCTCGATATGAGCCCATCGATATATCTAAATCGGAAAATTTCCATATCGACGGACCCTAATTAATACCGTATTATATTATTATAAAAGTCAATTGCTTCATAACTGCACTTACCAGGAATTTGTTTACCATAGCCAATTTCAATTAGGTAGAGTTTACCAAGTGGAGTTGTTTCAATTCTGAATTGGTCCACCTATGAAATGATCAGAGGTATAGACTTCAAAGGTTAGGTTTAACACTGGAATATGTACAATAATTTTCTTCTTTACTAACTTCTGAATTTTAATTCCAACAACTTCGGAACATTCACTTACGTGGCCTTTTTTAAATGGTTCCTGAAAATCTATTGTTTCTGTCAAAGGAACTCTGTTAGAAACTGCTTCATCACCAAACAAGATAATGTACATATTGACATCCGAATTTAGCCCAAATTGATCTTCAGTGTAAACTTTGACCACGTATTCAGCCAGTTCTTTCAAATTTTCTGATTCTTCACGCTCATCGTTAATTACACCAGACAACTCAAATTTTCTTGTAACTGGCTTTTTGGGGACAACTAAAATATTTCTGAAAGGAAAATGCATGATAAGCAAATATATTAATAGAATACGACAACAACCCCAACAACAATAAATCTTTCTGCTTCTACCTTTGATTCCAGGACCACTGCTGTCCTATTTGTATAGCGCCTCTCACGTTGAGAGGATGTCCCAAAGTGCTGGATAGTCAGTGTTTTGGACCCAAACTGGGGTCAGGATCGGGGAGGATGGAGGGATGGGAGGGGAAAGGGGTGACTGATGGCACTGTCGAAGAGGAGGGTCTTGACACGGGACTTGAAGGAGGCTAGGGAGGGGGCGAGGTGAAGGGATTGTGCGATGGAATTCCAAAGGTTGGGGGCAGATTGGCTGAAGGATTGCCTGCCGATGATGGGGTGGGTGGGTCAGGGGACATGGAGTAGGCTGGAGCAGGCTGTGCAGGGGGAAAGGACAGGTTTGTGGGGGATTAGATGGTCCCAGAAGTAGGCTAGAGCAAGGCAATACAGGTGATGACCAGCATCTTGAATTGATTCCTCTGAGTGTTGGAAAACTTATGGAGTCAGTTGAGGATGAGGGTGATGGGGTCGCAGAGCTTGGTGCTGGAGAGGACACGGACTGTAGAGTTCTGGGTGATCTGCAGCCTATGGAGGGAGGAATCTGGGAGGCTGACAAGTAGAGGGTTGGCATAGCCGAGCCTGGACAGGATGAAGGCATGAATGAGAGTTTCAGTGGCTTAAAAGGTGAGGTAGTGGCAGAGTCAGGCAATTTTGTGGAGGTGAGGGAAGGCAGAACAGTTCATGACATGGATGTAAGAGAGGAAAAGTCAGTTGAGGATTGAACAAGGCATCTAGGTTCCTGACTGGCTTGGTTAGGTGGAGTGTGCATCTGTGGAGGTTGATGCTGCCAGTGCCTGAGATGCAGAGGCAAGCCAACCAGGAGGACCTTGATCTTGTCAACATTCAGAAGAAAGTTAGCTCTCATCCAGGAATTGATGTCTGACAGGCAGTCTATCAGGACAACAGTGGTCCTGGAATCAATGGTAGAAGCAGAAAGATAGAATTGGGTATCATCTGCATACTACATGTGGATGTTGACCCCATATCTGCAGTTGATGTCACCAAGGAAAGCATACAATGTAATTTCCATTCATATACTGTAGTTCTTTTCATGTTGAGAGGATGTCTCAAAGGCTCGACACTGCTGGTTGGACAATCGAGCTGGGGATGAGAACTGAAGGGGGTGGGAAAGATGACTGAAAGTGTGATCAAAGGGGTACATATTGGCTATTTCATACTCATGGCTATGTGACAATATCAGACAGGTTTGTGTTTCAATTCTCCTCCTTTCCACCTATGGCTCAGATGCCCAGCCAACTGTGTTCAGCAGTTTGAGACATGAACAATACTATATTTGGCCACAAAAATACATCCAGTCACGCTATATCAAATGTGAGGATTATTAGTATATATAAATATAATTGCATTATTTTGTGTTACAGGAAAATGTTGTACAAGTGTATTATTTGTCACAACTTTAATTAAATTGTTGGATTATATAAGAAAAAATTAAATCTAAGAATATAAAGTGTGGAATAACAACATTGTCATGATTGTGGATTATTATCAGAGCACATTGGTAGAGCATACTTAAAAGGTGATGTCTCAGAGATTAATTTATAGAGATATATAACATTTTAAATGATTCAAAAAGTGAACCTAGAACAACACCTTAAGTTGCACTGTGAAAGAAGATGCCAATCAAAACAAAAACAGTTGTACTTACTCATTGAGAGCAAACACAAAACGTTTCTTTGGTTGAGTAGCTTCACTGATGTAAACTTCATTTACATGGAATTTGTCATCTTAAAAAAACAAACATATTTCAGTCTTAATTCGATCCAATGTTAATCTTTTTTTTTGTATGGGTGGGATATTTCATGCTCATGACCTCTTAACAATTACTAACTGATTTGGATTACAATTCCCCTCCCTTTTGAATCCATCTCTAACTCATTCAATGTTATAATGGGAGTACAATTGTGGCCTCAATATTTCTTAAGTGAAGTGAATTTGTGTTCCAGGGATACATCCATCCAGCCACCAAACAATCCATTGCCGAAAAAATAGTAGCAACTTAGGATATTTAAAAATATATAATGTTGGTTGGAGATGTTTGAATCTGGCCTCAAATGGTGCATCCATATTATATTTGGTTTCCTTCCATCTCATGGCACTGACAAAACATACCTTTTATGCCATGGGCAGACAGCTCGAGTATGTTCATCTTTCCCAGCTGCACGGCAAAAATTTGAAAGATAAAGAACTGTAAAAAAAAAAGCACATTTTCAAGGCTCCAGCATTTTAAGGAATTACAACAACAACAAAATTACATTTATAGAGCACCTTTCACGTCGGGAGGACGTTCCAAGGCTATGATATAGAAATGAGAGAACAGAAATAGGGCAATCAGCCTGTTGAGTCCCACACTTCACCTATTGTACAATTAAAGTACAATCATGGTGAGTACTTTAACTGCTCAACTGTTCCTGTTAATATGGACTTCTGGATCAATGCATTCCACAGTCTCACAAATCTGTACTTTTAAACCGGTATCTCTAATTTCAAGACCTTTCCTGGATCACTCCACGTGAGAATTATCCCTTATCAACCTTTTCAATTCCATTGATTATTTTGAACATTTGGTCAGATCAAACTTGAATTTTCTTATCTCTAAGGAATATGACCCAAGATTACTTAAGAGTATTCAGATGAGATTGCAAGTTCCATGAATGCCATCTAAACCGGAAAATTCTTGTGTTTGGAATGGAGAATGTACAATCTATCCAGTGGGAAGCACCAGAGGTAAGTACCAGAGGGAAGCTAAGTTAATTCTTGGCAAGAGCCACGGCGAGATTGGCAAGAGCCATGACTTGGCATCCTCAGTGCCTTTAAATGTATGGTTATCCACCAGTGAAAAGGATTTATTAATTATATAAACAACAGGCACTGCTGATTGCATAATACATCATGAATATATCTACAGCTATGGACAGGAGTTAGCTGGTTCGAATCCCGGTCCATTCTGAGTTTGCTGGGCTCAGTCAAGGATTAAATTGGACTTGAACTTCACCTTGACTTTCTTCTCAGGGTTAGCAAAGGGACAACCAGTTAGGGTTCCTGGTCCTTATCCCAATACTGGTGATGAATGTGAGTGTCAGCCGGGTAGAGATCAGGCTCTGTTGTGATGCTCTCTACAGTCAAGTGGCTTGCCGATACTCACTGCCAAGGCCATTCACCCATAAACAGGCACATGTCATTTGGAGTACTGGAGAGCAACCAGTTCCCATAGAATCGCAGAGAGGAGGCCAGGCCAAGAGCAGAGAGGCATATGTGGGGGAAAAAATCAATGAAGAAAAATAATTGGACACTCTAAATTTCATGAAAATTAAAAAAAAATGAAATTAACAACCAATTATTAATTACTTGAAGAGACAAAGCTAAAATGCATCAAAGACGAAAAACAATAAAAATAGTTGTGTAATTTTCTTTTCAAAGTGCATTCTGTCCCTATGAGTACCTTCCTGTCTTCAGACACTGCTTGTTTCCCAATAGGCTTAAGAAGGTTTCTTTCTCCAGTATCACCATTCTCCCCATACAAACATAAACTAACAACAATAGGGGGATTCCTATCCAAAAAGTCATCGCAGTACATCTTCAAGTTATATGATACAACTGCAAAAGATAGATTTAACAAAAATGAACATGAAATTCATTCCAATCAAATAGTGTAACACAAAGTGTGGATCAATTTAATTTTGTTTGTTAACTATGATAATAATCCTTGCATTTGACACAGCAACTTTTGACGTTATCGAGATGTATAATAGTGCTTCACAGGTTTTTTCTGTGAAGTGCAGTGACTGTATGTTTGTAGGCCAATGTAGCAGCCAATTTACACACAGTAATGTCTCATAAACAGCCATGAAGTGAATGACCAATTTTATTTTGTGACAGGACACCAGGAGAAACTCCCTTCTCTTTTTGAGCATTGCCATTGGATCTTTAACATTAAGACAGGTGGGACAGGTTTAACATTTCATTTGAAAATAGCACCTACAGCAATGTGTTGTACCCCTAGCACTGATTGAAGTGTTAGCCTAAACTCTGAGTCCAAAATCCCTACGTGAGTTTGAATCTACAATCATTTGGTTTAAGGCAACAAACCTACCATCTGATTCAGGCTGTATATATGCAGTTGACAACCAGGTAATTGGATCAACTGCTCTCTATTCCTAACCAAAGTTGATAAGTATTAAATGTGGTATTGCGCTCGTCATGAAAAGTTGCATCTTTCCATCTGCTTCTGAAGACTATCTGCAGGTGTGAAGCAAAATCACATTTGATAGCGTCTATTGCGTCAGGAGGATGTCCCAAGGCGCTGAAAATTCATTACAACAGTCAAGCCCAGAGGTGGTAGGGCCAAGATCATAAGGCTGTCACCTTGACTCTGCTGAGAGGTGCCGCTTGTGTTCCCGATACTAGAGCTGACGTCTGAGTGACGCTTCACAGACACCGGCAGGTGCAGCTACATTAAAATGCTGCAATTAGCAATTTAGAACAACATTGGAGATCACTAAAATCTTCAGCCACAATTGTGCTGATGTCTGGGGTTAATTCACACCTGCGACCAGTCGTTAGGTATAGATATGAACTGGGAAAATGCAATACTTTATAACAAATTTGATAACAAATTTGATAACATGTTTAATAATTAGTTTTTTTTAATATATAAAACTAACCTAACCCTTCACCATTACCTCTCTTCACCCCATCCATCCACAGAGTGAAAAGTTAGGGCCTAATGCCAATCCCTGGAGACATAATGTTGTTCATAACATCTATCTTACAGAAATATTATCATCCTGGCGAACGTTTATTTGTAACTGAATGGAAAATTATGACTGAAGTGATATAGTAAGTTATATTCCATAGCAACACTTGTTTCACTTGCAAAATCAGCCTCAATTCCCATTGGAGCACAGGAATCTTTTCCTAATCTACAGTTGTCAGGTAATTGCTCTCTTATGCAGAACCACAGGATAAGAAGAAATGCTAAGAGTACTGAAAAACATTTAAGTGGGTAAGTTGCATTGCTAATGCAAAATTCAACTTGTGAGGCTAAAATCTGCAATGGACAGAGTACAAATATTGTGGAACTCATGTCCTTGTGTTGAACATAAATCTACACAAGATTGCTAACAATTGAGCTAAATTTATATAATGAGGATGTAACACAACACACAAGTTCATGAAAATATGTTAACATTTGTGATACAGGCCCAAATCATTAATTCGTTTTATGATGTACATACCTCTTTGACAATATTTTTGATCATCTTTCCCTCCACTATCTTCAGTTCCCCCCTCAAACCATTAGTGTAAAGTGCTTTTGAGGTGACCTCCTGAATTGCAAGGCACTAAATAAATGTGTATTACAGAGTGTAATAAATCATGTTGTTACCATTGTAAGCTTGTTGACCAAATGTTGCCTTGCTCTGTATTATTTATTATATGAAACCACATTCATAAAATTCTAATACAAATAGAATCATTGAAATGGTCTGTTATGATAAAAAAACAATTTAGTGGCTATGGAGCTTTATCATGTCATAACATCCCCAAACCTTTCAGACTAATGGCTGTTAAATCTAGTGACTATCTACAGTATTTGTAGGTGAACATGATAATGTTACGAGCCGGACATTCCTTCTGGTCTTTGCCTGTAAGACTGTTATTTGTCTTAAAATTTAAGATGATACAGAATTGTGGAAAATTCTTAAATTCAGGAGATGGTTTTTCACATTCCTTAAAAGAATTGCATTCCAATGTAAGGCTGAATTTAAGAGAGTCACTAAAGAGTGGATTACAGAGATAATTGGGCTATGAATCAGTGAAATTTGGGGCCTAAGGAGTCACAAAGGAGTGGTTTACAATGATATTATGAGTACATTGTATTTCTAGCATAACCACAGAATTGTATAATCTCGCAGGATATAATGTTATACCCACCACTCAAGGCTGTTTTTTGTGGCCACTCCACAGGGAACTCAACCCATCTGTCACCGTTAGAACTAACAGGAAGCGTCTCATTAATAGAGTAGTTAAATGCTGCATTTGTTATCACATTCTGCATCTTGAAATAACGAAGTTTTATTGGAGCTGTCTTATCTGATAGATGTGCATGTCCCAGACGAATCTTCCAGGGTTTACCAATATCATCTGGTATGTTTACCTGAAATATGAAAGACAAGTTGTTGTGTTAACGTACTGTTCCATTATTTTTACAAGATGTAAAAGTGATCTGAATCAACTGAAAGGCTGATTTGAAAAGTTTAGAAATGTAAAATACCCAAGTTGTTCCCGTTTGATGTTTCTCTCCACTCACTGATTTCCACCCCCTAATTTTCACTCCCTACTTTTGAACACTGGACTATAGTTCCAATGGTGCTTGCCATTATTTGGAACTTGGCTCAAGTGATTATTTTTCATGTATGAATCCAGACATTGAGTCCCAGCAGGGAATTTAAACATGGTGCATCATGGCAGAGTTTGATAAGACAACTAAGTCTTGCAAATTTCCAGTTGACAACCAGAAATGTTGCTATTCTACTGCAATTTCTATTGGACAACAACAACAAAATTACACTTGTATAGCACCTTTCAAGTCAGGAGGTTGTCCCAAGAGGCTTGGACAGTCAGTGTTTCAGACCCAAGTTGGGGTTGTGATTGGAGAGGGTAGAGGGAAGGGAAGGAAAGGCGGGTAACCAATAACACAGTTGAAGAGGAGGGGGACAAGGCAGAGGGATTCTGGTATGGAATTCCAAAGGTTGGAGACAGAGTGGCTGAAGGCTCATCGGTCAAGGATGGGGCGGGTGGGGCAGGCGACATGGAGCAGGCTAGAGCCCACTGAGCAGAGGGAGTGGACAAGTTGGTAGAGGGTTAGGAGGTAGCCGAGGTAAGGTGCGGCAAGGCCATTGAGGATGTTAAATGTGAGACAACGCTGAATTAGGCCGATAAATGGTCATTCGGGTTCACACAAATGCATTCCCTTTGACACGTCATGAAATGTTTTCAATCCATTATATAATATGTGCTGCTCAAATCATTTGCAGTATTGTTTATCCTATATTGACTTTGCTGGTTTTGCTAACTTGAGACATTCTCCTGAAAGGTGCTGTATAAAGATAAACTGTATTGCATTATCATCAGATTTTATTTTTACGCGAGTCTTAGCACAAAAATAACCTTTTCAGACCTCACTGTGGCTACCAGTAATATATGCCTATGTGTCATAAATTAATTCATCATTTTAGCCATTTCCTTGTTCACAGACTCTACCCCAGCCACAAGTCAATGTTTATATATACTGTGGTGAAACAAATCACAACTGGAGGAATAGACAAGAGAGATATGCACCTGAACACATTCAGCAAACATTCATTTTAGATAAAGAAAACCAAAAGTGGTCAGAAAATGATTGCTTCAAGATAAGCAATAGTACTTAACAAAGATGTTTAATAAGGAAAATGTTTAGAAATCCCATTGACATTTGCGAACTTTCTTCCCAATACGCTGCTTTGCACTGGAACTTCGAAGGGCAGTGTAATATACTTCATACTAGATCCATGGGAACTCCACTCTGATGCCAGCTACTTCCTGAGAATCATTCCCACCAGTTGGGAGGAATTCAAACAAAATTCCTTGTGAAAGAATTTCAGTTATAAATATGGCTCACTCTTCATGTGAGCCTCTTTTTTAAGCATGTTGTTCGTAGGCTTTATTATATTAATAGCATGTTAAGGGAACAGTATTTGTATAAATAATGTGTATTTGTGTTATCTTCAAAAACTTCTCATGTAAAGTTAACCACAAACTTTGACGTGAGATTAAGGACAGTAAATAGACGGATCGTCTTTATGGTTCTGCATTTGTTCTTTAATTTGTTACTTCAATGGAACTATTTCTAAATGCAGAGGAAAAGCAGTCTCTGGCTTCAGCTCACTACATCCGTTAGTTTATTAATATTATATAAAAAAAGAAGTGCTATTTATCAGCAATTGATAAGAGGTGTTTAGAATTATGAAAGGATTTGATAAGGTGAACATTAATGGACTGTGGCTGGAAACTGGTGGAAGAGAAAGCATCAAACTATTCAAGAAATAATTGCATACATAGGGAGAAGGGAATATAGGGATATAGGAGAGGTGGATCTCATGTGAGTATAAAAAAGAGCATGGACAAGTTGGGCTGAATGACATGGATGGTCTAGTGGGCTGAATGACCTGTTTCCATGCTGTGGAAACAGGTCATTCAGCTATGCAGGTCTATGCATTTCTATGTACAGTAATTGAGACTCACCTCAAATGTTAAATTTTGCTCACAGTCAGATGAAGTAGAAGTCAAAGCAATAGGTTTAGAATGTTTCACTGCTCCATATATGACCATTTCCAGTTCAACTTTATACATTACTGCTGGAAGTTCTTCACTACAAATTTTTATAAGTAATAAATTCCATTTTCCACCTGTGCCAAGAGCAGTGATCCCAAAATTAACAGTGACAGATCAACAGCATTTCACCGCAAAATGAATTGATCTTGTATTTATTTAATTCATTTACCTTTCTTAATATGAGGCCATTCTGGACAAGGCTGAATGCCTTCTACCTTCTGGTAGTCTAAATAAAATAGGTACATTTTAATTGTTTGGTGCTGTTAATAAAACAGTGATGCTTTTTATCTCAGCATCAGTGTGTGATGCTAACACATACAGTTGGAGCTAAAAATGGTGCAGCAATATTATTTATTTTAATAAGTAGAATAAAGCTCTTCTAATTCTCTTCAGTAATTCAATGGTACAGCACTATAAAAATGTAGCACTCAATTCAAAATGAGCAGCAATAATTTGCTAAAATGAGCAGCAATAATTTGCTAAAATGAGCAGCAATAATTTGCTAAAATGAACTCAAATTTGTATTTGAAGGGTAAGGATGGCAATATAAAACTGGGGGAGAACATACTTTGATGGATTATAAAATAATACTGTTAGCTAAGATAATAAGCAAAAAGTATCAACATTTCAGACAAACACAATGCATACCTGAAGGGAAAAAAGGGAGTGAGCGAGGCAAACAGAATATGGGATTTATATACAGTACTGTATAAGGATTGTAATATTCTCTGCCTTTGGGTGAGATATAATGTGTTAACAGTTTGTCCAGAGAGGAAGTGGAGGTGAATTGAGTTATCAGTTTCAAGAGGGAATTCAATAAAGTTTTGATGGTGAAGGAGACTGAGTTATGTAGATAACAGGTTATAAATTTACTAACCTTTAAATTTGAAGATTATTAATTTTGAACCATGTTCAATTATTGCTTCTGTGGCATCTTGGGGTTCAAATACAGCTTCTTCTATACTATGTATTCCATCCCTTACAACAATCTGCTTTGGATAGACGTCTATATGTTTTATTTCAACGTACAATTCTTGTAGCTGTCCAACATTTATGGCCTGAAAGCTATACATGCTGCTCTGCGAGATGTAACAAGGATTGAACAAAGTAGACACAGAAAACATAAGACATAGCAGTGAGGTGCTGGGTTTTTTGATTCAAGACCCATTGCTGATCTTAATGCAGAATTTGTAATACAAAACAGGTGTCAGGTATCAGCCTGGCTCAGGTAGTATCACCCACAGATGTTGTTATTGTTGGTGGGTTGTGGGAATATATTATAAATCACCTTTCATGCCATCCCTCAATCCCTCCGTTTCGTCTCTTCCCTTTCCTCTTTCAAGGCCGGTTTGAAGACTTTCCTCTTCGATCGTGCCTTTTGTTCCACCCCGAACTCTTCTACCTCCCCTTCGTGTTTCACCCCTTCCCAAACACTCCCCTCCCAGCTCGGGTCACACGCCTCCTGTTCAGCGCCTTGGGACGTCCTCCCGACGTGAAAGGCGCTCTATAAATGTAAATTGTTGTTGTTGTTGTTGTTGTTGGAGGACATCACAAAGTGCTTTATAGGATTTGCTATGAAGTGCACTGACTGTACATTTTTGAGTAGCTATTATTCGTATATCAATGTCCCACAAACAGTCATGAAGGGAACGATGAATTTTATTTGGGGGATTGTTGGCCAGGATACCAGGAAAAACTCCCTTCTCTTTACAAATAGTGCGATGGGATCTTGAAACTTCCAAATGAATAGGTAAAGGATTACCTTTACCTATTTAATGTTTAATGTTTCATGTGAAGCCTGGCAGCTCCAACAATGCAGTGCTTGCCTAAGATTGTATTGCCTAGACTGTTCCATCCTCCTCAGTCAAGAGAGCTGCCTTCACACATTGCCAAGGCTCAAAATAAACAATACGTCAATACTAAATTTTACAGCAATAAATATTCTTACCAAAGTTTGCTTTGTTTCACTTGATGGTTTGGCAAGTTTTAATTTGCCTGTAACTCCCAAGGATCCTTTTAAAGTAACATACATGCTTGTATTTGATTTGTGTTGCGATTTTGTGATGATAAAGAAAACATACTCCCTCACTGAAAAAATAGAGTTGCACTTTCAATTGTTGCTTGGACATTTTAGATAAGAGATTAACATCATATCAAATTTAAGTCTCGATCTTTCTTCATAAATTGATGTATTAGAACAATTCATTAAATATAATTGCATTAAATATATAAATTCAACAAAATTCACAAGTAAACATAGGCATAAGTAATTTGATGAACAATTCATTGATATATGCATGAGAGTTTTCAAACCTAAGAGAAAATCCGTCTTGCTGTGGATTATGGGACGTTCAGCCACCTCCTCATTAAATAAATTGCAGTAAAACAAAATCTCTAAAATCGCTTTTGTGTCTTGGTGTTGAAGCTCAATCTGCAGATTGCAAGTAAAGGAAATCATTTTATAAATTATTTTTATTGGATTGGGAGGGGGAAATTGAAAGAGAAGCAAATATGAAAAGGGCGATCCAAACTAGTGGAGTTACAATAATGATAATGTATTGGAAGAGTAATAAGGGTATTTTGTCCCAGAACTATCTCTATTTCATTACCTTCTCACAATACCAACTGTCGTCAGTCATGCCTTCATCCATCTGCAGCCTCAATTTGGTGATGGATCCTAATTCCTCTCCTACTTGTACTGATGTCTGGTGTGCATAACCTCTCTTTAGAAACCCACTCAGAAGATATATGGGTGGACATTCTCCATGTTGGCAGCACACTGTCAATATCGCATTTAGAGTTGTGTTGTTGTTGCCTTTGTCACTGGTAACAACAAAGATATTCCAATTCCCTGCTGCACAGACAAAGGTATATATGCTGAGTCACTGATAAGGTGCTCAGTATTATAAAATAATATTAGAATATTATTAATAATCCTTGCAGTTGATTGTGGAGTCCAGTGGCTCAGAGACCTGGGTTTGTTTCCAGGCAGGGTGAAACTTTGGTCATGTTTCTTTACTCCACATGCCTGATAATAATCCCTCAAAAAAAACAATAATAAAGCGGTGCGACACTGCTGTGTGTGATTACCTGCCGTGTTTCGCTCGCAAAATATACAGTCAATTCACTTTACAGTATAATTTGTGAAGCGCTTTGAGACGTCTAGAAGATGTGAAAATAATAATAATCCTTGCATTTGATATAGTGCTTTTCACATCTTCTAGACATCTCAAAGTGCTTCACAGAATATTCAAAGTGAATTGACTGTATATTTGCGGGCGAAATGCGGCAGCCAATTATGCACAGCAGTGTCCCGCAAACAGTCGTGGATTGAAATGACTAATTTATTATAGTTTTTTGGGGGACTGATTATTATTAGACGTGTGGAGTAAGGAAACTTGCCCAAGGTTTCACCCTGATCTGCCTGGATTCGAAACATGGGTCTCATGCTTGTAAGGCGAGTGCTCTAACCACTGAGCTACAGGACTCTTCAATGCCACATTCCGCTGCTCACCAATATCATACCATAACGTTGACATAGAAGACCCCAAGACAAGAGACGTTTCAACAGCAAATCACTGCTACTATTGGAAGAAATCATTTGTTTTTTTTAATAGCACGTGAAAGGGATTCACAATAATTACCATGTGTCAACTTAAGTCATGAAGAGACTAAACAAAATGTGAGAAACAATCACAAAAGTAACCGCTGACCGGATTTACTATATATCACTATATCAAAATACAAGGATCAAACACAAGGTTTATTGATACTGATCCTTATCACATCATCGAGATGCCTCAAAGTTGTGTCCATCAATCTAATAAAATTGTTGGTTGTCATGGCGGTGGACAAATGTGTCTCCCAGGTTTGCCTACAAATATACAGTACGATTCCCAAGTGAAAGGCTAAGCAAGTTTCCTTACTCCACATGCCTCTGTTTACTCACCAGTAATTAGGAACCTGGCTGTTATATTGGTGGATCACGTTTCCGGGGGTAACAATCGCTTAAAACAAATGATAAATAAATAATAATAATTTGGTTACTCAATCCATGACTGTTTGTGGGACACTGCTGTGTGCAATTGCCTGCTGAGTTTCACCCACAAAATAGGGTCAATTCACTTGACAATATCACATCAAAGGAACTGCAAACGCAGTTCCTATCATCATTGGTGCAACTGGAACTATTAATGACAAATAAGAAAAGCATCTTGGAACCTTAGTAACTGTATCCAAGAAATTTGTCTTTGAGAGTATAAGATCTCTATTTCTCCCTGCCCACCCTCCCACCCACCCATCCACCCCCCACCCCCCACCCCCACACTTCCGCACTTGAAACAGTCTAAGTCTTTTACAACATCCAGTCCTCTGCTACTGTTACTTTGCTAATACTGTACTGTACTCTGAGTGCCTGCGTGGGCTTTTCCTGGAGTCTAAATCTGGAATCCTTAAACCAGGAATTCATTGTCAGCCATTGTGAAGCGAGGAGAAACCAGACCCCTAAATCATACTCGATAGCATTGTGCATCGAAGCTTCAGAATGCTTTATAAACACACCACCTCCACACCGTCTCTTAGGATTAAAATCTGTCACTGCTAATGTAGAAAGCAAGAGTTTTACCACAACATCAGACAGTTATATCCTTACCGGGAAAGATATATATATTTTTAACCCATATGAAACACACTCATTCAACAAATATTGTATTTTCACTATAGCTCGTGAGAAAGTTTAATTAATTAATAGCAACATGAATTATACTGTACTCAGGCATCATATATTTTTAGTGAGGCATCAGTTAAAGATGTTCGGGTTGGAATGAACTTTCAAAAAAAATTGATGTGATAAGAAGTAACAAATCATAACTAATAAATAATTACGATTAATATAATAATTATAATAATAATCAGAATTAACAATAATGTTTCACACAGCAAGTTTTTGAGATCTGGATGCATTGCTTGAAAGGTTGGTGGAAACTGATTCAATAACAACTTTTAAGATAATTATTTGGGGAGGACAAGTTTGCAGGGCGATGGGGAGAGCGCGGGGGAAGTGGGATTGATTTGGTCAGGTCTTTTCAAAGAGCCGGCACAGACACAATGGGCCAAATGGCCTCCTTCTGTGCTGTATAATTCTCTGATTCTATATGTGAGTTAAAGCCTCACTTTAACATACTATGTCAGCCAATTCCTAGGGCTCGTAATGATGTATTAATAATAATAATCATAATCCTTGCATTTATACTTCCAGTTAACAGAAGAGTTCCTTTTTGCACAAATCAGATGCCCACTTAAAGATCCCATTAGAAATTTTGCATTTTAGACCCATTAAATTGAGAAGGGTGAGGGGTGGTGGGACAATTTTTATCTTGACATTTAATTTGGAGGGTGGCAGCAATCCTGAAAAAGAACAGTAATTAATTCAGAATACTGTAGTAATAAAATGAAACCTAGCTAAAATCAACAGTCAATGTGACAAAACGCAGCCTGCACTGAATGTCTACTCCTGTTATTGCAAAATATATATTTCAAATACAAAGGCATGGCTAACTTATCTGACATCGTACCCTGTAGGCTTGCTGTCATCCTGTCAGTTTTATTGCTGACTTTTCCAATGAGGTTTAACTGTTTTTTTGTATCTCTACTATCAATGTCGCTGTCAAGCCACTGTTGGCATGGAAACATGTAGACATTGGGCACTCCATTCTCTGTTGGTTCCTCCAGGTAGATCTTCTCCAGGTACCAGCCAGCTCCATATCCCAAACTGTCATGTCCAATATGTATCTTTTTTGGACTACTCAAGTCTATGGCTCGGAGACTAAAGACATTAATCTAATAAAAACAATGTATTAGCCAAGAATTATAATGAAATAGAAATAAAATTAATGGAAGTCATTTGAAAAGGAACTAAATCTATGGCATTTCACATAATATAATTAAGCGTGATCCTGACAGTGAGCGACACACAATTAGAATGGCTTCTATTGGAATATGGTCGTGAGAAACCATAACAAATTTTGCTAGTAAAGTTCTCATATGACTCACATTGCTTGTCAGGCAGATGATAACGCAAATGTTAAAGTACAAGAAATGTAAGATCTCCACATCTTATAGTGTCCACAATGGGGTCTAATTTGAGGTGAGCAGAGAATTGTAGAAGTTTTCACCACAGTAAAAAGCCATTTGGCCCATCAGTTATGTTATGTCTCCCAAACCACCAGCCCCTCCATTGGAGGGCGAGCCTTCAGCCCCCCTGCCCCCAAACTCTGGAACTCCATCCAGCAACCCCTCCAACTCACCCTCTCCCTGGCCTCCTTCAAGTCTCGTCTCAAGACCCTCCACTTTGACAGGCCCATCAGAAACCACAAATCCCCCCCTTTCCCTCCACCCGTCCTGTCCCCGACCCCAGCTCGGATCTGAAACAATGACTGTCTAGCACCTTGGGACGTCCTCCTGACCTGAAAGGGGCTACACAAGTGTAATTTTGTTGTTGTTGTTGTCATCAGGGATGAGTTGTTATGGCTAATTAAAATAAAAGATTGGATAGGTTGGATTTTACTTTCTAGAGATTAAATTATTTAGTAACAGATCTAAAAGGGATCTTAGGAGGAAATCCTTTACACAGAAGGTAGTGAAAATGTGGAACTCACAGCTGTGGTTGAAGTAAAAAACATGAATGTATTTAAGAGAAAATATGATCCATACATGAGGGAGAAGGGAATAGAGAGGTATACAAGAGGGAAATAAGAAGGAGGAGTGCGGGTTTGTGTGCAGTATAAACACCATCATGGACTAAGTTGGCTCAAATGGCCTATTTCCGTGCTATATCAATTCACTTTACAGTGTATTCTGTGAAATGCTTTGAGACATCTAGAAGACGTGAAAAGATGTATATCAAATGCAAGGATTATTATTATTCATAGTATTATTAGATCATTCTCTGCAAACAATAAAAACCAGCAGGTACATTTCTACTGCGAGATACCTGCTACATAATAACTGCTTGTATCCCACAATGCAATTATTATTATTACAGTATTAACTATTCAGTAAGGGCAACTTTATCTCAGGCAATTGTAAACACTATACTAACCTGTCCTTTATCGAACAGAGTTGGAAAATCATGATATTGGAGGTTCCTTTTGCTGGTGTCTCCATTGTCACCATATATTGTGATATATACAGAGGCATCAGTACCTGCTGCAAGAAGATTCCCTGTGCATACATATAGTGTATAGAATACATCTGCAGGAAGCAGAAACATTAAGAGGCTACGGTTTTTAACAGCACATTGAGAAGTAGGGGAGGTTACAATCACAGTACAATATTAGGGCTGGTCCAAAGTTTGGGAAATTTATAGATTTTGATGGGTGAGAACACTTTATTGTCTGCTCATCTGTAAACTGACTGAACTTTTGTAGGATCATCCCTATTATAAAATAAGGAAGTTCTTGTAACAAACCTTATTTAGAATATACTTTATGTCTGATAGGACTTAAATCAATAGCATTTACACAACATGATTAACACCAGTCATAGCATTGCGTTCTAAATTTTTGCTTAAAATATAAAATAAATCAATTTTCAAATGAAAGTTCTGTACATATTATTCTAACTTATGAATAAAATCTTTAGTATGAATAGTGCACTGATTCTGACAATTCTACTTCCATGGTGATAATTTGACATGACAAATTGATGACAATATTCTAATTGGTAACAGGATGTAATAAAGAGAATTGAAAAGAGATTGAGTGCCCTGCTGTTATTTTTCGTAGGCTTTCTACTAACTATATTGGTGAAAAACATATACCCTGATAGAACTATACTAATGTTCGATGCAAACATGCTTACATAATATAGACATAAACATATCAACTATTGCATTCAAAGGAAATACACTGTAATAGATGATTTAGTTGCATTAACTGCATTAGCTACTGTTAAACTATTTGGAATATCCTGCAGACATGAAAGGTGTTATATAAATGTAAATTTGTATTGTATTGGATGCAATAGATGAATGGGGTCTATTATACTGTAATAGGTAAAATAGTTCTGTTACACTGTAATGGATCAAATAGATTGCAATTGATGAAATCGGTATAGCAGATTATAGCAGATGAAATTGGTGGATTAGACTGTAATAAAATAAATAAATGGATTAGACTATGATAATTGAAATAGGTGGATTAAACTGTGATACAGTAGATGGAATAAGTGGATTAGGCGTATTGGATGTTTTATGAAATACATTTTAGGATGTTTACTAGTGCTCAGATGGCTTTATGTATTTGATTTACCTTTCAATGGTTGCTTGTGTGGTGTAATAGCTGCCAACTCCGTCACAGTTTCATCTGCGCTTTCTTCGAACAACCAGCGATCTCTGATGGAAAATCCAAGCTCCTGGTTTGTGTCCTTGTGCTTCATTCGTAACTGAGAGAGGAGTTTTGCAAAGTATATTTGTAATTTTGTAGCTACTGAAAGTTAATTGGTGTATTGAAACTTGCATAAAGTATTTTTCCTAAAATTGCCCACCTTTAAGAGTTTTAATCCCATGGTCATGGTGATAGCTTTCGATACCATGGAAATCTTTATTATTTCACCAATATCTTCAAGTGATATCTAGAAAAGAAGAAACTGGCAAGTATGAATGAGCAGAATCTATTTACACAAGAATATATCTGTCAACTAAACCGTAGTTGCAATAATTTACCACAAAGCATGAGGACTAGTTAAAGGAAGACCTGTCAGTGCTGGCAGCATCAACCTCCATGGTTGCTCACTTGACCTCACCAAGCCAGTCAGGAACCTAGATATCCTCAACTGACTTTCCTCCCCACATCCAAGCAATGACTCGTTCTGATTTTCCTCACCTCTGCAATATTGCCCGACTCCGCCACTATCTTATCCCCAAGGCCACTGAAACCCTCATCTACGCCTTCATTACAGCTATGTAAACACCCTGCTTGTCGACCTTCCCAATTCCTCCCTCCACAGGTTGCAGATGATCCAGAACTCTGCGGTCCATGTCCTCTAACGCTCCAAGCTTCATGATCCCATCTCCCCCTTCCTTGCCCGACTCCATTGGCTCCCCATCAGAGGATCCAATTAAAGATCCTGGTTCTCACATTTAAAGCACTCCACAGCCTCACCACACCCTACAACCGTGACCTTCTAACACCCTAAAAACCTGCCTGCCGCATCCACTCAGCAGGCTCTGGCCTGCTCCATGTCCCCTAACTCACCTGCGCCACCATTGGCAGGCGAGCCTTTAGCCACTCTGTCCCCAATCTTTGGAACTCCACAGTCCCTCTGCCTCGCCCCCTCCCTGGCCTCCTTCAAGTCCCGCCTCAAGACCCTCCTCTTCGATGGTCCCATTGGCTCCTCCTAATCCCCCCCTTCCCTTCCCCTGCCCCCCCCCCCCCCCCCCCCCCTCCCCACGGCTCTGGTCTCAAACAATGACTGTCCAGTGCCTTGGGACGTCTTCCTGATGTGAAAGGCGCTATACAAGTGTAATTTTGTTGTTATTTCATGCTAAGATTTATATTATTGCTCCTTTCAATATCACACAGCATGCATATGCACTTGGGTATGGTGGAAGCGCAAGACAAGTAGCATAGTTCCAACTAGAAAAGTAGAAAATACCTCTTATAAGGTTATCCGGTCTTGTACTCCCTCCTCATCCAAATTCGCATGCATTAGTTAATGTCTCATTGCAGTTTGTCAGACATGGCTGGTACAAATTAACTGCACAACATTGCTTACATGACATTCACTTCATTCTCAGTAAATCTCATTCTCTGAAGCGTTTTGAGATATTTCTTCCACACGGAAAGTGCCATATATATCTTAGTTATGATGATAATAAGCTTTCAAATTCAAGATCTTTGTCCTCACTTTCAAGGCCATTCACGGCCTTGTCCCCACCTATCTTTCCGACCTGCTGTCTCCCTATCAGCCTGCCCATCCCTTCCGTTCAGCAGCCTCTGGCTGCTCCACGTCCCCCGCCCGAACTGCCCTACCATCAGTGGCTGGGCTTTCAGCCTCTCTGTCCCCACACTCTGGAACTCCATCCCACAATCCCTTCACCTCGATTCCTCCTTTCCTCCTTCAAGGCCGGTTTCAAGACCTTCCTCTTTGACCATGCCTTCTGCTTCCCTCCTAACTCTCCTCCCTGCCCTACTCTCCCTCCCCCCACCCTGAGCCCCCATCCTGACCCCCCACCCCACCCTGCTCGGGTCCCGACCTAACTGTTCAGTGCCTTGGGACGCCCTCCCGATGTGAAAGGCGCTCTATAAATATAATTTTGTTGTTGTTGTTGTTGTTGTTCTCGTTGAGCTAACAACTTGACTTTTCATGTACATCTTGCATTTCTTTCAATAAATGTAATAAGTGATAATTTTGCATAAACACTAGACCTTAATAAAGAAATGATGGACAGGTTAAGTAACTAGGTTTTATTGTTTTTACGTTTCTGATTTCTCTCAATTATCTTGCACTGATTTCCTGATCTTATATCTGTTATGCGATAGATAACAAATGAAGGAGAATTGCTGAGTGTAGACCTTATATAAATAAAAATCTGTGGCTTGTAATGTATATATCAATCTGGTACAAGAATAATACCAGCCGTAAATGTTACATCTTCCACAAAATCTGTGCCTGGAGGAATTTTTTTACACTTTTATACTTTTCCCAAAATATCAGTTCAAAAAAGACATTTGAAACTTTGGCACAAATAAATGATGCTGCACATACAAAAAATAATAAATCGGTCATTTCAATCTACGACTGTTTGTGGGACACTGCTGTGCACAATTGGCTGCCGCGTTTCGGCCACAAGTATACAGTCAATTCACTTTACAGTATATTCTGTGAAGCGCTTTGATATGTCTAGAAGACGTTAAAAGCACTATATCAAATGCAAGGATTATGATTATTAAAAAGCATGGTGAATGTTTCCACTTATGAAGTTAACTATAAATTAATCATGGCCAAATGACTTGTTAGTTTTACAGTTAGTCCGAATATCTCACATTGCATCATTGTGCATGACATATCCTTTTGTAAACTAATCTACTAATCATGATTGAATACCCCAAAGTGTCAAATATTTAAAGTCTGTAAAGATCCAGCATTTGAAGTACAGGTATTGTAACACATTCTGATCTCTAACCCTTTATTTGATTCTTGTTCAAGCAACTGTTGAAATGTATTCCTCGCTACAAAATACTTTTTTTTAAAAAAAAGTATCATAAATCACTTTGGCTTTGAAAGCTAAAATTGGATATTGGTACTCTCCTATGGGCTGAAGTTCTGTATATTACTGAGAGTTTAAACATTTGGTGCTTTGGGAACGAGTGTGTACCATTTGCATGTGTTATTTTTCCTGCTTGTTTTTAAGTGACATTTATAAAACTCAGAATATTTAATATTTATTATTTTCAGTTAGTTCATGGGATAATTACAAGTTATCGCTCCTTTCTCCTAAAATAGTTATTCCAAAGTAATAATTAAATGATTACTATGAAATAAAGATTAATACAAACATTATCGCAGGGCATTATTGCATTACAGTATATAGAAATAAAGATTTGTGTAGGTCATGAGACATCCTCCCGACATGAAAGGCGCTCCATCAATGTAATTTTGTTGTTGTTGTTGTGTACCTAACTTTAATATTTAAAGCTATTCAAGGATTGCAACTATCTTGTGGGATCCTGTAGCCAAGGTAGAGCATTTGCCTCGCAAGCAAGAAACTGGGTATGCTTCCCAGTAGGGAAAAACCTTCGGGAAATTTCCTTACTCCACAAGCCTGATAATAATCTCTCAAGAAAAAAAATAAAATAAAATGATAATTTGGTTACTCAATCCAAATTTTGTTTGTGGCAATTGGCTGCTGCATGTCGCCAACAAATATAGTCAATTCATTTTACAGTATATCCTGTGAAGCGCTTTGATCCATCTAGAAGATGTGAAAAGTGCGATATCAAATGCAAAGATTATTATTATGCACACACACACACATATACACACACACACACACACACACGTTAATTTGTTTACATTCATAACTGGGTCCTTGCATGCCAGTTACTAAGAATAGCAAACCATTTCATTTCTTAAGAATGAAGTTTCCCTGATATCCTGTTACTACTTTCTATACGTTTACTGAACAAAACTGAAAATACATTACGTAAAAGTAAAACATTTGAGATGTCTTGACACAGTTAGGGCTTTATTAAATGCGTGCATTATTATTATTTTTTGAGCAAGAGGATCCTTTCAGTCAGTGAAATGTATGATCTCTTGAAAGCAGTTTCCACTTGAATTGCATAATTTATAATACTAAAAATGATAAGCATTGCACATTGCATTGGATATTGTGCCTTTCACATTTCTAAGCACTTCACAGAATTTAGTCCAAAGTGTAGTCACCATTTATTTTGTAGGGAAATGTGTCAGCAAATTTGTGTGCACCCTGCAACGTCCCACAAACAGCCACAAAGCAAAGAGATATTGCAAAATCCACTCCCATGTTTGATAAATAACATCTTAAAATAAAAATAAAATGAGGGATAATGCCAAGTATAGATGAATTTATACAACCAGAGGAGAGTCAATTCCACTTGTTCACTGAGGCCATCTCTGTGCTTTATATTTAGACAATCATCTACAAAAAATATAAACTTCCTTTTCAATTCACTTACTTCAAATGGTTCATTTTTCATGTCAACTACTGGCAGCAAAGCAGATTTACTATTTTTACCAAACACAATGAAAGAAATTTCAGGATTTTCAGTTAAACTTTCAAACTCCAATGTATGCAACCACATAATCCAGTCTCCTTGGCTTTCACTAATATAATCCTTCATTGGGTTATGGAAATAGCAAGATGATTCTGAATAACAAGAAACAAAGGTGTAGTAAATATAATTGAGTAATATTTTCGTTGTAAATTTACTAATGTTGGCAATGCATATATTATATTGCTGTATCATATTGATTAAATATCCCAACGTGAAAGGCGCTATAGAAATGTAATTTTGTTGTCTTTATTTTGTTGTAAATATCTCCAACTATTTTACAGAATTTACTGTGACGTTTAGTGACTGTGTAACTGTGTAGCAAACGCATGTGATGTCCCATCAAGAGCGCACACTGCTGACAGATTCTCAAAGCATTCAGAACTAAAATGAAATGGGTGTTCATTTTGAAGAAAAATTCTATCTCACAAACTTATTTCACCTCTATATACAAGTAGGAAAAATTGAAAAAAATAAAGTTTATTCCCAGTCATATGTTCCTATGGGACATATTCTAAGTTACAAAATAAATGAAATGGTCTTATAAATGTTTACCTTTTTAAAATATCAATACTTTATTGCTTAATGAATTTAAACCAACAGAAAATGTGATTCTCTTTGACTCCCACCACTCTTTTCATAACTGAACATTTAAGACTAGTTTCAGATTATCATAATAATTTGTTTGATGTAACACCTCTTTTTGTCAAAATGTCTTAAAGCACGTCACAGTTTTCTGTAGAGTGCAGTGACCATGCATTTGTTGGCGAATATGGCAGCCGATTTGTCCATAGCTTTGTTTGATAGCTAAAAAATTAATGATCAAAGTTTCTTTGTTGGCCAGGACATCAGGCGAAAATTGCTTCCCTTTCCCAACAGTTTCATGTCCACCTGAGCAGACAGATGGGACCTTGGTTTATTGTCTCATCTCTGACAAGGCAGTACTGTACTCCCAATCGCACCCAGGATGGCAAAACTAAGCAATATTTTGTGTCTAAGGTAGAGGATTGCTAAGTATGTGATACCTTGAAGATGGATGATTGTTTCAGAGTAAATATCTTCCTTTTCATGTTTGACAATCCAGTCATCATGGTTAAATGTGTAACTCGAAATGGGTAATACTCCTTCCACCACTGTGACTTTCTCCAGGAACCATGCTGATTATTAAATATATTTAAAAATCAAGCTTCAGTAATTTTAGTAACCATTTTTTAAACAAATGGTCTATCACTAACTTAAGCTTTGCATGTTAGAGGTTTTGATATAGCACCTTTTACACTGGATGGACGTCTCAAAGCGCTTCATAAGATTTACTGTAAGGTGAAATTATTCACTGTGTATTTTGTAGGCAAACACAGCAACCAATTTGAATACACCAATGTCCCAGAAACAACTATGAAGTGAATGACTAATTTTATCTGGGGGATTGACGTGAAAGACGCTACTGTATTTAACTGTAATTTTGTTGTTGTTGATGTTGGCGAGGACACCATTGGAAACTCCTTTCCCTGTTCCAGGTGCTGTGGGATCTTTATCAGCTAACTAAATAGGCAAGTGAGCCATCAGTTCAACGTCTCACGTGAAGGATAGCACCTCTGACAAGGCAGCCCCCCATCCACCCCTAGGACTATTGCCACATGAGTTCACAATAAACCACAACCTTCTAAATCAGAGGCAAGTGCCAGACTGACACCCTTGCATTTAATATAGTACTTTTGATGTGAACAGGATGCCTCAAAATACTTTGCTGGATATACTCTGAAGTGGAGTGACTGTGTATTATGTGGGCAAAGAAAAGTCAGATCAGAAAGATTATTCTATGAGAAGCCACATTGAATCTTGCAGGAAAGTAGAAAACCTAGCAATTATGTGCCCTCTGAGATAACTATCCTACATGAAGGGTGCTATATAAATGCAAATACTGTTGTGTTTTTTGTTCACTAAAAATAAATTCTCATCAAAAT
This sequence comes from Hydrolagus colliei, assembly GCA_035084275.1. Classification (NCBI taxonomy): domain Eukaryota; kingdom Metazoa; phylum Chordata; class Chondrichthyes; order Chimaeriformes; family Chimaeridae; genus Hydrolagus; species Hydrolagus colliei. The sequence goes on from CM068743.1 coordinate 83,961,595, forward strand.
ACCTTGCTTATGACTGCTGTATCCAACGGTAAGATATTGTACTGTACCTAGATACACTGCTTTGAAAATGAATGTTGCTACCTGAAAAGATTTTTAAAAAAGGTTAAAGTATAAATTCCTGTAATTATTGCATGATTACATTACAGTTGAAGCATTACTTAGGAGCATGTTAAGAATAATATAATACTTCAATGAGTAATTAGTAACAGTTAGAGGTATCTAGTTTACCTGTCAAAGTTCTCAATAGATTCCGTCAACGCATCTAACTCATCATTTAATGACACTGAATCCTTTCCGGGGACCTGTTTTAATTCTGAAATTTTGGGCAGTTGGTTGACATTTTAAATAGATATTTTAAATAGCTGAGTAATTACTTTGGGCAGAAGAAAAGCTGATAGGAATGATGAACTGTGCATACTACTCTCTATGGGATGCTGAGATGTTATCATTCAATAGATGTAGGCAGTTACCATTAATTTGAACTAGATTTGGAAGGGGAGGTAGAACATACGACTAAACTGGGCCAAGGATGATCAAAGGTAATGAGAGAGATAAGAGTTCATGGTGAGGGAAATAGAAGATAGGTGGTGACTATTTCACAACATAAACCACCAGAAACCTCTGGAGGAAATTATTTCTTAGCATCTATGTATCTGATGGGTGCTAAAGTCATGAACTTTTAATACTTATTTATTGTTGGAGATTTGGCTGGCCCAAAGATAACACAGAGGTGTGTGAGTTTAGCTGTAGATATGGTATTCACCACTGAGGCAGGAGATTGTGGGTTCAAGTCCCATTGGTACTTAGGGACTTGGTACTTAAATTGGGACTTTGAATTCACAGTCCAGACTGACATTCATGTGCAGAGCTGGGGGACAGCTGTATTGTTGGAAGTGTAGTTCCTCAGAAGAGTTGTTAAACCAAGGTCCTGTCTGCTTGTGCATTAAAGATCTCACAATGTTACTTAAAATGAGAAGGGAGCTTTCCCCCACTATCTTGGTCAAAAATCCCCCAGGTAAACATTTTGCTTCCTGGATTTTTGTGTTTATTCACTGTATGCACACTAGCTAATGTGCATGCCTCCAAAGTGCACAGCCACTACATTTTATAATATATACTGCCAGTATTTGGAGTAATTCTAGCATGTAAGGTATTATACCAAATGTAAGAGTTATTTAGTATTAAATAGAAATGTTGTTGCTTTGAGCTGAGGTCTTGGAGGGATTAAGGAGAAAGCAGAAAAAAATGAAATAAAACAGAAAAAATTGGATTATTTATAGAAACTATCAACAACAACAAAATTACATTTATAGAGCACTTTTCATGTCAGGAGGATGTCCCAAGGTACTGAATAATAATCCTTGCAGTTGATATAGTGCTTTTCATGTCTTTTAAATGTCGTAAAGTGCTTCAAAGAATATACTGTGAAGTGAATTGACTGTATATATTGTGGGTGAAACGCAGCAGCCAATTGTGCACAGCCTTGTCTCTCAAACAGTCACGAATGGAAATGACCAATTTTTTTTGAGGGATTATAATCAGGCGTATGGAGTAAGGAAACCTACCCAAGGTTTCACCCTACCTGCTGGGAATCGAACCCAGTTCTCTCATTTGTAAGGCGAGGGCTAAACGCGAGGGCTATCAACTAAAATAGTTGAAAAAATAACTTACTCCAATAAAAACAACAACAAAATTACATTTATAGAACACCTTTCATGTCAGGAGGATGTCCCAAAGTGCTGAACAGTCAGGTCGGGAACAGAAACACTTGAATTTACTCCAACAGAAATACTTAAATTTACATAGCATCTCCCATGTAAAATCTTGTTATGGAGCTAGACTTTGTGCTAGTAACATCCTACAAACAATGACCACAATGAGAAGCCAATGAATTGTTAATTTTCTTGTTTACCTTTCTACTTAAGCCTCCTTAAGGGCTCTTCTCAAGATACCAAATTTTCCAATTGTAAAATTATATTTCTCTGTGTTACTCTTTTTTGTTCATCCAAAACACTAGCGAACAAGTTATTTACAGTAACTCCTGTTAAGTACTTTGAGACATACTCCTGACGTGATTATAACAAATGTAAGGTTTGTCTTTATTTGAATAGGAATTTGGGAGTGGATTTGGATAAGCAAAGCTACAATAGCTACAACACTCTGCATCATCAGGTCACTGTTGATGAGAGTGATAATCTAATGTCCCAGAAGTCAGCTATTTCGGCTTCCTGCAGGATGATCAGAGTTTTGCCTTGCTATGAGTACATGTGGTGGTGTTGACCAAAGATAATGCCTCATTACAGTGCTGGTTGGGATTTTATGGCCCAAAGCTAAAATGGGCCTCACTGTATTACAAAAGTAATCAAGCAATTCAACATGTAAAAGGCAACAGAGGAAACTAAGGATCTCCTGAAACAAATTTAAGACAAAATACATGAGATTCTGGGGAATATATTAGGAGGTCTATAAATGCTGAATATCCCAGGGCTGGAATTTTGCAAACATTACCCATTTTTTCAAACATGCAGTGAGATACAAGCCTGGTAATATACATGAGGTGAGATCTTGCAAGGCTGTGAGATGTCACAAACTTAACCCAATACAGTAATTATGCTACCTTACTGCAAACAAATACCTGAGAGCATTGGTAAGGGGTGGTCTAAATTATTGAATCACAGAATATTTACAGAGTGGATGGTGGGCATTCAGAAACATCCAGTCTGTCTTACCGCTTGGTCCTCCACTGGAGCTATCTACTCATTCTCTTTCTGCTCACTTAAATATCACACACATAAGGAATAGCGTATTCCATAAGTAGGATTGTTCCGACTCTATCAAGAGCAGTAAATAGATTCAGACACAGATTGATTTCTGATAAGGATGTCAGCAATCCATGACTATTCTGGAGTCTTGACAAATTAACTATTGTGGGTAATGGCAGGATGGATGCTCACATTTCTCGTGAGATAGAGGTGAAATCAGTTGATAGTCAAAGATCATCCAGAACTCTGTGGTCTATGAACTCTCCCACATAAGGCTCCAAAATTTGGTTAATTCTCACCAATTATTTACTAAAAATATAACTTGTTCTGAAGCACGACGTAAGCTTATTTGACACTGAAATGAAAATTTTAATTGAACGCTTCAATGATTTAAGTCTTCTATGTCTCTCAATATACATATTGCATGTTATTTTTTGCTGTTCATACAATAATGAGAATTCGTGGAATTTATAATAGTCCAAATTTACATTAAAAAAGATTGGATACATGGTTGAGGGAAAATAAAATTAAGGGACATGGAGAAATGGCTGGAATAATGGACTAGGGATTGGATCCAGCATGGGCACCCATATGGAGTATAGCACTGGCTCACTGGTTTGTTCTGAGCTGTGTTACTATAAATTTATATTTTAAAAAAGGTGAAAGAAAAATTTGTGATGTTTCACTTCCAAATGGAATCAGACATTACCAGCAGGAAACAGTAGCTTCAGGTATCGAAGTGGATTGGATTTGCTTCATTGTGATGCGTAGAAAGGTCACGAAAGTGAAACACTCATTATGCATATACTGTGAACTTCATTCACTCAAACATACCTGTCCTGGATCAAATATAACTTCTGACCCAGCAGATTGTTCCAGCCAGAGTTTTCCAGTGTCCCCTTTCACTCCATGTATGATAATGTAAAATGTTCCCTGAGTGGCATCGTGGTTCTCTTTCCCACTATATACATCAACTTTGTACTCTACAACTAAAGCAAAGGTTAAAATACAGTTAGACCATGAAGTGTAAATTTCCATTGCAAAGATACAGTAAAAAAAGGTGGCAGATTCCAATTTGGAAAAAAACATGCAATGAAAGGTAATGGAATATTCGATTCACTATTCCAGAAGGTGAAATCATCAAAACAAAATCCAATTTATTTGTGGTTTTCTGATTATACAAACTATTAAACTACTTAGTCAGCACCTATGTAGGTGGGTTTAACATTTTTGTAACATTGGAGTGAATTTTATGACTTTATAAGCATTCATTGTGATAATTATTGTTGTGCTGATTATCAAGAGGATGGTGTGATTGTTTGATGTTTAATACTGAACAACCACTAGAGGACAGCACATCCCTCTCAGGGAGATCTGACGAAAGTTCATTGACCTGAAATGTTAACTAATTTTCCTTTCTCCATAGGTGCTGCCTGACCTGCTGAGTATTTCCCGCAACTTTAGTTTCCTCTCAAGGCATGATGTGGCTCTATGAATTTCAGATTCGTAGGCCACTGTTGTTTTATTTTCGATGCTAAGATTTTCTTATTTGAGATTTGAGCAGCTCTGACATAATACTTATTATTAAATATATATTTTTTTATCAAGATGTGTAAAAGCTCTCCCAGTCAACAAATAAGAAGTTTCTTCTGTTTGGATGCAAGTCTTATTCCGATAGTTGGTGTTGTGAGCCAATTCCTCACTTCAAGACTTCAAAAGTTCAGCAAACAATTTCAGTCTTAAACTTAACATTACTATTCCCATACGAATAGGTGTAAATTACTGATGCAAAGCCTTGACATCTGGTTTCTTTTTAGGTACTGTATGGACTACTGGCCCTGGTGTAATGAGAGTTGCTTTGAGAGTATCACCATCTGTGCCTATTGATAGAGTGGCTGCCAACTTGTTAATGCTTGGGTGGTGCAGTTGTGAATCTGCTGTTGTTTGGTTTTCTTTGATTTTATTTTGCTAAACGTTAGTCAATTCATTTTAATTCTTAATTTTGTGAGCCTTCGTATTATGTAGTGCATATTATGTAAGCACTGGTTTGTGAATAGATTCTGAATAGGCCATTTCTATTGAACTGTTCCACAGAAACCAACCAGCACTAAAAAAAATCAGCAACTCGATTCCTCAAAAAGCGACACGTGATGTGATAGTGATACTTAATACGTCACAAGCAATTGTGATGTGCAAAAAACTATTCCCAATGGAGAAATTGTTATCAATAATGTAGGTAGAAACTAGATGTAACAATAACAGGATTATGCATGTTAGAGTGAACACATTGAAAGGTGAGAGCAAACATACTATAGGAAGAATTTTACATGAGGCAAATCATTCATAGATTCATCCGTAGGGCCTCCCGCTCTTTAAACTCCAGTAAAAATAATAATATTTGCATTTACCTTAAGAGATGATGGGATACTATTAATACTACTGCACTTGTCTTCATACACATTCCTGTTTCTGTGATACCCTTCTATGCCACTCTTTTGCTTGGCCCCTCTGCTGACAAATTCAGCCTGTGTTCCCCTGCCCACTCTGAGCCCTGTCAGTGGCCCAGCCTTCAGCAACTATGCCTATAATCTTTGGAACTCTAACCTCTACCCTTCCATCTCTTTTCTCTGGGGTACCCTCCTTATTTGTCTTAAAATTCCATCTAAAATCCAGCCTCATAGATAGTGCCTAGGGTCACCTCCTCTCCCTCCTCCCTTCTTCAGTGTCAGGGTTGGTTTGTGCAAAGATAAATATACTATCCTGCCTGAAAGACACCAAATAAACCCAAGTCATTGTTGCTGTTGTTCAAAGGCAATATTATATTATCTACCCCATTGCCGAATATGACTGTGTGACCGATAAGATGATCAAGTGATCTACATATTCCTAGATTATTTTAACTCTAATCCTTTAACTATCCAGCAATAAATGGGTAAAACCAGCCTCCTCGGTGGCAATTCCGCCCTTGCCCTGTGCAATTTCTTCCAAAATAAATGAAACAAAACTAAACAAAATAAGATTTTGAGCACTTAGGTGCTGTGGAGTCTGGTTTGGCCATTTGCAAGAGACTCTGGACACATATGGTAAAATGGTTGTTATGTATGGTTCAGTAAATAATCAGCAGGAATCTCACTATGAATGAAATAAATGCACAGAATTTATACAATTCTGCTTAGAGATGGGAAGAAATTTTCATGCAATAGAAGAGCATTACTGACAGTGAAATATGTTGTTGTGAAACATAATGCAGGAACAGACCGAAGAAGCCTAAAGGAAAAGACTCACGGAATACGAAACAATGCCAGCCAACTAAAAATGTCCCAAAGTATAACAGCTTATGGTTGGCTGAATATTTATTCTCTGGATTCTCCTAGACAAAGATTTGTGAACACTGTATTACTAGGTGTCTGATTCCTCTGCATGCTATTTTGTTTACCATCTTAATTGGTATATGCAAATGAGGAATTCAATTTATTTCTGTGTACTATGTTTCTGTCGGCAATAATATGCTAATTGTAATGTGGATTAACAGTTGCCTAGTTTGTTCAAACTGGAAAACTAGGACACCTAGATTAAAAGTCAGAATAAAAATTAAAACACTTAGATTCAAATTAAATAAAAGTTGGAGTCTCTCTTTCTCTTCACACTTTCCAATTTCTGACCTAGACTTTGTTTCCGTTGAGCCACTACTGCTCATAGATTCAGTAAATCCATCTCTTTAAACTCCAATACTTTAGGAGACAATGGGGTCTAAATTGTAGTATTTCTGAATGGGAAACACAGTCCAGCCCTTTTATGACAGACTTCATTATAGAGCACCTTTGGTTCTGAAATGATTGCAGAGTGAACACACTTCACTGCACCTGCCAAGGGAGGCCTTGCTGAATCTGTGTGAAGGAGTCTGGATGATCAGACTTGTGCTGAGTCTATCATTGAGGGGAACTGAATCATTCATCAATGATGTGATAATTATAATCTTTGATAATCAACACTTGTTTTGTTCTCAAAATGTTTTCTCTATACAGTATATAAACCGTAAAACACAATTACAGATTGCATTGGGTCAATCCACATTGGTGGCTACCTTCAGGAGGGATTAGCTACATTTCTTTGCAATTCAAATGGCCGTGACTCAAGGGAATGTGTGAGAAAATAGATTAAATTTATGGACAATAATTATCCTTGCATTTGATATAGAGCCTTATCACATCTTTTAGACATCTCAAAGTGCTTCACAGCATATAGTGTACTGTAAAGTGGAGCTCTTGTGGCTTAGTGGTTAGAGCACTTGTCTTGCAAGCTGGGGAGACCCAAGCTGGGGAGACCTGTGTTCGAATCCAGGCAGGTTCAGGGCGAAACCTTGGGCAAATTTCTTTACTCCACACGCCTAATAATAATCCCTCCCAAAAAAAAAAAAAATTGGTCATTTCAATCCACGACTGTTTGTGGGACACTGCTGTGTGCAATTGGCTGCCGCGATTCGTCCACAAATATATCCAGTCAATTCACTTTACAGTATATTCAGTGAAGCGCTTTGGGACATCGATAAGATGTGAAAAGCGCTATATCAAATGCAAGGACTATTATTATTATACATTATAAAATGAATTCACTTATATTTGTGGGCGAAAATATTTTAAATGAATTGAACCCTTATGTATGGGTACAAAATATTTTTACAGACTGTTACAAAATGCTCTGCCTCTGCATAACCATTTAACATGAAACAAAAATAAAAGCACAAGTACAAAACGCAAAGAATGATTGAACATAAATTTAAGATGAAAGGGTCAGTGGAGCTGCATACAGCAGCTCATACCTCACTCCATTAGACTGCAAATCGCTCATTCCAAAAAGTCTATTAGAATTAGAGAGATAAGGAGCTAAAGATGTCAAGTTAGTTATTGTAGATACAGTCACTCATCTTTCAAGGAATTTATGTACAATTTGTCACTATTTGACTGTACATCATTGCAATAACATCAAATAGCTGGTGATCAATCCGTTGTTTGGTTGTAAGCCCCTTTCTTTAAGAAAAAAGTTTGTTATCTATCAAAACTTAGTCTTTGGATCATGTAGAAATTCAAAAATTTTAATTCAGTCTTAATTTAATTTAATTTAATTCAGTCTTCATTTGGAAGCCAGATTTCCACAGTTCAAGTTCCAGATCCTCACCTTCAAGGCCCTCCATGGACTTGATCCCCCCACCTCTACAACCTCCTGTTGGTTGGAGACATAAACATTATGGGATAAAAACTGCAGCATTCCCAAACACTATTCTGATCCTCATTTAATAATAAATTATAGAAATGCCAGCGGGTGGCTACACTCTCCAGGTTCGTGGTTTGTTTTACTCAGGGTCATAGGACTACCATTCTGTTTGTGTCCTGCTGCAACAAATCCGCAGGTATTTTTATACCTTGTAGGCAGTAAAGCCTGAATTAAGAAAGTAATAATAATCCTTTGTATTTTACATAACATCTTATCATGTTGTCAAAATCTCTTAAAGCTTTTCACAATATTTTATTGTAAATTGTAGCCACTGTATTTATGGGTGAACTTGGTTGATCCGTTGCACATATTAATATCCTACAAACAGCGATGAAGTGAATAACAACAATAACAAAATTGCATTTGTATGGTACTGTTCAAGTTGGAAGGACATCCCGGGCACTGGACAGACAGTATTTTGAACTCAAGCTGGGGATAGGGATTGACGAGGGTAGGGAGGTAGGTTGAAAGCATGGTCCGAGAGGAGAGCCCTGAGGTGGATCTTGAAGGAGGCAAGAGATGGGGTGAGGTGGAGAGGCTGCGGGATGGAGTTCCAGAGAGTGGGGGCAGAGTGGTTGAAGGCCCACCCGCCAATGGTGGAGCGGGTGAGGTGGGGCATGTGAAGCAGGCTGGAGCCCACTCAGTGGAGGTTACCGGACGGGTTGGTAGGGTGTTAGGAGGTCACAGAGGTAGGAGGGAGCGAGACCATGGAGGGCTTTGATGTTGAGAACCAGCATTTTGAACAGTACCCTCTGTGTATTGGGAAGCCAGGGGTATCAGGCGAGGGTGGGGATGATATGGACATGGAACCTTGTGCGGGAGAGAACATGAGCTGCAAAGAACTGGATGATCTGCAGCCTGTGGAGTGAGGAGATGGGGAGGAGGTTGCATAGTCAAGCTTGAATGTAATGAATCCATGTACTGTATGTGTGTTTTGACGGCCTGCGGTGTGAGACAGTGGTGGAGATGGGCAATGTTGCGGAGGTGGGGGAAGGTAGAGGAGGTCATGGCACAAATTTTGGATAGGGAGGATAGTTAAGGGTTGAACAAGATGCCAAGGTTCCGGACAGGCACAGTAAGATGGAGTGTACATTCTTGAATGGTGATGCTGCCAGCGCCTGAGGTGTAGAGGCATTGGCGGGAAACAATCAGGAGGGGATTGGTCTTGTTGACGTTCAACTGAAGAAACTTAACTCTCATATAGGAATTGATGTCTGACAGACATTCTGTCAAGACAGCAGTGGTCATAGAGACATAGAGTTAGATGCCATCCGCGTGCATGTTGAAGTTGACCCCATGTCTGTGGATGAATAAATCATTTTACCTAGGTGATTTGTTGGCCAAATACTGGGGCAAACTGCCTTCTCTTTTCAAAACATGAATCTTCAATGTCTACCTGAAGAGGCAGATTAAGTCTTGGTTCAATATTTTATCTGAAGGATTGCACCTCTACAATTAAGTTAGCAGGATGAGAGAGTATGCATTACATTACAGACACAGGGAAAGGGATATTTCCATGGTGATGGATTCATGCATGTGTCAGAGACTCATCCAACCATTCGAAAATCTAAACCATAGTCATGATTTTGTAAAATCCCTTACTGACCGCTGACAGTGGAACAGACATGGTGAAGGTATGTGGAGCAGGCAAGTAAGCAGACAGGTTGGTGAAGTTTTAATAGGTTGCAGAGGTAGGGAGGAGCATACCCATGGAAGGCTTTAAGGATGAGAGATCCACAAAGCCATATAAATGTTAATGAGGTTAATCAAGCTTGTAACTAGAGATGGAAGAGAACCTCAACAATTTCTCCAGTCCAAACAGCCTAGTATGGAATGTTGCCCCGCCATCACAGCTTCTCAGGAGTCCCTCTGGACTGCAAATGTTTCACAATTATATAATTTAGTCTCCATGACTGGCTTACGGCATTAACCTGAGAACTGGCAAGCGGCTTGTAAATTAACCCCACTTTCTAGCTCAACCAGATTCTTCCTCCTAGAGCAAGAAGTGATCTATGTGAAAGAAAAAGAACTTGAGTGCTCTGGGGGATTCATGACAGTACAGCAGCTTTCCACCAAATAAAAACGATAGCAATGAACCGTTCTGCTGAATTCACAGCACGCTTTAAACTTTTGAAAGTCGTACAATGTCAGAAAAGAATTTATGCAGTTTGAGTACCCACCATTTATACCTCACTACACACTGTGAGCAAAAGACGAACAAATCTGAACAAATCCACCGGAGATTGGCCTTGGTCTATCCTTAAGCCACAAAAGACAATAAAGTGTATACAGTATTCACTGACAATATATTGCTTTATGTATCTTTTATGATATTTTAGGTGTCAGCCTGGCTCAGGAGGTAGCAGTCTTCCCTTCAAGTCAGAAGGTTGTGGGTTCAAGCCCCATGTTGTAACTTTGATCCTATATAGTCTAAGATGACATGCCTGTGCAATGCTGGGATGTCCTGCACTCTTTGAGGTGCCTAACTTTGAATTGGCTGTTAAACCGAGGCCCTGTCTGCTTGATAGTGTGGATGTTAAAGATCCCATGGCACTATTCAAAAAGAGAACAGATTCTCCCAGTATCCTGGCCAACGACAAAATGAGTTATTCATTTAATGGCTGTTTTGCTTTGCACAAATTGTCTACTGGATTCCCAACAATATATAGTCACTACACTGCAATGAATCCGGTGAAGCATTTTGAGACATTCACTAAACGTGAAAGGCATTACATCAAAAGCAAGGATTATTATTATTATTGTTATATTGTCCTATAGCTCAGTGAGTGGTTAGAGCACTCGCCTTGCAAGCAAGATATCTGGGTTTGATAATCGACAAGGCGAAACCTTGGGCATGTTTCCTTATTCTCCACATCTGATAATAATAATCCTTGCATTTGATGTAGTGCTTTTCATGGCTTCTACATCTCTCAGAGCACAATATAGAATATACTTTAAAGTGAATTGCCTGTATACTTTGAAATGCGGCAGCTAATTGCACACAACAGTGTCCCACAGACAGTCGTGGATTGAATTGACCAATTTATTATTGTCTTTTTTTGAGGGATTATTATTATTATTTTTGCACATGGAGGCTGATTGAATGATGGAGAATGCACAAGACTTCTGAAATTAGAGTAGTTTACTGAACAACAACAACAAAATGACACTTGTATCACGCCTTTCACGTCAGGAGGATGTCTCAAAGCGCTGGACCATCATTGTTTCAGACCTGAGCTGGGGTTGGGGATGGGGCGGGTGGAGGGAAGCGGGTGGGGGAATTTGGAGTGAATGATGGGACCATCGAAGAGGAGGGTCTTGAGACGGAACTTGAAAGAGGCTTGGGTGGGGGCGAGGCATAGGTACTGCGGAATGAAATTCCACAAGGTAGGGGCAGAGTGGCTGAAGGCTCGCTGCCAATGGTGGGGTGGGTGGGTTGGGGGACATGAAGCCTGCTGAGCAGAAGGGGAAGGCAGGTTGGTAGGGAGTTAGGAGGTAAAAGAGGTAGGGTGGTGTGAGGCCATGGAGGGCTGTGAATGTGAGGACCAGGATCTGAAGTTCTAAGGCTGAAAAAATGTTCAGCTCCATAACTGCTTTGAAAATGGAGAATGAGCACATAAATGGTATGTAGGAGCTTTAAGATGTACATGCAATCACTCAAAAAGCCAGAGAGAGACCCTCATTTGTAAGTATTCTCTATTCAGGTCACTTGGCTGATGCAAAAATAGAATAGAAAACACTATAGTTATAATTTCTCTGCCACATTATATATCTGTGCACTTAACACATCTATGCACTTGAATAAAAGACCTTAATATTCAGGGTCATTTTCAATGGTCAGCAGTTGTCACGTGGAATTCAATTAATCCTCACTGGCAGTCTAGAAAAGCAGCACAGCTCAGTACCAGGTAATGGCTGTGGATGAGTAACAATGTTAATACAGAAACAGTAATGGTGGGAGTTTAATTACATTGAACACTGGTACTGACTGATAAAATGAACATAATAGAATTGCACCACTTAACTTCCATTAAAATGATACAGTAACTATTAACAATGTTATGGTACGATAAACCAGGATCTTCACCTACCAGGCAAAGGATCGATGATAGGATGCAGTGCAGGGAGTTCCTTGAACTGATGTTGATTGCCGTCATGTCTCAGCCACAAATGAAAGTCAAACCACAGCTCCTCATTGCTACCAACATGCTCCATAACAATAGAATCTAGTCTCCAAGGTTGCCTCATGGTATTGATTTCAGGACTGACACGAATCTTGGAAATCATCCCCAATGTTCCCAATTCAGCCTAAGATGTAAATCGAAAACAATTCAATTCTCCTCACCCTCGTCTTGTGCTAAGATTGAACAACAGCAGCAAATACATTTCTTATCAATTAGAAAGAAAATAATTATTTTACCATCATTTGTGAAGTCTCTTGCATAATTGGAGCAATTAACTTTTTCTGGCCACCTGTTCCGTAAATAACGATTATTAATTCAATAGGATCTCCCTCGATTAACCCTTCGGACCCTTTGATGTACACTTGCCATACACCCAATTTCTCGTCTTCTTTGATGTCGAAAATGGAAATCGGCCTTTCACCTGCAGGCACATTCACATTAAAATGACCAAATTTTTTCCCTTATGGAACAACATGTATATTGTATATCGGATCCAACTGTCAAATACACCATTGTTCATAGTAGCATCTTACATTGCGCTTTGAGATGTTTCAACTTCTGGTGCTATATCAAATGTAAGGATTATTATGATTATCATCATTATCATTAAGTGTACATTGTATCAGTCTGCTGACTCTTGTTCTAAGATGAATCCATTGATTTACCCCTTATGTTTTGTGTTCCCATTAGTGTCATTATTAGTGAATTATAAGCATTCCACTTTAACCTGCTTCCATTTTAGGTCCAGTTCTGTGGATTTTCTCTCTCTCCCCCTGACTCCTACTCACCCTTCAAGTTGAAATTATCTCATAAGCTCTAGTAGTGTCTGGCGATATATCGATATATCGGTTATATTCGATATAATTTTTCATATTGATATGCCGATATTGGAAATTTAAATATATCGGTATATCAAAAATATTGATATATCGTGTCCGGCGATATATCGATATATCGGTTATATCGGTATAATGCAAACCTTTTCAACTTACCTTGTCACTGGCATTGCAAACCTCCAGGGCCTAGAGCACGGAATGCGCGCGCATATTGGAATGTGCGCACACCTCTGTATGTGCGTGCATACACAGGATAAAGAAACCCAGTGTTATCGATATATATCGATATGAGCCCATCGATATATCGATATCGGAAAATTTCCATATCGACAGACCCTAAGCTGTAGAATGATGCTTGCTTTTGACATAACACCTTTTATGTTTTCATGTGCGGACATCTCAAAGTACTTCAAAGGTGTAAACTACACTGATTATATTTTATACGTAAAACCATCTCTTATACTTTATTGAGATGGTCAGTATTCCTGGAACGTAAGAATTTGCTAGATGAAAGAAGTCTATCTAGTTCACCTTCCACCATCCTGGCAGTCGCTTGTGTCCCAAATTATCTAATGTATCCTGATATACAGGTCTACATTACCTATTCCCTACAGAATCGTAAAGACACGGACTGAAGGGTTGAATTAGGCACTATTAGAAAGGGTACTTTAGGTTAAACCACAGTGAAAAAGATAATGTTGCTTACTAAGTACTGTAATAGCATATTCCTATTATGATCAACAGGGTGGAGGGTGATCTCTCAAAAATTTCTATCTCAATTTTATCTAAATAACTGCAATAGACTATAGATATTAGATAGGTGCGTAGAGATAGACTATAGATAGGTGCATAATGTATGAATGTTGGCGGGCTTATGTTGCTCACTGAGCATTGACAGATTTCCAAAGTATAAACACAGCTGCTCATCATCGAAAAATGAACTCATAGTGTTCCTCAGGAGCAAACCGATGCTGCTCTGCTCTCTGACCATCTCTTTTCTTGGTCTCAAAAGCAGTTCCAGAACATTGATTTCCTTACCTTCTACTTGATTGTGGAACTTATGACCAGTTGGAGTTGAAGAAAAAACCCCTCTGAATATCAGTGCCTCGGGACGTCCTCCTGGCGTGAAAGGTGCTCTATAACTGTAATTTTGTTGTAGATTGAGTGATCATTTATATGAATTGCAGCAACCTTCATGAACTTGTAAGGGATGGCACAGCCCCTTTCGCATTGGGAGGACGTTGCAAGGTGCTGAATAATAACAACACAAATACAAAGTTTACCTAACAATGTTAGCTGGCGAGAAGTTTCTTTATCGCCAATGTGGTCATCCAGCCACTTCCAGCATGGGAACACCCATTCTTTTTCTGAATCCTCGCCTTCCTTTACTGTTATCATCTTTAGGTACATTCCAGCCCCGTATCCCTTTCCATCGTGATCCACAATTACCTTTGTCAATTCGCTCAGAGATACAGCTTCCACCATGAACGTGTCAACCTACAAGTTGGTATGTAAATATTGTAAGCAGAAGTAACCTTGAGCACTATACCTCTTTGTGATTCAATACAATGTCAATTTTCATTGATGTCATTCTTTTCACGTCAGGAAGATATCCCAAAGCGCTTAACAATCCTGGTTTGTCACCTGAGCTGGGGATGGGAGCTGGGGAGCTAAGAAGAGTGGAGAGTGAAAAGACAACTGAAAATGCAGGGAAAGAAGTATTCACTTTGCATTTTCCATTTCCACCGTTCGGTTTTTCTATTCAATAAATGTACCTCACTTTGTTGAAACTTGTTTGTACTGAATGTAGTTGGAGTTTTTAGATTCCTTCTTCCAGAGTCTCCTTGCTCTCCGTACAATGTTACAAAAACATTAGCAAAGGTTTCTGCTCCCCAGCAGTCACCGATGTGCACAGAAACAAAGTATTGATTGACTGAAATATAGATTAATAAAATTAAATCACATAAGAACATCACAACAGAAAGAGTTCCAGTTGACAGTGCTGGTTGAAATGGTATCCAAACAGATATTACATTTCTAAACAGATTATCTCAGAGACTAAATTAGAAAGGAACTTTGCCAGATAATGGGATCCAAATTTGGAATTTTATTGACTGTGAATCTCTGAGGACTGCCTTGATATAGTTTCAGGGAAAAAATGGAATTAAATTAAATTGAATCTAAGAATTACATAGCACAGAAGGAGGTCTTTCATTCCATTGTGCCTATGCCATTTCTCTGTAAAAAGCTATGCATTTAGTTCCACTCCCATGCTCCCTTTTTCCATTAACTATTTATTTGCCCTATCCTAATATTTGTCCAATTCTCTTTAAAATGCAACTATAGATTCTGCTTAAGCCACCCTTTTTGTTAGGCCATTTCATATTTTAATAATCTTATAAGTATTTTTAAAAAATCTTCTTTTCTCTTTCTTGACTTGATTGTTCACCCCTGTGGCATTATGTACAAATTGTCTTTCACACTAATTAACTCTAAACACACAGTCACTACACTTAATAGAAATTACAGCACAATTCTACAACAACAAAATTTCACTTATATAGCGCCTTTCACATCGGGAGGACGTCCCAAAGTGCTGAACAGTCTGGTCGGACCCAAGTGGGGGGTGGGGGAGGGTCAAAGTAGGGGGAAGGTGAAGGAGAGTGGGAGAGGGGGGAGAGTTTTGGGGGCAGCCGAAGGCGTGGTCGAAGATGAAGGTCTTGAGACCGGCCTTGAAGGAGGAAAGGGAGGAAGCAGGCGGAGGGGCTGCGGGATGGAGTTCCACAATGTGGGAGCAGAGAGGCTGAAAGCCCGGCCGCCGATGGTTGGGCGGTTAGGGCGGTGGACGCGGAGCAGGCCTGAGTTTGCTGAATGGAGGTTATGGGCAAACTGATAGGGAGACAGTAGATCAGAGATATAGGCGGGGGCAAGGCCTTGAAAGTGAGGACAAGTATCTTGAATTCGATCCTCTGGGTGACGGAGAGCCAGTGGAGATGGGTGAGGGTGGGAGTGATGTGGTCGCAAAGCCTGGTACAGGAGAGTACATTGCAGAGTTCTGAATGATCTGCAGCCTGTGAAGGGAGGAGCTGGGGAGGCCGACGAGGAGAGAGTTCCCGTAGTCAAGCCTGGAAGTGATGAAGGCATGGATGAGGGTTTTGGTGGCATGGTGGGTGAGGTAGTGACAGAGTCTGGCAATATTGCGGAGGTGATGGAAGGCTGTGCCAGTCATGGAGTGGATGTGGGGAAGGAAGGATAGCTCGGGGTCGAACAAGATGCCCAGATTCCTGTTTGGCTTCGAGAGGTGGAGAGACGTTGTCAGCGCCTGAGGTGCAAAGGCGCTGACGTGAGCCAATCAGGAGGGCTTCCGTCTTGTTGACGTTGAGTTGTAGGAAATTTGCCCTTATCCAGGACTCAATGTCGGACAGCCCATTCAGAACACCAGTGGTCCTGGAACCGAGCGTTGACACGGATAGGTGGAGTTGGGTGTCATCTGCGTACTAGGGTCCGTCGATATGGAAATTTTCTGATTTAGATATATCGACGGGCTCATATCGAGATATACTGAAATATTGATATTTTCGGGTTTTTTGTACTGCGCATGCGCGCGCTCCGCGCACATTGGGGGTGCGCACGCATTGGGGGTGTGCGCGCATTTGGGGCCTATCTCCTCAGGAGGTAAATATCTTTCTCTCTCTGTGTCTCTCACACTCACTCTCTCCATCTCTGTGTTTTTCTGTGTGTGTCTCTGTGTCTCTCTCCTCTCTCACATCCCCCCCATCTCTATCTATCTGTATATTATGACATCCACCCTGTCTCTCCCCCCACCCCCCCCCACCGCCGTTCCTCTCTCCTCCCCCACCTGCCGCCGTCCCTCTCTCCCACCCACCCCCCCGCCGTCTCTCTCCACCCCCTCCCCCATCCAGCCGTCTCTCTCCCCCTCCCCCCCAGCCGTCTCTCTCTCCCTCCCCCACCCCAGCCATCTCTCTCCCCCTCCCCCCCCCAGCCGTCTCTCTCCCCCCCCCCCCCCCCCCCCCCCCCCCCCCCCCCCACCCCCCCACCTTGCGTACCTGTATATTGTATTCGAGGACTATGAATACAATATGGCGGCTTTGCACCTCGGTCTGTGCATTGTGTATAGACTATAGAGATGAGCATTCTGAGTCTTGCAGTTCAGTGTGCGCACATTCCGATTTTTTACCTCGATATATAGATTTTTCGATATATTGATATTTTTGAAATGCCTATATCAGCGTATCGATATGAAAATTATATCGGGTTTAGCGATATATCGATATATCGCCGGACCCTACCGCGTACATGTGGAAATTTACCCCATGTCTACGGATGATGTCTCCCAGGGGGAGAGTGTAGAGGGTGAAGAGCAGGGGGCAAGGACAGAGGAACCCTGCATGTGACTGTGCGGGGGCTCGAGGAGAAGCCATTGGAAGAGACGAAGTGAAGGCGGTGGGGGAGATAGGACTGGAACCATTCGAGGACAGATCCTTGCAAGTTGAGGAGGGAGGAGAGGCGGTGGAGGAGGATACTGTGGTCCATGATATCGAAGGCAGTGGATAGGTCAAGGAGGACGAGGAGGCAGAGGGAGCCCTGGTCACAGGTGGTCAGGATGTCGTTTGTGATCTTGACCAGGGCAGTTTCCGTGCTGAGGGAGGCACGGAAACCCGATTGGAGGGTTTCGAGGAGTGTGTGTTGTGTGAGGAAAGAGCGGAGCTGGGAGACAACTCTTTCAAGGACCTTGGAAAGTAAGGGGAGGTTGGAGATGGGCCGGTAGCTAGATAGCTATGACCCATCGAGGGAAGGCTTTTTTAGGATGGAGATGATGGTGGCGGTTTTGAAGGCAGTGGAAACAGTCCCAGATGAGAGGGACAAGTTGATAATGTCACTGATTAGAGGGGCTAGAAGATGGAGCTGGGTGATGAGGAGAGGGGTGGGGATGGGATCTAGGGAGCAGGTGGTGAGCTTCATTGAGGAGATGGTCTCAATGATGGAGCATGGGGAGATGGGTCGAAGCTGTGGAAGGAGGGTGGGTAGGAGATGGGGTGTGGGTGGGAGGTGGGGAGGGGGTGGAAGTTGGGGGGACAATGACCACACAGCGGATTCGCTCAATTTTGGTCACAAGGAAATCCAGCATCTCCTCGCAGTGGGAGTTCGAGGAGAGGATCTGCGAGGCGAGGCGAGGTGGAGGAGATGGTTGGTGATGGAGAAGAGAAACCAAAGGTTGTCCTTTGCCTCCAGGATTATGTTGGAGTAGAAGGACAATTTGGCGGAGGATACGGCAGAGTGATAGGAAGATATGAGGTCCAGCCAGATACGCCGGTGGACCGTGAGGCCGGATTTGAACCAGGTGCGTTCAACGGCCCGCACCTGGCCCTTGAGGGAACGGAGGTGGGTGGTGATCCAGGGTGAAGGTTTGAGAATAGGAGGCAGTTTGGGAAGTGAGGTGGGCAAGAGTATTGAATGTGGTGGAGAGGGTGTTGTTGAGCAGGGTGAGTGTGGAGGATGGGTTAGTGCAAGAAGTGGGCCAGAGGGAGATGAGTTCGGATGACTCCAAGGTAATGGAGAGAGTTTGTTGGGGGATCTTCATCCATGGATGGTAGAAGATGGTGGTAGGTTTGGGGGTAGAGGGGAGAGGGTTAGAAGAGTTGAAAGAGATGAAGTGGGGTTCGGAGATGGCCTTGTCAGAGATGGTGACATCCGAGATGCTGATGCCCTGGGTGATCACCAGGTCAAGTGGGTGGCCATGAACATAGGTGGCGGAGTGGATGTGGAGGGAGAGGCTGAGAGAGGAGAGGAGGGAGGAGAATTCTGAGGAAGTGGAGCAGGAGTGGGTGAAGTGGAGGTTAAAGTCGCTGAGGATGATGAGGCGATCGGAGGAGGCACAGAAGCATACAAGGAGAGTGGAAAAGTCAGAGATGAAGGTTGGGGAGGGTTTTGGGAGACGGTAAACAAGGAGGATTTTGAGGGAGAGATTGGAGGAGTGGGAGAGGGTGAGGTGTTCGAAAGAAGGGAAGGAACCAGAGGAGTAGGGGGATAGGGCAAGTGGCGCCCTAGAGATGAGGGCCACGCCACCACCACCTCCTTGAACCTAACCTAAATGTTAGGTTTATATTGCAGTATAAACCTAATATCCACCTACCAAACAAACGTAATGGGACTTCAGCTTAATGTCTCAGCTGAAGGATGGCACCTCTGATAATTTACTGACCTTTACCAGAGTTATAGTGTGGGCATGAGGAGACATATCAGCAAAAGAAAATAGGATAACCTAAAATTAGGGAAGGATAACAATTCTGTTCTCATGTTTTTAAAGTGCATTCACCATTATTACATTCACAGATAGAATAATTTTAAAAAATGCATAAACATTAAAATGGAAATATAAAATGCATTTCTCACAGCCCACCCCCTATTTAAATAATATGACTTGGTTAATTGACAGTTTATTTAAAATAATTGAGATAAATAAACTGAAGATTTGTTTGTGTTTAGGAATAATTCACACCAACTTTAAGTTCTCACAGTCCGTTTCTGAAATGATTACTATTCCTACCAGGTAATATTGCCTTTCCATCAACCATTAGGGAGAATTCTTGAATCAGCTGCTTGTGTTCAATGGTGGTCGACAGCCAGGTATCACAGTCAAAGTGTAAAGTCTTGTCTGCTTGTAGATCTTTTAAAACAATGGACTTCAAATGCCACTTCTCAAAGCCTTTCCCCAATGCATTATAGTTGATGCGGATCTTATAAATATCTCCCACATCTTCAAAGAAAAGCTGAAGATAAATGACATCGAGCAGAAGGTTATCAATTAGAACAAAGCATTGCTGAAAGCCTGATATACATGGATGTGTTTGCGAATACTGGAAGTGTACAGTGGTGTTCCCCAGGGTTTGGTATAGGGATTACTACTCTTTTTAATATGTATAAATGATCTGGACTCGGGTATAGGGAGTACAATTTCCAAGTTTGCAGATGATACCAAGTTAGGAAAAGTAGTAAATAGTGAGGAGAATAGTAGCAGATTGCAAGAGCACATAGACAGAATGATAAAATGGACAGACACATGGCAGATGAAGTCTAATACTGTATGAAGAAATGCAAAAGTGAAGCATTTTGGGAGGAAGAATGAGAAGAGGTAATATAGGTGAGAAAAAAATCTTAACGGTAGTGAAGGAACAGAGAGACCTGGGGGTTCATGTAAGTAAATCTTTGAAGATGGCAGTACAGGTAGATAAGGGTGTTAAAAATGCATGCAGGATACTAGACTTTATAAATAGGGCCATAGAGTACAAAAGTCAGGAAGTTATGATTAACCTCTACAAAACGCTGATTAGACCTCAGCTAGAGTATTGTGTTCAGTTCTGGGCATCACACTTTCGGAAGGATGTTAAGGTTTTGAAAAGGATGCACTAAAGATTTATCAGGATGGTACCAGGAATGAGAGACTTCGGTTCTCATTGTAGCAAAGAAGGTTTAAGAGGAGACCTAATAGAGGTTTTCAAAATCATGAGGGGATTTGATAGGGTAAACAGGGAAAAACTATTTCCACTGGTGGGCGTGTCAGTGACTCGAGGTCACAGATTTAAAATAGTTTCCAAAAGAAGCAACAACAACAACAACAACAACAACAAATTAGACTTATAGAGCACCTTTCACGTCAGGAGGACGTCCCAAGGCGCTGCACAGGAGGCGTGTGATCCGAGCTGGGAGGGGAGTTCGGGAGGGGGTACAAAACGTGGGGGAGGTCGAAAAATTAGGGGGGGAACAGAAGGCACGGTCGAAAAGGAAAGTCTTCAAACCAGCCTTGAAAGAGGAAAGGGAGGAAACAAGGCGGAGGGATTCGGGGATGGAATTCCAAAGGGTGGGAGCGGAGAAACTGAAGGCCCGGCCTCCGATGGTGGGGCGGTTCGGGCGGGGGGCTTGGAGCAAACCAAGTCCTGCTGAACGGAGGGTCTGGGTGGGCTTATAGGGGGAGAGTAAATCGGATAGATAGAGCGGGGCAAGGCCGTGTAAGGCCTTGAAAACGAGGACAAGGATCTTGAACTCGATCCTCTGGGGGATGGGGAGCCAGTGGAGATGGGCGAGGGTGGGGTTTATGTGGTCACGGAGGCGGGTGCAGGATAGTACACGGGCTGCAGAGTTTTGGATGACCTGCAGCCTGTGAATGGAGGAGCTGGGGAGGCCGACGAGGAGAAAGTTTCCGTAGTCCAGCGTGCACGATTGTTTCGGCAGCGTCGGGAGTGAGATAGTTGCGGAGCCTGGCAATGTTGCACAGGTGGAAATAAGCTTTGCCGGTCAAGGCACGGATGTGGGGGAGGAAGGAGAGTTTATGGTCGAATGTGATAACAAGGTTCCTGACTGGCTTTGTGAGGTGGAGAGTACAGCCTTGGATGTTGAGACTGGCAGCGCCCGATGTGCAGAGGCGCTGGCTTGAGCCAATCAGGAGGGCCTCGGTCTTGCTCACGTTCAATTGAAGGAAGTTGTCCCTCGTCCAGGACTCGATGTTGGACAGACATGCTGTCAGAACATCGATGGTCTGGGTGTTGAGGGATGAGGCTGAGAGGTACAGTTGGGTGTCGTCCGCATACATGTAAATGGTGAAAAGGAGGGGGCCAAGGACAGAGCCCTGGGGGACGCCATGAGAAACTGTGCGGCGATTTGAGGAGAAACCGTTAGAAGATACAAAATGTAGGCAGTGGGTCAGGTAGCAATGGAACCAGTCAAGGACTGTGCCTTGAAGGTTGAGGTGGGAGGAAAGATGTTGGAAGAGGATGGTGTGATCGACTGTGTCGAACGCAGCAGACAGGTCAAGGAGGATGAGGAGGCAGAGGGAGCCCTGGTCACAGGCGGTTAGGATGTCATTTGTAACCTTGACCAGGGCAGTTTCCGTGCTGTGAGCAGGGCGGAAACCTGATTGGAGAGGTTCAAGGAGTGAGTGAGTTGAAAGGAAGGAGCGGAGCTGGGAGGCAACCACTCTTTCAAGGACCTTAGATAAAAACGGGAGGTTGGAGATGGGTCGGTAACTTGATGGCTGCGATGCATCAAGGGAGGGTTTTTTCAGGATAGGGATGATGGTGGCTATTTTAAGGGAGGTAGGGACGGTGCCTGAGGAGAGGGAAAGGTTGATGGTGTCAGAGATGAGTGGGGCCAGGAGGTGGAGTTGCGTGCAGAGGAGAGGGGTGGGGACGGGGTCCAGTGAACACGTGTTTCATGGAAGTGATTATTTTTGTGACTGAAGACGGGGAGGTGGGGATGAAAGTATGAAAGGGGGGGTGGGTGGGGGTTGGAATAGTGGATGGAGGGGTGGAGGTGGAGGAGAGATGGTGGGAGGAAACCGCAGAATGGATTCTCTCGATTTTGGACTCGAGGAAGTCCCTCATCTCCTCGTAGCGTGCGTTTGAGGAGAGGATCTGTGAAGCAGAACGGAGGTGAGGAGAAATGTTTTCACTCAGCGAATTGTTCGATTCTGGAATGTATTGCCTGAAAGGGTGATGGAGCCCAATTCAATAACAAGAGAGGTGGATGGTTATTTGTGGAGGACGGGTTTGCAGGGTTTTGTGGAGAGAGCCAGGGGATGGTATTGAATTTGAATAACTCTTTCCAAAGAGCTGGCACAGACTCGATGCTGTGAAATTCTCTGATTCTCTGATTCTATTTGGGTGCAGAACTGAAAAGCGCAAATATTTACAAATATAATAATCCTGACTTGCATAACAGATGCAAGGGTTATTATAATTATTATAAATAATTTAAACCCACTTTGCAATTCACCTTCTGTTCTGCTTTTTACTTTTTAAATGCCAACATATCTGGTACTCCGCTGCCCACATCCTCACCTGAACCACACCCCACATGCCTATCACTCCAGTCTTTGTTCGGTTCCATGATCTCTCTGATTCCCAGCAGATCGATTTAGGTAACCTCATCATCACTTACAAATCCCTTCAGGCAGTAGCACTTCCCTAACTCTCTGATCTCCTACTATCCCACTCCTCTGCTTGCCCCCTTTGCTCAGCTAACTTGGGCTTGCTGCAAATGCCTCTCCCCGCTATCCATGTCACCAACAATGTCCAAGCTTTCAGATTTTACACACAGAGCCTCTGCAATTCCCTCCTTCTACCTCTGTGACTAACTCCCTTGCCATTTGTCCAACACTAAATCTACCTCTTTCATTGAACATAAAAGCACCTTCTCCTTCCCATCATTTGAATGTAACACAGCATGGGATTAGGTCCACGTGAATCTGAATTGTTTCATGGAGCCTCCTTTAAAAATCTCCTGTGCCTCTACCTCACATCAATTGAAATTCCAAGTTGTTTTTAGGATTTCAGTTAACTCAAGCTTAGTTCATTTTTCCTTTTCAACATTAGTGTTATACTCCTTTTTCTTGGTAAATTAGAAATATTTCCAGTGATGAAAAATGCGATCAGTGAGGAAAGCTTTGAACATTGGCTGAATCTGCAAGGACACATGGTTCAACATAGGGGCCCTAGAATTTGTTAAGTGTAACTGTTGTCATAAAATTCCCAAATAGTCTATATCCAGGTGGCCATTATTCTATGGTGCATGGAACAGACAGATTATGTTTGCTCTTTCTTAAAAAGTTTCTAATTAATAAACAATCTAGCAAAACAGCTTGCATTCAAAACAGAAAACAAACTACGAGCAATTTTGAGAAATTCAAGTTCAAAGAATAATCTCAGTTCTTATCACCGAAAGTCAATATTCAATATTGTAGAATCTGATAGATGGATTACAGATTTGGCTTTATGCACAGTATTGTAGAGTCAAACTGAATATCTTTCATGTCTTACAGGAAATTCATCAAACTTTTCTTTGGAATGAATAAAATCTTCCACGTTTCTTGGATAAATGATTAATTGTTCACTTTTTCCCTTTGAGCCATACACCTCAAGAGTCATTTCAGTCACTTCTGGACTGTTGGAATCTATGGCTGTTTCCACAATGATACTGAAATTTCCTAGTAAAATTGAAAAGGACAAATGAAATCCACAGTACTGTACAACCAAGAAAAAACAATTCTGCACAAACTATTCGACGTTTTCTAGTTCATAGCCCATCAATATCATAGCTGTATCAGGTAAAACAATTTTAACTGAGATGGCTAAAGATAATTCCAAAAAGCATAATTAATATACAAGATAGACCTCGCTTTGGTTGCTTTGGTTAATGTTGTTTCGTTATTACGTTGCTGATACATAGGGGGACATATATTCATTTAACATCACGATGTTCACTATTATGTTGTTCGCGCAGGTGGAAACAAACTACTTTGGTTACATAGATGCTGAACATCTGGTATTCTTACGCGGGTTTGCTTAACGTTGTTTCGCTTAAAGTCATACTTTTCGCAAATGCGACTGCGACGTTAAGCGAGGACTAAGGGTATATACACTTTGAGCCAGGAAATTGTAAAATATTCATCTAATGAATGATCTTTTCAGTTTTAACAAGATTTGAAGGGACTCCACCTTTGAAAATCACATCAGACAATGTGCAGTGCCATTAATATGACATGTTAAAAGTATTCCTACATTTGATACAGTGCCTTTCATGTTAGGAAAAAAAGCATAATCCTTGCATTTGATACAACACCTCATCCCAAAATTGAGACATGTCAAGGTGCTTGACAGGTTATACTGCAAAGTAATGTTGCTGTATGTATTTTGTAGGCAAAAGGTGGGGATGTTGAGAGGATGCCTCAAAGCATTTTAAAAGATTTACTGTAAATTGTAGTGACTGTGTGTATTTTGTAGGTGAAACTTGACAGCAAATCTGTGCATAACAATGTCCCACAAACAGCTATTTCCAATTTTGACAAATTTTAGTTGGGGGATTGTTGATAGGACCCTGAGAGAGACTTCCTTCACTTTTCAATGAGATGTTTACCATCTGCTTGAACAGACAGATTTTGTTAATGTGTCATCTGCAGAATGACATGTCCAACAATGCAGCACATCTCCAGGGCAGCATTCAAGTATTAGCTTATAATATATGGGCTCAAAATCCCTTAATGCATCATGAACCCACAACTTTCTGATTCAGAGGTGAGAGTGCTACCACCTGAGCCAGGCTGACATCTTTACACATTTACACAATATTGAATTCAAGGCACATTAAGAAAGAAATGAATGGACTGAATTTGAGCAACTTCAGCAACGAACAACAACAACAAAATTACATTTGTATAGCGCCTTTCATGTCGGAAGGACGTCCCAAAGCGCATAGCCAGCAAAGGAACAGTCTGTGACCCACAAAGGGTCAATGATTGAA
This sequence comes from Hydrolagus colliei, assembly GCA_035084275.1. NCBI lineage: Eukaryota > Metazoa > Chordata > Chondrichthyes > Chimaeriformes > Chimaeridae > Hydrolagus > Hydrolagus colliei. The sequence goes on from CM068743.1 coordinate 83,986,960, forward strand.
CATATGAATTAGCAGAAACATTCTGTCAACGCTTGTGCTTGAATTTAGAGATCAGGCTGGTGGGATGAAAATCTCTTCTCTCTGCTGCCTGTAAGCAATCTAACTGAAATGAGTATGCACAGAGATGAACCCAGCACAAATTGGCACAAAATTGGCAGACAGAGCAAAATGCCTCACTACTGCAGTCAATGATACTCTTTTGAATTTGTAGTTAAGTATTGAACGTTGGTATATGTAGTGCCAAGGCTCTAGAGGAGGTCTTACGTAGCGTAGGATTTCAATGGAAAACTGATCGATTGTGGTATATACTACTTCCCTTCTGTCTTTTTGAAATTTGCACCCACAAATACAACAACAACAACAAAATTACATTTCCCAAGGTGCTGAAATAATGACTCTGATCTCTCTTCCCTCGTTAGTTTTTTATTCTCTCTCACTGTCTGCAGGCCTCTGATTCAATCTTATGCAACGTTCCATGCTATGGTGTTGCAATGTTTCTGATGCTCTTCTCTGTCAAATCATTGGACCTGTTGTACTCAGCATACACGTTCATGTCTATCATATGCTTTTCGTATTGCCACTCTATGCTATTAATGTTCCTAACATCTTATTCCTCTTAATTTAAACTCTCTCTTTATCTCCTATGTCCGAGTTATCCCTTCTTTTATGGAGTCAGCCTGGCTCAAATGGAAACACTCTAGCCTCTGAGTCAGCAGGTTGTGCATTCAAGCTCATTTGGGGACTTGGAATTCATATAGTCTACTATGCTGGCACTCCAAAGTGTGCTGCACTGAAGTCCCGTCTGCTTATTCAGGTGGTTAAAGATTCCACTGTATTGTTCAAAATAGAAGGATGTTTCTACCAGTGTCCTGGCCAACAATTCCTCAAATAAAAAATGATCATTCACTTCATGGCTGTTTGTGGGACATTGCATTGTACAAATTGGCTGCCCATGGTATATACAATGCTTTGAGACATTCACTTACCATGAAAGGTACTATATCAAATGTGATTATTATTACCTAATGGCTCTTAAATCACAAAGGACTCCAAGGAAATAGAAAAACAGAATGAATAGGATCTGGCAAACATTAAACATTAAAAGCAAGCCATCCAATATCTAGTAAACAGTGTTTTGAGATTCAGGACTTTGACATAACTGAAGTTAAGGTTTAAGGAGCTTAAAACCAATAAAATCCCATGCAGTATGAACTCAAAAGAGACTAGTACAATATGAATTATACTCCAGTTCTGAGTTTCTCTAGAAGAGACAAACTTTCACATTGAAAATGAATCTAACAGGCTCCCATTTCCCAGAATAATTTTCTGACTCCCTTTTTGTGAATACACAAGACAGGAAATATTTAACATTAAAATATATCACGAACCATGGTGAGAAACTAATTCCCAAAACTTGTCAGAACTGAAATAAGAACAACTTGCATTTATATAACACCCAGGTAGTGTTCTGGAGTGCTTAACAGTGGAAGGGTCTGACACCGATCTGAAGCAGAGGGAGTAGGGAGGTGACCATAGTACGATCAAAAAGGGAAGTTAAGGAGTTCAATCCCACAGAAGAGAAGATATCGATGGGAACCAAAGAGTATGCAGTCACATGTTCCAAAACTTTGGCTAGGAAGGGCAGCTTTAAGATGGGTCTGAAGTTTGTGATGTTGTAGGGGTCAAGGGTATTCTTTTTAAGGAGAGGAATGATGAAAGCGGTTTTGAGGGGAATGGGTGGGGGTTGGGTGGGGGAGAGGAGGAGAATGGTTAATTGTGTCAGCCAAGAGTGGGCAGAGGACGGCGTGTTGAGTGATCAGATTCTGGGTTAGGTGTAGAGGCAGCAGATGGTGGGCTTCACATAGGTGATGTTGAGTGGAAGGGAGGAGGGAGAGATGGGGGCAAAGGAATGTTGAGTTAGGGTCGTGATAGGAGTTATGGTAGGAGGAGAGAGTGACGAAGGAGGCATGGGGGTGGGGTGGAGTTTTGGGTACCATTGGTGTGGGAGAGGAGGTGGAGGCAGCCAGGTGAATGTTACCTATCTTAGAGATAAGGAAGTCCAAGACCTCTTTGTACATGGCATCGGAAGTGAGAATTGAGGGTGCCTGAGAAAAGGACATGGAGGAGGTAGTGGGTTGTGGAGGAAAGGATATTTTGCCTTGAGAAAGGGAATGGCAGTAAGTGTGAAGATACTCAAGCCACAGATGATGGTGAAACGTGAGTCTGGTTTTGTGATATCTGTGCTGAAGTGAGCAAGCTTGAAATTCAAGGGAGCATTTTGTATTGTCCAGGTTGAGGAGAGGTGACTGTTTAGCAGCTTGATGGCTGTGTCTGGGTCTCTGTGGGTGGAAGGCCAGAGGAAGAGAAGGTCCGAGGATGAATTTATGTGGGACTTGGTGGGGAAAGCATTTTTCTAGATGGAGGAAGGGAGGGTTCTGTGAGAGGAGAGCTCATTGTTGAAGGAAAAATGAGATGCACAAATTGTCATGGGCTGGATCCTCGATGAGATACTCTTGCTTTTCTGCTGATAAAAGGGACTTCATTTTTAATGGTCCCAAAATAGGAACCAGTGATAAATAGATTAGGAAAGAGATTTAAAAAACATTTTAGATTCATAGAACAAATGGCTAAACTGTCATTTAGCTAGAACATTAACTTGAAGTTAAGATAAATTCATAACGTGTAGATATGGTTATAAATCAACTTTTGCTATGTAGCATTCACTCAAGAAAAGTTGGCTGGCAATGCATTCAGGCAATACTGCTTTGTCACAGAGGGTTATTATGCTCAGAAGTAGTCCCCATTACAATACTATTCCAAATAAGTCTGGTAAATTGCATATTCGTAGATACCAATTGTATTAGTTGTTTAACCCAGACCATTGTATAAATTATAATGTTTATTCTCCAGGGGAATATAACATTTTAGTCTGTTGTGAAGCATGATTTACTGCAATTGGGCATGACATTAATGGCTATTTTGATTGTAAAAGAAAAAGTGAATAATTATTTATTTTAGTCAAGCAACGTTGCAGTTAATGACTGCTCAGAGTTAAAGAGATTATTAAATGAAGAACTTTCCAAATGTGTTTGATACACATATTTTACTATCTGTAAACTTTTTGCCCATGAAGCTAAAAAGTCACAGAATACTGGAGTGGCAATATAACAGCAAGAATTATCTTCAGGCTGATCTCATAATTTGGACCAGGCAGATATATATAAAGCCTATACTTCTGTGTGTTCATTTCAAGCTCTTGCAGCACAGATTTGATTCATTCATTCCAAACATTCCCCAAAGCACAATTTACAACATTGCAATGGAGGGGCAGCTCTGATAGTGGATTAGATGGTGAACCATAAATTCACATCCTCCTGATGTAAAAGGCACTATACAAAAGTAATTTGCTGTTATTGAATCAGAAGCTTGCTGGTTTGAATCCTAGGCTGTGCTATGTTTGGTGGACTCAGATGGGGAGAAGGAACACATCATGCTTGCCTAATTCTGGAGTATATTAGGCACAGTGAAAGTCAATGCTTGAGGAACCCAAAGTGTACATAGCTTAGCTTGTCATCGTGAACACCGTCTTGTAAGAGTAACACTACTTTCCGTATCTGTTAGGGTTTTGACTTGCAGGAATAACTGTAGCTGAGTGGGAAGAATCCCACCACCCAGTGACTTGTCTATCCCTTCAAGTCTTGCCAATTGTCATCAGCAGTGAGATTGCCACAGAGAGTTGACTCAATTCTGACTTTCTCTTACCACTCATGTCATCTTGGAATGTACTCAGCCTATCTCCTATCTCCCACCCCTTAAGGAGAGTTATACCTTTACAATATCTCACTACTACGTTTTCAGATCAAAACATAAGCAATTTTAAAAAATTAATTATTAATTAAATTAACAAATTAATTTAATCTTCAACGGATTCTACAGATTTTTTTTAGAGTCAATGTTAGTTCAGTGGTTAGAGCACGTGCCTTACAAGCAAGAGACCTATGGTTAAATTCCAGACAGGGCAAAAACTTGGGCAAATTTCCTTACCCCACATGCCTGATAATAATCCCTTAAGAAAAAAAAGATTATTTCAATGCTTGACTGTTTGTGGGACACTACTGTGCACAATTGGCTGCTGCACCTTGGGATGTCCTCCCAACATGTAAGGTACTATACAAATGTAATTTATTGTTGTTGCCGCGTTTAGCCCACAAATATACAGTCAATTCACTTTGTAGTATATTCTGTGAACCACTTTGAAACATCTAGAAGGCATGAAATGCCCTATATCAAATGCAAGGATTATTACTAGATTTCATTAACATTTCTACAATACAGTTTTACCAAACATCTGTAGCTATATTCTTTGAACTTACAATGTAATACTGTACATTCTATTGCTTATACTGTACTAACAAATCAATATTGGTGTATAAACTCTCTGAATCTGTGCGCAACCTAGGCGTCAGGTTTGACCCCCAACTGTCCTTCCTCCCCCACATCCGGTCTGCTACCAGCACTGCCTTCTACCACCTCCGACGGATCGCCCGTCTCCGGCAATACCTCACCCCAAAAGCTGCTGAAATCTTGGTCCACGCTTTTGTCACCTCTCGGCTGGACTATTGCAACGCCCTCCTCTCCGGTCTCCCCTCCACCACAATCCACAAAATCAGCTAATCCAAAACTCTGCCGCCCGCATATTCACCCGCTCCAAGCTTCGTTCCCCCATTACCCCAGTCCTCGCCAGACTTCACTGGCTCCCTATCCCAGAGAGGATCGACTTCAAGATCTTCACCCTTGTTTTCAAATCCCTCCACTCCTCTGCACCCCCCTATCTCTCTGATCTCCTCTCCCCACAACCCAGCACCCACTGCCTTCGCTCCTCTGGGTCTGGCCTCTCCATGTCCCCCGAATCCTTCGCTCCACCCTCGGTGGCTGTGCCTTTAGCCACTACGCCCCGAGGCTCTGGAACTCCCTTCCTCACTCCCTTCGTCTCACCCCCTCTCTTCCCAGTTTCAGGTCACAGCTGAAGATCTTTCTTTTCGACTGTGCTTTTGGTCACCTTTCTGCCCCTGCCCCTGGCTCGGTCCCGGGATCCGATATTGTAAAGTGCTCTGAGACGCCGTCCGGCATGGAGGGCGCTATATAAATCAAAGTTGTTGTTGTTGTTGTAAACAGACTTACGGTTTCCAATCAATTCTCTCTCCGATTTTCCATCATCCTGAGTCATATCGAGCCACCTGCAATTTCAATAAATCATTAGTATTTTGCCAAAGATCACAATATAGTCTTTATACAAGCATTGATTTTCATATCTGTGATTTTGTTTTAAATTTACTGCATACCTATTGCAAAGGAACATAAATTTATGCTTCTGGCCATCCTCTTCATACTTGATAATGACTTTGTCAAGGAACCATCCACTAGCTGAGAAACAAAAAGTTACATTTGCATAAAATCACACCTCACACTATATACTGTAATATTTTAGGATAATTGCATTAAGAAAAACTTAATTTGGTTAATCCATGACTGTTTGTGGGACACTACTGTGTGCATTTGGCTGCAGTGCTTTGCTTCAAAATATACAGTCAATTAACTGTAATCTGCATAATGAATGGTTGAAATCGCGTGCTTTTACCCTCTCCTCCAAAGAAATATCTGAGTATCTAATTTTGTACTTTCTAATGGGATTCCTTCATAAGGAAATTCACAACAGAAATATATCACATTCTAGGGGAGTTTCCGCAGGTCGGTGGTTACATACTTCCGCTAACCCAAAGGGTTTCCTCCTGGTTTGCATTGCTTAGAGTCAATAAATGTATGTCAGAGGGATAGTCCTGTTGGTGTAATGAATAGAGCTACAGGTTATGGACTAGAACCTGGCTGGTTTGATTCCCAGCTTGTGCTTAACTTAATGGTCTTAGCCAGCACTGCATTGGCTAAATTGGCACGGGTCTTTCCATGTTTATGAAGGGGAAAAATAGCCATGGTTTCTGCTCCTGATTCTGCTTCAGCACCTCCTGCTGGTTGAGTGCATATATAGCAGCCAAGTCAGTTTAGTTTGGCTGTGACATCCTGTACAGTCGAGTGGTTGATCAACACTCACTGCCAAGGCTCACACGTAAACAATGGTCACTTGGGCGTCTCAGCAATATAAGGTCAGACCAAGAGCACAGAGAGGCGGAGAGAGAGGGGAGAGAAAACATCTGGTGAGAAAAATAGAAAAAGAATAATTGAAAAAAAGATATATAATATGACAAAAGATTAAACTTAGCAAACCAGCTAAGCCTTTGCCCAAGATAACCTGGAGTGAAATTGAGTATTTTCCAGGAATGTCAGGCAGATGAAAATATAGTTTTATGTGGACGAGATAACAATGGAGTTTGACAATAGATATGACTGATTATACACAACCTAGCGTGGTGCCATCGTGCCCAATTACAATCTTTTCCAGTGCTCCAAGCGAAACTGCTTCAAGTTTAAACAGATCCATCTGGTGAGAAAGGAAGAAAATATCCATTTACATTGAGGACATTTTACAGGGAAAAACTGTCCTTCCCCCACATAATGAACAGTAACAACAATTTGTATTTATACAAGTTTCAAGCAGAATGGTGTCTCAAGTGGACACCAAGCAAGGAAGAAGAAAATAGGATTGGAAATATATATAATATATATATATTTATACATATGTGTGTAAATATATATATTGTACATATGTATGTGTTATAGTACTTCTAAATCATAATTTGGTAAACACAAACAGATCAAATAGTTTTTCTATTAGATTATGTATGAATAAAAATGAAGAGTGAATTGGATTCCAACACCTTTTCAGGCAACACATTCCAGATCTGAACAATTTGCCACATGAAAAGGTTTCTCATCACCTTCTCTATTTCTTTTGAATCAGTGTCCTCAGTTTACTGACCCACTCACCAGTGGAAACAATTTCTTCTTGTTCAGCCTATTGAATCCACTCAAAACTTCTATTAAGTCTTCTCTCATTCGTTTCTGCTCAAGGTGAATAATCCTGGTTTATCCAGTCACTCCTCATAACTGAAGTCCCTCATTCCTGGTACCATTTTGGTAAATCTTCTTTGTACTCTCTCCAATGCCTTGACATGCTTTCTAATGTGTGTGCCCAGAACTGAATATAGTATTCTAACTGAGGCCTAACCAGTGTTTTATAAAGGTTCATCATAACTCCCTGACTTTTTGTAAATTGTGGGGTTTCTATGTTACCTTTTTCAGCTGTATAAACCGTAATGTGAGGTTTACCATCAATCTAAAATGGAAGTTAGTGTAAAAGAAGCCACTCTCATTACATGCTGGGAGTCACGCTTACCACGTCCTGGTCAGGCCATTCAAAGGTCAATATATACTGCTGAGTCCAAACTATGCTAGCATCAACTAATGAAAGATAATGGTACACAACAAGATTTATAATGAACAAATCAACTCAAGGTCTGGAAAATTAGGAAGAGAGATCAGCTAGATGGAACATGAGATAAGGGAAAACCATTGGAAAGGAGGACAAGATATAGAGACAGCTGTGATAGGTGAGGTACGAGGGTTGATGGAGTACTAAGGGACAATAATTAAGATGGCACATTCTTTCGAAAACTTAGTCAATGAGTTTGACAATTAGTTGGACAAAGGTCAATAAACGGATTATTGTGGGTCGATGGCCAGTTCCAACAGGAGAAATCTGGTTATTGTTAAAACGATACAAAGATAGGAAGGTTTGAAGGGTAAAGACCCAATTATTTCAAGAATGAAAGGGAGCCAGCAGAAAAGTTGGAGGTGAGGCTAATAGGAGGACAGAAGACCAGCAAGCCAATGGTCAGAAGAGGACAGGTCTGGTTTTTGGGGGGTTTGTGTGGTCAGCCGACACCAAGAGTCAGACTATCAAAGATTTGTGCTGCTGAGAGTCCAGCTGTTGTGCGATCAGCCGGGACTGTAGCCTGGACAATAGCAATGAAGGGTTAAGTGGCAAAAGTAAGAGAGAGAAAAATAGAGAAACCTAGATCGACCATCAAGCAGAATACAGTATCAACCCAACCAACGAACCCAAAATACAACATGGCAAGAGAGAGAAAGAGAGACATACAGAAGTTGAGTAGAAGCCAAGCAGGGCAGAGCAAAGGAAATCTACCAGCAGAGCGAAACTGGACCTGGAGATGATGCTTCTTGACAGACATCCAGAACCCGGTAGTATATCCACAAACTCACACATTCATACACTGCGGGGTGGGAGCGGTGCATGGAGTAGATAAGTTGGTTAGTAATCTTACAGTTCAATTTTGTTCATCTTGATGCATTTTGTTTGCGTCCTTATTAGTTTACTGTCCTTATTAACAAGTAATAAACTTTTGTTATTTAACTTTTAATGTGTGGCGTCCATTGCTGACTGTTACACCATTTTACATTCTATGCCCTATTTATAAAGACTAGTGTCCCGTATGTTTTAAAAAATATATGTAAACAGCTTTATTAGTGGTCCTATCACCTTCAAAAATGTACTAATATGAATCCTCAGTTCTCTCTTTTCCTTCAAATGATTGAACTTCTTAGAGTGGGTGGTAGATTAAGATGAATAATAATTAAATTATTTTCTAGAAAATTCGCAATATGCATGCAAATTGTTTCTAATGTTACCTCACAGTCCTGAGTCCATTTCAGCAGCACAACTTGATGTAGATAAAAAATAATTGACATGTGGATAACAACCATTCTACTGTACTTCGCAGTTTTCGGCATTGAACTGGATCTTCCACCTAGCTGCCCATCCTGCTAGCCTATCTATAATCTCGTAGTCTTTCACAATTCTCAACATAATTGACAATGTTGGTTATTTGGTGATATTAGCAAATTTCAATATTGTTCCGATTCCCAATTCCAGATAATTTATCTGTGCAAAATTAAGAGACGTTCAAAACTAAACAGTTGTGAAACACCGCTTACTTCACTTTCATCTGAGAAAGAGCTGTGGGCTCTACTCTGCATTGAGGGGTATTATACAAATGCAAATTATTGTTGTTCAGATCATTCCTTTCAACCTTACTCTTTGCTATCTGTCCTTTACCCATCTCTCTATTGGTGCAACCCAAATTTGCTTATTTGCATGTGCCATAATGTTTACTGTAATCTTTTCATGTACTACCTTGGAATGCTTTTTGGAACCATTGTGTTACCTGTCCAATCATCAATGTGGTCTTATGGTTGTAAGACTTGTGTAGTTTTCTCTTGCCCGAGTCTCCTCTTTCACCAATTATGTTGATGTAGACATTTGAATGTGTGTATCCTTCAAACTTATTGCCAGTGTACACTTCGATGTGATAAATCAGCACTGTGCCAGTCAACAAAAGAAAAAGTCATTAAAATGTGATGGCCAGTTCCAAATGTATTTTGTGTGTATCCTTTAATAATATATTACTAAAGGATACACACAAAATACATTTGTATTGCCTTGTGTATTGAAAACTTTATGTATTCACATTAAACAAAGTCCTTGTTAGTTAACAAGAAAAGTAATGCAAAAATAATAGCTCAGAAAGACCTACTCACGCGACAGTATTTGGCCATGATTTTTAATAGGAAATTCTCTCCAAATGTCTCCATCATCAAGATCTTCAGCAAGCCAACGGTTGACAGGAATATTAATAGAATGCCCAGATCTGAGTTTCTTCAGTTTTATACTCTCTAGAAACCAGTCAGGATTCACCTCACTTTTGTCATGGCCAATGCGAATTTTATATAAATCTCCACTGTTTTTTAGATCAATCTATGCAAACAAAATACAAAAAGGCATTAGAATGTCTTAAATGGTAGTGATCTCACCTCTAAATCACGTGAGATTTGAGCCACATGTTTAGATTCGGAACTCATTTAGTCTAAACTGACACTCCAATGCAGTGATGTGCGTGTGCTGAATTGAGGCCTCTTCTTCCTTTTCAGCTGGCTGATAATAATTACATGACCTTATTCAAGGGAATAATGTTTTCTGGTGTTCTGGCCAACAATCAGATAAAAGTGGTCATTCATTTCATGGTTGTCGTGCGATATTGATGTGCCTACAAAATATGCAGTCACTACACTTTAAACCAATTCTTGCTAAGCGCTCTGAGACATACATCCTCCTGACATGAAAAGTGCTAAATCAAATGAAAAAAGGTTTGCATTGAAAATGTCTTTTGATAAGTCTGGAAACATTAACTACAATTGGCTGGTGCTGTGTAAAAACATTTGCCAAGAAGGAATTTAGAACATATCACTCCACCTGTCACTACAATCAGTGACTTTAATAATGTACATCTATAATGAGAAATTGCAAAATAATACAATAATAATGTACATCTATAATGAGAAATTGCAATATAATACACAACATGAAAGGGAAATAAAGTTGTTAAGCATATGACTTATTTATATAATGCTGGAACTGATTTGACATCCATTCTCGCAGCAGAGTGTTTTGGATAGGAAAGTTGATTTATATAAAAGTTTAGTCAAAGTTAGGGTGGGTCCAATTAGGGACCAAAGAGGAAATCTTCTTGTGGAGGCAGAGGCTGATGTGCTGAATAAGTACTTTGCATCTATCTTCACAAAAGAAGATGCAGTCAATGCCTCAATATTGGAGAAGAAGATAGAGAATTTGAGTAAGATAAGAATATACTGAGAGGAGGTTCTAAAACGTTTGTCAGTGCTCAAGGTACATAAGTCACCAGGTTCAGACGGGATGCATCCCAGGTTATTGAGGGAAGTAAGGGTGGAAATAACAGAGGCTCTGGCCACAATCTTTCAATCCTCCTTGGACACTGGGGTGGTATCAGGGGACTGGAGGGTTGCAAATGTACTCCCCTGTTTCAAAAATGGTCAGAAGGATAAACCTGGGAACTACAGGCCAGTCAGTCTAACATTATCTGGGACAAAATAAATTTTCACTTAGTAAAATATGGGTTGATAAAAGACAGCCAACATGGATTTGTTAAAGGCAAATCATGTCTGACAAACCTAAGAAGAGTTTTTTGATGAAGTAATGGAGAGGGTGAATGAAGGTAGTGGAGTTGATGTAGTTTACATGGATTTTCAAAAGGCTTTTGATACAGTGGCACATAAAAGGCTTGTAAGCAAAATAGAGGCCCACAATATTAAAGGGGCAGTAACAACAAGAACAAAATTACACTTGTATAGTGCCTTTCACGTCAGGAGGATGTCCCAAGGCACTGAACAGTCATTGTTTCAGACCCAATGTGGGGACAGGGAAGGTGGAGGGAAAGGGGGGATTTTGAGTGACCGATGGTACCGTCGAAGAGGAGGGTCCTGAGGCGGGACTTGAAGGAGGCCAGGGAAGGGTCAAGGTGGAGGGACAGTGGGGTGGAGTTCCAGAGGTTAGGGGCAGAGTAGCTAAAGGCTCGCCTGCCAATGGTGGGGCGGGTGGGTTGGGGGACACGGAGCAGGCTGAGGGGAGGGGGCAGGCAGGTTGGTAGGGGGTTAGGAGGTCACGGATGTAGGGTAGGGCGAAGCCATGAATGTGAGGACCAGGATCTTGAATTGGATCCTCTGGATGTTAGGGTGGATATAGAACTGGCTGGAAAACAGGTAGCAGGTGGTGAACAGTTGTGTTTTTGATTGAAGTGTGGCAGTGTGCAGTGGTATCCCCCAGAGGTCGGTATTGGGACCACTGCTGCTGTTGGTCTATATAAATTAACTGGATTGGTTATAGGGAGTACAAGTTTTCAAGTGAGACAAAGCTGGGAAAAGTAGTAAAGAGTGATGAGGGTAGAAGTCAACTGCAAGATCATAGACAGATTGGTAAAATAGGCAGACACATGGCAGATGAAGTTTAATGTGGATAAATGAGAAGTGATGCATTTTGGAAGGAGGAATGGAGAGAGGCAGCTATAAGCTAGATGGTAGATTCTTAAAGGGAGTGAAGGAACAAAGACTTGGAGGTTCACATAAATAAATCTTTGAAGGTGGCAGGACACATAGATAAAGCTTTTTTTTAAAAAAAGCATGCAGGATACTAGGCTTTATAAATACAAATGTCAGGAAGTTATGATGAACCTTTATAAAACACTGGTTGGGCCTCAGCTAGAGTACTGTGTTTAGATCTGGGCACCACACTGCAGGAAGAATGTTAAAGCATTGGAGAGAGTGCAAAAGAGCTAGCCAAAATTGTACCAGAAATTAGATTTTAGTTATCAGGAGAGGCTAGAGAAGCTAGGAGTATTCTCCTTGGAGAAGAGAAAGTTAAGAGGAGACTCAATAAAAGTTTTCAAAATTAAGAGGAGATTCGATAGGTTGAATAATGAGAAACTCTTTCCACTGGCAAGTGGGTCAGTAACCCGAGGACATTGATTTAAAATGGTTGTTAAAAGAGAGAGAGGGGAGGTGAGGAGAAAAATTTTCACACAGCGAATTATTTGGATCTGGAATACATTGCCTGAAAGGGTGGTGGAAGTTGATTTGTTAATAACTTTTAGGAGAGAAGTAGATAATTATTTGGAGATGGCAAGTTTGCAGGACTATGGGGAGAAAGCGGGGGAGTGGGATTGATTTGGACAGCACTTTCTAAAGAGCCAGCACAGAAACGATGGGCCGAATGGCTGCCTTCTGTATGTATGTTTCCATGATATGTATCTGATCAGAGAAGCTCTCACTGAAGAGAGGTCTGTGGATACACAGTTAACTGCCAACTAATTTTTTCAAGACTTTTAAAGAACTACGAGGCCAACCAGCTGCATAATAACAATGGTAAGGATGGCCTGATGAAATAGCCACAAACTTTTTTAATCTATATATTTTTAAAGATTTGCTGGAATCATCTGTAGTACTTAAATAGAAACCATAGGCATTACACAATTGTATTGATTTATATTTAACAGAAGGACTCAAAGTAAACTCAATACCCCAAAACAACATTTTTGCTACATTTTTAAGCATAGATTCAACATGAAAATCAATTCTAAATTTCAGCATGACACATTATCCGAAAGCCATATACCAATTCATGTCTGAAGTAATGTAACACTGTGTGAATGTCTTCCTTGGCTTGGTGTCGAGATTTTAAATTGCGATTTCTTTTTTAATGAGGTCAAAAGTTTAAGAGTGCATAAACTCAACTTTTATTGGTATATTGATTCAGGACTCTATTTTAAACAATTATCACTTGCAGCAACTTGCAGTACACATAAGCTTGATGAGGTGGCTAGTTTAAACTGGTCCAAAAATAACGAGCATGATTTGCTCGACATTCAATGTCTGTAGCTAAGGTTTTAAAACACACACCAAAACTATTTTTTTCTCGCTACAGCAGAGTCCATTATCTCCACTGTTTTGAAATGTTCACATTGTGGATATAGAAATGCTGTGGATAATGAGTCATCAGACAACATACAAATTGGCTACAATGCTACCATAACATCTTCCAAAGTTGAAAGTGAAGTGTACTGTGTGATGTCCTGCTGTACCACTCATCCCTCTATTGGTAACACTTGTCTACTTTTAAGCATCTGTAAGTATAATTTTTACCAAAAGTTGTATTTTTTTCCACAAGTACAGAATTAGCATCCCATGAAAGCTGCTTATTTTGAACTTGACAATGATTCCAAATGACTCCATTAAAAATCTGCCACTATGTGGTTTATTACATGAATATTTGGTCTCTTGCAATGGGCAGATAAAGTTCCACCTATTTAGTTTATGAGCAAGCTGTTAAATCATAAAATAACCTGTGGGAATAACTCAATTTTTCAGACTGGGAAATAAATGATCCATACATAAAGTTCTAAGGCACTTAAACAAAACATGATTTGTAATATTAAACATATCCTTCCTATACTATATTAATATTCTTATATTTTTATGATACATTTGGCACCTTAAACATAATTATTGCAATCACTAAATAAAGTCACCAGCAAATAACACTTTTAGCATTCAACCTATTTCGCAAGGCATCTAAAATTATCTGCACAATACAAGTGTTTATTTAAAATTCAGTGGTTTGCATTTGCAAAGATTTGCATTTGATAACCATCCAAGTTTAACATACTGTAGCTGAAGAATTATAATGAGATTATGGGCTCAAAGAGTCTTATGGCCTGATGCCATGGGTTCATGATGAACATTGACATTTGAGACTGAACAAAATAGTCCTCTTGCAGCACAGATTGATGGAATGATTTCCAGAAAATTAAATGATCTAGTTAAAAATATCAATTCTGTCTCCCCACTAGACCTTGATTTAAAGGTATTGATGGGAGCTTCATCACGTATAGATTTAATAACTGTTGACCATCACAAATGCATTTGTAATTGTCAATTGCTCATAAGACAAATGCACAGGTTAAATGACGTTGAAAGTTGCACCCAGACTCTGTATATTTACCAGTGACTGTTCATTGCAGGTCTGTGGTTTTGGCATTCAGCCAACCTGCCTCAATGTCAGATCTCATTTTGTATTAGCATTTCTATGTTATGCACTTTAATGAAGTGTTCCCAGGTTCATGCATGTCTTTTTCCATTTGCCAGTTTAAATACTGTCAGATACAAATCATTCTATTTACACTCTGGTCTCATGCCAATGCTCTGTCAGTTTAAATTGTTTTTTGCAATTGTTCTAAAAAACTTAAGACCAAATAAATGGTTTAAAATGTCATTTTGTGGGTTGGATGAAATCTTTACTAGAGCTCACAACATTAGCTTGTTACAAGATGCTGTACAGCACCTAGTGGCATCTTTCAGAATAGCAAAAACTTTCGAATGCCAAAACATATTAGATAATGCCTATTGGATGGTAATAACAAAATGAAACTATGATTGGACTAAAACAATTAATGGCATAAAATATTTTAGCAATTTTCCCTCCCCCCCACAATCCAGGTCGAGTTCCCAGTCAGCTTTGGAATGTTCTCATGATGCGAAGGGTGCTATAACTACTATAAATACAAATTGTTGCTAATATAATGGGATCTAATTTATTTTATGTGGTATAAGTTAAATATTTGTATTCATTTAAAATGCAACAAAAATGATTTGAACTATTTTAAGAAATTGAAAATTCAGAAGCTTTACAGCAACACAAACTTTATTTATGTACTGCCCTTCAGGCAGGTTAGAATCTGTACATTGGTGGGATTGGATGCAGAGCATGGGAAGTAGGTGGGGGGGAAGAGAGAGAGAGGGGTTGACATCTATAATTCCTGTCTAATTGGTATGACTTGGTAAACTGGTTCAATCCAATCCTTTGGGAAACAACATACTGTCTGATATTTGTCCTGAAATTGCTCTTTGCAATTTCTGCCTCTACCCTTGATTCCAGGACCACTGCTGTCCTGATAGACTGTCTGCCAAACATCAAGTTCTAGATGAGAGATAACTTTCTACAGTTGAATGTCAACAAGACCGAAGCTCTCCTGATTGGCTCGCGCTAGCGCCTTCACATACCAGACACTGGCAGCATCAACCTTCATGGTTGCACACTCCACCTCACCAAGCCAGTCAGG
This sequence comes from Hydrolagus colliei, assembly GCA_035084275.1. Classification (NCBI taxonomy): domain Eukaryota; kingdom Metazoa; phylum Chordata; class Chondrichthyes; order Chimaeriformes; family Chimaeridae; genus Hydrolagus; species Hydrolagus colliei. Next base: position 84,002,475 of record CM068743.1, read on the forward strand.
AATCGAGGTGTCTTGTTCAATCCTCAACTGTCTTTCCTCCCCCACATAGAAGCCATGAGCCACTCTGCCTTTCCTCACCTCCACAACATTGCCTGACACTGCCACTACCTCACCCCTCAGGCTGCATGCCTTCATCACATCCAGGCTCGACCTTCACTTCATCCTGCTTGTCAGCCTTCCCAACTCCACCCTCCATAGGCTGCAGATCATCCAGAACACTGCGGCCCTTGTCCTCTACTGCTCCAAACTCCGTGACCCCATCACCCTCTATTCTAACCCGACTCCATTGGCTCCCCAGTTCCTCCATCTCACCCCCTCCCTAGCTTCCTTCATGCTTCACCTCAAGACCCTCCTCTTCGATGGTCCCATCAGTCACCCCAAATCCCTCCACCCTTCCCAATCCCGACCCCAGCTCGGGTCTGAAATATTGAATGTCCAGCACCTTGGGACATCCTCCCGATGAGAAAGGCACTATATAAATGTCATTTTGTTGTTGTTGTTTTCAACTCTAAACCAGTGTGCCTTTTGTTTTACTGCCTTGGCAAATATGAAAATATTGTTCTGTTGATTTTCTCAATAGCACCTTAGATCCCTCTCCTCGTAAGAAAGATTTTATAATCTCATATGCTTCTCTTTGCTGCCTCCTCTGATGCTATCTGCAATTTAGCTATCTTATAATGAGAGTGCAAATCCTGGCCATCAATGTTTACATTTAAAGGGCTAAATGGCCTCTACTGTGCAATGATTTCAATGGTTTGCTGAATTCTCTAAAGTAAAATAAGTAGCTTCTAATAAATTCATAGCGAGAAAGCAACTGAAGAAGATCTAATGTCTAGAAATATTAATTTAAGTTGGTTGCTATATTTTGGGTGCATGACAATGTATTTGAATGTTTCTAATATATTTTTGAAGTTATATTATATACATATTCTGATAGAAATATTTAAAAATTAGCCAATCTAAAAATCGCTGAACACTCCTTAACATTTTAAAGATATGTTAATCTTAAATAACAACTCGTTCCTATTTACATAGCAAGCATGACCTGAATATCGATAGTACCACAGGAACAGATAAAATGCATCCATGAATATTGAAAGAACTGTGGGTAGAGCTAGAGAGAACGTGAAAGCTGCAAACTTGGCAACTCATTAAGTGCAGAGATGGCAGCAGAATACTGGAAAACCTAACCAGTCTGATTCAAAGTCTAAGAACTACCATGTAGAGAAAGCAGTGTGTCAGCCTGGCTCCGTTGGTAGCCCTCACGCCTCTGAGTCAGACGATTGTGTGTTGAAACACAAAATTGGGATGCTAATGCAGTGCATGCATTATTGGAGGTTCTTTCCGAAGTGAAGGGCACTGTACGAGTATAATTTACTTACCAAAATATATAGTCACTATACATCAAATATTCTGTTCATTAACATCCTCCCAATGTAAAGGATACAACAACAATCTTGCATTTATGTAACATCTCAGAGCGCTCAATAGTAAGGAGCCTGAGGGATTGAGGGAGAGTGTTCCAGAGCTTTGAGGAGTAGTGGCTGAAAGCGCGCCCTCTGATTGTGGAGCAGTGGATACTGTATCATATAGTGAATAAATATTATTTAATTAACCACAGTAAAAGCCTGTTTATCCGGCACCCTCGGGACCTGGTCAATTCCGGTTAAAGCGCATGCTGGATATTCGGCCAAAAACGCAATAAATAAATAAATAAATAATTTAATGCATTTTTCCGGATAAATTCCAGTGAATCTAATGCGGACCTTTTTTGCAATACCGGTTATATGGAAGTTACGGTTGCTGGACAATTTGCACTTCTGCTGACTTCACCAATAAAAGCATCAACAATTTGCACTTCTCTGGAGCTTTCAGGTGAATTACACAACCTCAAAGTCCAGATAAGCAGATCAACTTCTTTTAAATGAGCCCAATTAAAGTTGGGCTTGAAGAACTATGATTACAGTTTCAGTGAGGCACAGACAGAAAGAGAAACATATATACTGTATAATATAAATAAGAGATACAATATAAAATAGATGAGTCGGTGCAGTACTATATTTACCCTTTTTATCTAGCAGTAACGTAGAAACCTGGTTGTTGGTCGTTGGGCGGATTGTTTTGCAGGGGTAATAATCATGCAGTATAGAATCATAGAATCTTATGGCACAAAAGGAGGCCATTCGGCCCATCGAGTCTGTGCCGGCTCTTTGAAAAGAGCAATTCAATCCCACTCCCCAGCTCTCTCCCCATAACGCGCAAACCTGTCCTCCCAAATAAATGTCTACCTCTCTTTTAAAAGTTGTTATTGAATCAGCCTCCACCACCTTTTCAGGCAATGCATTTCAGATTGCCTGAATGCATTCCAATATTTTGGATTTGGTCACTCAAGCCCTGGTGTTGCTAGGACACTTCCGAGCATAATATTTGCTGCAATTTACCCACAAAATACACAGTCAATTTACTTTACAGTGTATTCTGTGAAGCTCTTTGAGACGTCTCAATGATGTCAAGGGGGATAAATAAAATGCAAGGATTATTATTATATAATGTTGAAACATTCTACTGCTACTAACTTCTGATATCTCTATGATTTGGATGCATTATTATTCATAATTCCAACAATTTTTAAAATTGCTAATTGTATTTGCACTTCCGAGTCACTGCTTTCTCTTTCTTGTATACCTTAAATGCATCCGCATTACTCGGTTTGAATAGATTCTTCTTTCCTGATCCCAAAATAATTGGACCCAATGTTCCTTTGTCCCCATACGCATAGAGTATGACACTAGCATCAGTGCCTGCATCAGCAGAGGTTCCAGTGTTAACTGTCACTTCCCATCTTTCATCTGCATTGCAACAGGAGAGAAAGTACTAGCTGTAAATACCGTAAGTATTAGGAAGAAGCCAATATTACATACAGCCTTGCAACAAACAAAGTTGACATGGAAATAACTATTGTCTTTGGCATGGTTTCAATTTGTTGATGGAAATTTGCACCTCGTCTCTCGGTGTAGAATAGAATGACACTGCCAGGTGTAAATCAGCTGCAGTGTTTAACTACTTATACACAGTCACTAATGTCAATGGTAAATATTGTAAAGGATTTTGAGATGTAGTTAGAGGTTCTATCAAATCCCAAGCTCTTTTTTATTATTATTTAATAGGATAACTTTTTTTTAATTTAGTTCATAGCTCAGGCACCATTTATTTTAGCTGATAAAAGAGCAGTCGATTCTGCATTGAAGTTTATACCTACACACTGATAGCCATGGTAAATCAAAGCTGAAACAAACCAGTAAATCTTGCCAACGGTAATGAAGGTCAATTGTCCAGCATTTCATTATGAAATCCAAGGAGATTGCTAAAGAGACCACATTTGGAATTGCAGAGTAAAACAGATAATAGTTGTCACATCATTTGTTTCGCCCACAAATATGCAGTCAATTCACTTTACAGTATATTCTGTGAAGCACTTTGAGACATTAGAAGAAGTGAAAAGCATTATATCACACGGAAGGATTATTATTATTATTATCAATAGGCCAGAGTTGGACCCACCTCCCCTCTCCTGACACCATTCTCAGGAGCGAAGTCAGAGAATTGGTGTAGGAATTCTGGTTAGTGGCTCACGTAATTCTGTTGGATAACTGGGTGGTAGACATATTCTACTTTAACAATTAATTTATACCTTTATCTGTATCTTTTTCCTGTTCATCTTGCTCACCATCTGAAAATACAGGAATAAATATTCATCTTGACATTTATGTAATAGAAATCTAGTTGCCTTATTTTGAATACAAATACCTAGGAGGGCAGGCATGCATGGAATTATGCAAGCACCTGCTTGTTAAGCAATGCTTCCTGTGTGTCTCAAAATTCTCGCTTGCAGTTAAAAACCTTGGTGGGGAAAGAAAGTATTGGCCTGGGTTTATTTTTTGATCTCATTTAAAATGTTACACACCTCTATAAAGTCCCTCTGACACATTGTTTCTAAAGATTGAAAAGCCTGATCTTGTCTTACTGTTGCTTGCAGCTCAGTCCTCTGACACTGAAAATCACTGTTATGTACTCCTCTGCACTGCTTCTCGGGCTTGGACAATCTCCTTATGTCCAAATGACCAGCCCTGTGAGAACTGTGTATATATAGAATAATTTTGTGGATCTGAACTCGACTGATTCAGCAATATAGCCCAGCATCGGGTTCCCTTATTCATTGCTGACTTTCACTGATTTAACATGGTGAGCAACTCGTCAAATAACATCACCAGATCTTTTCAAGCTTCGCACTTGGGAAGTTCTATCCCATCCATGGTGTACTTGTGTTTCCTATTCTCACTTCCTATATGTAGCACCTTGCACTTATCTGTATTGAACATTACAACTAATTATCCGCCTGTGCGGGTACCCTATTAAGCTCTCTCTGTGACACCTATACTGTCTCCCCTAGTTCCACAGTTTCCCTCAACTTGGTGTCACAAGCATAGCCCTCACAGACTGAACAATGGAAAATTGACACAACAAGAACATACTGTATATAAAGTGTATATACCTTTAATCTTGATTAAGGACCCTTCTTGAATGTCTGAAATATAAAAATATGAATCAAGATAAGTTACTTATTTTATATAAAAATATTTTTCATGACAGCTTTCTAAGGCACTGTAGTGGACAATCTATCTTGTTGGCCTTATTGGCAGAATTTGTAGAGCCAGACTGGGGCCGGGATTTCTTTCAACTCAGCTCCAGTTAACTCTGGTCCCTGCTGGACAAGCAGTGGGAAGCTTGCAAGACAGTGCTCTCAAAAGTGCTATATGGTTTTAGTTACTTAAACTCCAAAAGTCTCCCCTCACTGTCTCTGGGGTCTCCAAGTCTTGGCTCTCAGCAACCTGCATTTAATATTCTCTGGGACTAGGCAAAATAGGTAATTTTCTCCATGGATAGAGTACTCATTCCAATCCAAACGTAGCAATTTACCGTGCTACGTGGTATACTTATGTGAAACTCTCAAACTGGGTTGGATATTGTTAAGTATGTTGATAAATATCTGCCTCTGTTAGAAATCCAATTGGCTAAAAAAAAAGTTTTTTTCTTTAAAAAACCCGGGGCAGTGAGGGCCTGCTCCAGGTGTCCTGTTGTTTTCCCCGTTCCTAAATAATTTGGGGGAGAACACCATTTTTCATTCCATCGTTTCTTAATCTTATAAGATTTAAGAGCTTTTGTATCTGCTGAATTCTGCAAATTCCTCAATCTTTTCAAATGCAAATGTGTTGCAATATTTAGCCTCATGAAAAATTCTTTAATTCAGATTCTAATTTGAAAAACAGTCCTTTTTAAGAACCGTGAAAAACTGGTTTTCAAATTAACAATAATTTGTCACAATTCTGCAACGTCTTGTATTTTAAGTCAAAGTGGTCAGACAGGATAAAATCCTCCTGACGTGAACAACAGCAACAACAACAAAATTACATCTGTTTTGTGCCTTTCACATCAGGAGGATGTAAGGCGATATACAATTGTAATTTTTTATTGTTGTTGTTTTGGTTCTTATAGGATAAAATGAGGTGGATTTTCAGGCCCCATGAGGGTTATTCTCCCATTTAATTATACTGAAAGAAAATGAGACAATGTTTGAGTATTGTTCGTCACCAATTACATATTTTATTATTTCCTTAAGCAATATATAAATGCATATACTGTACATACCTATATCTGACTCCACTTTGTCTGCAATAAGCTCTTCAGTTTCCTGATTATCTGACACTACAAGAATATTTATCAGGATGAATCCAGGGCCAGAACTGAAGTAAATAATGAAGAACTTTGACTTTCATAACCATACAACAAAAATTAATTAAAATTTCCATCAAGGTTTAGCTTGTGTGTGTCTTACAGTTTTATCTCATTCAGAATTGTAAAAATTCTTAAATTCCATCTTGATTCAGAAGCTGGTTAAGCGCAGATCTTTGAAAAGAACCTGCCTCCAAATTAAGACAGAATTTAAGAATTCCACATTTCTTAAAATTTTGAAATTGATATTTAAGACACACTAGAATTTCAGGCCTCAGTTATCTTCTAGACTATTTACTGCATGCAGAAAAGGATAATATTGTTATTGTTTGGATGAAAAAATAAAACATTTATTGTAGTGGTTTTGTCACAATGAAAAGTTCAGAACTATTTAAGTGCTCTGAGATGCTGCCCAGCGTGGAGGGTGCTATATAAATGCATGTTTTGTTGTTGTTGTTATTTGCTTCGATTAAACAAAAGCTATTGATATTTAATTAGAGGTCTCTTGACTATGACAATTTATAATTTTCTTAGTACAATACAAATTTTCAATGCACCTTTCACATTGGGAGAACATCAAAAGGCACTTAACAATCCAAACTGTGGTTGTGAGAACAAGGAGTGTGTGAAGGGTAAAGATGACCTTAAATACTGATAATCAATCAGTAGCTCAGAACAATAAGTGGGAAATAAAAACAAGTTATAGTAATTTCCATCAAGTTTATTTCAAGTTTATTCAAGTTTATTCAAGTTTATGCGCCGTGCATTTTACAATGATTTTTAATAATGCCTTTTTCTTCTTTTGGTAATTTTTTCCGGCTCTGTAAAGGGCATCAAAAAGGTGTCAATGTTGGGAAATGGTATGTGTTCCAATTTAAGCCTCAAACTAGGTTATACAACATCCAGCTGAAGAAAGAATCTCCATCATTAACCATAACCTGATAAATATCCACTCCTGAAGCAGTGATATTTTTTCCACAAACACATATGGCCTTGCACCGTAAGACTGTCACAACAGTACATGAAGAATGGATTGAAACCCAGGGACCCAAGGTAACAGAACACTATACTAATCTACTATACAAATTAGTTTGGGTTTGCCGCATGTTGGTGTGTGAAGGCATTCGAAAAATATATAACTCCCAAATCTCTCTTTTTTTGTATGGGGGTGGGTGGGGCATTACAAGCTTGAGACCTGTGTTTGAATCCAGGCAGGTCAGGGTGAAACCTTGGGCAAGTTTCCTTACTCCACATGCCTAATAATAATCCGTCCAAAAGAACCACAATAATAACAATTGTTCATTTCTATCCACGACTGTTTGTGGGACACTACTATGCACAATTGGCTGCTGCATTTCGCCTACAAATATAGTCAATTGACTTTGCAGTACAGTAGAAGCCCATTTATCCATGACCAGATTAACCGGATTGCTCGACCCCCTCCCGGGGCAATTCCCCATTCCAGCAACCGCGAGTATGCTTAATTTGCGCATGCGCACAATGGGTGCACATGCGCACTTATTAAACATACGAACTTGGACGTTTTTACCAATCGGTAAAAAATGCTTTTTACCGATTTTTTACCGAGTGTGCTGAAATCTTTATTGGTAAGTAGCTATACAATATTCTGTTACTATTTAGTATATTATTAATATAGTATGTTTTAAAATAAGTAAATTTTTTGTGTTGGGTTTTCGGCAACTTGCTGCCCGATTATCTGGCACAGTCAATTAGTCAACCCCCACCCGAGTGTGCCGGATAAACGGGATTCTACTGTATATTCTGTGAAGTGTTTTGTGACATCTAGAAGATGTTAAAAGTGCTATATCAAATGCAAGGATTATTATTATTATTATCTTTTTGCTATTATTCTAATCATGTTATCTTCAAAAAATTTCTGTAGTCAAATGTATTCACAACATGGGTTGGATGAATCTGTGTTATTTGGTGTTGAATAATTTAAAGTACAAACTTTTTGAGGTACTTACAGTGATTCTTACTTTGAAGCAGGATTTCCACTTGTGGTTTAACAACACCAGATATCATATCTGGAATCCACCTGAAATAAACATGAGCCAATGTTATCTTGAAATATAGTGCATTACAATACTTAGGTGACAGTGTCGAAGGTGGCAGAGTGGTTAAAAAGGATAAAGAGGCAGAGAGAGACCTGGGAAAATTAGGAACAAGAAGCAACTCAAGTCTGCTGCACCAAAGCATATTCCAAACCTCATATACTATAATCTCCCCTCATACCACTTACCTGTCTTCCCTAAATATTTTTTTTACTGCTCAATCATTTCCCTTGTTATTTGCTCAACTGATTTTTCATTTACAGCTACCAGATTCAGGGCAGACTAGATTCTTAGTATTCTCTGTGAGAAGACATCTTCCACCCAACAGTGCTCGGTAGCAGCAAATAAGGCAAACGAGATGTTGAGTTGTATTAAAAGGCCAATATTGATCCGAAATAATAGGATGATCCTGCCACTTTATAAATCATTGATGTGACCACAATTGGAACACTACGCAGTTCTAGTCACTGCAATATAAAAAGGACACTGCAACGATTGAGAGGATACAGAGGCAACCAAAATGATTCAGGGGATGGAGGGACCAGACAACCATGTGGGGGTACAATCTGCAGAAGCACCGCCATCAAGCAAAACCTACCACAGTATGAGGACTACTTTCTCCACTATTTTTGGACATATCCCCTAAGGAGTAAGGATCTGTTGTCCTTGGGATGTCCTCTAGATGTGAAAGGCGCTCTACAAATGTAATTTTGTTGCTGTCTGCCTATTCCTTGTGAACTTGTTTTTGGTAATTTATCAGATTATTTGAAAAAGGTCTGGAATGTGTTATTCCCAACGAATTTTGCGCACATGTCTCCCTCCATACGCTACTCAAACCTCTCCAGTCCGGCTTCCGCCCAGCAACAGTACAAAGACATCACTGTGAAAGTCTGTCTGTCGGACATCAAGATCGCTATGAGCGCAAATTTCCTGCAGCTTAACGTCAACAAGACGGAAGCCATACTCTTTGGCTCCCGTCAACGTCTTCTGTCCCACAGTTCCGACCTCCTCAATCTACCTGAACTGTCCTTAAAACTCTCCAAACTTGTGGCAACCTAAGCATCAGGTTTCAACCACAGTTATGCTTCCTCCCCTACATCCGGTCCCTGACCAGCACCACTTTCTTCCATTTCTGCCACATTGTCCATTATTATCTCACCCCAAAAGCTGCCGAAACCCTGGTCCATGCCTTTGTCACCTCTCAGCTGGACTACTCCAATGCCCTCCTTGCCGGTGTTCCGTCCTCCACCATTCACAAAATTCAGTTCATCCAAAGCTCCGCCAACTGCATTCTCACCCACATCAAATTTCATACCCCGATTACCCCATTCCTCGACAGACTTGACTGGCTTGCTGTCACAGAGTGGATCAACTTCAAGATCCTCACTCATGTTTATATTCCTCCACTCCTTGGCACCCCCCTACCTCTATAACCTCCTCTCTCCTCACAGCAGTACCTGCTGCCTCCTCTCTACTGGGTCCGGCCTCCTCCTTATCCCGCAAACCCTCCCTCCATCTTTGGTGGCCGTGCCTCCAGCAACTACTCCCTGTAACTTTAAAACTTCCACCCTCAACCACTTAGCCTCACTCCCTCCTTTAGGTCGCGCCTGAAGACCTTTCTCTTTGACCTTGCTTACAGTCATCTACCTCCTGACGTGAAAGGCCTATAAATGTAAGTTTGTTTTGTTGTTGTTGCTTCCCCTGGTTTGGCCTCTGGCTCCGCCATTGTTAAGCATTCTGAGATAACGCTCGGCATGGAGGGAGCTATATAAATGGAAGTTGTTGTTGTTGTTTAAATTGATTTGTTTCATTTGGGGAATATATGTTACAATGCAGGTCATTACTGTAACCCATATTTACATCTAAAACTCTGAGGTTAATTCCTGAACTGCAATATTTATAACTGAGATACATATTTTATCTAGTATTTCCCAATTGTTTTCAACCTTGGTGATACTTTGCATTACAGTTCTGTGCACTTGACCTCGGTTTCTCAATGGAAATTATAAATATAGTATCATGTGTGCACTCACCTTATACGTTTCTCTCTTTTAAATATCAGCCAATACTAAGGCAGATCAATATGAATTTCACATAAATGTCAGTTATCTCCTTATTTATTGAAACAAAAATGCATTCCCCAACAAGTCTTTTATTTTGATAAGCACCACAGCATATTTCATACCGTGGTCATTTAGTTTTAGACGGAGCTTAACGGCATTTCAACTGATATTCTTCTGACGTGAAAGACTCTGAACCAAATGCAAGGAATATTATTATTTCAATATAAAACACGCCAAGTAAGAAGTTCCAAAAAACATTGGTACATTTTTCCAATTTCAGATTGCAAAGTTATAGTTACCTTTCGCAAATGAAGATATATTCTAAGCCATATTCACTGAGTTCCTTAATAATCACTTTCTCACAGTACCAACGTTCGGACACATTGTTGGTATTACATGTCAGCAGCACTTTATGCAGTTGACCCAAAGACACAGCTTCTAAATGAAAAATTGCGACCTGGAATAAAGTTAGAGTGAAAGGAGCCTGATCACTGATAAAGATACAAAAGAGTCACAAAGTCATCAGGGGATCATCCCTGTTTTATGCCAATTTGACTAATATGAAATTATCTTTTACTTCAAATGTGCGCCATTAAATTTCACAATTTAATGCAGTGCTGTGCACATTAGCAACAGGTTCTATAACCATATTTCTTTCAATTTCATATTTCAGTGGGGTGGGCTCCAGGTAATCAGATAGGGACAGAAATATTACTTCTCAATGCATCATCCTTCATAAAAGTACAAAATTACAAATAAATACGTACAATGGGAATAGAAAAAAGTTAATTTAAGTGTTCACAATGATAACATAGGACTGTAATGGTATTTGTAATGACTAGAATAAAGTCATTGCAGTCATTTTTTAAGTATCCTTTTGTGTAATTGGTTTCAACTGAAAGGGAATGTTCCGGTATGATATGACATCTATGATGAATTTTAGCAGAATCAAATTTAAGTGTACAAGGGAGATCCAATGAAATGCCGCTTTTGAAAGCTCAGCATTTCACTCTTGAGTAGGTATTTTCTTTTTACAACAACAACAAAACAACATTTATAGAGCGTCTTTCACATCGGGAAGACCTCTTAAGATATTGAACAGTCAGGTTGGGACCTAAGCAAGGGAGAGGGGCAGGGTAGTGGGAAGGGTCAGGAGAGAATTAGGAGGGGAAGGAGAGAGTTGGGAGGGCAGTAGAAGGCATGATTGAAGAGGAGAGTCTTGAGACCGGCCTTGAAGGAGGCAAGGGAGGAAGTGAGGCGAAGAGACTGTGGGATGGAGTTCCAGAGTGTGGGGGTACAGAGACTGAAAGCCCATCCGTCGAAGATAGGTCAGGTCAGGCGGGGGACATGGAGCAGGCCAGAGCCCACTGAACAGAGCAGGCGGGGAGTTTCATAGAGGGACAGCAGGTCAGAGAGGTGGGAGTGGGCAAGGCCGTGAATGGCCTTGAAAGTGAGGATGAGGATCTTTAATTTGATCCTCTGGGGGATGGGGAGCCAATGGAGCCAGGTGAGGTGGGAGTGATGTGGTCGCGGAGCTTAGTGCGGGTGAGGACACAGGCTGTAGAGTTCTGGATGATCCGCAGCTTGTGAAGGGAAGGCCGATGAAGAGGGAATTTCCGTAGTCAAGTCTTGATGTGACGAATGCGTGGACTAGGGTTTCGGCAGCCTGAGGGGTGAGGCAGTATCGGAATCTGGCGATGTTGCAAAGGTGGTGGAAGGCAGTACTGGTCATGGTGCAGATGTGGGGGAGGAAGGACTGTTCAGGGTCGAACAGTTTACTTATTTTACTATGCTGGTTACAGTCTCGAAATACAATCTCAAACAAAAATGTTTGTAAAACGATATGGTGCTTCAGAATGCAAACAATATACATGTACAGTAGTTCCTGGTTGCAACATCTTACCTTTCCTGAGTGGAAAATAGATGGATCTTCCTGTACACGGAGGTTACGATCCCCAGTGTCTCCTCTTTCCCCATAGATGCAGATGTAAACAGGGGTATTAAACTCCTTATGTTCCACCTGCTTAGTATAAATACTTACTTTATATTTTTGAACTGTCAAACACAAAGCAGAGGTAAGAACAATTACAATGACGTAGTGCTAAGATTAACCAAACTTGTTTTTGTCAATGTCAGCTTTTTCATTCCCCTGAAGATAAACATCCCTTGAGAGAAGGTTTGGTAAACTTTCCTTCTGCTCCTTCAAAATCGAATTGACTAAATACCCTAGAATATTTCTCTAACCTTCCAATTTGTCAATGCAGATTTTCATATGGTCTATGGAAAGAATGGAGTTAAGGGTCAAGTGGTGTTTTCCTGTCCCATTCTATCTTAAACCATTTATATCAAAAGATTATTGGACTTTGTGTGTTTTCAAGTTTCAACACAACATTTAAGATGACTTTACAAACAGCTGAAGCATCACACTTCTGTGGGCGATTGGCTTGTGCTCTGGTAGATAACCAGGTTAAATCCACACTGTTGCTCTGATGAGCTTGATGCAATACTCAAGTACAGTAGTAAGTTTCATTGCTGTGACAAAATTACACTTGTATAGCATTAAAAAAAACTAACAATTAGGTTAGATAAAACTCTCTTCAGAGTGGAGTTCCATACCTGAAAACAGTGGATGTCCAGTAGATTTTCCTAATACAGAAAATTCTAACACATTTTCCATATTGTCTTCATCTTTGTCTTCATCTTTGTCTTCATCTTTGTCCACATGAAACTTCAAAATCAATCCACTTTGTATATGTTGCATGGTTAACTGTTAATGGATTTTAAAATGTCCCAGAATTATTTGCAGGTAAAGTATTGATTGCTCAACAATGCAAACTAAATATCCTACCTCTTTACTTATTATGAGTTGCATGCTATTCGATAATACTGTATATCAGATGTATGTATAATATATCATACACAATGCAAAAAAAATTTCGGTATTGAGAAATGGCTTCAGCCTGGCTCAGTTGGTAGCATTCTTACCAACTGTGTGTTCACGCCCCATGTCAGGACTGGGATTGATTTTCTAGTTTGTAGCTTATTCATGCAAAGCATTGAGCACAAAGTTGTTCCTGCCAACTCTTGAATCTGGCCGCCTGCACACTAGTCTTTGCAAAGTGGAATATCAGCTGTACTCAGCTTTAATTCAAACACTTGTGGATTTTGCATTTTGTCAAACAGAATAAGCATTATCGACATTAGTCTGAATGACACTGATAGGCCTTGGGGCTCTAATATTTGCTGAGTAATAAAAATGGGGCTCTTTTATCCGAATTCTGCAGAAAGGAAATGCCATTAAGAAGACTTAGTGAAAAAGGTTGCTATTGTTACCAGAGAACATTAGACTCTTTTGTGTGCATGTGTTTCACAAAACATATGCTAACTTTGTCATTATATCCTCCACAACACTAACAACAACCTGCATTTTTATAGCGCCCTACACGACAGGTGACATCTCAGACTGTTTAACAATGGCAGAGTCCGAGGCCGAGCCAGGGGCAGGGGGAAGGTGACCATAAGCGTGGTCGAAGAGAAACACGAAATAAAGCCTAAATCACATTCTTTGGTGTGGCATTTTACTTTAGCCAATATGAACAATAACACAAATTATAGGACCCTATAATTACGAAGGTATATTGCACTAATCCTCTGGTATTAGTAAACCAGCCAAACACAAAGGAAATTATGTACCTTTTGTGGCTTCCATTTTGCAAGATCATTTGACAAATCAATTTCATCTTCTTGTTTCACACGAATCTTATATATCTCACCAACCTTGCTCAGATTGACCTAAAGATTACAATCAGAGATTTAACAACAACAATTAATCAGGAAGTCACAATGTTTAGCTTACCAGTTTATCCTTTGTAAGCACAACAGTTTGAATAAATTTCTATCATCCCTTTCAGGGAAATGTGTTTCAGATAACCCTTCCTATCATTATCCCAAAGAAAAAATGTTCTTCAATGATAAAACAAGGAGGAAAGGAGTGAGGTTTACCTTGAATTCATCATTTTGATTAGCTAGAAAGGGAGTTGTATTGTTGCTGTTTTGAAGAAGAATAGGACCTTCCATCCCTTGGTCGCCATATACTGCCAAGGAGACTTTACCTTTTGTGGCTTCTGCACCTGTCATTATGGTTACATTCCACTCATCATTCCCGGGAGCTGGTTTAAAACAATGATCAAATTTAGTCTTGATTCAAAACTAAAAGGTGGCACAAAACACATTTCCGAAAACAATACTTCTCCCTTCAAGAAAGTATTTTCAGAGCTCACGAACCTTGTTAGAAAACAGTGCTGTATATGGATTGCAAAATCATATTAACCATCAATTCCACATCTATAGCAACACAATCCAAATGGAAGTCATTTGAATTTCAGAAACAAGTCTGAAAATTAGCATGGAAAATAATGAAAAGAACAAGTGGGCAATAATCTTAATCCTTGCATTTGATATAGGGCCTTACCATGTCTTCTAGACATCTCAAGGCACTTCACAGAACAGACTATTAAATGAATTTACTGTTTCATTGGAATTTTAAAATGCATTACAGATCTCTACTTTAAAGATTGAATTCCATAAGAACTCTGCTACGAAAGTAGACTGAATAGATTTGTGCGGAACAGAATTCCCACAATTGTGAAATGAACTTCTGGATACTGAAAGGAATCTCCATTTGTAACTCGGAATCCTTATTAAGGAATATTGTTAAGGATTGAAAATGTATTATTTATCTTATTGATGGACCTTAGCACATTAAAGTTCTATACAACCCCCCTTCAATTATAGTGTCAAGTATTTGGGAGAGGCCCTGATAGAGCTGTTTAAAGTTATGAAAGAGTTCAATAAGGTGGTTATAAATAAGCTGTTTTCACTTATTGGGAGTCCATAACAAAGGGGATTAAGTATAAAATAGTCAATAGTAGATCTCAAAGACAAGTCAGGAGGAATTTCTTTACACAGTATGATGAGAAAGTGGAATCTACTATCAGAAGCTGTGTTTGAGGCAGATAACATCAATGCATTTAATGCATTCATGAGAAGGGAATAGAGGGACATGGTAGGGTGGGGGAGATAGGGTGAGGGAAATAGGAGGGATGAAAGTGTGTGGGGAGTATAAACACTGGCACACACAAGTTCGGTCAAATAGCTGTACGCCTGTCCGCCATCATCCACCTCAGTGGGACCGCACTCGCCTGGTCCGTTTCCAGCACTGCCTTCTACCACCTCTGACGGATCGCCCATCTCCGGCAATATCTCACCTCAAAAGCCGCTAAAACCTTGGTCCACGCCTTTGTCACCTCTTGGTTTGACTATTACAACGCCCTCCTCACTGGTCTCCCCTCCACCACAATCCACAAAATCCAGCTTATCCAAAACTCTGCCGCCCGCATACTCACCCGCTCTAAGCTTCGCTCCCCCATTACCCCAATCCTTGCCAGACTTCACAGGCTCCCTATCCCAGAGAGGATCGACTTCAAGATCCTCACCCTTGTTTTCAAATCTCTCCATTCCTCTGCATCCCCCTATCTCTCTGATCTTCTCTCCCCACAACCCAGCACCCGCTGCCATTGCTCCTCTGGGTCTGGCCTCCTCCATGTCCCCCGAAACCTCCGCTCCACCCTCGGCGGCTGTGCCTTCAGCCACTACGCCTCGAAGCTCTAGAACTCCCTTCCTCACTCCCTTCGCCTTGTCCCCTCTCTTCCCAGTTTCAGGTCACAGCTGAAGACCTTTCTCTTCGACCGGGCTTTTGGTCACCTTTCTGCCCCTGCCGCTGGCTTGGTCCCGGGATCCGCTACTGTAAAGCGCTCTGAGAAGCCGTCCGGTGTGGAGGGTGCTATATAAATCAAAGTTGTTGTTGTTATTTCTATGTAATTTGCATGTCTGTATTTGAGCAATGAAGCCATGGAATGGATGACACAAATATGAGCCATTCTACTGATTTCCATTGCTTCTAAGAACCAAAGCATTGCAGAACTGCCTCTAGGGTTAGTGGCCATTGATATGCAGAGGAAAAGTTCATCTTCAATCTGGAGTCAAACCAAAGGCTCACACAAATCTTCCTGTCACCCTTCACTTGAGACCTCAACATCACATAAGCAGTTATGGAAGTGAACTAAAAATAACATGCCGTTTGCATCAAACTAACATTAATCAAATTCTTAGCCTTGAGAGCCAATTAATCCAAAGGAAAATACTTTATAAACACACAGTAATGTTGCTGTCCTTCCTCCTCCACATCCGGTCCCTCACCAGCACCACCTTCGTCCACCTCCGTCAGATCGCCCGTCTCCGGGAATACCTAACCCCAAAAGCTACTGAAACCCTGGTCCACGCCTTCGTCATCTCATGGCTGGACTATTCAAATGCCCTTCTCGCCAGTCTCTCCTCCACCACAATCCATAAAATCCAACTCATCCAAAACTCTGTCACCTGCATACTCACCCGCACCAAACTTGCTCCCTCATTACTCCAGTCCTTGCCAGACTTCACTGGCTCCCTATCCCCAAAACGATCGACTTCAAGATCCTCACCCTTGTTTTCAAATCCCTCCACTCCTCTGCATCCCCCTACCTCTCTGACCTCCTCTCTCCTCAAACTAGCTCCCGTTGCCTTCGCTCCACCGGGTCTGGCCTCCTCCATGTCCCCCGAATCCTCCGCTCCACCCTCGGCAGCCGTGCCTTCAGCCACTATGCTCTGAGGCTCTGGATTTCCCTTCCTCACTACCTTCATCTTGCCCCCTCTTTTCTCAGTTTCAGGTCCCAGCTGAAGACCTTTCTCTTTGATCGCGCCTTTGGTCACCTTTCTACCCCTGCCCTTGGCTCGGTCCCGGGATCCGCTATTGTGAAGCACTCTGAGACGTCGTCTGGCGTGGAGGGCACTATATAAATCAAAGTTGTTGTTGTTGCTGCTGGCTCCTGAAGCAGCAGATGATTTCATTCCAGCATCAGTGAGCCAAGTAGCATTTTTGAAGATCAATGACATTGAGACAATGTTAATTTGGACATGCACAAGTTAAAATAACTTCAGGTTAGATTCCTTGTTTTGTTATATAAAGATTTCAATATGTTTAATTATTTTATATTATGTCACTGAAGGGGTGGGATTATTCCCACTTGGCTCATAGTAAACCTGCAATCCAATGTTCTATGGATGCTCCAAACTGAATAAATTACAGGAAGGTACCTGTTTGGGATTAATTGTGCAGTACAGTATTAATTAGTTTGGTACCCAACACACACTGGGCACCCTAATGGCATTTTTTTTTGCTAATGCACACCTCCGTAGCAAGCAATACCTTCCATTCACTTGCGTAAACCCTGTGAAGCACTTTGAGATGTCTTCTTCGTGTAAAAGTTGTTAGCGCTACGTCAAATGCATGGATTATTATTATTATATCAACTTCAAGATTTATTAAGATATATTTTTGGCCATGCATTTTGACTACTTTCCTTTGTCCCCACCCCCACCCCAGGTTTTGATTCCTGGCCAGTAGTATGAAGTGCTCCTGAAGTGAAAGGATTTACATGATTATATATTTTTGTTATTGTTGACAAGTATTTCTGACAGCAGTTAACAAATACTCAGAATATGTGAATGTGTTTGTTCTTATACTCGGCAATTGAGGTAAATCTTTCATTAGGGCTGGGAGAAACGAGGATTCCGTATTTATTTTCATATCAAATTCATATCATTAGAAGCCTTAACTAGAAGACAAAATTGACCTATTTTTTGCCCTTGCGGTAATTATCACTAGTAAGATCACATCACATACTACACATTTCACTCCTATTAATTAAATCAAACACATTTGGGTCTATTTTTCCCTAATATGTCAGTGCTTAACATTTAAGTGCTTTGCGATATTTCAGTAGCTCAATCAAATGTACCTTTTTATAACTTTTCAGACTTTTCAAATGTAATCATCTCAAGATACCCTATAGAACAATGTTACCTAAGCAAACAATGCCATTTTTTTTTAATCTCATGGTGAGGAAAGGAGCCTTTGTTATTGCTGTTATTTTCGGTCCATATTATTGTCAAATCCAAATAAATTATTCACCAGGTAACTTGATGCTGCACATTTTACAACAGCAAAGCTCAGATCTTTGTCCTGTTATTCCGTTTGCCTACATGAATCTGCCCTGTAGGTTTTCAAACCTGAATTGAACCTGTATTGCTGAATTTATATGCAGGATGAGGTTTGGGTCAGATTATAGGCAGCTGCTCAGCTATTCAGACAAATAGACTGAAAGCTGGAGCAATAACAGGCATGTGTATCAATGTCAATCCTTTGAAGAAGACAGTAGTTTTTTTTAATTTTGGGCACAAAAATCATCTTTAATCTATTCAATTGTACTCTATATTATGTCCTACTTCCCTAAATAATCAACATCTTCTTTCAGACTTATTTCTCTCCTAATTGGGATAATTACAAATATTACAATGCGATTATTTAATGGGAAAAATCCCATTATAAACACCCACTGCCGACAAGGGAAAGTAATTTGCTGTATATCCAAGCAAGAACTGTTACTTACGGGTTGATGGCAAAATGTCCATGACATCTTCTGTAACCTCACTTTCCTGCAAATTCTGTACCTCAGGAAGACTGTTCTTGTCATCTGCTTTGGACAAAAGATTAAATATTGATTTACTACTCGGAGTCCTATAGCTCAGTGGTTAGAGCACTTACTTACCTTGCAATGGAGAGACCTGGGTTCGAATCCAGGGTGAAATGTTTCCTTACTCTTTACTCCACCTGTTTACCTAGGAATATGTAGGAACCCAGTTGTTAGTCAATTGGAGGATTGCTTTTCCGAGGATAATAAATTGGTAACTTCAATCCATGACTGCTTATGGGACATTTATAGAGCGCCTTTCAGGTCGGGAGAACTTCCCAAGGCACTGAACGTTCAGGTGGAAACCCAAGCAGGGGTGAGGGGCAGGGGAGGTGGGAGGGGAGGGAGAGAGTAAGGAGGGGAGAGAGTTGGGAGGGCGGCAGAAGGCACGATTGAAGAGCAGGGTCTTGAGACCAGCCTTGAAGGAGGCGAGGGAGGAATGCCTCAGGAATACAATACCTCAGTCCACCAGCTGCCGAAATCCTTATCCATGCCTTCGTCACCTCTCAGCTGTACTCCTCAAACACCTTCCTCTCTCAACTCCCCTCCTCCGCTATTCATAAAATTCAACTCATCCATATCTTCCCTGCTTGCATTCTCACCTGCACTAAACTCTGCACCCCGATTACCCAGTCCTTGCCAAACTCCATTGGCTCCCTGTCACAGAGCGGATCGACTTCAAGATCCTCACTCTGGAGTTTAAATCCCTTCATGCTTTGGCATTTCCCCCTATTTCTCCAACCTCCTCTCTCCCCATAGCAGTAGACACTGCCTCCATTCTCCTGGCTCCGGCCTCCTTCTTGTTCCTCAAATCCTCTGCTCCACCATCGGTGGCCATGCCTTCAGCCACTATGCCCCCAAGCTATGGAACTCCCTCCTTCAATCTCTATGTCTTGTCGCCTCTTTCCCCATTTTTAGGTTGCGCCTGCAGACCATCCTCTTTGACTGTGCCTATGGTCACCTTCCCCCTTTTCCTGGCCTGGCATCAGGTTCCATCATTGTTACGCACTCTGGGACGCTCTATAATAGCATGGAAGGGGTTATATAAATACAAGTTGTTATTGTAGATATTGACTGATTTTTAAAATCCCAATACTGTGCCCTTTCAACATATCACATCATACCTCCTCTTCCCAAGTATCCATAGATTTACATAGATCTATCACATTTTGAAGAATATTCTTATAAATACCACCTCTACAGCTCATTGGGGAAGAGCATTCCACATCTTCACAACTGTGTGTAAAAATGTCTTGACACTAATTGAAGGATATGGTCCATGATCACATCTCTTCTATCTCACCTGCCACTTACTTTCAGGCCAGGTGGTAGGGCAAACTTCAAGGCAAGTCCTTCACAAAATTAGAAGTCCAATCACAATTTGGCTGACCAACAAATAAAATATCATCACTCTTTTTAATTCTCCCTCGTCATAGTATTTGTGATCTTATGCTGTTTTTAACATTAACCCTCACCACCCCCCTCCACCCTCTCCACCCCATGATTTTGTCACAATGTGCTTCCAGGAACAATCAGAGTCAGGCCATATATCCTGTCAACCAGCAGTTCAACTCCACAGAGTGGTTCAAGCAATATGGTTATGAAATACTTACTTAAATTTGAGGTTGAGGACTGTCTAACATTTTTCATTTCATCTTCCAACTTTACAGGTTTTGTGGTCTGATACAATTTCTTGCCAACTGTTTTGGATAAGGGATCAATATTAATTTTGTTACCTGGAATAATTTTCAATGTGCAACTTTAAACCTTGACTATACACAATGTGTCATTTTTTGCAATGCAAATCTAGTCTTTACTGAATTTTCTACAATATGTAGAATTTTCTACAATATGTAGAGATGTGATCATTATCCACCCATTCCGTTACCTCATCAAAAAAAAAATTTTTTGATGAGGTAACGGAATGGGTGGATAATGGTAGCGCAGTTGATGTAGTTTACATGGACTTTCAAAAGGCATTTGACAAAGTGCCACATGAGAGACTTATTATGAAATTAAAGGCCCATGGCGTAAAAGGGACAGTGGCAGCGTGGATCCACAACTGGCTGCGAGACAGAAAGCAGAGAGTTGTAGTGAGCGGCTGTTTTTCAGATTGGAGGGAAGTGAGCAGTGGTGTGCCACAGGGATCGGTTTTGGGACCATTGCTGTTTGTAATCTACATCAATGATCTGGACTTGGGTGTACGGAGTACAGTTTCCAAGTTTGCAGATGACACTAAGTTAGGGAGAATAGTAAACAGTGAGGAGGATAGTAGCCATCTGCAAGAGCATATAGACAAATTGGTAAAGTGGGCAGACACATGGCAGATGAAGTTTAATGCAGAGAAGTGTGAGGTGATGCATTTTGGGAGAAGAAATGAAGGGAGGCAATATAGGCTTGATAGTACAATTTTAAATGGTGTAAAGGATCAGAGAGACCTGGGGATTTGTGTTAGTGACTCGTTGAAGGTGGCAGGACAGGTAGACAAGGCTGTTAAGAAGGCATATGGGATACTAGGCTTTATAAATAGGGGTATAGAGTACAAAAGTCAGGAAGTGCTGACTAACCTCTATAGGACTTTGGTGAGGCCTCAGCTGGAATACTGTGTTCAATTCTGGTCACCACACTACAGAAAGGATGTGAAGGCATTGGAAAGGGTACAACGAAGATTTACTAGGATGGTGCCAGGATTGAGGGACTTCAGCTATGAGGAGAGGCTAGATAGGCTAGGGTTATTCTCTCTGGAGCAGAGAAGATTGAGGGGAGACCTAATAGAGGTTTATAAGATCATGAGGGGTTTCGACAGGGCAAATAGAGAAAAACTATTTCCACTCGTGGGTGAATCTGTGACTCGTGGTCACAGATTTAAAATAGTTTCAAGGCGAAGTAGAGGGGAGCTGAGGAGAAATTTTTTCACTCAGCGAGTTGTTCGAATCTGGAATGCATTGCCTGAAAAGGTGGTGGAGGCTGATTCGATAACAACTTTTAAAAGGGAATTAGATCTTTATTTAGGGAGAACGGGTCTATTAGGCTATGGGGAGCGGGCAGGGCAGTGGGATTGAATCGCTCTTTTCAAAGAGCCGGCACAGACTAGATGGGCCGAATGGCCTCCTTTTGTGCCGTAAAATTCTATGATTCTATGATTCTATGTACTAGTTCATTTACTTGATTGCTAATTTGTGTGTAAAATGAGCATATTTACTGATCAGGCCTTTATTAACATTTTAAAACTGGAGAACGATAATGTATCACAGGGTAATGAAGAGTCTCCTTCAGTACATTTGATCACACTTTTCCAGAATACCCACCCTATCATCTTCCCATCACAGCATTGAATTGTTGTTATCAACAGTAGGAAATATAGATGCATTTGTATTATGCAACATTATGTGTTTGATGTATGGAATCTTTACTTTGTAAATTTAACAAGAGACCCTGCAATTTCATCACTAATTTAGGAGCGATGATGATGATGGAAGTTGGAGTGAAATAATACACTTAAAATCCCAGAAAAATTCTGTGGTTTTTGTTATGGCATAAAAAAAGGGCACGTTTTCAGCGCAGAAACCTTCACAGGATATCATTAACAGGTGAGTTACAAACATCATTATTTAATTATATAATTTCTGTTGTTTTGAAGTCGTTTAAGATCAGCAAAGATTTACCGATATATAATCCTTGCATTTGATATAGCGCTTTTCACATCTTGTAGACTACTCAAAGGGCTTCACAGAATATACTGCAAAGTGCATTGACTGTATATTTGTGGGCTAAATGCAGCAGCCAATTGCATTTCTTGGCATAAGCATGCTACAAGCTACAGTGTAAATTATCAAAATAGTGCGTTGGGCAGCAGATACAAACAGAAGCTTGTCCTTTAAACAAAAAAAAGCCTCTCCATCTTAAGCTGTTTGCTATATAAATTGGTCATTTCAATCCACGACTGTTTGTGGGCAATTGGCTGCCGCGTTTCGCCCACAAATATACAGTCAATTCACTTTACAGTCTATTCTGTGAAGCGCTTTGAGATATCTAGAAGACGTGAAAAACACTATATCAAATGCAAGGATTATTATTAATAGTACTGTATTATCTTTTACTCTATTATACAAAATACATTTCTGCTTGTTATGTGATCACCAGTTCTTCCTCTGCTGGAAATTGTTTGTAACAAAAGTTCAACTTGTGGAACCCACTGTGAACACACTTTTATATCTTTTGGTTGACCGATATTTCAATCATACAAATGTCAAACGTCCCCTCAGAACCCGGTTCACTTTGACTAATCCGACAATCTCCAATTTGTCTGAAAACCCCATGGTGTTTGGAATTCTTTCCTTCCCCTTGACTACTCCTGTGGCATTCTACTGTGCTGAAAACAGCAGCACTTTTCACTATGACCAGGTGTAACTGGCCACTTGAACGGTATTCAAATTGGGTAGGCTTCCACCGAAAAAACAGAACATCAGCAGACTGCTGGTGGAACATCTCTAAACAGCCGCGCAGAAGCTATGATGTACATCACAGCATTTTATTTTATCAAAGGCCACAAGAAAACCATCTTCTAAAGCACCAGGATATTATCTGCCAGCTTAATATAAATAGCTTCCTACAAAATTCAACAAAGTTCCTAGTGCAAAAATTAGACTAAGTGTGTTTCCTCAAGGAAGTCAGAATATTTTACTAAAATGGTATTGAGGGACTTCAGTTATGAGGAAAGGCTAGATAGGTTAGGTTTATTCTCTCTAGAACAGAGAAGGTTGAAAGTGACCTAATAGAGGTTTACAAAATCATGAGTGGATTCGACAGGGTGAATAAGGAAAAACGATTTCCACTGATGGGTGAATCTGTGACTCGTGGTCACAGATTTAAAATAGTTTCAAAACGAAGCAGAGGGGAGCTGAGGAGAGATTTTTTCACTCAGCGGGTTGTTCGAATCTGGAATGCCTGAAAAGGTGGTGGAGGCTGATTCAATAACAGCTTTTTAAAGAGAATTAGATCTTTATTTAGGGAGAACAGGTTTGTTAGGTTATGGGGAGAGAGCTGGGCAGTGGGATTGAGTTGCTCTTTTCAAAGAGCCGGCACAGACTAGATGGGCCGAATGGCGTCCTTTTGTGCCGTAAGATTCTACAATTCTATGATTTTATATTGCGAAATACGGACGCAGTTCGTAGTTATATATAGGAGTCACCTACAGATGATAACCTGTGGGTACAGCATGAGATTGTCATCTCCAGTGTTTACTGTAGGCACCGTTTGTCCACCTGAGTGCAGCCCGAGATACATTCCTGGGTACTTCACAGATTCCAGGGTTATAGCTCCTTTGTCTAGTATCTTTTCCAATGTAAAGTGGCAGTAGTGATCTCCAATGCCCTTTGCAGATCAAATACAAAACATCCCAAGTTAACTACATATGCACTATTAATGTATTATTTTTGTAATATTGTCACCAGTTCTACATCTGAAATCACTTCTTCACACGTCAAATTTGGATAGATGGAGTTTATTAATTTTCATTGGAATAAATAGTAATCGATGACCACATTGAGTAGCAAGTTTAATGATTCAGGGGCAATATTGGACAGATTGAAACAAACTACGATCCAGATTATCAAATATTTCTACAGCATGACGCTTCATTACTCAGGACATTTTATATGTGTGTTATACAAATGTCATACATACATACATGCATGCATGCACGCACGCACGCAGGCAGGCAGGCAGGCAGGCAGGCAGGCAGACAGACAGACAAATAGATAAATAAATAAATAGATTCTCACCAATCCATCACATGTGCCACTCTTTATTTGAATAAACTTGTCTGGATATTCTACACTCTCAAACATGTATGTCTTGGGGCGAACCTTATGCACCCTCAGATATGACGTTAAAGATTGCTTTCCTGTCGCTTGACAGCTCCCATCAGAGCTGATGTGCAGACATTGGAGGAAGTTGGTATTCAGTAGAACTACTGCACCGTCTCTGAACATACCCTTCAAGTCAAGACAAAGCAGAGTAAATGATCAAGACAGGGGACATCACTATCAAATCACAATAATTTATTTACAATTAGTAAACATTAAAGAGGTTTCAAGATATCAATTGTTGCTTTACTCCTTTTTTTATAGTTATATACCTTCATCTGTTCAGTACATCTACTGCTTTTCCTACAGGAGTTGGATTTTATTTCTGTTTTTCATTGAGCTAATTTACAAGCTAATCATACTCTCCAACTCAATGCAAGCACCAATTTGGCTTTAAAAGGTGCAAGCATATTGCATTTCATCACATGTTCAACGCCAATAGGTTCAATGTGACCTTTGACAGATAAGCTGCTTTAAAACCACTTATCTACCTCTGTGCACACAGGACTGAATCCTGGCTCAGGCCAAGTTCAATCTGGATCCACGTGTGTTGGTGCCAACAGTGCTCAGCCATCTGTTGAGTAGGCGTCTTCTTCCACTGACACTGAAATGGCAAGCCCTTGTTTGAATTTAAAAAATGGAGCCACTCACTCCTTGCAGATTGTGAGTGCCCCCTGCTGTTAAATTTAAAGATCCGCAATTGAATAAATAAAGTACTGCAAATAGAGATTTGAGGCTACTTCAGTTCGATTATTTCACTAACCAAAAGTTTGAACTGTTTTCGTTTGCAGTTTTTTTTCAGCACATGGGACATCTTTGAGACATGAAAGTCGCTATACAAATGTAATTTGGTTGTTATTTTGTTATTGTTGTTATTCCTATCCTTCCCTCCATAAAAATCAATATTTTGTCAAAACATCATGCAGTCCCCACTTTACAGTTTGTTCTAGAAAGTTCTTAGAGCTTTGCAACTCTAAATCTATATCCTTTTGTACTCCTGTCTTGGTGTATCCTGAAGTATTGTTCTAGATTTTCTTTTTCAATCCTATATAGAATTTAAAGACCTCTTTAAGGTCTCCTTTGAGACATATTCTTTCAAGACTGAAGAGCCAAGCTTGACTAATCATAAGAAAGACTTTCTCATTGTCACCAGTACCTTAACGTGGACAGCGAATTCAGTGGAAGTGGGTGAAGATCCCACAGCTAATGCATCAACCGGTCTCCCGTCAGCATTGAATGCAATTATATGTCCCAGAACTTGAGCAGAATCCAGTATTATACGCCGATTGTCCTGCAAGGAAATTTTCAGCCGGCAAAGGCTTCTTTTCTTGTCCTGCAAGGCAATACTTTGGATCAATTATGTTATTTTCTCCCTGGAAATACATTTCTGATTTGTACAGTACTACAGGTTATTCAATGCATGACACAGAAATACAATGTAATAGTTATACAATGTAACAACTGCTTCCGGCAGGAATTCTTGAGGAACGTGCATTGTATAATCAATAGCAGTGGCCATTTACTTCAAACCGGCTGTCTGTTGCCTAAAATTGCGCAGTCATTATATTTTACAGCACAATACTGTTAGAATGTAGAAATTATAGCCTTAATACAATGGAATAATTAACAGATAATTTTAAAATGTATAAACCACCGACAGTCAATGGACAAAGAACATTTGATTCTCTCTGGTTAGAAGGAATAACAGGATAGCCTTGGAAAAAAGGGCGGAAGGCCCCCACTTATCTATCAATAACAGCAAACAACATTCCCCATAGAGATAACGGTCTAAGGAACTGACGATTCTACAACAACAACAACAACAAATTACACTTATAGAGCGCCTTTCACGTCGGGAGGACGTCCCAAGGCGCTGAACAGTCAGATCGGGACCCGAGAACGGGGGAAAGCGTCGGGGTAGGGAGAAGGGGAGGGGAAGGAGAGTAGGAGAGATGGAGGAGTTAGGAGTGGAGATTAAGGCACGGTCGAAGAGGAAGGTCTTAAGACCGGTCTTGAAGGAGGAAAGAGAGGAAGTGAGGTGAAGGGATTGCGGGATGGAGTTCCACAGTGTGGGAGCAGAGAGGCTGAAAGCCCGGCCACTGATGGTGGGGTGGTTAGGGCGGTGGACGTGGAGCAGGCCAGAGCCTGCTGAGCGGAGGGGATGGGCAGGCTGTTAGGGAGGCAGCAGGTCGGAGAGATAGACAGGGGCAAGACCGTGAATCACCTTGAAGGTGAGGACGAGGATCTTGAATTCAATCCTCTGGGGGATGGGGAGCCAGTGGAGACCGTCGAGGGTGGGAATGATGTGGTCGTGGAGCCTGGTCCGGGAGAGTACAAGAGTTCTGAATGATCTGCAGCCTGTGAAGGAAGGAGCTAGGAAGGCCGACAAGGAAAGAGTTCCTGTAGTCGAGCCTGGAAGTGATAAAGGCATGGATGAGAGTTTCGGCGGCATGGAGGATGAGGTAGTGGCGGAGTCTGGCAATATTGTGGAGGTGGTGGAAGGCTGTACCGGTCATGGAGTGGATATAAGGAAGGAATGACAGTTTGAGGTCAAACAAGATGCCCAGATTCCTGACTGGCTTCGAGAGGTGGAGAGAGCAGCCTTGGATGCTGATGTTGTCAGCGCCTGAGGTGCGGAGGCACTGACGTGAGCCAATCAGGAGGACCTCCATCTTATTGACATTGAGCTTGAGGCAATTGGCCCTCGCCCAGACCTCAATGTCGGACAGACACGCAGTCAGAACGCCAGTAGTCCTGGAGTCGAGGGCGGACGCGGAAAGGTAGAGTTGGGTGTAATCCTCATACATGTGGAAGTTTAACCCATGTTTGCAGATGATGTCGCCCAGGAGGAGTGTGTATAGGGTGAAGAGCAGGGGGCCAAGGTACAGAGGCCTGGGGAACGCTGCATGTGACTGCGAGGACTGGAGGAAAAAACATTGGAGGAGACGAAGTGAAGGTGGTAGGAGAGGTATGACTGGAACCAGTCAAGGACAGATCCTTGAAGTTTGAGGACGGAGGAGAGGTGGTGGAGGAGGACTGAGGTATCGAATGCGGTGGATAGGTCGAGGAGGATGAGTAGGCAGAGGGAGCCCTGGTCACAGATGGTCAGGATGTCCTTTGTGATCTTGACCAGAGCAGTTTCCATGTTGTGGGAAGCACGGAAACTTGATCGGAGGGGTTCGAGGCGTCAGTGGTTTGTGAGGAAAGAGCCAAGCTGGGAGGCAACCACTCTTTCAAGGACCTCGGAGAGGAAGGAGAGGTTGGAGATGGGCCGGTAGTTTGATAGCTGCAACACATCGAGGGAAGGCTTCTTTTTAGGATGGGGGTGATGGTGGCGGTTTTGAAGTGAATAGGAACGATCCCAAATGAAAGGGACAGGTTGATAGTGTCAGCAATTAGTGGGGCTAGAAGGTGGAGCTGGGTGTTGAGGAGTGAAGTGGGGATGGGAACTAGGGAGCAGATGGTGAGCTTCGTGGAGGAGAGGGTCTAGATGATAGTAGAGTTTAGCTCAGCAATATGTCTCTAGATTCTGACAACAGAAGGTAACCGTCAAGAATCACAAAGTTAATGGGCAGACCGGTAAGTTAGAGGACTATGGTACCATTACTGGATGCAGATGAGAGATGAACATCTGCTTAAATCAACAGAGAGGAATTTGCCAACGATCTCCAGTCAGGCTGGCACCAAGCCTATGATCGATTAACCTGAGTACGTGACAGTACCAAAAGTACTCTAGGACTCTAGGAAAGGAGCTCTTGGAAAAAAATATAATTCTCCTAACTCTGGATAGGAGAGATTAGAAGAATGGAGAGAGAGAGAGATGAAGGTCAAGAGATCCAGAGGAGAGGAGAAGGTGGTATCCTGTGGATGACGGTAGTATAATTAATTAGACATCCATGTTATAAGAATTAATACATTTTGCACCCACTCGGTTTCTAATAAACTTTACCGCGTCATATTGGATTGTCGAGTCATATTTCAAACATCAGGATGAGAACAATACTTTACAAACTTTTTTGTTGGCCAACACAATAGTCATAGAAATAACAAATCGCATAGATTTGTACTGTACCATAACTCAAGAAATGTTAAATCAAGAAACATTCATTCTGATGGCCCACTAAAGAGATTGGAAATCATAGACAGAGGTTGGCCAACATTGTTTTGCGGGAACGTGAAGTGAAGCTTTTTGACATGTTTCACAGATTACAAAGAATAGCACGGAAACAGGCCACTGAGCCCAACAAGTCTGTGTCTGTGTTTTTACTTCACATAAGTCTTCACTCATTACTCCCTCCATAGCTTTCTATTCCCCTCTCCCTCATGTGAAGGTCTAGCTTCCACTTGAATGCATATAAAATAACTGATTCAAGCACGTGCTTGAAGCAACAAATTTCACAACCCCACTACTTTCTGTGGCAGTTATTCCTAAATTCTCTTTTAGATCCCCTAGTCACTTTGCTGTATGACGCAGACGTTTTATCAAATACATCATTTTATTGTAAGAACTTATTTTGCATAATTGACACCTCCTAAACAGGTACTGTTCTGACACAAAGTATCAAATATCAGCGCCATCGGTAATTGTATTACACCTTCCACAGTTAACCTGCAGCATTGACTCCTATCCTCACCAACATACGATAAAGAGTGAATTGGTGCCGTCCTTCGGATGAGAACTACACAGTTATAAGGAAAAGGAAGATAAATGGGACTGAAAGGATTGTGCTTTTAAACAGCCAGTTCAGACACAGACACAATAACGTTCTCCTGACCTGTAAATTTTTGGGGTTCTATGATCCAGTCACTGCGAGTGAAACTCAGCTACAATTTGCTACTGTCTTCGTTATTAATCACTGGTACAACTGACCTAATTTAGATAAATGTGAATTTATTTTTCTTACCATAGCAACGACTCGATTACGATCTACAGCAAGAGCTAGATTTGGATGAATTACACTCGTGAAAGTTTGAGTGTTTCCCTTGTTGGCAGAAATTTCAAAAAATGCTAAAGGAAAATAAAAACAAAACTGATATTACTTTAAGTTTGCAAGACGAAAACAATCAACTTGGATTATCTGCCTGGTCTATGGGTTATGGAGACAACTCATGACTTTGAATTCACATCGTCTATGCTGGTCACTCTAATGCCATGTTGAGGGAGCGCTGCAGTGTTGGAGGTGCCAGTCTTTGGAAGAGACTTTAAACCAATGTCCAGATGGACGTTAAAGATTTCATGGCATTTCTCGAATAGAGAAGGGAATTTCTTCCATTGTCCTGGCCAACAATTCCCCCGGCAAAATTGGTCATTCACTTCAAGGCTATTTATGGGTCATTGCTGTGTGCAAATTGACTACCGCGTTTGCCAACAAATAGTCAGTCACTGGATTTCACAGAAAACACTGTAAAGCATTTGAGAAATTTCAACAATGGGATAAGCTGTTATATTGCAAAGATTAATATTTTAATTCTAAAGTGAGAGGATCTTTGATTCCCTGGTAGGAGAAAACCTTAGGCAAGTTTCTTCACTCCACATGGCTGTTCATTTAGGAGTAATTAGGAACCCGGTTGTTAGATGATTGGCAGATCACTTTTCCCCGGGGGTAATAATTTTCAAGAAAAATGTGATAAAAAAATTTGGTCACTCAATCCACTGTTTGTGGAACATTGCTGAATGCATTTTGGCACCGCCTTTCACTCACAAAATATACAGTTGCAAGAAGATTTGGATGACTCATTGGTACGCATGAACAAATCAGGTATTCTATTCTCAAGGTGATACCCTACTCACAATTCAGAACCTTTCAGTATTAATTCTTGTATTCTGCACCCAGTTTAGATCTTTTCGAGGCTCAAGCAAATTCAAACAAAATGGTTCAACTGGCAGCAATGTTCGTTAGATGTTTGTAGGTTCAAGTCCTACATTGAGCCTTTGAACTCGCTGACTAGGTCAACACTACAATATGAACATATTTCACATCCAAGTATCAACATGTCCTCTTTTATGTTTCCTAAGAACCAATCTTTAACCATAAACTCAACCATGAATTTTAGCATAAGACATTCCAAAGCAGATTCAGAAGGGACTTTGCTGTGACTTTGATTAGCTCCCGTGGTTAGAGATGAAAGGAACCTCTGCATATTGCACTGTTACCTGTAATGAGCATTCCCATTCATCTGCAACTGATGCCAGAGGTAAGTTGTAAGCACATTGGCTGGAACATTTGCCCTCAAATGCAGTCATTACACTTGACAGCAATTAGGCTTTGAGACATCTCAATGTTAATGAGACTACATCATTGCAAGGATTCTTCAATTTATTATTGTTTAATGGGACTTGGTAATGCTACTTCTATTGTAATAAATGTATCTGGGTTAATTTTGAAATTTGTATTTAAAAATAGCAATAAAACTTTTGAATGAGATGAAACAGTAAGAAGATATCCTCCCAATTGGTTCTGCATTTCTTTTCTGGGTGGAATATAATAATAATCCTTACATGTTGTCATAATACAGAACTGAAATTTACTAATGCAGGGCTTCTGTAGTAGGAATATCTGGATGTATTTTTAAAAAAGATCTTTGGATCTGAATTTTCTTTAAGAATAGCTAAAATGTTGAGTAACACTACCTTTAGAAATACTGCTGAATATTTTATAAATGGGCTCTAAAATATTTAATCTCAGTACATTGGTGCTTGAATTGTTAATACACTGATGTGCGCTGGGAATTCCATCCATCTTTTATCCCCAGAGAGGGCTGCCAGTGTTCCAGCCTGACTCAATTGGTAGCAATCCTGTCTCCGAGTCAGAAGGGACTTTGAGCTCATAGTCTGCGCTTATACTCCAGTATAGAGCTGGTGGAGCATTGCTTAGTGCCATTCTTCTGATGACATGTTAAACTGCGGTTCAGTCTTCATGGTTCATGTAGATGTCAGAGAAAAGATCATCTGTGCAAACAGGTCCTTGGTTTAGCATCTCATCTAAAGGATGGCAACTCAACCAAGATGACACTATACAGATGTGATTAATCTTATTATAGTGAACTAATGAAGCCTTCTAAATTAAATTAGTCTACATTAGCAAGTAACTATGAGTTACTGCTATCATTTTTCTTTCCTTAAATATTAAGCCACCTGTCACAAGAGGAGAATGCTTAATGGAATTAATAAGGATTCAGCTCCATTAATAATAATAATAATAATAATAATCTTTGCATTTGACTCAGCGCCTTATCACGTCTTCGAGGCGACTCAAATTGCTTCACAGAATATACTATAAAGTGAATTGAGTGTATATTTTGTGGGAAAAACATGGCAGCCAATGGTGCACAGTGATATCCCACAAACAGTCAAGGATTGATTGACCAAATTATTATTATTTTTGGAAAGGAAGCGATTATTACCCCAGGAAAAACAATTCACCAATTGATTAACAACTGGGTTCCTATTTACTCTTAGGTAAACACAGGCATGTAGAGTAAGGAAATCTACCTAACATTTTGCCCTGTCCAGAAATGGAACCCAGGTCCTCTCGCTTGCTGGGTGAGTGCTCTATCTAATATGCTACAGGGTTCCATTATACAGTCACTTGATGGTATATCCTATGAAACATCTTCTTGCTATGAAAGCACTATATTCAAGGTACTTAAAAGTGCTCAAATACACAGATAATTTTATTATTATACATTAACAATTCTTTACTATTAACCATACCATTGGGGTTGTTCTTTGATGCAGTGGCATCCACAGTGCCATCCGGCATGAGACGGATAAACTTTCCTGTTTCTTTGCAGTAGAATTGCAAAATGTTCCCAGCCTTGAACTTCCATCTCTGACTATCCCACTGATTGCAGAAAAAAAAGATCATTTATTTAAACGGGTTATCATGGAGTCAAGAAGCTTCACAATTTATGTTTTAATTGTTTGATGTTGTTTAAACTCCCAACAGTATGCTCAATGCATAATCTGAGTTCACCAAGCTTTGATTCTCGCCAACCTGTACCTAATACTCTCTGGCATTGGTTAAGTAGGGTGCATGCTTCCTGGGACAAAATGCGTATTTGATTCCAGGCAAAGGGAAATTTTCTATGTGCTGGTGGCACATATACGTGGAACAGTCAGTCTAGTTTAAAGCAGTGGTTCCCAATCTCGGATTGTCCTCAGTAGGGTTGCGAAGGATTTTTTTTTCTTTCCTTTTTTAAAATGTTGAAAATGCTTTTTTAATGCTGAAAAAAGTTTTTAACGCTAAAAAAAAAATGCGACACCGCCAACCAATTTGGATAAAGAACGTACTTACGAGTTGCGCTGAGTCCACAAAACAGATGGAGATAACGTTTTGGCTGAGCTGAGCTTCAGTCATGTTATCGCCCTCTAGCGGTGGGAGACCGGTTGAAAGCTAATTTGGGTCACAGCAAAAAAAGTTTGGGTTGTGAGGACCTGCTGGTGGTTAATTTTGGTTGCAGCAAAAAAAGGTTAGGAACCACTGCTCTAAAGCAATGGTGATTTGAGGAGGACAAATTTGCAAGGCTATGGGGGAGAGAGAGTGGGAGTGGGAGTGGGATGAACGTCTCCTTTCTGTGCTGCCCAGATTTAAAAAAAACATTTGGTGCTTCCAGAAATTTAAATAGGCTTTTAGGATATTCTCACGTCAAAGTAATTCAAGCAAAGGAAAAAGACTTTCTTACAATTTCCTTTTTTTGGGCTTCTTGCCGTTGCCCTGGAAAGATTGAAAAAAGAGTGACAAGTTTGCATTTGTCAAATTGCAGCAGGTTCTGTTCATAATAACAAAGCATTTCTACTATAATAACTGTCCTTTCTATTCAATAGCCCTGCCATGAACCGCTCAGCTATCCTCCACTTCCATAACATTGCCTGGCTCTGCCACAAAGTGCTGAGACCCACATACACATATGCAGAAGATTCAGGCTCGAGTATACAAAGTCCCTGCTTGCCGGTCTCCCCAACTCCTTCATCCATAGGTTGCAGATCATCCAGAATTCTGCAGCCCATGTCCTCTGCCACACTTGGCTCCATGACCCTATCACCCACATCCTCACCAGACTCATCCTCACTTCCTATCACATACAGCATGCCGTTCATGAATCTTGGTGCTCACTTTCAAACCCTCCATGGTGTGTCTCCCAACTACCTGTGTGACCTCCTAACCCCCTACCAATCTGCCCTCTTCCTCCACTGAGCGGGTCCAGCCGGCTTCATGCCCCCCACCTCACCTGCATAACCATTGGCAGGTGGCCTTCAGCCACTATGTTCCCACTCTATGGAATTCCATCCATTAGTACCCCATTCTCACACACTCCCTTGCTTCCATCAAGACCCATCTCAAAACCCTCCTCTGCAACCATGCCTTCAGTCAACCTCCTCTAGCCTCTGGCCACCACACTCTCCACCCTCCCCGATCCCGAACACCAGCTCGGATCTGAAACACTGATTGTCCAGTACCTTAAGACATTCTATTGACAGGAAAGGCGCTATACGAATGTAATTTGTTGTGTTTGTTTCTTATTTCAAACACAAGCACTAAACAACAACAACAAAATTACATTTGTATAGCGCCTTTCATATTGGGAGGACATCCCAAGGCGCTGATTAAACACTTACTTGCCAAATGGCTAAAAACCTCCGCAATATACAACTCTCGTGCAATTTTGCCATCGTCCTCTCCCTGATCCAGCCACCTGTAAAACAAAAGTGTACAATATACACACATTTGCTTCATGTTAAAATCATTCACTGGAGTGGGTCTAGAGTAGCTAAGTTAAGTTCAATGATCTATGAGCAGCAATCAAACAAACTAGGGCTATTCAGAGAGATGTCTCAGAGCTATTTCAGCACAGACACAAGGAGAATTTTCTTTACCCAGAGGCTAAAGAAATGATTAGAACAGGTTAACATTAAAGGTAGTTGAGGCCAGGTTACTGGACTCATTTTAAAAAAACCTTGATGCTGTGATGGGGGATGGTTGAAGAGACATGTTTAAGATTTTGGAGGCAATTGCAAAAAAAATGTCTGGGGAAGAGTTCCAGAGCAGAGGCAGGAATGAAGAGCTATGAGGATTAGTGACATAGTTCCTGAAAGCTTCCCCACTGATGGTGGAGTTGAACGGCAGGGGATGAAACAAGTGGCAATTATTAATATCAAAAAGAAGCTGATTTAATCATGTAACAGTGGAATCTAATTTATGATATTTCTTAATAGGATTCCTTAACAAAAAAATTACACCTCTTAGAAACCCAAAGCACTCCATACCGACTATGCGAGAGTGTTTTGATGTAACCTACTCCTGGAGTTAATAACATTGTAAATGCAGAATTAACAGGTATCAGGTAAATGTCACTTCCTGCATGTCGCTTAAAATACAAAGTGATGTCAGGGGTTATCTGATGAATTGAAAGCTAACCATTCATCAGTTGGCACATAGGAAGCTAACTGGCCAGTGTCCACTCACAGGTGTTCACACTGTAACTGCAGAAAAATTGAATCTCACAATAATAGAACACGTTATAAAAGGGCTGCAACAACAACAAAATTAATTGTAGAGCACCTATCACGTCGGGAGGACGTCCCAAGGCGCTGAACAGACAGGGGTCAGGAACCGAGCATGGGGGAGGGTCGTGCAGCGTTGGGATGTGGGAGGGCAGATAGGTAGGGAGGTGACTGATGACACGGTTGAAGAGGTAGGCCTTGAGACCAATCTTGATGGACTATATTTGGTTATAAAATGTAGCTACAAATATTATAATGGCCTCTCTTAAGTGGGTATCATTGAGCACAGACTCAATTGGTAGCAATTAAAAAAATCTAGAACTAAATATAATAAGTGCCTGATAACTTGTTAACGAGACCATTCCTTGGGAGTGCAAAGTTATCTGGAGTTTAGTCTTTATGAAGAGAAATATGTGTTAAGAGAAAGCTCGTTAACCTGTGACATGGAAAATTGTACTTGTTGTTTCGAGTTCCGTCTTTTATTATAATCTTCTCCAAATACCATCCATGCCCTGCAACATAAGAGAAAACTGAGTTGGAATGCTGATACTTAACATTGAATTTCATATTAGTGGCATACTTGTGAACTAACAATAATATGAAGAATGTCTTCAATATTCAAGCAAAGCTAAATAATAAAGGGTGACTTAACTAATCACTATATGCAATGAACTTTTTTTTAGCTCTATCTGATAATGTAGAATAATCAGAAACATCCAAGCATGAATGAAGGTCGATAGCATATAAAGTTTCTGACCTGCCCCAAGACCATCATGTCCAATTACAAGCTTTTTTAGTTTGCCCAGGTCCACAGCTTTTACTGAGAAGGTATCAGTCTGTAAAGAATTCAACGGGAACATGTAATGCATGCTCATAAGAAAGTGAATCACTCATAAGCATTCAACTGACACTTTGTTGAAAAAAAAGATATGCATTCAGTAGTATGTTTCTGAATTTACTGAATCAACAATTTATCGTCTCTATGAGTATCAGGAAAAAATTCTCCAAACATAATAATAGTATATGGGCTAAAATTCCTGTCCATATTGAGTTGGACAGCTCTTTTCAGAGCTGGCGCAGATGGGCCAAATGGTATGATTCTATGATTCCTCCTCCACATCTGCGCCATAACCAGTACTGCCTTCCACCACCTCTGTAACATTGCCAGACTCCGCCACTGCCTCCCCCTCAGGCTGCTGAAACCCTTGTCCACGCAATTGTCACATCAAGGTTTGACTATGGAAACTCCCTCCTCATTGGCCTTCCCGGCTCCTCCATTCACAAGCTGCAGATCATCCAGATGTATGTTGCGAAGTTTTTCAACCATTCGGCAAGTAACTGTTTAATCAGTGCCCTGGGATGTCCTCCCGACATGAAAGGCACTATAAAAATGTTATTTTGTTGTTGTTTAGTGCTTGTGTTTGAAATAAGAAACAAGAACAACAAAATTACATTTGTATAGCACTTGTCATGTCAGTAGAATGTTCCAAGGCACTGGACCATCAGTGTTTCAGACCCGAGCTGTTGTTTGGGATCGGGGAGGGTGAAGAGTGGGCTGGGGTGGTGGTGGTGGGTGGGGGGGTGGTTGAAGCATGGTGTCCACCTAATCATGAACATTTCCATGCCTGGAAAAGAATGTGCACTTTCTTCCTGGGTTTGCATCCTGTTTACCTAAACTCAGGTTGACAAAAGCCTAAGCTTGGGCACCCCAGTTTGTGTGTTGGGGCAACTTCTGTAAATGTTGATCTGCCAAGTAAATGTTGACCTGCTGCTAATGTACATACTTGCCCAAACCCCAATTAAACCTTCCATCTTTTAGCAGGTGTGTGAGATGTGGGGGAGAGAGGTGATGTGGAGTACAACATGAATAGTTCAATCTAAAAATCACGATGCTATCACCAAGGACAATTAGTCTGTGCTGATAATCTCTAAAAAAAACTGAACAGTTAGAAAAGTCAGATACTAACCTGCCCCTTTTGAAACATTGTTGTACGGTTTGATTTTATAAGATGCCTCAAGCCTGTGTCACCTCTTTTGCCATAGATGACAATGAAAACATTAGCATTTGTACCACCATTCCAGGTATCTCCAGTCGAAACATGAATATCATAATTGATTACTGAAAGATAAAAGGTTGGATTGATGCTCTCTGCTCTACTATTCTTTTTTACATACATGATTTGTGGAGTCCTGTAGCTCAGTGGTTAGAGCACTTGCCTTGCAAGCGAAAGAGCTGGGTTCGATTCCAAGTAGGGCAAAACCTTGGGCAAGTTTCCTTATGCCACACACCTGATAATAAGCCCTCAAAAAAACAATAATTTCCATTACTGTTTATGGGACACTGCTGTGCGCAATTGGCTGCCGCGTTTCGCCCACAAAATGTACAGTTAATTCACTTTACAGTAGATTCTGTAAAATGCTTTGAGACTTCTGGAAGACGTGAAAAGCGCTACATCAAATGCAAGGATTATTATTATTATTAATATGATTTCTCTGCTGAATTTACTGTTAAAGAAGCCAAAAAGAGAAAGGAATTTCTCCTAGAGTCCTGACAAAGAATCCCACAAATAAAATGGGTGTTTGCTTCATAGTTGTTTGTGTGACATTACATTTCACACATTTGCTGCTGAATTCCCCTATAAGATCAATGCAGTTTGCAGAATATCCTATGAATTACTTTGAAATGTCCTCCCAACATGAAAGGTGTTATATCATATGCAAGGATTATTATTATTCATTGATCAGATGTTGGATGCTGTGATACTGGGTTTACTCTGAATATTCTGCAGAGCAGACAGTCTAAATCCTGGAATATGTACAAATATCAGTGAGAATTAAAGTGCAGCTGTGTGGCTACACAATTCATTACACCATAGTTTGCCCCAGTGCCTTGGGACAATGTCCCAATGTGAAGGTGTTATATAAATGCAATTTGTTCTGATTATAACACTGGTCCCCACTGGAACTGTGGCCACCTACCTGGGTGGTGACCAGGTTCCTTGTTTTGAGGTTTTTTTTTCATATTTAATGCCATGGACTTTCCTGTGACAATACATCTAATTTTCATTACCAGATTAATTGTTTAAAAAATTTAAAACATATGAATGCATATGTTCATAAGGAGGTGGTGGAAGGGATTAGTAGTCATGGAGGTTTGGACAATTGTGATACTACGGAAGTTGAGCATTTTTTGGCAAGGTAAGTAAGATGGCTGTTTACTATGTGATCAGGCATAACACAATACGAACAACAACAACAAAATTGCACTTATATGGCGCCTTTCACGTCGGGAGGAGGGCCCAAAGCGCTGACGAAGGGCTGACTGGCAATTGCTTTCTGGTAGACATGTTATGGATCACCCAATCAGTACCTTATAACAGGGCTCTATTGTAGTCACTCTCTGCTTCTGCTCAAAATGCTTACCTGGAAGGACTGACAAGCCATTCTCTATCACAGGAAATTCCCTGCAGATCTCCCCATCTTCCTCATTTTTATCCATCCAACTATTAACATCAAAGTGGTATTTTTTACCTATGTAAATATTCTCCAAATTGATCTAAACCGTACCAGCAGAAAGATATAATAAATTGAGATACACAAGCATCCGATCAGAACATTCAATGTACTGTACTTAGAATATCATATCAAAATATAGAGAGAAAAGGATAATACCATTTTTTTTAACCCTTGCTGTGGAATGTCAATTGGACAAAAGAAACAATATCAACAACAAAATTACATTTGTACTGTATAGCGCCTTTCACAAAGGATTACACAAGACAAGAAGGTATTATTGAAGTCCATCTGTCTAATCCCAGCAGTGATTTTAATCTTGTACAGTATAGCTTTCAAATTCACATTAAGTCACCACATTCTTCCATACCTTATTTTACAGATATACAATCCGCATGATGTCTAGGTAGTACTGTATATAGATTAATTGCATTGAAATTAATCCAAAACATAATACAGTAATATGTTGCTTTTGGAGGGTTAAGAGTGCATAAAATTGTACCTTATCACAATGCCAGCCTGGGAATTCACCAGAGTTGTTATGTCCAATTCGAATTTTATAGAGGTTACCGATATTTTGTGAAATAACCTAATCCAGAAAGACTTAGATTATTATTTTTATTTTTATGATAACAGAAAACAGTTGTTGCATTTTCAGTTGAAAACCCTTAAATTACAAACACACAATTTAGGAAACATTTGTAGAAGCAAAAATTACACTTAAATAGGTACAGTATAATGAATGAATGCCCCATGTTTCTTTCAAGGCTTCGAATGAGCACTGAGATAGCGCCCCACATTAAGGGTGCTGTATAAATGCCAGCCATTGTTGTTTTACCCACCCAGTGATGATGATGACATTTCTGGCAGCTGTGTGTGAATTACACCAAAAGCCATGGGTTAAAATCTCCAAAAGTCCAATAATATGTGGATCTTCCCTTTCCAAGATTAGAGTTGACACAGTGCAGGGTTAGAAGGAAAGTTAGAAGGGGAAAGAGAGTTAAAGGAAAGGAGAAAAGCAAGACTGACAGTATATGCCCTGATGGAAGAAGATCAACAACAACTTGCATTTCCATAGTTCCCTTCACCCAAGATAGTGTCTCGAGCACTTGTACATTGGCATGTTTACATTCTGAGCAAGGGAGAATTGAAGAGGGTATGATCATAAGCACAGTCCAACACATACGTAGCTCTTAAAGTGGGATTTAAAGATGAATAAAGAGTGGTAAGGTAAAGGAATTGAGGCATGGAGTTCCAGAGGTTATGGGCAAAGTAGCTGAAGACACAGCCAAGGCTAGTAGAGCAGAGGGATCAGAGGATACGCAGCAGGCCTATGTTAGCTGAGCAAAGGGTATGGGGGAGGGAGAAGGTTTCGGTTCATATCATACATTGCTATGACATGACAACAGGATGACCACACTGTTTTGATTTCCAGAATGGAAAAGTCTCTAATTAATGCAGATTCCAAGTCCCTCTGATATTACAAAATTCAGGGGAGAGCTGAAACCCGCATTTTCTCTCTAGGATATTGCACTATTGATACATACCATGATAACTCGCAACTAATAAATACGTACCGTGAAGATGTTTTCCTGTCCATTCTGAAATGCATTCTTATCCTCTCCATGGAGTACGATCGGTCCTGAATTCCCCTCTTCACCATATAATGTGATATGAACCTGAGCAGTAGTGCCTGCATTGGGTACGTCACTGGTGAGAACAGATATAATCCATGTATTTCCTGCAGTGAAAACAGGAAGATATTTTCTGTGGCTAGGGATCACAAAACAGTGTTACCTAAAATAAAAACACTTTTATGACTCAGAATAATTTAAATGTGACAATACATAACAGTGAAAGTAACCAGTTGCTATTACTTGTTTCAGTAAGGTGTAGCTATTAGTGTATCAACATATTATTTAATGAATTACTATATGGCTGTTTCATTGTGGAGTCCTGTAGCTCAGTGGTTAGAGCACTCAACAACAACAACAACAACAACAAATTACACTTATAATGCACCTTTCACGTCGGGAGGACGTCCCAAGGCGCTGCACAAGAGGCGTGTGACCCGAGCTGGGAGGGGAGTGTACGGGGAGGGGTGAAACACGTAGGGGAGGTCGAAAAATTCTGGGTGGAACAAAAGGCACGGTCGAAGAGGAAAGTCTTCAAACCGGCCTTGAAAGAGGCCTTACAAGCGTGAGACCTGTGTTCAAATCCAGGCAGGTCAGGACAAAACCTTGGGTAAGTTTCCTTACTCCACACACCTAATAATAATCCCTCAAAAA
Source organism: Hydrolagus colliei (assembly GCA_035084275.1). Lineage (NCBI taxonomy): Eukaryota > Metazoa > Chordata > Chondrichthyes > Chimaeriformes > Chimaeridae > Hydrolagus > Hydrolagus colliei. Next base: position 84,043,202 of record CM068743.1, read on the forward strand.
AAATAAAAAAAATATTGAAATGGTCATTTCAATCCATTACTGTTTGTGGGACATTGCCATGTGCAATTGGCTGTCACGTTTCACCCACAAATATACTGTCAATTCACTTTACAGTATATTCTGTGAAGTTGCTTTGAGATGTCTAGAAGATGTGAAAAGCACTATATCAAATACAAGGATTATTATTATTAAAAAGATCTTGATTCTGAGTTTCATATTTTGCATATTACTATCCTTCACTGAGTCGTTAATGTGAGGTAATGCATTCTATGCTAATTCGACATTCAATGACATTTATTGAGGAAATATTTGACATTATTTGGGAACACTCAGTCCATAACTCCCTACAGTTCCACACTTGCCAGTTGTATAGTAGCATAGCTTGAAAGGGCAGTGTGTTTGTGATATATTATTATTCACCCATTGTGGTGGTGAACTTATAAGTTTACTTGTCTGTGCCTTTCAAACTTTGAAGCGGATTCCAAGTACTTCTTAATTCTAATATCAAAAACCTTTGAAACCTGGAGAGAAGGCGTGATCAGTGGGGTCTATTCTATCCCCATTTCCTTAAAACGGTACTAGATTAAACCCTCTAATGAGTAATTTGGAGGTGATCAGAATAAAAACACTGTTTTTGCCTGTCTGTAAAATTTGTATAACAATTGCATCCAAATGTGCATTCTGAAAACATTTATGCAGCACAGTTAATGCACTATCTAGCAACGGTAATGGAGGTATTGTAGTTGAAAATCCATCAAATGTGTGGCAGCTGGATCACTACTGAGGCAGGAAACAAATGAAAACAGGAAATCCCACTGGGAATGAGATATTACAGAGGAGGTCTGAGCTTGTCCAGAGAGCAAAGATACTACCTCACATGAGATATAGTGAAATGGAGAGTGGAAATGCAAATTCTCTTTGGATCTACGCTGCACTTGAGTTCCTGAGGCTCTGCAAGATGCACTCTGAATTATTGGCAGGTCAAACGACTCGAAGATGAGATGTACAATTTTAGTTCCAGATGTCACATTTTAGACCTGAGTAAAATCACACCAGCAACAGAAACCAAACTCATATGAGGAATGCTTACAAAGTAAAGCCACATCATGTCCATCAAGCCCATTCTTTCCAGAGACCAGGCATAATCTGCTCTAGCGGGAACTCTACCAAATCCTCTAATTCCTTGAGCAACAGGGTCTCCAAAGTTTCTCCCTGTTCTGAAAGGTAAAGTCCCCCCATGGGCTTGTCACGTTTCTGACATATAAACAAACCAGAATTCAAACTGATCCAAAGGAGCCAAGCTGTCATGAAACTGATATGGTGGCCACAGGAAAAAAAACAGAATGCTGAACTGCTTGTCTTTTCTGTGGTTGATAATGTACAGTACTTCACTCAAAGGAACTGACACTGTATAATCCATTTGCTAATACTGTACAGAAATTTAGTTTTAGTGTTTTTTTCAGAAGAAACTCTGTTTGACCAAATGGAAACTAAATCTCTAGTGCACTTCAGTCTGAATTTGTGTAGCATACCTACTGGTGGCAATTAATGTGGTTAAATTTCTTTAAAAATGCATTGGTGGTACATGTGAGGATTTATTTTTATTATATGTCTATTTGCTTTTCTTCATAAGCACTCCAAAATAATCGATGGTGCTATCGGCTGTTGTGAGATAGCACACTTAGCAAACATGAGAGATGCTGGGAATGTACATTTAACTGGATAATGTGCTGCTTGATTCAGTGCTCAACAAAAAGTCACAAAAGTTGGAAAACATTGGAACTTTAAAGATCTAATCACCAATATATGTTTTTTTTATTCTCATTTACGTTTTATTCATTCAAACTTAATGTATCAATTCATTTAACAGTACAGTATTTAAATTTCCTCCAGTGTGCGATAACTGTAAGGGATCAGAGCACTGGAGGAAGCGAGTATCAATAACTAGGGAAAGAGCATTTCTGGATAGTGTTAGAAATTATGTTGTTTACAATTTACAACTTTTTTTCCAATGGTACCTTTTTGTTCCAGTATTTGGCTGAGACGTTCATCCACAAACGCACATCACTGCACTTCACAAAATATCCTGTAAAGCATATTCATACATCCTTCTGATGTGAAAGGTGCTATACCAAATGTAAGGATAATTATTGTTGAACTTATTATTCTATCCTCTCTCCTGTCTGTGAACCCCTCAGCCTTCCTTTTCAGGCTTCGTCTTATGCTTTGTTGTTATTTTCATTTGCCTAAATTAATGGAGAGGCAAATAAATTGTTCCCACATCTATGAATGTCATTTTTTAACCAGGGAGGTGCATGAGAGTGACAGAATGCTTCTGCTTGTTTTGTTTCATCTCTCTCCATTTCATGAAATGTGTATCTGTTTTCCATCAAACACAGAATTTAAAGGCAAATACGTATACTGTTGTAACACTTTTATTCCTGGAGAAATCAGTAATTTTGGAGATTTACAATCTACTGACTCAGAGGTGAGTCCTACTAACCAATTTAGGCTGATAACTATTATATTTGTTACACAAGTATTTGTTACTATTACAATGTATGGACAATCTGCACTAAAGATAAATAACTATTGGTGTGAATTTTCACAGCTTCTCATAACTACAGAGGCAATAAACTCAGATGGTACATTTTGCTTCTAATCTGTTAACAACAACAACTTGCATTTGTATAGCGTCTCAGAGAGCTTAACGGTGTTGGAGCCCATGGGGAGGGTGACTGTAGGCGCGGTCGAAGAGCAAGGTATTCAGGCATGACCTGAAGATGGGGAAGGAGGGGATGAGGCAGAGGGATTGAGGGAGGGAGTTCCAAAGTTTCGGGGCATAGTGGCTGAAAGCACGGCTGCCGATGGTGGAGCCGAGGGGGACAAAGAAGAGCGGAGGGAGCAGGAGCAGGTGCTGTGAGGAAGGAGAGAGGAGGTTAGACAGGTAGGTGGGTGCTGAAGAGTGGAGGGACTTAAACATGTAACCATGAAGTTAGCAAGTCATAACAGTACAACTTTATTGAACATAATTTTGCACCTAACAGTATATCATCTGGGAAAACCACTGCAATACAAAAGAAGTTCATCTCAATGAATCAACACGAAAGCATAGCGGTCAAGTGCTCTGTTTTTGAAGTGTGGTTTTACTTTTACACCATTTTACTTGCAATATTCCAACTCAGGGTAATATAAATGCCTAAAAGGGTCACAGTAAAGCGGAATCAAAGGCAATATGTATCTTTCCTAAAGTCTTACAGAAGCATTTTCCCCCATAGTATTGAAAATATTGTCGTATGAATTGGCATGTGAAAAGATTAGCAATTCTTTCACTAAGACTTTGTACATTGGGTATAAATGCAAAAAAAGTGATGAATTTGGAATTTCCTATAATAATGTATGAGTCACTAATAAGACATAAATCCATTATTTCAAATAATCTGAGAGCCTGGAATGTAAAAAGTAATGTAGGAATAGAAACTGATTAAAAGTGTGCTGAAGTGAATGAGATGATCTAGTATTGCTTAGTGCAGGACTAAGTTTTATACAGGGAAATCCCATCGTTAGTGGCCTTTAATAGAGTACCTCCTCACTTCCAGCTTGAGCCTAATTCTAGACTCATTTTAACCAGAAACACTGTACGTTAGTTTCTAGCATTGAGTTGTCAGCTTCCTAAACTGACAATGGTCTGCTTCTCAATTGTCAGGAAGCCACTGATGTCATGTTGCACTCATTCATTGCCCCTCGCAACTCACTGTCAATAGATACCATATAAAGAAGGTGTTGCTAACATCACTTTGTGAAGGAAGTGAAGTTGGTCTTTTTTTGTGTTTCCCTTATAATGTCGTCATTGTCAAGACAGTTTGGAGGCTATGATCACTCCGAGATGCTATACAAATGCAAGTTGTAGGCTACTGGTTAGGTTGGGTAGCCGTAGCCTTTCATGAAGTTGGTGTAAAACCCCCACAGTATTTCTGGTTGGGGGTAAAATTATATTGTGGCTGCTTTAAACAGAATCTAGGCAAATTCTATTTTTAAAATCTTTTTATTGAATAGCATATGATAAGACCACACTATGGGGTAACCCTTTTTCTGAGAACCTACACACACAAGAGGCTACAAGCCTATATTTAAAAAAAAGCCTGGTATAACACTATTTACCTGCCAATGCCAGCTACTGCTAATTTGTGCTTCACTACAGTGTAAATCTACTGTCCATCTATTTTAAGATAAACCACTTATCAACAGGATGGAAAAGCTGGGTACAATAAATGCACCTTGAAGAAATGTGAGTCTAAATACAGTACAAGGAACATATCACAAAGAATGAATCAATGTTTTCTAACAGAAAGGAAATCTGATATGACATTGTATGGAAGTATCAACAAAAAAAATGCGTTGTACACACACATATATTTTAAAAAGCTTATAAAAAAGTTTGCATTATAGCTACACACACAAAACACATACCATAAAAATTAAAGTTTCACTGTAGTACAGAGTGGTACACTTTGTTTTTTTTACATTCCTTTTGATGAGAGAGTGGTGTGAGTTCATTTCCCAACACAGGCATCACTCACAATATAAAAAGCAATCAGAGCTAATTCTCTGTTCAATCGGCAAACCTAGTTTTTACAGGATAAATTTATTTTTTGTACCATTAATTTCAACATTATTTTTTACTGACCTAGGTCATGTTGGTTTAACGTTTAGCATTTTAATGTAAAGAAATATCAATTTGATGTGTGGAATGATGATTAGGAGCTTGATCTGGGCCATAACAATATCTTATTCTCATTCTTTCACCTGTCACAGGTGAGTTCACATCCATCTCTTTATACTTTTATAGCTTCCTAGGAAGCCAAATCTTTTATACAATGTAATCTGTGAAGTGATACTTTATTCAAGCATTAATTTTCCACTTTGATTTGATTCTTGTGTTCTCAAGTCATTTGCAGCCTCATCATTTCATATTACTTTATATTTCCAGACCAAATAAATTACATTCAACTACAGGAAGGCAACAACAAACTGAACTCTAGCTTGTTCCAGTTTGTTGAACTCTAGGTGGGCAACGTAGGCACTAAATTACTTGGACATTTATTGTTCTAGCTCTTCTATGCTCATTATTTATCAATCCTAAGAGCCACCTTGGTTGCTTTATAACTTTTGCTGATCTGTAGATTCACCAGTGATCATTGACCCTTAGGAGCCTAAAACTAAATGCCATTCATTCTTCCTAACCCAATCTTCAAGAGTTCAATATCATAACATTAAGAATCCAATTTAAAAGTAAAAGTTGAATGATTTAAGGAAACATTGATTATAATGTCCTTTACATGTTTGGAAAATGGTTTTAATTGTGCAACAGTATACTGAATATACTTGTGAGATCTTGTAAAATTCAATTATAAACTTTTTGTTTAAAAGGTTGTTGCCTTCATAAAACATAAATCCAAACCTGCAACCAGCAGAGTGTGAATTGAGTTGAAAAGCATGGCATCGCAAGCAAATAACATCGATGGAGATCAAGCAATGTACAGTTCTTCTGTGTCTTTCACCATCCCAAATGAAAATAAATTGCCAAATTTTAATTTCAGAAAAACATTTTGCTTTAAATTGTGAGGACTGATGAGTTGATCATTTGAATCAAATTACTGTAGATGGTCTATTTGGCTTGAGAGTGCAAAGCATCTGAATTAATATACATGGATGAAACTAACCACTGAAGTACAATAGATTAATTACTACAGTATTTCAAAAGATGTAAATTCAATGCTGCTAAATTGCTTGGATTAAAAACTCCTTCCATATACTATTAAAGATTTTTTAAAAAGTTATAAATAATCAGGAACAAAAATAATTCAATTAATTGGAATTCTTTATGACTTTTAGTTTTAAAGGAATCCTCTTAATTTGTCATCCTTTTAACCTTTCTGAATAAAATAGTTGCTTGTCGGGAACAACAGCTTGGTTGAACAACTAATTTGGCCTGAAAGCTATTACAGAAAGACTTTCAGGAATCTGAGCAAATGCTCTAGTATTGTAACTCACTGTGCAATGTGGTCTCTCTTAGCAAATGAAACGGTTGTGGTTGTGACCGGGTGTGATAAACATCGGCATTGTAACCTTGCAATTTGATGGAACCACTTTGTTTTAACAATGTGTGTGTGAGTGTGTATATAATCCAATGTAAACCATATTGCAGGCACTTTTTTTTACACACACGTACTAGAAATCACTTGGTGTACGTACTCTTGTTTATTCACACCAACTTAATATCATTAAATGAATGTAGTAGAATGGAATGGATAACACAATCATTTGTTGTGCATTTCAGTTTGGAAATTCTCACAATCGAAGATGCATTTGTTTTTATATACCGGTACATCAATATTGAAGGTTTTGCTAAAGATATAATTTGCAATCTAGCCACCAGAGGGAGGGCAGGTGTTTCTTCCGTTTACAGCCCCTGACTGAATTTTACTTATGATAAATGCACACGTAGCATTTAGTAAATGTACCCACAAGTGGAGAATAACACCATTAGCTTCCTATGTTCCCTATGTTTAGTTCATAAAATAGCACTTTTCCTGTAAAAATTACTTGTATTTTCATTTATTTTATTTCCATTTGATATTTGTTCTCACGATCATTGTCTCATTCATTTGAAGCAAGATTTCTTCGAAATAAAGTGGCTTGGAAGAAATTGAGTTGAAATGGAGGTTTTAAGTTGCATAGCCACAAAGAGTGATAAAGCATGGAAACAGGCCATTCAGCTCAACTAGCCATTTCCTAGCTCCTCCAACGAAGTCTTGGAGTAAATAATAATAATCCTCACATTCGATATCGTGCTTTTCATATCTTCAAGATGCCTTAAAGCACTTCACTGAATATACTGTAAATTGAATTGACTGTATATTTTGTGGGCAAAATGTGGCAGCCAATTGCACACATCAGTGTCCCACAAACAGTCGTGGATCCAGTGACCAATTTATTATTATTACTTTTGAAGGAATTATTACCCCCGGATTCGCCAATCACTAACAACCGGATTCTTACTTACTGCTAGGTAGACAGAGTTACAAGCACTTAGGGAAATTTACATTAACAAGGAATTGGTGCTAGGGAAATTGTTGACACTAAAAAGTGACAAGTCTCCTGGACCTTATTGTTTGCATCCTAGGGTCTTAAAAGAGGTGGCTCATAAGATAGTGGAGGCCTTATGTCTGATCTTCCCAAATTCCTTGGATTCTGGAATGGTTCCCATGGATTGGAAGATCGCAAACGTCACACCACTATTTCAAAAGGGTGGGAAAGAAAAGATGGGGTACTATAGACCATTTAGTCTGACATCGGTGGTAGAGAAAATTCTAGAATCCTTGATTAAGGATGTCGTAATTGGGTACTTAGAGGATCACAATATAATTAGACAAAGTCAACATAGCTTTACAAAAGGGAAGTCATGCTTGACAAATCGTTTAGATTTTTTTGAGGATATCAAGTAGATTAGATGGTGGGGAATCAGTGGATGTAGTGTATTTGGATTTCCAAAAGGCATTCGATAACGTGCTGCACAAAAGGTTGATCCAAAAGATAGGGGCCCATGGAATTGGGGGAAATATATTAACATGGATTGAAAAATGGCTAATGGGAAGGAAACAAAAAGTGGGGATAAACGGGTCCTTCTCAGATTGGCAGGATGTGACTAGTGGAGTGCCACAAGGATCAGTGCTTGGGCCTCAACTATTTATAACCTACATCAACGATATAGATGAGGACATGAACTTAAAATATCCAAATTCACGGATGACACTAAATTTGGTGGGAGAGTAAACTCCAAGGATGACATTTTAAAAATGTAGCGTGATATAGACAGGCTAGGTGAGTGGGCAAGTAGGTGGCAGATGAAATATAATGTAGGGAAGTGTAAAGTCATTCTGCCTAGGTGGTAAAAACAGTAGAGCAGATTATTTTTTTAGAAGGGGAGAGACTAAATAGTGTTAGCTTTCAGAGGGACTTGGGTGTTTTTGTACACCAATCACAAAAAGTTAGTCTGCAGGTACAGCAAGCAATTAGGAAGGCTAATGGTATGTTGGTGTTCATTATAAAAGGGTTAGAGTATAAGAATAGGGAAGTCTTGCTGCAGCTGTATAGGGCCCTGGCGAGACCGCATCTGGAATATTGTGTGCAGTTTTGGTCTCCTTATTTAAGAAAGGATGTGCTCGCCTTGGAGGGTGTACAGCGTAGATTCATTAGGTTGGTACCTGAGATAAGGGGGATGATCTATGAGGATAGGTTGAGCAATCTAGGCCTATATTCTCTAGAATATAGAAGAATTAGAGGTGATTTTATAGAAACCTATAAGATTATTAACGAGCAAGACAGAATAGATAGTGGGAGACTATTTCCCCTGGTTGGAGAAACTATAACCAGGGGTCACATTCTTAAAATTAGGGGTCAGCCCTTTCACCCTGAGTTGAGAAAAAACTTCTTCACTCAGAGGGCAGATAATTTTTATGAATTCTCTACCCCAAAGGGCTGTAGTTGCTCTGTCGTTGAATACATTCAAGAATGAGTTTGATGGATTTCTTGTGGATAAAGGGGTTAAGGGATATGGGGATAAGGTGGGTAGGTGAAGTTAGAATAGATCAGCCATGATCTTATTAAATGGCGGGGCAGGTTCGAAGGGCCAAATGGCCTATTCCTGCTCCTAATTCTTATGTTCTTATGTGGAGTAATGAAACTTGCCCAACATTTTGTCCTGCTGGGAATTGAACCCAGGTCACTCGACTACAGAGCGAGTGCTCTAACCAATGAACCACATATTTTCATTAAGTAGATCAAAAAATTCATCTACTGAAGAAAAGATAAATTATCTAATTGTTACGATTTGCTTTATTTGTTTTGTTTAAAATTGCCTGTCTTCATTAACACCCACATTACTGATATTATTCGTGGAAATCTGTAGCTCAGTGGTTAGAGAACACGCCCTACAAGTGAGAGACCTAGGTTCAATTTCAGGCAGGGTAAAACCTTGGGCAAGTTTCCTTATTCCACACACCTAATAATAATCCCTTAAAAAAAACCAATAATAAATTGGTCATTTAAATCTACGACCGTTTGTGGGACACTGCCGTGCACAATTAGTTGCCACATTTCGCCCACATATATACAGCCAATTCACTTTACAGTATATTCTGTGAAGCGCTTTGAGACATCTAGAAGATGTGAAAAGCACTATATCAAATGCAAGGATTATTATTATTATTCTTAGTCCTATATGTGAGTTTTCCTTCTAAAGCTTTGTTTTGTCCATAACAACATCCACTTTTCAATTTTTTTTAAAAAAAGGATGATAATCGTTATGACTGTTATATACCTTCTCTCCTCTCCCTCTCCACTGAGCCCATGTCATTTTTTTTGTTTTTGTTTCAGACATTGCCTTGTCTTGGTGACAGAATTGTTCTCTCTCATATTTCATTGCAGCCTTATTTGTGCTGTCGTTCTCAGGAGGCATGGCTAGATCTATAACTCTCCCAGTGAAAGAACAGCCAAATTACTCATAGTCATGCTGCTTCTTGTATTAAGAAGATAGTGATCAGTCTTTCCAGCTGAGATGTCTTCTACTGTCTGAGACTGGCTTTACAAGTCCCTATTCCTTTCGTTACCTGCTCTTATGCTGTCATCTTTTCTCTGTTCCTTGAACCAATCTTCCACTATGTTTTTAATACGCACTTTTCTGGCCTGGTTACACGCAGGTGGTTTGCCTATAAGTTTGGACCCTGATGTTTTTGGAACTGCTGCCGATTTTAAAGTTTTTACAGTGGAACTTAAATATTTTGCATCAAGTCTCAGTTTTATTCTTTTAATCTCATTCTCAATGCTTTGGGTTATGAAACAATTAGCTACATCTCTCCACACGTTTTTGTTGAAACCCATGTGGTTCTCCTGTGCAGCTATTAAATAACTGTATTTTTTAATACCATAAATATCACTGGTGCTATCCAGATGCAGCATCCAACAATTCTCTGGGTCTGATTGTTTCTGATATACAAATCCTCTGCGTTTCTCATCAATGGGCTCAACAACAGCTCTCAGAATAGGGCAGTGTTGGCCACATATAAAATGAAGCTTATCCAGAGAGTCTTGTTCGCGAACAGATGTGGGGCTCCTGTCTCTTTCTCCAGATGGTTGTTCCACTATATTCCCACCGGGTAATGGTTTTGCTGTGGGGCGCACTTTATTTTCAAACATATGAAAGTCCACTGTTGCAAAAGATGAATCGTCTTCATTGACCACACACATATGTGGCGGCTCACCGCTGGCTCTCAGTGATTGTTTCTCACTTGCGATTTTATTCCTCAGAGGGTGTGGGTTATTGCAAACAAAGCTAGACTTACTCTTAAGACTGAGCAAGTCAGGGAATGGTTCGGAATCACTCCCGTGAGGCATGCTGAAATAATTACACCTAGGTTTTACCATCTCCTCGAGTTCAGAGGATGACAGTTCAGCCAGTGGAGGAGCTGAATGCAAAGTACCAGCATGCGGGTACGCAATATCTTCACTTGTGTTGTCAAATGCTGTGTCAGCAGAGGTTGTATCCAAGTTGCCATACATTCCCATGTTTAATGGAGGAGACTTTCTTATCAAGTGGTTGTCTTTCAAAAGCCATCTGCCTTTATCGATAAGCACCCCATCATCATCAGATTGTGCACTTTTGTCTCCAGACTTCAGAGATTTGAGGTTCTCGACCAAATCACGAGCAGTTAAAGATTCACATTTATTGCTACAACTTCCATCAAGGTTTGATTTGTCAGGACACGTAGCTGCTTTGAGGGACATTATACTGTCTATGCTGCCTCCATTGCCGAGCACTGTTTTCGCTCTGGTGCAGGCAGGGGGAAGCCAGTTTCGCGAAGAGCATTGAGCAGCGACACGCGACTTACCGTATAGCCTCTCTGTAGCTTGTTTAACAAAGCTGACCGAGAAATGTTTTGTTTTTATATACGTTTCTTCCTCCCCCTCTGTGGTCATTTCATTGGATGCTTGGGAGTTGTAGTCACTGTTAACACTGTCCTGTCGGCTTTCAGATGAATCAGATGTATGCTGGCTCTTTAACTGTTTGCCATTTTGATTTAATGCTACAGGTGGGTTCAAAGGCAATACTGATTCCGTCTCTCCAACTGCATTCTCTTCAGAAATTGGTTGATTGTGGATTTTTACTTTGTGCATCAGCTTTTTGCCCATTTTCTCTCTTTCAGTCTCAGTGTCACTCCTGGAGCCGACAGAACCAGCTGTGGATGGTCTGCTAATGGGCTCTGCACTGCTTTCACTTCTGTTACTACTTTCTCTTTGGCAAACAACATCTGTGTGATGTGGTCTGCATTCCATGTCTGAGACATGTGACTGAAGAGGGACGAAGCTTTGAACAGAACCTTTATTTTTAAATTGTACTGTGTCTGAAGCGGCTGACATTAATTCACAGTTTTCGATGCTTTCAGCAAATGTAAAACGTCCATCTGTGTCATTTTCTGTCAGCGTTTCTGAGAGCCATTCCTTGCTATTATCAATGCAATTGTTATAAAGGCCTTCATTGGCTTCTGTACTTTCTGCTGTTTCCATACCTTTCATTTGTTGTAACACCTCAAACTCCTCTATATCATTACAACAATCTGTAGAGTTACCTCTGTCAGTGGGTTCTTTGTCACCATATCTCATGTCTGTAACAGTGGTGTCTATGGCAGTGTCTTCATTTCTTAAAAAGGAGTGTGGTTGTTCTTCTGAAATGCCAGGACATTCTGAACCTTTAGTACTCAGTGGTTCGATTTCTGCATCTTCTTTATCTTTTGAGGACAAGAATATCTTGAAATCTCCTCCTTCTGCACCCATGTTGGATTTGTCCTCAATGACAGCAATGTGTTCCCTTTCTTCCTTTGCTTCTACTTCATCAGCAATGCGCAACTGTTCAGTTCCATTCTGAAAACACATTTCAGCTTTTAATTGGTCAAATGACTGTGAGGCATTAAACAGAGCAATCGCTTCATCGCCAGAGGTCTCAGTCTGCATTGAGCTTTCAATTCCGGCATCATTTTCAGAAACAGGGATTGATTTTTCCTTTTGATCTTTCCACACCTTTACCAGATACGATGTACTCTTCTGCAAATCCACAATGCTTTCTGTTAAATTATCACTTTCCTCAAACATTGTGATGTGCCTGATGAACTGCAAAAATGTTGATATCCCAGAAGAACTGCAGCTGCTTGGCAGCAGAGTGTTGTTGTCTTGTGAAGTCAGCACACTGACATCTAGGTCCATAATTGCCAGCCAAGCAAGCAGGACCTTAGATGAAATGCTTAAGGTGCTGCTTAAATGTTCGGACGAATTTGATAGAATCGGGGAATTGCTTAAAAATGAATTATGTTTGGTGAGAGACTGAGACTTCATTGTGTTAATGGTTGACTGCAGCCTCCTCAATAGCTGTTTCAGGTCACCTTCTCGCAAAATAAAATCTTTCCCATCGGTGGTTTCAGATCCTAACTCTATGTCAACTTGAATGCCAACTTCGGCTGTTCCTTTCATTGATTCAACCATCTCAGCTCTCAATTTATTTATGTTTTTTGGGTCGTCCAAATCTTTGCTCAGACCATTATTAGATTCTTTGAGGTGAGCTCCAGATGAATTTGCTGGTTCCACTCTATCCTTGTTGATATTTACCTGTGTTTGCAATGAATCGTTCTTGAAAAGATCTTCCTCTGAAATTTCATCAACCCTTTCCATTTTAGTTACAATTAACGATGATTTTCGCACCAATTCCTTCTTGATTGGAACAGTTGTGTCAATGATATGCTGTTTGACTTGATTAATAAATTCAAAATTTGTATCTTCGATCTCATCTCCTCTTTTAGTGATGCCCTTGTCCAGAACCCCATCTTCCTGTTCTTCTTCAAACTGCTGATTTACTGGTGAGCAACATGGTGGGTTTAAATCACTATGCGTCCAGTCTGAAGGTGATGGGACGCTACTTAGCCAGTTCTTCACAAAATCATCAAGTGAAGCTTGGGAATCATCAACAGTGGACAATTCCTGTTCTTTCCATTGCTCTAAAGTGGAAAGAATCGATGGACTTTGAGATTCATCTTTAAATTCTTTCTTTTCAGCTATTTCTTCACCAGCAACATCATATTGGTGCCGGCTTTTCCTTGACTGTTTTTTCCATTTCTTTCTGGGAGAACTTTTTTGAAGGTTATCTTCATTATTGTCAATGCCTGCAGCATTTCCATTTAGTACTGGCGGACAATGTTCTGATAGATCAGAGTTTCCTTCACTGCATTTCACACCCTTGTCATGATAAACATTCAATTCTTTTTCAGAGACCTCTTGCAAGGTGCCCTGTTTAGGCTCAGATAAATGATCTTGGTGACCATTTATTTCAGAGGCATTTTCAGACGGGGAGGTCAATGTAGAGCTGTCGGGACTGCTATTGATTAAGTCTTTCTTCTTCTTTCCGAGTAATGTTTTATTTTCTGTCTCTTCACTACTTGGCTTTTCTTCTAATGAACACATGACTGGCAAACAAGAAAGGCTACAGTCACTTTCTGCTTCAGGTACTTTCAGGTTTGTTAAGCAGCAAGATTTAGGGCTTTCATCACTGCTTCCAATCTGAAATGTCACTTTGCTTCTATTGGAGCACTCTGTGGTGTTAGATTGAAGACTTTGATATCTGTCTGTTTCAATCAGTTCCATCAATGCTTGGCCACCAATTTCAATCTCACAGTCATCATTCAAATGTTCTGCTTTTTCCACTTGCTCTAGCAATTGAGTGGTTTGGGAGAGGATGTCTTTTGTATTTTCCTGGTTGTTTTCAGTGGTACATCTTGGGGACTCTTCGTTTTTCCTTTGATTTTCTGATGTTTGCTTTATTTCTAATGACACTGGTGGCCCTTCTATATCAGATAATAACATACCTGCTCCATTATTAGTTGATACAGATAATCCAAAATGTCTGAATGAGGCACTCATTGGTCTCTTCACATCACTTTGGTCTTGTTTTGAGGTGGAGTACATTGGACCCGCTGAGGAAGGTCTCAAATTTATCGTTCCAAAACCGATGCCCATATCAAAATGTTTAAGCTTTGATCTGGGCTGTGAGAAGATGTTCATTGCATTTGTATTTTCATTAATTGATTTGATTGTTTTTGTCAACTCCCCTTCATCTTTAAGGTGCAGTTCCGTGTATAGTGAAGAGGAGTTATTCATATCAAAAGAGGATTTTTTATCTAGGATTCTTTTCTCCTCTCCAGGACTATTTACATTAACCTCTTCTAATAGATGTATCTGATCCAGAGCTGCCCCAATACTCATTTCGCACGGCCTGTTTTCACTGGATCTTGATGACGGTCTTGTTGTGCAGTGATTAACTGCCCAGAATTCAACCCTACTATCCCCGGTTTCTGTCTCCTCTTGGTATGAAAATTGTTGAAGCATATTTGCACCAGTCTCCGTGTCAGATATTGCAGTTATGCTTTCTACTGATATCTGCCTTGTTTTTCTAGGACCTCGTGTTCCCTTGCGGGGATAGGAAGGTTTGATTTCCGTCCCACACTCAGGGAGATTTTCACCTGCTGCTGGAGTACAGTTTTGCCAAATGTCATAATGTATTTCCTTATCTTGCTTGAGACACATTGTGTCTTCTTTTCTGATGGAGATATCATCGAGTTCTTTCTCGTGGATTAAATCCTCCAAATACATTGCCTCAGAGCTGTTGACACACTTCACAGCATTCACATCCGGTGATTCAGCATTGCATTCCAGCTTGGACTTGCAGCTGCTGTTTATCTTGTTGAATACACCAGACCGGCTCATGGTGGTACTCCATTTTATGGTCTCTTCTTCTTTTAATCTGAAGCGCACTCTCATTTCTACTGTCATGCTGCCATCCTTGTTCACATGCACGGACTTCTCAATATCATCTTCTGATGGCATCATGGGTATATCTTCTCTTGTGAAACTGTAATTCCCACAGGAGCCTGGTCCATTATCAAGCAAATGTGAAGTGGTTCCGCATGAGTTAGTGCTGTCATCTATAGACAGTGTATCAGAGGACATGGAACAAACCTGAGATTTTGAGCTAGATGGAGATATAGGGTGAATCGACTGTTTTCTGCTCTCTAGCTTGTCCATAAACAATGACAGAAGATGAGATAAAGAGGGTGAAGGTGAATCCATCAATCAGAGATGAAGAATAGCGAAAAGGCAACAATACAAAAGAATAAGTAATGTTAGTAGAGAAATTGTAAAAGTGAAATAGAGAATTCATATTAGTAACAATGTGATAGAATGAGGAAAATATGATTAAACGGAGCATTATTGAAGTAGATCATCAAGGAATAGTGTAAAGTATTTTATAATTTCTTAGCACTAGAAAATGAAAAGGTGTTATGCCTTATCAGTCACCTATTTAACTTTCCTTTAGAAAATTATGTATGTTTTACTACTCAATATACAGCAACATAATCCAAACTGATACATTTCACGTTGGAATATCAATCTTTTTTTACTTCAATAAATTTGATATTGTATTTGTATGTAGGCCCATTTTACACCTTATTCATGAAACTCACTGTACAGTGCCACTTAGAAAACAGTTACAGAATAATGATTAGAATATAGATGGGGGAATGGCATAGCTTCTATAACAGCATAATAATTATCTTTTTGATTGATGCATTCCTTATTGCATCATTAGGATGTCTGAAAGCCCTTTACAGGATATATTGTAAAGTGGTGTGACTGTGTGTATTGTGTAGGTTTCTAAATGCAGTCTCTTCCTTAATTAATACCATGTTTGATTATTCAACAACAATAACAAAATTACATTTGTATTGCCTTAGTGCCTACAGTAATGCCTTTCACGGGAGGACATCCCAAGACACTGGATAGACAGTATTCTGGACCTGAGCTAGGAGTAGGGTTTGGAATGGGTGGAGTGCCAGAGAAACAATAATAATAATAAAAAATAAACCTTGCATTTGATATGGCACTTTTCACATCTTCTAGATATCTCAAAGCTCTTCACAGAATATACTGTAAAGTGAATTGACTCAATATAAATATACATATATGTGGGTGAAATGTGGCAGCCAATTGCACACAGCAGTGACCCACAAACAGTCTTGGATTGAATTGACCAATTTATTATTGTTGTTTTTGAGGGAATATCATTAGAATATATCGAATGGCCAGAAAATATAGTTAGTGGGATAGCTTCAATGGTGCAACAGACTATAAATTGTATGGACAGGGAGTTCTCCTAGTTGAATCCCAGGCTTGCTAGTTCCTGCTCCTGTTGCCTCCACAGCACGCTCTAGTGGAATGTGCATGTTTGGCAGCTGAGTGGGAAGAGGTCAGTCTTGCCTCTTACGCCCTCTGCAGTTGAATGGCCTGGCCACACACACACTGGCAAGGCTCCCACATGAACAACGGCCACTTGGACAATGAATCAGAGATCAGCCACTGCTGTGCAACCACACTCCAGCAAGAGGTGACTGCGACCAGGGGCAGAGAGCATATGCCAATGGGTGGAAAATTAATAACCACAAATCCTTTTCAGGAACTTGTCCAGTTTAAATCTCTCCTCCTCACCCCACCGCCTTATCCACCTTTAAAACTCGGCTTAAGATCTTTCTTTCGACTGTGGTTTTGATCACCTTTTCCCCACCCTCCTTCCTCAGCTCTCCCACCCCCAGCTCGACCTCCCAGTTGGCTATGTGAAACACACTGGGACATCCTCCCAACGTGAAAGGCACTATTTCAAAGTAAAGTTGTTGTGGTGGTTTATTTCCAATGGCCTGCAGTCCTTTCCTGAGTCGTCCCTTTGAATAACTACATTCCTTTGAAGTGAAACCTATTAGTGAAGTGATTGAAGCAGATGTCGCCTGGTGATTTCAAGTTTAGTAGTGGATTTTAACAGTCTGGTAATCTTTTTCATGCTTTTACAGTCATTACTATAGCACAATAGCAATTGTGTACCAAACAGCATGCTGCACCACAAGAAGCGTTACACTTGTGGGATAATGATATCTTCTGAATAAGAAAATTTATGCCATGTTAACCAAATTACATTTTTAGTACGAGTGGCATCACAATGTACTAATGAAAGAACTAAAACCAATGAAAAAATGTTAAGACTGCTTTCATCAGAAAATTGCTATTTTGATCTCCTCAGTTGTGCGATAATCTCTAATTAAACTGTTATATCATTCTAGACAGAAAAGAATAAAGTAGAAAGCCATCATCATGTTTAAGAGCATCCACATTTGTATGCCATCTACGGATATTTTCCTGTGTCTGCAGTGGAATGTGCAGAGACTCTTTCCCCGAAGTTATACAAAACTGCCAACTGGATTTCGGATAGCATTAGGCTGAAAGCTAAGGATTGGGACCAGGTTTACTGCTGGAGTTTAGACCAGCTATATTTGTTTGCTGTTTAAATAAACATAAACCATCCCACCCACCTAACCATAGAAATTAGCATTGGTAAAGGAGATAAAAAAGAAAACTAAAGCACGGACATATGTATAACATGATTTCAATGTGAATGCAGATTGTCAGAACTTTTTCATTATCCTACTTGGGGGAAGGTAAGTGGGGACTCCTTGGCACTGAACTAGCTGAACTGTGACATGCCTGGCAATGAAATGTTGGAAAAGAGCTAGCGCACTGTGCCAGATTTGGTAGTTCGGTTCCTGACCAAAGTAGATCCACAGTATTCCAGGGCACTGCTGATGTCAGCACAACCAGCCTGGTTCATCGGCAGGACCTGAAAAGGGACATCAGTCATTGGAGGCAGGGAGTCAACCTACTCAGATCCTGTTAAAGCCCTAATGGGTAGGGGGGTCCTAGCTACACATGCTATCAATGGCAAACTATTTGGCTTTGTCTGGTTAGACTCCAGCAGTATCCCAACGCACACTCTCGGGGCTCCAAGCCTTGGCTCTTACCAACCTGTGCCTAATACTTTCCGGAATTAAGTAAGCAGAATGCATTCCTCCGGGGAGAGAGTGTATATTCCATTCCAACAATTTGTCTCTGGGATTTTCATGGGGTTGCAGGAAATTCTCAGGTTGGTTACTCTTAAGCATGGTGATGGGTTTCTACATGTGTCAGACACGTAACTATCGAAAAAAAATAGGAGATTTTTGATAAACTTACGGCTTATATTCTTTTGGTTGATGGGTAACGGGTGGACACGATTGGAGATGGTTGGCAATCTACCAATTAATGATTGCTCTGGATATGGGTGACTTGGAAAACTGTATCTTCGATTTTTAAAAACCTCTCGACCAGCAGCAACCACAGATCCAGAGGCTTGCTTCAAGGAGTAAAGACTATCGATCTAGAAAAATAGCAGAAAAACTCTTTAGACAGTCTACAGTAATAACAACTTGCTTTCATAGAACCCCATTCACACGGGGTAGAGCCGGCCTTAGAAGTGGCGGAGTTTTTGACGCCAAGCCGAGAGAGGGGGGAGGTGACCGTAATCATGGTTACAGAGAAGGTCTTCAGACATGATCTAAAAATGGAGGAGGGGGCAAGGTGGAAGGATTGAGGGAGATCTTACTGCAACACCAATAATTCTATATGTGATGTTGCAAATTTTAGATCAGGTGGATGACTCAAAGAGCTGTGCAGGACTTACTGCAAAGTGTAGTGTGTGTATTTTGTTTCGGCTGAATCAAATGGGAGACTAAGCTGGAGGGGGTATGGGGTAAGCTGAAGATAGAGAGGGGCAACAGGTGACCAAAAGCATGGTCAATAGGAAAGGTCATAAGATTAAAATTTACAGGAAGGGAGGGAAGGAGTGAGATAGAGGAATTCTATGATGGCGTTCCAGACAATGAAGCAGAATGGCTGAAAGCTCTTCCACCAACGGTAGGGCAGATCAGACTGGAGAAACAAACCTGACTGGTGTTTATTTGTAGCAAGATGACACCTTAAAGCACTTCACATGATTTACTCTAAAACAGTGACATTTTGTAGGCGGTCAATTTGCTCAGAGTTATGTCCTTCAAACGTCAAGTAAATGACCAATATTATATTGAGGATTATTGACCAGAACACTGGGAGAAAGTCTTCTTTTTTCGAATGGGATCTTTAACATCCCCCAGATGGGACCTCTGTTTGATGTCTCACCAGCAAAGGGAATTTATAGATTGAAGGTAGGTGTTCTGAGACGGCGTCCGGGGTGGAGGGTGCTATATAAATTGAAGTTGTTGTTGTTGTTATTCTCAAATTTGCACTAAATTATAAAGTAATGAAAAATCCATTTCTGAGATTATTGATTTTCAACTCACATTAAATGTATGTTATGAACCAGAACAATGACAAACAACCAAATTATATTTGTATGGAGCCTATCAACCAGAACTAACATGTGACAGTTGAGACAGTAGGAAGCTATGCCCAACTGCATCATGTGTAATTGTAATTTTGTTGTTGTATATAGTGCAGCACATACTGTACATACTTTTAATAAGTACATATTTCACTAATAGGTGCGAATAGATAATAATCCTTGCATTTCATACAACACTTTATCAAGTCTTTGAGGTATCTCAAAGCACTTCACAGAATATATTGTAAAGTAGATTATGTAGCCCATGTATTTTGTAAGTGAAACCCGGCATCCATTTGCACACAGCAGTGTCCCACAAACAGTTGTGGACTGAATGAGCAAATTTTGGGCGGACGGGATTATTACCAAACCGCCAATCAACTAAAAACTGGATTCCTACTTACTGCTAGATAAACAGGCATGTGGAGTAAGGAAAGTTGCCTAAGGTTTCGCGAGGAATCGGACATAGATCCTCTCACTTGCAAAGGAAGTGGTTTAGCCACTATGTTCCGATAATACAACTGTTTTATATTAATAATCAACCAAGATAATAAGCAGACTACTCAGTTCAGCGCATAGTGAGAATGCTTGCAATTAAAATGAATAAACATGATATTGGAAGACAAACAGTATGGTTCTGAGCTCATACTCCACTTTGACAATTAAATAATTTTTGTTTGATTTAAAGGATTTGAATAAGTACCTGGAGTGTGCTCTACATTATACTGTATGGCTTATTTATATTTAATTCATATTGATAATTATACAATTTGCCATTTCAAAGATTCACCACATAATTTTCTCATCGTTTTTATTTGGGGTTTCTTGTATGTTATAAGCATTTTGTTATAAATTCTATTTTAATCGTTAATTCCTTAGTTGTAGAAGGCAATACATACTCCTAAACCCTGACAATGCCACATTGGAGACCAGATTGCCACAGAGATCTGAATTGTTATTTGTTGTAATTCTGGTGGATGATTAAAGATCCCGTGACACTATTTGAAAAGAGAACAGAGTTTCTCTTGGTGTCTTGGCCAACAATCCTCTAGATAAAATGCGTCACTCAATCCATTATTTTCCTTTAAATGCTATACTTTGCAAATTTGTCCCCGTGTGTTTTGTCCACAAAATATACAGTCACAACAATTTACAATACATCCTGTGAAGCACTTTGAGTTGCCTCAATGAAGTGATAGGTGCTATATCAAATGCAAGGATTATTAAGAATTAATTAATAGTAATTATCACTATCACTCTGATATTATTTTAAATATACAAACTTATTTTTAGTATCATGATTTTAAGACTTTAAATTCACATGAAATGTATTTCACCCATAAAATATACAGTCAAATTCACTTTCCTGTATATTCTGAGAAGTGCTTTGAGATGCCTCGAAAACATGATAATGTGCAAATGCAAGGATTTTTTAATTTTCATAAGCACTCGGCGAATTTACCAAATGTCGTAGGTTTAACAATCAATCTGTACCAACAAATCTATCGGGTGGAGCCCACCGAGCAGGATAACAACAACTTTTGCAATTAAAAGTAATCCCAAACTGAAATAAATGCAGGTCCACCTGTGGATAGTAAGGATTTATAATAGGAAATAGATATGGAAAATAAAAGGGGCACAGAGCATCAGTATGAAACAACGTTTAAGTATCTGCTCACAATTCAGCTGCCTAGATGGTGAGTGCTAAACTCTAACTGTCAACCACAGCAGAAGAAACCTGTAGCTCATTCATCTTTCATAACTATGATTTTGCAACATTATTTACATGGCTAAGTGCATTCACAAAATATACAGTAGTACAGTACAGTACTTGTGATTCAATTTACAGCTTGTGACTGTCTAAACACACATTGGGTTTGTTCCATATTTCATAGCATTTCCCTTCGGAGTGTTCCACATATGAGAAATCATAACATGTAGGGTCCGGCGATATATCGATATATCGCTAAACCCGATATAGTTTTCATATCGATACGCCGATATAGGCATTTCAAAAATATCAATATATTGAAAAAGTCGATATATCGAGGGAAAAAATCGGAATGCCGCACACTGAACTACAAGACCCAGAATGCTCATCTCTATACACAATGCACAGACCGAGGTGCAAAGCCGCCATATTATATTCATAGTACTCGAATACAATATACAGGTATGCAAGGGGTGTGAGGGGGAGAGAGACGGCGGGGTGAGGGGGTGGTGGGAGAGGGGGACGGCGGCGGGTGGGGAGGAGAGAGGGACGGCAGCGGGGGTGGGTAGGAGGAGAGACGGGGTGGATGTGATAATATACAGATAGATAGAGATGGGGGAGATGTGAGAGAGGAGAGAGACACAGAGACACAGACAGAAAAACACAGAAATGGAGAGAGTGAGTGTGAGAGACACAGAGAGAGATATTTACCTCCTGAGGAGATAGGCCCCGAATGTGCGCGCATCCCGAACGCGCGCGCACTGCGTGCGCATGCGCAGTACGAAAACCCCGAAAATATGAACCCATCGATATATCTAAATCGGAAAATTTCCAAATCGATGGACCCTAATAACATGGCAAACAAATTGTGGGAAAATACACTTTATCTTCTTTTTCATACTCCCATTTGTATCATACATCATGGAAAGCTTTAGCATGAAGGAAATTAATGCATTCCCATAATTTCTCACATGTCACTGCTTCCTTTAGGATATTATATTTAATAACTCCATTTAACTTGTTTAATGAATAACTAAAACAAATATTCAGATGTAAATTGAAGTATTAGGGGGCAAAAATTCAATGTATGTAATGTAGAACAGAATTTTCATCCATAATATTCCAAAATTGGCATCCTGATTAGATGCATTGAAATTTTCCAATGCTTTTCTACAGTAATGCATACAACACATCACATGTCATGAATACTGGTCAAAGACATGAATTTGCACTAGTGGAAATTATTTTTTAAAAATCACAAAAATACACCGTCAACTATACTAAGTGTTTAATGACACAAGATGATTGCATATTACATTATTTGGAGGTACAATCTTAATGATATTTGTTGTTTGGTACTTACTCTCCTTAGATTCACAAGACCAGCCACGGAAAATTTAACTATCAATTTGGATTTTAGGCTAACCAGGGCTTTTCTGGCACAACTGTTCAGCAAATGCACTGACTATACTAAGGGGGTCATTCAAAACATAATGAGGTTAACAAGTACTATGACACAAGGCAGATTATCTTAAGTTAAATATAGAATAATATGTAGGTTGGAATTGTCACTGTGATGCAATGATGCATCAAGGGTATAATAAAGTGTAACAGGTTATAAACCTGGTTCAGTTGGTAGCAATTCTAAGTTTTTACTTGTTGAAAAACAAAAAGGTAACGGTTTTGAAACTTTATTTTACTGAATGTCTATTATCATTTGTCTCACCCTCTAACTAGAATATGGGTATTAAGATTTTCCAGCAGTGGTCCAATGTCCATGCCCACACTCCTGTTTGAATGATTTTTACATGGCCCGATTTTCTCTCATGTACAACTGCAGAACACTTTGCTCCACTGCCACTGATGTTCTGTGTCTCATCAACCATACTTTTCCTACGAGCAGACATTCCTATGCATTCCAGGGCTGTTAGATTAGTTCAGGGAGATTTCTTTGGACTTCCTCAGATTCCAATAACGCACTTCCTAAAACCTGCTTTTGATCAGCTGTGACTGTCAGGGAAATGAATCAAGCTTCAGGAATGCCTGGTGTTTTTAAACAAGTTGGCAGCTTCATTTGTGAACATAGCTGAAACTTGAAACCTGACCTTGGTTAGTCTGAAAACATCAACTCTTATTAAGTTATTACACTGTACTTCACACTCATGCCCGGACTCTGAATTGCAACCATTGACAGCTACTGAACACAGTCCATCAAAACTGCAGATATTTCAAGTGTATGAGTTTTTGCCTTGAAGGTGGAATCCTGTAGCTCAGCGGTTATAGCACTCGACACGCAAGCAAGTGACCTGGGTTCTATTCGAGGAGGGGCGAAATGCTGGGGCAAGTTTCCTTACTTCACATACCTCTGTTTACCTAGCTGTAAGTAGGAACCCAGTTCTTCGTCAATTGGCAGATTGCTTTTCTGGGGTTAATAATCCCTAAAAAAAAACATTTCCATGACTGTTTGTGGGACACTGCTGTGCGCAATTGGCTGTTGTGTCTTGCTCACAAATATCTAATCAATTCACTTTACAGTAGATTCTGTGAAGCTCTTTGCGATATTTAGAAAATGTGAAAAGTGCTATATCAAATTCAAGGATTATTATTATACGAAACACTGCAGCTAATACAAGTGGTAAAGCATATTTTGTATTTTGCTGTATTTGTGTGATATGCTGTATCAATCAAGTCTTATGTCAGTACATACTTTGAATTCCTAGTCTAGGCTGTCAGTCCAATGCGGTGGGGGAGCATTACATTGTCAGAGGTGTCATCCTTCAGATGAAACATTATTACGTAGATCTCCTGTTTGCCTGTTGGATGTTAAAACTTCCTTGACACTGTTCAAAAAGGACAGTGCCTCTGACAATGTATTGCATCCTGGCAATTCATATTGGATACTTACAAAACTTCTAAATACAAGCCACAACGTAAAGTGAATTGACTGTACATTTGTGGGCAAAATGTGACAGCCAATTGCACACAGCAGTGTCCCACAAACAGTCATGGATTGAAGTGACCAAATTATTACTGTATTTTTTTCTTGAGGGATTATTATCAGGAGTGCGGAGTATGGAAACTTGCCCAAGGTTTCACCCTGCCGTGAATCAAACCCAGGTCTCCCACTTGCAAGATGAGTGCTCCAACCACTGAGCTATAGGATTCCATATACAGTACATCCTTTATAGCAAGGAAAATAAATAATAATAACAGTAATAATCCTTGCATTTGATACAGTGCTTTTCACGTCTTCTTGACGTCTCAAAAAGCTTCGCGTAATATACTGTAAAGTGAATTGACAGTATATTTGTGGAGAAATATGGCAGCCAATTACACACTGCAGTTTCCCACAACAGTTGTGGATTGAAATTACCAATATATTATTGTTTTTTTCAAGGGATTATTATCAGGCATATGGAGTAAGGAAACTTGTCTAAGGTTTCACTCTGTCTAGAATTGAACCCAGGTCACTCTTGCAAAGCAATTGCTCTAACCGCTGAGCTATAGGACCCCACTGTAAATAAATACAAAAATAAAACTTCTTTGCATTTAAGTAGGGTTTATATTGTATTTTTTTTGATTGGCTAGCAGTGAACTATGATTTTCTTTGCTGCCTTCCAGCCATTTCTGTGTTCTGCTATCTGGGCTTATTTTCTCTTGATTATATTGCAAATTTCATCACTGTAGGCCTGAAGTTACACTTAGTCTTACACTGAAAGACCATTCGGCCTTAAAACTTGAAACCCCTCCTCCCCAGGGAAGCATGTAAAAGTCTGGGGCCCCAATTTTGCCTAGATTCTAAACAATTTGGATTGAGAAAACCTGCGCTTGGTTTCCACCACTACCTCATCCCTCATGTCTTCATTAAGTCCAGGCTTAACATATACCAAAACCCTGCTTGTTGGCCTTCCAAACTACTTCCTCCATAGGCTGCAGATCATCCAGAACTCTGCAGCCCGTGTCCTCTCCTGCACCAAGCTCCACAATCCCATTTTCCCATTCTCGCCCGACTCCATTAGCTCCCCATCATTCAGAGGATTCAATTTAACACTCCGGCTTACTCCATATCTACCCACCTGCAGCAGCATTAACGAGCGAGCCTTCAGCCACTCGGACCTGAACTTCTGGAATTTCATCCCGTAATTCCTCCGCCTCCCCCCCTTCATGTCCTGTCTCAAGACCCTCCTCTTCGACTGTGCCATTGGTCAATCCCCTCTCCTCCCTTCCTTTCATCCTTCCTGATCCTGACCCTAGCTCAGATCTTGAACATTGACCGCCCAACGCCTTGGGATGTCCTCCTGACGTGAAAGGCACTATACAAATGTCATTGTTGTTGCCTTGATAATTTTTGGAAGCCCCAGCTGTAATTTCTTTCTACAGATCAATGGTATTTGCTATGCTGTGAGCTTGTACTCTCCAACATCTCAGTCAAGGCAAAACCATTAGATCGATAATACAAGGAGGAATTGGATGGTAGGTGTAGGGGGTGTCAGCACCTTGGGACCTCCTCCTGATGTAAAAGGCAGTAAACAAATGCAATTTATGTTCGTTAGTCGAAGGCACGGTCAAAGAGGGAAGTCTTTAGATGGAACTTAATGGAGGCAAGAAAGGGGGTGAGGTGGAACGATTGCAGGATAGAGTTCCAGAGTGTGGGGCAGATATGCTGAATGCATCATACAATACCTTCATACTTACAACAACAACTTGCACTTATATAACCTCTCCACACAAGGTAGCATCGCAGAGCACTTAAAGCCTGTTAAAGATACTGCACATTGCTGAAGTGAAGATTAACAGCTATTGTTTCTTTATAGCAGCTGATGGTGATTTTAACAGCAGATTTTGAATAAAGCTAAAGATATATCTTGAGGCAAATGATGACAGAAATAATCTTTGGGATTCAGACCTGTGACCTGTAAATAAAGGCATGAAAACAAATGGCAATAAGGCAGGTTTATGGTTATACAGAAAAATAGTCCTAGGAAGATAAGAATGATTTATTGTACATATGACTTTATATCTTATAGGACAGAATGTAAATCATTTCTTCACAAGCATCTGAAGGTAAGATTATAATAACATTGTTCTCCCAATGTATTTGATGAAAATCAATGTTATTGGCAAATTCTTTGCTCAGTCAGTAGCTATCAGCCATTTTGCATTATAAATCAATTTGGAGCGCCAGCAATCAGATCACAGTATTGGCAGCAATTCTGTTATGTCATTAATGAAAGCAATCATTACGTTCCACAGAGCCACTTTATCGTTTTTTTATACCATGCTCTAATATAAAAATAATTCAAATAACTAAATGATTTGAGCTCATCCAAATTTTTCAGTTCAATCAGTCATGTAAACCATACAGTGCACAAGCAACAACCAGCCTTTCAGACATGAAAACAATGGCCCTCTGCAACACTAAAACAACAACAACAACTTGCACTTATATAGCGTCCTTCAACGGGGTAGTGTCCCGGAGCTCTTGAATATTTCAAGAAACATTTCAATATACCGTTCTAAATAGATCACTTGCTAAATTTGAGTCACACGATCACATTTCTCCCAGGTACATGCTACAACAACAACAACAACGACAACAAAATTACATTTATAGAGCCTCTTTCATGTCGGGAGGACTTCCCAATAAATATAAATGTTGTACAAAATTAAACATTGATAGAATTTTGCTGTTAAAACGACACAACCAAAATATAAGTGATGTAGCTACAGATTATTTCTTGACAAACTTGTTGTGTTTATCACAAATATTATTGTGTCACTCTGTATAACTCAATGTAACTCTATAACCGGGTAAGCTAAAGACTTAATGAGAAGGGTGATCATTTTTGTACAATTAGACAGGGTTCACAATGGCAAGCTATGTGATTTGGACTGGTTAACATTTAATAATTATCCCAGCACACTCCCTGAGGTGCCCAAATCTTGCATCTTGCTAAAGTGCGCCTACAAGGCCCTCCACAGCCTTGCTCCTTCCTACCTCTGTAACCTGCTCACCCCATATCAACCTGTCCACTCCCTTTGCTTCGCAGGCTCTGGCCTGCTCCACCACCCCCGCCCAGCCCACCCCACCATTGGGCCTTCAGCCTCTCTGCCCCCACCCTTTGGAACTCCATCCCACATTCCCTTTGCCTCGCTCCCTCCCTCACCACCCCCAAGGCACTTCATTTTCAACTGCACCTTCAGCCACGCTCCTACCTCAACCCTCCCTGCCCTCCACCCTCACTGCTAGGTACAAATTGTATTATTGAAAGCAATTAAACAGTCAGTTAATGTTTCTTCTTATTATTTCAAAACAGTGGGTGCATTGCACCACTTCATAGTTTTTTGCTATCTTCTCAACCCTCAATCAGAGCTGCTCAGTTGATCTATTTCTCAGTTAGCAGTGAGTAATCATCACAGTAATCTGTGGCCCTGTCAGGCCCAGTCAACACATTCAGGAATTACCTGAGTTTGTCACAGTTTGCAAACTATCAGTTTAATTAGATTCTAATATATAAAAAAATAAAGAAATTGGTGGAAGTCAAATGTAGCAAATTTGATTAATTTGCTTGTTTGAACAAACTCAGCCACAGAAGAAACAAGTCAAGCATGCATTACAAAGCAGCTTGGTTATCTAAACCTTCCCTGTATAATATGTTAGATAAAAGCTGTTTCATGAGGAACTTTGATGCAGAAATGTACAATAGCTAATGGGAAACTGAAAAAGCATAAAAGATAGCAGAGTAGCTTAATGATTGGCTGCAAGCGCTTGATCGTTTCAGTATAGGCATTTCTTTTCAGTATTTTACAAACAATCGAATAGTCTGCAGAATATTCAGAACAGTTTTGCAGAAATTTCTTACCTTTTTTCCATCTGTAGTGTATAGTTTTATTACAGGAAAACGCATCAGTTCAGTAATGTGGTTCAACAGTGCATCAAAGTTCATTGCTGTCCTCCTATTCAAAATCAGAGTTCGGCTCCCACCAGAGTTGCCATTTTTAAAGACGATAAGTTTCCTTCCAGGTCTTATTGCCATAGTAGGATCTTGAATAAAATGTCCATACTGTCTGGCCAATAGTGTGACACGGTGTTGTGCAGTAGCTGGCCTGCTAAATAGCCAGGGAATAGGTTTGCGACTGGCCAATTCAAAGTTAATCGGCTTCACTTTCCTTTGGTCAGAGCAAATGTAGGCATTCCCATCCTGGAGGTCTTCAAGCGATGTGATATTATGAACACCAAGAGGTGTGGTAATTGTTCGCACTCCAAATGGCAATGGAATTTTTTGAGACAAATTATCTAATAAGGAATCAAATGTCTTAAATGCTCGACTGTTAATAGCTATCCGAAGACTCCCAAACTGTGGATCACCACTTTTGTAAAAGTCAACTCGTTTTAATCCACCAACTTCTCCAAAATATGATGGACGAAAAGCATAAGCATCCTCAGTTTCTTTACCTGGTGGTTTAACTGAAGGAAGCCGACTCCAACTCATCTTGCACTAAATCATACAACCTAATAAATAAAGTACAAGAACAATCATGTTATTCAGATCTTAAAAATCCCACATTACAAATATTTCCACTTCAGCTATCCAAGTTGTCAAAGACGCATTATAATGGTTGTAACAGTACAAACCTTCCATCTTACTTGTGACTAATATTTGTTGCTTATACAATCTAAAATCTGTCACCACTCAATCATTGTTAAACAGAAAGGACTATACTGTACTTGTATCTGAGATCAAATAGCTGAGAAGCATCACCAGTGATTACATGATTAAAATAGTTTAGATCATCTCATTATATAAGGAAGAATATTCACCCTGGATGATTGGGAAGAAGTTTGGCCTTAAACCGCTCACTCACTAAAGACCATGATTTGTTGAGAGACATGAATTAAAAACTATTCTTGAGTATTTAACTGTGCAGAAATGTTAGATTCAAGATGGGAGTAAATGATGATTCCTGTACTGTCAATTGGGTAAATAAATTGTGAAGGTTGTATAATACGAACAATAACTTTTTTTTTTAAATGGTAATTTTGTTATTAGGTAAGGTTTGGACAGGTTGGAGCTTTTTCCTCTAGATTTCATAGGATTCAGAGGGCATTTGATTGGAGTGTTAAACATGATGAAAAGTTTTGATAAAGTGGACATTAATATGCTGTTTTCACTCGTTGGTGAATCCAAAATGATGGGGCATATATATGTATGTATGATAGACACTATTACAACAACAAAAACAACAAAATTACACTTGTATAGCACCTTTCATGTCAGGTGAACTTCCCAAGGTGCTGGACAGTCATTGTCTCAGACCTGAGCTAGGGTTGGGGACGGGGAGGGTGGAGGGAAAGGGGGGGAATCTAAAAATAAGTTCTTACATAAAGTATTATTGTATGATAATATGATTATTAATATTAAGTGTAGGAGAAAGCTACGATTCGATGCATACCTGAGAAAGAATGAAATGCAGAGGCATGAAAGAGTGGATTAGGAGTGGTGGACGCTCATATGGAGGATAAACACTGGCATGGACTACTTGGATTGTCTGGCCCAATTCCGTATTCTATGCTGAATGAAATAATATCATTGATATTATATTCACATAAGGGACATACCTGGTTTATGACCAAATTACTCAACCATCTTAATACCTATAATAATAATCCTTGCATTTGATATAACGTTTTTGCATCTTCCAGACATCTCAAAACACTTTACAGAATATAATGCATAATGATTTGCCTGTTTATTTGTGGATGAAACACGGCACAATATTCCACAAAACAGCTGTAGAATGAATGACCCATTTTATCTGAAGAATTGTTAGCCAGCACACTGAAGGAAACTGAATTCTCTCCTTCCCTATGAAATGAAACATGTTTTGATATAGTATAGGTCGGGAGACGTGAAGCAAATGCTTAAAGGGGTGAACAGACTGAAGACTATAACTGAGGTAAAGCAAATCAACCAACACTTTATCTGAGTGACACAACTGTACATGTAATCTTTTGGAAACAGGCTTGTTACTTGGTAAATGCGATACCATATCAAAGGGTTTGATCTAAATGTAAATCCCATTTGTCTAACTCACTAATACTTAAAACTTAGCAATACAGATGTGATTCATGCTGTCAAACTTGCAAATGATATGAACTTTATTTTTTCATTCGCTGCATCAGAGAATCCTGCTTAGTCGTTCACCACATTTAAAGAATATACTGTATTATAAAGAATAGAAATAAGTACTTACCGATCTCAAAATAACAATCTCAAAATAACAATCATCAGATGCAATAAAAGTAACACATTTTGTACATTTGACTTCTATATTCTCATATATGTACGAAATTTGACTAACTTCGGTCAAATACCCAGAGCTGTTTCGAACGAGTGATCAACAGGATTTGTTTCATGACTCACAGTCTGAAGAAACATCAAGGTCAATTTACTTAATCCAGTCTCAAACCTAATCTCTGCTGCTGTGGCTCAAACAGTACTGAAAGGGCTCTGAAACTCTCAAAGTAAGTTATGAATTTATTTGAAATGAAAATCTATGTGTTGCACTGTGATATAAATGGAACCAGTATGAGTTCCATGTTGTGTTCTCAAAACAATTCAGCTGTCAGAGATAGACAACTATCTTGGACTGTAATTGGTCTGTCTAGCTAATAGACAGCCTAATTACCATCACAAAATAACCTTTACTTAATTGAGGCAACTTGTGATTCTAAGACATCGGGTTTGAAGCTCCAACCTTCTGATTCAGAGGCAAGAGGGCTGCTAATGCTGACACACAAACCATTACCCCTGGAAAGCAATCCGCCAATTGACTATCAACTGGGTTCTATTTACTGATAGGTAAACCGAAGCAATTGGAATAAGGAAATTTGCCTACGGTTTTTTGTTCCATCCAGAAATTGAACCTGGGTCCACCCACTTGCAAGGTAAGCGATAATTACTACACTACCAGACTCCAAAGAAAAGATAAGCATTTGACAACACACAAAATACTACAGATGCTGGGAATCTGAAACAAAAACAAAGATTGCTGGGGAAACTCAGCAGGTCAAGCAGCATCCATGGAGAAAGATAAAAGAGTCAACATTTTGAGTCTACAAACCTTCGTCAGGACTGGAGCTTGTTTGGAGGGAAAGCTTTCTTAAAAACGTTAAAGGGGGAGAGGCAGGACATGGAAGCATTTTACAACTGCTTGCATTTGGGGAAGGGCAGTTTGGGTGGGGGCATTTATACAGTGAGGGGTATTGCATATCAATGATAATAATATTTTATTGTTAATGTTGATTTTAAAGCAGAATTTGTTCCAAAAAAGTAACTAAAATAACAATGAAACCTTATCTAGCTCCTAGACTTGGGGCCTGGATCCAGAAAGTGGCCTGACCCAACCAATGTACACAGTGACATGAACTCTGCTCCTGTCCATTCCTCAACATTCGTTGAATCAAAACCAAAAACAATAGCCGCGTCAATCCTTAGCCAGGCTCCAGTGGCAGTCACAGAGAACATCATGGAGAACTCAGGTCCATGATAAGGTGATTTATAACTGATTTAGGTTAAGGGCAGTTAGTGCATTTGTAGACCACTAATAAGCTGTGTGCAGTTCTCATATATGATGCATAAAGTATTCACTTCCTATTTAGTCCAGAGGAATTAGGTCCGCTGATGGATGAAACCAACAATGTTTGAAAAGAGCTATACAAATGAATCCCACTCCCCATAGCCCTGCAAACTTGTCCTCCCTAAATAATTATCACTTCTCTCTTAAAAGTTACTTTAATGAGCTTCCACCACCCTTTCAACAATGAATTCCAGATCCAAACAACTTGTGTGCAAACATTTCTTCTCACCTTCCCTCTGTTTCTTTTAACAACTATTTTAAATCAGTTTCCTCAGGTTACTGACCCACTAACTAGTGGAAATAGTTTCTCCTTGTTCACCCTATAGACTCCTCTTATAATTTTGAACACTTTATTATATCTCCTCTTAACCCTCTCTGCTCCAAGTAGAATAATCCTAGCTTCTCTAGCCTCTCCTCATATCTGAAGTTGTTATGGTTATTTTATGTGGATTAGCCAGGTAACCATTTAATATTAGAAGTAATAATAATGATTGTTATAGTGATTATCAATAGCAATAAAACTAACTACTGAACTGGGATCTGATACTGACAAAATCATATTTTGTAGGGTCTTCCGCCAAACAATTCCCACAAAACAACAACTCTTGCATTTTTATAGTACCCTCCACGTCGGGCAGTGTCACAAAGTGTTTCACAATAGCGGAATCTTATGCTGAGCCAGGGTAAGGGGGAAGGCAGTCAAAGAGAAAGGTATTCAGGTGCGACCTGAAGAGGGGATGAGGCAAAGGGGTTGAGGGAGGGAAAACCGATTCCCAGTAAATGAAGCAAGCTTCTGCTGATGTTGAAATGGTTTGATGACTCTTGATTATTAGTCAATTTCAATTATCCACCAAACAAGTCCTCTTTGTTGGTGGATAATTGAGATACACCGTACTGTAATACTACAGAACTATTTCGGTTTGGAATTATGTTCAAAGCTCTAAAATAAGCACTCAGTTCAGATTTGCTTATAGCCTCTCGCAGTTGAACATTTTTGTGCCTGTAAAGCATTATATATTCTGCATTGCTAGATTGAACAAGACTGCTGCGCATGATTTTAAAATTTTGTGCCAATAACAAAGAAAGCTAAACAACAAGAAGACAAGCTATGGGTTGGGGGGAGGGTTCTGAACAGATGCCTGATAATTCTCTAGACTGTAATCTTCTTTTATACTTTACTAATCTGGATTTACAGAGTATTAGCTCAGTACAGTAGTTGAAGGCGTGGAGCAAAATGTGGCCATGACATTTTGTTCTAAATATTCTAACAAATATTCTGATATTTTTCCAACCATCGATTTGTGTAGCACATATATTCTAAATATGTTTAACTGATATATGATGTACAGCACATGGAGATAAACTATTGTTTAAAGGGGGATTAACTCATGGAAAATGTGACTGGCAAAATTTGGGTTTGTTTGGGAAGGAGAGGGGAGTCATCCATCCATTATAGCAAGGCGATTTCACACACAATTGGCTCGGGAATGTGACTAGATGTGCATGCTTTGCAATCCAAAGAAATAACCAACAAAAACAGAAATTGCTGGGAACACTCAGTAGGTCAGGCAGCAATGCAGAAAGGAAAAGTGAGTCAATGTTTCGGGTCTACGACCTTTCCACAGAACTAGGGTATGTTGGGAAGGAGAGGCTTTTAAGGACCAAAAGAGAGTGGGGAGGCAGGGCAAGGAAGACAAAGAAGAAAATGGGGTAGAGGACAGGAGATGATGGGTTAAAGAGGTGTTAATGGAAAGAAATAACAACAACACAAAATGACACTTGTATAGCACCTTTCACATCAGAAGGACATGCCAAGGTGCTGTAATAACAACAACAACAACAACAACAACAAATTAGACTTATAGAGCGCCTTTCACATCGGGAGGACGTATAGTATTATTATTAATAATAATAATACTATAATAATGCTAGTCAAACACATTTTCATGATCCTTTAGTTGTGATGTATGGATTACAGAACCTGTCCACATAATCTATTGAAACAAAGAAGTCTGCAAATGAATGTATCCTATAAATAACAACAACAACTTTGATTTATATAGTGCCCTCCATGCCGGACGGCGTCTCAGAGCGCTTCAAAATATATGTAGATTAAATATATGAAATATAACATACTAAAAATATATTAAATATGGAAAATATAATAAAATGTTACATTGGTTCATGTCACATGTGTACATAAACTTAACAGGTTGCATACATAGTCCTCTATAACTTGCTCCACTGTATACATGCCTGTTTGTTGAAGCCTCACCCATGGCCACAGTAATTGACCTCCTTCCTGGTTGTAAAGTGATGGTTTGTTGACCAAAGCACTGGATAAACTCACCATAGTTTTGTGACACCACTGGGAAACATAAGGCAAGCCTTGCTTAGGCTTTGCTTTTACATTTGGAGCCTCACCATTGAGAAGAATTACTGATTGGAATCTGGAGACAGATGAAGTTGGAGACAATTGGACCATTGTCCCTCGTCCCTCCCCCCCCCACCCCACCAAGATCATAATAGAGGGAGGGCGACTGGTGACATCAGCCAAAGAGAAGCCAAGTCCATGGGAGGAGAAAGAGAGTCGTGGAGGAAGAAAATAACTAAACAATGACTTACATCTGTATAGTGCTTTTCATATTGGGGGCATGTCTCAAAGCACTTCACAAAACTACCTTGGGGCCTGAACTGGAATGGAATAGTGGGGAGGGCAAGGTGACTGAAAGCATAGTTGAAAAGATGTGTAGAGGTGGGTTCTGAAGATGGGTGGGGTGGAAAGGTGAAGAGATTTTTCATAGATAGGGGTCTGAGTAGCTAAAAGCTCATCCATTTATAGTGGAGGAGAAATCAGGCAAGGGATAATGAGCAGCCAGTATTTGCTGAGCAAAAGGAATGGCTGGAGTAGGAGAATACCAGGGCTAGGGTGTGATAAAGGAGATAAAGAACATGGAACAAAGAGAGAGAGTGGAGGAATAATTTACAGAGAGGATAATGAGCAGGTGGAAAAGGAAAAGCTATTGAGATGGGAGAAGCTGAGGAGGACTTTACAACTATTTTGTTGGAAGGAAAAGAATTCTACATTATCAAACTGTGAGTTGGTTTCTGTGAATAAACATTGTCAGATTTGCAAACCCGTTTTCAATGCACATTTTATTTTATTCTGAGACATGGGAATTAAGTTATACTTACCAGTGACTTGTCACTGGAAATAAATTCAGAATTGACAGCTATGTAAGTCACCATTTTAACCTTCACATCTGTTTTAAATAAATAATTCTTACATCTGAATTCATGCCTATGAAGCCAAAACATCTCAAAAAGCTTCACAGATGAATTGAATTCTTTTTGGTGGGTGAACACAGTGGGCAATATGCATATAACAATTGGCTCACAGTCATCAGTTGAGCTGGAGGATTGATGGCCAGGGCAGTGGGGGAAACCCAAATTCTACTTTCTACACTACTTTGTGTTATGAGATCTTTAATGTCTACCCAAACAAGGCAGATGGGACTTTCATTTAATGTCTCATCTAAGGCATGGCACTTCTGACAATGTAGAGCTACCCACTACACTGAATAGTCAATCAAGCTCGAAATCCTACAATGAAACTTGAATGCATAACCTTCTCAATGAGAGGAATAAGTGCTACCAGCTAAGCTAGCTAACACAGAACACCAAAGCAACCTTCCAACTGATGCAGTTATTGTTAATTCCTATGGATCCTGGAAGTTGATCAATTAAATGAACACTTAAGATAATTTGCGTTATTGTAAAGTGATTTTAAGAAGCAAAAGAATAACAGGTGGTTAAAATGTACTGCACAGTTGAAATTAGATTCCATTAAACTAGATCAAGGATTTAGTGGTCATTAAAGATTTTATGGCACCACATCACTCCAAGATGCTGTAAGTTGGTTATATAAATGCAACTTGATGTTATGGTTCTTAGTTTGAAAACGTGCAGATAATTCTTGCTGTGTCTTTGCCAATGTTCAAGATTCACACAAAATCCGTTTATTGCATTTGATCGCTCATCCCATTGTTGCTTTGGGAATTGTAAATGCCCAACAGTTCCAATCACTGCACTTCAATGTTAGAATATTTGCTTTTGATACCAAGCTACGTGACCAGGTGTGAAAACAAGAGCCTTTTTTTTGTTTGGAACTTTAACTGTTTAATTCCTATGTGTTGGCTTTTGAATAAATAAAGGCATGTATAATTTTATAATAACATTTCCAAACGTGTTCCTTGTTTTCTGAGTAATTTCTGACCATGGCAAGTTGGTGCTAGATTTTATTCATACTTATTGAGTGAATCACTTCTCAGGAAGAAAAACTGTTAAGGAAACAAACCACTTTTTGCTGCCTAATGACCTCATCAAATGCCTGTAGCATGCTGTTCATTTCCAAATTCCTCTGACCCTGTACATCTCTATTATTTTCTGCACTTAACGCTTCTGTAAGGTATGAGGCCAGGAAATTATTATCAAGTTGAAGAGGAAATTATCACATTCCTTGCACTTGGAGCCAGTTAAAGTGAGACTCACCCAGCCTTTCTATCTTTTCTACTTTAAAGTGTACATAACATTACATTGATTTAATTGTTACTCCAGGTTACTTTTAATTTAAACAATAAAAAAGAACCTTTTCCCAAACAAATATTTTCCAATAAAAGTATTTTTCAGCAATACCTATATGTTTTTATTCTTGAAATGCTCTGTAATTTGTGAGACAGAGAGGGGAAGCAAAGGATCTATGGGCATAATAGTTAGGACATGTTTTAAAGCTGTTGGAATGCATTCCTCATTTTGGAAGCACCTGGAAAAAAAAACTACAACGGTATATACTCAAATAGGATTGCCTTTGGAAATATGGCAAGCGTTTTTTTAACACAGGTAATTTTGTTTTTTAGATTAATTTAGCACCAATCCTAAATCAAATTCAGTGTTATCTTAGCTCAATTGGTTGCACTCTGGGCTCTGAGTCAAAAGGGAGCTTCGCTCGATGTCCTGGCCAATAATCCCCCAAATAAAATTGGATTACTTACCTCAGGGCATTATAGTACACAGTACACAGATTGGTTGCTGCATTCACCTACAAAATACACAGTCACTACACTTCAAAGTATATCCTGTGAAGTGCTTTAAAACATTGTCCTGACATGAAAAGAGCAATATGGAATGCAAGGATTATTATTATTAAACATGGTCACATGTTATTTCTTATTTTCTAGGATTCATATCACAAATTAATCAAAAGCAGTGGGGATTGTTATTGATAGAGAAGAATGCAGTACAAAAATACCAGAGGAAGATTTGCAGTGGTAGAATTATACAAGGTCAGGTTCTCAAAGAGCAGCACAACATTCAGATGTGTGAAATCTTCAAACACCTGTATTTTATTTTAATACTGTACTGTGATAGCATGGTTGGGAAGCACGTAGATTATATATTGTGAAATGCTATAGATTCAACAACAACAACAAAATTACACTTGTATAGCGTAATTCACGTCAGGAGGATGTCCCAAGGTGCTGAAACCATTCACCAAACCATTCCAATTCATATTTGCTGGGATAAGCTATTTATATTATTGAATAGAGGATTTAGAAAAGGAATTTAAGAAGCCTCAATCTGGGTACAGTACCCACAATTATTGCTCAACATTACTTCCCCCCCAAATATACTGTAAACGGACATAAATATTAGATATATTGAAGATTTTTTTTGTGTCTCACTTGACCAGTGTATACAGAAAATGTGAACTGTACAGACAATTAGTCATTATATGGCTGTTCCCGTAAATCTCCTTGGTACACCAGTCACCTCCGAACCCTTAAGGTGTAAGTGCAAGCTGCCTAAGGAGCCTGGACCAATTCAAACTTAACAGTCCACCGGCAAATTTGGCTAGATCACACAACAGCCTACCGCTCCACCCTAGCCTCCGCCAAGTCCTCATACTATTCCGAATTAATCTTGGAGGCCAAGGACAATCCCAGGCTCCTTTTCTCCACCACTAACTGGCTCTACGCCCACGCTCCCACGCCTCACCCATCCTATCCTCCAACACCAACTGTGAGGAGATGCTGGACTTCCTTGAATCAAAAATTGAGGGGATTCATTCAGCCACCTCTACCCCATCCTCCACTACCTCCCCACCACCTCTCCCCCAGGATCCATTTCCCTCCCACCTCCCCCACTACATAACTCCAACCTATCTTTACCCCCGCCTTCTCTGCTCTCTTCAGCAAAATGAAACCCACCACCTGCTCCCTTGACCCCATCCCCACTTCTCTCCTCATCTCCCAGCTCCATCCTTTAGCTCCCCTCCGAACTGATTTCATCAACCCCTCCCTATCCACCAGCACCGTTCCCACTCCTCTAAAAACTTCTGTCATCACCCCCATCTTAAAAAAAACCTTCTCTCGACCCATCCCTACTCTCTAGCTATCACCCCATCTCCAATCTCCCATTACTCTCCAAGGCCCTGGAACGAGTCATTGCTTCCCAGCTTCGCTCTTTCCTCTCCCGCCATTTCCTCCTCGAACCCCTTCAATCTGGCTTCCATGCTGTCTACAGCACGGAGACAGCCCTGGTCAAAGTCTCTGATGACATTCTAAACATCTATGACCAGGATTCTTTCTGCCTCCTTGTCCTCCTTGAACTCTCCACTGCCTTTAACACTGTCGACCATTCCATCCTCCTACACCGCCTATCCTCCCTCTTCAATCTCTGTGGACTTGCACTCGCCTGGTTCAACTCCTACCTATCTCATCGCCTACATTTTGTCACCACCAACTGCTTGTCTTCCAGCCCCCACATTGTCACTTGTGACATCCCCCAGGGCTCTGTCCTTGTTCCCTCACTTTTCAACATCTATATGCTCCCACTTGGTGGCATCATCCGCAGACATGGGGTTAACTTCCACATGTATGCAGATGACACCCAACTCTACCTCTCTGCCTCTACCCTCAACTCCAGAACTACCACTGTACTGACAGACTGTCTGTCAGACATCAAGTCCTGGATGAGAGCTAACTTTCTACAGTTGAATGTCAGTGAGACCGAAGGCCTATGGATTGGCTTGCGCCAGCGCTTTCTTGCATCAGGCACTGACAGCATCAACCTCTATGGTTGCACACTCAACCACACTAAGCCAGTCAGGAACCTAGGTGTCTTGTTCAACCCTCAACTGTCTTTCCGCCCCCACATTCAAGCAATGACCTGCTCTGCTTTCCCCATCTCTGCAACATTGCCCGACTCCGTCACTACCTCACCCCCAAAGCCGCTGAAACCATCATCCACACTTTCATTATATCCTGGCTCAATTAGGCAAATGCCCTGCTGGTCGGCCTTCCCAATTCCTCCCTCCACAGGCTGCAGATAATCCAGAACACTGCGACCCGCATCCTCTACCATTCCAAACTCCATGACTCCATTTCCCCCATCCTCACCTGACTCCACTGGCCTCTCATCATCCAGAGGTTCCAATTCAAAATCCTGGTCCTCAAATTTAAAACCATCCACAACCCCGCCCCATCCTACATCTGTCACCTCCTGCCCGACCCCTCCACTCAGCAGGCTCTGGCTTGCTCCGTGTCCCCCGACCCACCCGCTCCACCATTGGCGGGCGATCCTTCAGCCACTCTGCTCCCACTCTGGAACTCCATTCTGCATGGATGGTCCCTCCACCTCGCCCCCTCCTTGGCCTCCTTCAGGTCACTCCTCAAGACTCTCCTCTTCGATGGACCCATAGGCACCTCCTAATACCCCCTTCTCTCCCCACCCCCTATCCAAAGCTTGGGTCTAAAGCACTAACTGTCCATCACCTTGGGACATCCTCCTGACATGAAAGGCGCTATACAAGTGTAATTTTGTTGTTGTTATTACTGTGACTATTCCCTTAGCAAGAGCACATTTTGAATAGCCAGACAATTCTTATAATGAATTATATAGTTCATGGATACATTCATGTTACTGTGTGCTATAACTCTGTTTGCTGTTTAATCTAAATTATACTAATATAGATTTGTGGAGCTCCTGTAGCAGCGCCTCTGCATCCCCCAGCCGCGGCCTCACATCCTTTGAGATGATGCCGCCCCATTGATCCCTCGCTCCTGGTCTCCCGTGTGCGCAATATGGCTGCTGCCATGACCCGAGCTTCCCTCCCCCCCCTCATGTCTTTCCCCCCAACCCCCCCTCTCCGTTATTCCCTCTCTACCCTTTTTTCTCTTCGCCCTCCTCGTCTTCTGTCCCTGCTCGACCCTCCCACCGCTTCCCTTTGTTCCAGTTTTGGAATCCTCCATCGGGCTCACCGTGGCACTCGGCGTTGGCTGTCCAACAGCAGCCACACCCTGTCCCTCACCATCCCCGCCAGCCCCACCGGACACAAACCCGGGGGGGTCAACCTCTCCTCCATTATTCAGATCCCCATCCTCCCCGCCGACCATCCCAGCCCCACCCCCACACCCCTCGGCCAACTTATCTTTCCGCATTGGCCTCCAAAATGTCCGCTCTGTCTGCAACAAGACCCTGGCCATCAACGATCTCATCCTTGATGAGAACGTTGACATCATGGCCCTGACGGAGACTTGGATCACCCCAGGTGACACCTTCCCCCTTGTTGAAGCCACACCACCCAACTACACATTCCATCAAGTCCCTCGACCCAACCGTCGTGGCGGTGGTGTGGCCCTCATTTCAAAGACATCTCTCGCCCTATCCCCCTACTCCTCCGGTTCCTTCCCCTCTTTTGAACAGCTCACCCTTTCTCACTCCTCCCACAGTTCCTTCAAAATCCTCTTAGTTTATCGCCCCCCCAAACCCTCCCCCACTTTCATTTCAGAATTCTCTTCACTTTTAACCTCCCTTTGTGCCTCCTCTGATCGCCTTATTATTCTTGGCGACTTCAACCTCTATTTCACCCCCTCCTGCCCCATCTCCTCTGAATTTTCCTCTTTGCTTTCGTCTTTTAACTTTTCCCTTCACATTCACATTGCAACCACACCCACGGCCATCCGCTCGATCTGGTGATCACCCGAGGCCTCAATGTCTCTGACGTCACCATCACCGACAAGGCCATTTCAGACCATTTTTTCATTTCTTTCAACACCTCTATCCCTACCCCCTCCACCTCCAAACCCACCACCATCTTCTACCGGCCCTGGAAGAAGATTCCCCCTCAAACCTTCACCTCTGCCCTCGAAACCTCCGACCTCCTTCCACTGTGGCATTTTTCCTGTACTGACCCATCCTCCGCCTCCACCACCCTCCATAACACCCTCTCCACTACCCTCGACACCCTGGCCCCCTCCAGAACCGTCTCCCACTCCCGATCATCACCGTGGTACACAACTCACCTCCGTTCCCTCAAAAGCCAAGTGAGAGCAGCTGAACGCACCTGGCTCAAATCTGGCCTCACGGTCCACCGGCAAATCTGGCTGGACCATATCAAATTTTACCGCTCTGCCCTAGCCACCGCCAAATCAGCCTTCTACTCCAGGATAATCCTGGAAGCGAAGGACAACCACCGCCTCCTCTTCTCCACCACCAATCAGCTCCTCCGCCCCCCCACACTATCTCGCTTTGCAGATCCTCTCCTGAAACGCACGTTACGAGGAAATGCTGGACTTCCTCGAGTCCAAAATAGAGAGAATCCGCTCTGCGGTTTCCTCCCCCCATCTCTCCTCCACCTCCGCCCCTCCATCCGTTATATCAACCCACACCCCTTTCTTACTTTCATCCCCACCTTCCCGTCTTCAGTCACAAAAATAATCACTTCCATGAAACCCACCACGTGTTCACTGGACCCCATCCCCACCCCCCTCCTCCGCACCCAGCTCCACTTTTGGCCCCGCTCATTTCTGACACCATCAACCTTTCCCTCTCTTCAGGCACCGTCCCTACCTCCCTTAAAACAGCTACCATCACCCCTATCCTGAAAAAACCCTCCCTTGATGCATTGCCGTCATCAAGTTACCGACCCATCTCCAAACTCCCTTTTTTATCTAAGGTCCTTGAAAGAGTGATTGCCTCCCAGCTCCGCTCTTTCCTCTCAACTCACTCACTCCTTGAACCTCTCCAATCAGGTTTCCGCCCTGCTCACAGCACCGAAACTGCCCTGGTCAAGGTTACTAATGACATCCTAACCGCCTGCGACCAGGGCTCCCTCTGCCTCCTCGTCCTCCTTGACCTGTCTGCTGCGTTCGACACAGTCGATCACACCATCCTCCTCCAACGTCTTTCCTCCCACCTCAACCTTCAAGGCACAGTCCTTGACAGGTTCCATTCCTACCTGACCTACCGCCTACATTTTGTATCTTCCAACGGTTTCTCCTCAAACCCCCGCACAGTTTCTCACGGCGTCCCCCAGGGCTCTGTCCTCGGGCCCCTTCTTTTCACCATTTACATGCTCCCTCTGGGCGATGTCATCCGCAAACATGGGGTAAATTTCCACATGTATGTGGACGACACCCAACTGTACCTTTCCGCCTCATCCCTCAACCCCCAGACCATTGATGTTCTGACAGCATGTCTGTCCGACATTGAGTCCTGGACGAGGGACAACTTCCTCCAATTGAACGTGAGCAAGACCGAGGCCCTCCTGATTGGCTCAAGCCAGCGCCTCCGCACATCGGGCGC
Organism: Hydrolagus colliei; assembly: GCA_035084275.1. Taxonomy (NCBI): domain Eukaryota; kingdom Metazoa; phylum Chordata; class Chondrichthyes; order Chimaeriformes; family Chimaeridae; genus Hydrolagus; species Hydrolagus colliei. Next base: position 84,085,594 of record CM068743.1, read on the forward strand.
TGCCAGCCTCAACATCCAAAGCTGTACTCTCCACCTCACAAAGCCAGTCAGGAACTTCAGCATCACGTTCGACCACAAACTCTCATTCCTCCCCCACATCCGTGCCTTGACCGGCACCGCTTATTTCCACCTATGCAACATTGCCAGGCTCCACAGCTATCTCACCCCCCACGCTGCCGAAACACTCGTGCACGTGTACATCACCTCACGGCTGGACTACGGAAACTCTCTCCTCATCGGCCTCCCCAGCTCTTCCATTCACAGGCTGCAGGTTATCCAAAACTCTGCAGCCCGTGTACTATCCCGCACCCGCATCCGCAACCACATAACCCCCATCCTCGCCCATCTCCACTGGCTCCCCATCCTCCAGAGGATCGGGTTCAAGATCCTCGTCCTCACCTTCAAGGCCTTACACGGCCTTGCCCCACTCTATTTAACTGATTTACTCTCCCCCTACAAGCCCACCCGGACCCTCCGTTCAGCAGGACTTGGCCTGCTCCAAGCCCCCCGCCCGAACCGCCCCACCATCGGAGGCCGGGCCTTCAGTTTCTCCGCTACCACTCTGTGGAATTCCATCCTCCAATCCCTCCGTCTTGTTTCTTCCCTTTCCTCTTTCAAGGCCGGTTTGAAGACTTTCCTCTTCGACCGTGCCTTTTGTTCCCCCCCCCGAACTTTTCGACCTCCCCCACGTGTTTCACCCCTTCCCGATCACTCCCCTCCCAGCTCAGGTCACACGCCTCCCGTGCAGTGCCTTGGGACGTCCTCCCGTCATGAAAGGCGCTTTATATGTTTAAGTTGTTGTTGTTGTTGTTGTTGAGTGGTTAGAGCACTCGCCTTGTAAGCATGAGACCTGTGTTTGAATCCAGGCAGATTGGGGTGAAACCTTGAGCAAGTTTCCTTACTCCACATGCCTAATAATAATATGGCCCCCAAAAAAACAATTTTGGTTGATTCACTGCAATTACACTTAATGGCTGCCGAGTCAAAATAGTGCTGTGACGTTGTGTGTCACAGAGCACTTACATATGTACCCATGCACTGCAGTTACACCTGGTGGCCACTCCGACTGACCATGACACTGTGTCATCCTGATCACAGACAACAACAACAACAACAACAAATTACATTTATAGAGCGCCTTTCACGTCGGGAGGACGTCCCAAGGCGCTGCACAGGAGGCGTGTGACCCGAGCTGGGAGGGGAGTGTTTGGGAAGGGGTGAAACACGAAGGGGAGGTCGAAGAGTTCGGGGTGGAACAAAAGGCACGATCGAAGAGGAAAGTCTTCAAACCGGCCTTGAAAGAGGAAAGGGAAGAAACGAAACGGAGGGATTGAGGGATGGCATTCCATAGGGTGGGAGCGGAGAAACTGAATGCCCGGCCTCCGATGGTGGGGCGGTTCGGGCGGGGGTCTTGGAGCAGGCCAAGTCCTGTTGAACGGAGGGTCCGGGTGGGCATTTAGGGGGAAAGTAGATCGGTTAAATAGGGCGGGGCAAAGCTGTATAAGGCCTTGTAGGTGAGGACGAGGATCTTGAACTCGATCCTCTGGAGAATGGGGAGCCAATGGAGATGAGCGAGGGTGGGGGTTATGTGGTCGCGGAGGCGGGTGCGGGATAATACACGGGCTGCAGAGTTTTGGATGACCTGCAACCTGTGAATGGAGGAACTGGGGAGGCCGACGAGGAGAGAGTTTCCGTAGTCCAGCCGTGAGGTGATGTATGCGTGCACGAGTGTTTCGGCAGCGCGGGGCTAAGATAGTTGCGGTAAGTCACGCTAAGGCACAGCACTAACAACAACAAAATTACACTTTCTGAAGTGCTGAGTCCTCCCACTGAGCTTTCCCCCAAAGGGGTCCTCCCACAGGAGTCCTCCCACATGAGTATAGATAAAGATTAAATGTGTGTCTGTCTGTGTGCCTGTTTTCATTCCATATTGGATCATTTGGTTACAATCATAGCTGCAACGGGTGCATTTCGTTTTAAATAAATATAATGCAAAATGTATTTATTTTAGGGGAATGATAATTCTGTCAAAATATAAAGCTTTGGTTACAGAGTACAGTATATACATACAGTATTTCACTATCCAGTATAAGTTTACAGCCTTTGAACAATAGAAACTTGTAACAATTGTATCTCGTAATAATCCTTGCATTTGATAGTGTTGATCACATCAGGAGGACTTCTGAAAGCACATTTGCAGGATTTCTGTAAAGTTTAGTGACTGTATGTTTATAGGTGAATGTCGCAGTCAGTTTGCACATAGAAATTTCTCCCCAAACAGTTATGAATTCAATGACCAATTTTATTTTGGGAGATTGTTTTAACAGGGACATCAAAGAAACTACCTTTTCTTTTTGAATCGTGGCTCAGTGAAATTTGTCCACTTGAACAGGCAGAAAGGACCTCGGTTTAACATTTGATCTAAAGAACAACATCTCCAACAATACAGAACACTCTTGGCACTACACTGGAGTGTCAGCCTAGACCAAGATCCAACATAGTGTTTGAAGGCACAGCGTTCTGATTCAACAACAACAACAAAATTGCACTTATAAAGCGCCTTTCACATCGGGAGGACGTCCCAAAGCGCTGAACAGTCAGGTTCAGAGGTGAGAGTGCTACCAACTGATCCAGGCTGACACTGTTTTTCAAAACCACAGAATCTTGGTTAATTTTATTATTGAGTAAAATAGTATTAGTAACAATCTACAGAGCGTTCCATACAGAACAAAATTATATTTGTAAAATGCCTTTCACTTTAGGTGCATGTCCCAAAGTACAGGACTGTACAGCATGGAAATGGGCCAATTGGCCCAAGTACTTACCGTTGTTTGCACTTTAACCCTCCTAATCCCCTCTCCCATGTCTTCTATTGCCTTCTCCCTCATGTATGTAGGGTTACATCATTGTTCCACCCTGTCTACCCATGTAGTTCCCCAAAGAATGGGTGTGACATTTGAATGATAAGAGTAGAGAACGAATGGGATTCTGCTCCTGTGGCTCTTTTAGAGAAACATGTTGATTCTTACAAAAGCATCACAGACAGTTCACCCGTCAAGGTCAACCATTCACAATCATTCAGGCCATATGACAGAACAATAGGCCCAGTGCCTAGAGTAAATAGGTAGGCACTAAGCCTACATTCCTCTATCTTGGCTGATAAGCTGTTCTTGGGACTTCAAATAAATCACAGGGAGCAGCAAACGGAAACATAGCAGAAGGGCAGATCTCTCCTCATGTTTTTGTTAGCAAGCTGCCAGAGTAAAATACTACATGCTGGAGAATGCCTGACATTTGCCTAAAAAACTATAGATCTGGAGAGAAGAGATAGACTGGGAACATTCTTGTCACGCGAGCTGCCTTGCAGTCGCAATGGGACATCCAGTTGAGAATTCCTTTAGATGTGATTGAATTTGACCGTACCTTCAGCCGCCATCCTAACTCTCTGCCCTCCCTCATCCCAACCCCCCACTACGTGCTCAGGTCCTGACCCTTTGGGATGTCCTCCCAAAGTGAAAGGCACTCTACAAATGTAATTTTGTGGCAATTGAATTATAATCATAAAGCAGTAGTTAACGAATGCTAAAAAAAATCAAGTAATACAATAATAGAGATGCTATATATCTGAAGGCAAGGGGGTGGTGTTCAATTTCATCTAAATGTTATTCTATTCATTCAGCAAATGTGCTGAATGTCGCTGTCTGCATCCTTGAATTACAGAAGTTACAATGGAGTTCTGTAACTCAGTGTTTAGAGCACTCGCCTTGCAAGCGAGAGACCTGTGTTCGAATCCAGGAAGGTCAGGGCGAAACATTGGACAAGTTTCCTTACTCCACATGCCTAATAATAATCCCTCCCAAAAATATATATATACAGTATTGATCTTTTCAATCCACGACTGTTTATGGGGCGCTGCTGTGCGCGATTGGTTGCTACGTTTCACCCACAAGTACAGTCAATTCACTTTACAGTATATTGTGTGAAGCGCTTCGAGACATCTAGAAGATGTGAAAAGCTATATCAAATGAGAGGATTATTATTCATTATTACAAAGCAGAAAGCGGTCCATCAAGTTTTTTGTTCATGAAATATAATCATTTGTAAATTATGAATACAGTAGTTTGCTATTGGAAATGTAAAATTACTTTATTCTTTTAAAACTACATTCAATTTATTTATAAACTAGGCAAACTGATTATACTCAACAAATGAAATAGAATAACATGATTCCACATTAACACGACTAGCAAAACTTCAATTCCCATCCAAAACCTCCTCCAAGTCAAAATCTCATGTTATCATGGGTTTCCCTACAAATGGCATTTGTTATATAATAATAATGATCCTTACATTTGTTATTGCACTGCATCACGTCATTGAAATGTCGCAAAATGCTTCATAGGATTGTACTGTAGAATGGCTGTGTATTTGTAACTTCAGGTCACAAAGGACTACTTCTGGGGATGGTTTGTCAACATTTTATTGTTTCAAAGCGGAGCACTTTTCAACTTTATTGTGTGCTTAGACTGGGAAATCTCATTGTCTGGGCACACTGTCAAAGTGAGCTACACAGGCCATCACTCAGAGCATTACAGCCAAAGAATTACAGCAGATTAGTGAGTAGATTTGTTTTTTTTCCAACTAAATCATCCTTATGGCATTGGGATCTTTATGTGAGCATTTCTGAAATTCAGCATTCATTTCTTACAAGGCAAAATAAGTTTAACTGTCATTTAGACATCGTCCAACTGACCCAATTTTCTCTTGATGAAGTATATTTGACATCCAACTGCATAAATATTGGAACATACCTCAACGTCTTCAAATTGCATGAAATTATTCCAAGAAAAGATGTGTTCTTGTAATATTGGAGAATGGAGGCCATATTTATATTACAGGAACCAGATGAAGGAAGGAATATCTGTTGAGTGATCTGCTGAACATCTGGGAACATGAATCTGTGCTTCACACAATCTTAAAAAAGCTTAACCATATCCATTACAAATCCTGACAATTATATTAAACACCATAAAGGGTGAAGGCAGATGTTGGGCAAATTGAATGCAGTGAAGACACATTGACTCACTGGAATGTCAACAGATTAAGGCTCTGGAAAGTGATCTTTTGAGATTCCTTTACATTTTTATCCTCATAATTCCAGTTGACTTATATTATTATCTTCTTCCTTTAAAAAAAGAACCTGGGTGTTGGGGTTCAACAAGCTAAAACCCCATAACTTGCCATTGAGTGCACAAATGTCTCACTGCTTGTCCAGCTGAAACCACCCTAAGTGTTTATTTAACAGTACCTGAGTGGAAAAATGCTAACTCCCAGTGACTAGTACAGTACTCCTCTCTAAATCCTGCTAACATGTCAGGCCAATAATAATAATCCTTACATTTGCCTTCTCATCAATGGTGCTTTTGAATAACGTGAACTCGCCTGGCTCAGGAACTGGTCTACCAAGATCGCCACAGAAGATTGATTGGCTCAATTTTACACATTCTGTTGCCAGGCACTTCACTTTGGCCCAATCCAGTCTGAAACCTGCTTACTTACCGCACTCGTGCCCCGCCCACCCTCAGGAGGATTGTTGCTTTTAAAAAAAATAATAAATTGATCACTCAATCCATGACTGCTTGTGGGACAATGGGGTGTGTAATTGGCCCACAACATATATAGTAAATTTACACTGTGAAGTGCCTTGAGACATCTGGAAGATGTGATAAGGTGCTATATCATGGAGTCCTGTATTTGATTCAGCATTAAACCTGGGTTCGATTCCAGGCAGGACGAAATCTTGGGAAGTTTTCTTACTCCACATGGCTGATAATAATCCCTCAAAAAGAATAACAATAAATTGGTCATTTCAATCCACAACTGTTTGTGGGACACTGCTGTGTGCAATTGGTGGTTGCTTTTCTCCCACAAATATACAGTCAATTCACTTTACAGTATATTCTGTGAAGCACTTTGAGACATCTAGAAGACGAGAAAAATGCTATATCGAATCCAAGGATTATTATTATTATCAAATGCAAAGGTTATTATTAAGTCATTTACGGACCTCTGGTCCTTGTTGTTGTTCCATGCCAGGATTATTCTTTTGTGAATTTTAGCTGTCCTTTGTTGATTAGTCTTATTGTTTAGTTTAATACTACTATAAAATGTGCATTGTGTTTCACGCACAAATAAACAGTCAATTCACTTTATAGTATATTCTGTGAAGCACTTTGAGATGTCTAGAAGATGTGAAAAGCGTGATATCAAATGCAAGGATTATTCTTATTATCAAAGAAAATGCAATTCAAATTTGAATCAAAGCATATTGGAATATTCAAATAGCTGAACAACTGACTTTTGAGCTATTCCAATTTCAACAAAAGTTAGATGAAGGGTAAAAGTTATTTTGCATTATCTAGAACTCTGACATTAATATAATCTGACATTAACATAAACAGTATCACAGCCAAAGCCTCCACTAGAAATGTAATATGTTTGATTCCTAGGGTAACCAAGCACATATTCCCAATGGTGTAAATTTCAGCATGATTTAGCGGGGCTACTGGATTGACTACTTTATGAATGCCAAATATTTCATCTAGTGGAGAGAGACAAATATTCAATTTTTTATCTTGTTCCTCTTCAATTGCACCTCTCCCAGGTATGTTATAGCCGTATTGCTGTATTTCAGATCAAAGTGTTCTGAGATCACTTTACCCTGGTTAGACAATGATTGGAGAGGAATTCTACCTGGATTTGAGATTTACTCTATTCAAGTTGCATTTCAGAGTATCGAGTATTTTAAAAATTCTTAAATGCAGCCTTAATTCTGAAGCCAGTTTTCTGTAAGATTCTTTTGGGAACCAACCTCAAAGTTAAGGCTGAATATAGCAATTTTCCAAACTTTCGCCATCAGAAAGAGAAATGTGACAGGAAGCATAGTTAAAAATACTAAAATACTAGACTTAAGATGTATTTTCAAGGTGAAACGGAGGAAGGGGGCAAGGTGGAGGGACTTCGGAATGGACTTTCATCGAGAGGGTCAAAATAGCTGAAATGTTGACCATTGATGGTGGATCAGGAAAAGGATATGAAGCACGCCAATGGTTGATAAGTGGAAGGAGCGGCTGCAGTAGTACGGTTGAGAGAGGTGACAGATGTAGGTTGGAGCAACAACAGGGAGGGATTTGAAAATGAAAACAAGAATCTTGAATTCAATCTGCTGGGGGAAGGGGAGCTAGAGGAGCCAAGCAAAGGTGATGATCAGAAAAATTATATAAATTTACCATACAGATAGTATAATGAAAACCTACAAGTAAATATACTGCGACCACAATGCGAGAACATTGATTCTTAGCAAAACTGAATGGTGGTGATGCTTTGGCATGTAAATAAGCACACATTCTCCCTGATTTACTGGTGTCAGAGTTTTATCAGTAAAATGGAAACCATGTCTTTCCGCCCCAGAACTGGAAAATCAGCATCCTCCAAAGGCAAAGATAAATCACTTCCCAATGTTTTCTCTGAAAGGCTTGAACATTATTCATATGCCTTTGGCAGTGAGTGGTAAGGGAATAGAACCTGTAAAACAAGACAGTGCTAATTTTCTCATCAATCATTAGCTTGAACATGAGCCACCTTTTTCTCCAGGATTTTGACTGTGGTTAATCACCTCACTCAACTCATTATTAGGATTTATTTGGAAAAGCTAAGGAAACTGTTTAAGTTCTGGAAGGGCATGTGACAGATTGAAGCTCATGTAACTTTATATTACTGGAGAGGGGCTATATAACATGCCTGAGGGGGCAAAATCCTGTGGTGAAACTATCCAACCTACTTTCTTTTACTGGTAAACTTTCGAATTCAGAGTTAACCATACTTTAGAGTTCTATCTGGAGATGGAACTCTATATTTAGATTTTACATTTGTATAGCACCTTGGGATGTCCTCCCAACATGAAAGGTGTGAAACAAGTGTTATTTTGTATCGTATTTAGATTCATATTTGAATTGGTAGAATAAGAAACAAAATAAAACTTTTCTTAAAATAGCTAAGATGACATAATACACGCCAAAACTAAATTACAGTACTATCAAAAATGCATGCAGTGTTCTAATCTACTGCTTCATGGTGTGCGTTGCATTATAAAATATTCCATTTTTGTTGGTACCACTCTTGACGTTGAGTCAGATGTTTGTGGGTTCAAGGACCTGAGCGCCAGGGGGTCAAGGGTTGTGATGTGGGAGGGCAGAAAGGTAGGATGGCAGCTGAAGCCACAGTCAAAAAAGAGGGTCTTGAAACATGCCTTGAAGGAGGCAAGGGAGGGAGCAAGATGCAGTGATTGCGTGATGGAGTTCCAAAGGGTGGATGCAGAGAGGCTGGAAGCCCGGCCACCAAAGGTAGTTCAGGTTGGGTGGGAGAAATGGAGTAGGCCAGAGCCTGCTGATCGGGGTGAGTGGACAGGTTGATAGAGAGTCAAAGAGGTAGGAGAGGGCAAGGCCATAAAGGGCCGTGAGAGTGAGGATTTTTAATTCTATCCTCTGAAGGATGCGGAGCCAGTGGAGCTTGGTCAAGGGTGGGGGTGAGAGGATCATTGAGCTTTTTGTGGGTGAGGACATGAGCTATAGGGTTGTGGATAATCTGCATCTTGTGGAGGGAAATGTTGGGGAAGCTGACAAGGAGGGATTTTACATAGTCGAGCTTTGAGTTGACAAATGCATGTATGAGAGTTTTGGCGTCCTGATGGCTGAGGCAGCGGTGGGGTTGGGTAATGTTGTGGAGGTGAGAGTAGGCAGAGTGGAGAATGGCACAAAAGTAAAAAAGAGTTTATTTCCGTGTCTTGGCCAATAATCCCACAAATAAAATTGTCTGTTCACTTCATGACTATTTGCGAGCACATTGCTTTGAGAAAATTGACTGCTGCATTCGCCTAGAAAACACAGTCACTTTATAGTAAACTCTGTGAGGATCTTTGCATCCTCCTCCTGATGTGAAAAATACTATATCAATGTAAATATTAATATTTTTTCTTTACTTTCTAATTTTAAGTTTAATTTTTTCAGGGGGTTTGGGAATAGATATTCCTTTTAACTTTCATTAAAATGCAGAAGATGTTCTGTACAAATATTTAAAACATCACAGTCTTTGACATGTAAGAACATATTTTCACTCCATAAGAGAACTGGTCTTGTACTCAGAGAATTGTCAGCTCCCGACTGATTGACCTTGGCTTTTTGTTAGGTGCCTCTCCCCAGTGTACAAGCATCTTGCTTATGTTTAATGCACTTTCGTCTCCTGTGCTTGTTAAATTTGGACAGATTGAACGGAAAATGAGGTCTGTGGAGCATCTTGACTGCCATGCGTTCTACTGATATGACAGGAGGTGATGAGTGTTTTTTCCTTTTGTGGTCAAGACATTAGCCTCCCTGTGACAATCCCATTGCAATTAGGCAAACATTCACAACAAAAGAATCAGCGAAAATAAAAAGAATGCATAATTGCATGAGCAGCTGTGTCCTACTTTGAATCATTAATGGCTTTCCCTAATATCAATGATGAAAGGATGATTTCTTTGAAACTTTTCAGATGACGGTAATTTGGCTATTTCTTAAATGGATTTTTGAAGTAGCAATCCAAGTCAATCACTAGCAATCACGCCAACCCATGTGAACAACACTACAATGAGACCTTCGTCCATTCTAGAATTCACATTGTTGATGAGATTTCTAACAGGCTTCCTTATCAAATTATATCACTTATGAATTGTCGCAATTTTATAATAATAAACAATATAATAATCTTTGCAAAAACGCAAAATACTGCAGATGCTGGAAAACTGAAACAAAAAGAGAAATTGCTGGGAACACTCAGCAGGTCAGGCAGCATCTATGGAGAAAGGAAAAGTTTCTCTTTCTCCATAGATATAGCATGATATAGCACTTGATCATGTCTTCGAGGCATCTCAAAGCATTTCATGAACTACAGCTCTCTCCACTATGTGGCCCCTATGTATGTTTACTCTGTAACCATAAAACTGATTTACTTGAGAGCAAAGTTACTGCTTTTTTGTTGTTGTACTTATTTGATATGCTTATGTGTTACTATATTTATTTTCCTATTGGGGTGAGGTAAGAACAACAACAACAACTTGGATTTATACAGCGCCCTCCGCTTACCTCTGCGCTCAGAGCGCAGAGGTAAGCGGGATCTTCTAGGAACTGAACTGGCTCTAAGTTAATACACTTGACTATGGAATGTCAAAATAAAGGCAATTAATATTAATACAATTAATTATTTTTGGAATTACGTATTCAGGTTGTGTCTCTTCAGGGAGAGAGTAAACATTCAATTCCAAATAGAGCAACATTTCCATATATAGGCTGTAGTGTTCTATAAAATATAGTCACTACATTTTAGACTAAATCCAGTGAAGTGCTTTGGGATTTCCTCCTGCTGTGAAAAGTACCATATCAAATGCATATTTTTAGGTGCCATGTATATGTGGAACTCTTAGTTTAATTTGGATATTCTTAAGCACAATGATTAGTTTCTGCAAATGTGCCAGACTTTGGGACCCAGATGACCACAAACAATTCATTGATTCTGTTAAGAATTTCATGTGTCAATACTCTTAAATTTAGCAAATTAAATTATGTAAGTGGTGTTTTAACAGATGTGTCACTATTTTCCCTATCACTACCACCACTCCATATAACCTAGATAACCTTATCATTTTCGACATTAACCTAATACTGGATGAGGTGAAAATTCAATGATAAGAATCACAATGATCCTTACACTTAGTATGGTGCCTTATTACGTCAGAAATAGGTGTATCTAAAAAGGAGTAAACTACAAAAATATTGTTTGTGGAAAGTGCAAATAAAATGGGCCAAACAACCTTCTTCTGTGCTAACCATTTCTATGATTCTGTGACTCAGTGGGTTAGCTATAATTGGAAAAATCACCTATGGAAGGGATGATTTATTTCCAAAATAAGGGATGTCAGAGATTGGCTATCATTAAATAGAATAGAAACCTTGCTGTCCTGAAACAGTTTCGTGTTTCAATTCCTTAGCAATCAATTTTATGTCCTGTTTCAGCGAGATTGCCAGGTTAATCTCTATTAATGCAGAATTGTGTGCTTTTTGAACCACACAATTAGATACGATTGATAATGTGTGCTTTATTTTAGAAGATCTAGGTATCACTCATATGTAAATCACGTAAGAGCATCAAGTTTCATAGGATGAAAAAGCACTCTCATATTTCTTGGAATAATTGCAGTATACCATAATAACCTTGAAAGCTGAGTTAAGGTGTTAGTAGGCTCCTCCCCCAGCACTGAGAACAATAATAATAATCCTTGCATTTGGTATAGCACCATGTCTTCGAGATGTGTTAAAGTATATCCTAGAATATACTATGAATTGACTGTATATTTTCTGATAGGTGAAACACAGCAGCCAATTGTGCACAGCAGTATCCCACAAACAATTGTTGGTTGAGTCACCAAATCAATATTATTATTTGAGGGGGATTTCTTTTGGAGCAATTTTAGCCCCGGAAAAGCAATCTGCCAATCGATTAACAACTGGGTTCCTACTTAACTGCTGGGTACATGGACGTATGTGGATTAAGGAAACTTGCCCAACGTTTCATCCTGCTCGGGAATCAAATCCAGGTCAACTCGCCTGCAAAACGAGTGCTCTAACTACACAGCCACAGGACTCCAACCTAAACTCAGAGTCTTGGGCAGTGCTGGGGGACTGTTGTTGAAGATAGATTGTTGGAGGTGCTGTCCTTTGAATGACATGTTAAACCGGACCCCCATCTTCCTGTTCACATGGACAGATATTAGAGATTCCATGTGTAGGATTATGCTAATCACTATGCCCGTATATGTAGATGTAACGGTTATAGCACCCTCTCGTGGCTACGTGTTATAGCACATGGAATTGCATGGAATGTAGCCATCTTAATAAAAGTCGTCTTACACGAAAGTCGATCTCTCCACGGTCTCTCTTTTATATCTAGAATATAACATGGTGGCAGCGGTGGGATAGTTAAACCCATAACATGGCTACATCTGTCGACCTAGATTAATTTGCCAGCTAAGTTTGAGGGTGGAAATGGACCAGACCAATGTGAATTGTGGCTTAAATGGATCAATCATTTTGAACGTTATCTCATCGCCTCAGGTCTCAATGAAAAAGAAGATAGAAAACAGGTGAGCACACTCCTATATTCCATATTGCGCTGATAATATTATAATCACTCTCAGAATAGATGAGAAGACTGCAACATATGATGAAGTTATAGAAGCACTAACTGAACATTATGAAGGCAGACGTAATGTGATCATGGAGAGGGTTTGGTTTAACAGGCAAAAACAAGTGCCAGGCAAATCCATTGATGTTTTCATACAAGATTTGTTTAGACTAGCAGATAACTGTCAATATGGCGAGCTCAAGGACAGCTTTATCAGAGACAGAATTGTTGTTAGAGTGCTGGATGAAAAATTGTCAGACTCTCTGCAGGGGAAAGGGGACCTCACGCTTGACAAAATCGTCCATATATGCCGTCAGTCAGATGCAAGATATGTCTGTGGTGACATCAGATCCACTAGCATCGATCATGTCACTAAACGCAAAACTCCATCCAACGACAACAGCTTAAATTCTAGCAAACTAATGAAGCAAACACGAGATTCCAAAGCCAATAATTATCAATGGTGTGGCATGCAACGCCATTCACGTCAACAATGTCCAACAAAAGATGCCATATGCAACAATTGCCAAAAGAAAGGTCATTTCAAGGCAGTTTGCCGCAGTGCTGCATCCAAACTCCAAAACACAAAAGTGCATGAAGTTCAAGACTCATTGGAGGATGACCTTCCATTCCTTGATGAGGTTGTTGGTAATAACAACTTTTGGAGTGCTTGCATTTCAGTTGATGGACACCACACCTGCTTCAAGCTAGACACTGGGGCAACCGTTTCTGTCATCAGTGACACAGAAGCCTGGCTAGCCGGAGTACAAATCAAAGAGACCAATCAGTCCCTCCGTGGTCCAGGCAGCACCCCACTACCAGTGACGGGAATGCTGACTGCTGAATTGCAGTACCTCCAGCGGGAGATAACTGAGCGACTCTATGTCATTAAAAACCAGAGATGTTCGCTACTCAGTAAACGAGCATGCGTCAATCTTGGCCTTATCGCAAGAGTAAACGAGGTGAAGCAGAGTCCAACTCCCAACTTCAAAGCAGAATATCCTGGATTGTTCACTGGCCTGGGAAAGCTTCAGACACGTACCACATAACGTTGTGCCCTGACTCCAAGCCTGTATACTTGTACACACCGAGAAAAGTGCCTAACCCACTACTACCACAAGTGGAAAAGGAGATTCAGTCCATGCTTCAACAGGGTGCCATTTCGCCAGTCACTACGCCAACAACATGGTGCTCAGGTATGGTAACCGTGCCCAAATCAAATTGTTCCTATCGCATCTGCGTTGATTTCACTCAACTCAACAAGAGTGTACAACGTGAGATTCAGCCTATGTCCTCAGTCGACAAGAGCTTGGCTAAGCTTGGGAAAAGTAGAATCTTCTCCAAACTAGACGCAAAAAGTGGATTTTGACAGATACCGCTTGATGAGGATTCAAAACTTCTGACTACATTCATCACACCTTCAGGTCACTACTACTTCAACCGGTTACCATTCGGCATTAGTTCTGCACCAGAGATTTTCCAATGAACCATGTCTGGTATCCTCATTGGCCTCGATGGTGTCATTTGCCATATGGATGACATTCTCATTCACGGTGCCACACAGGTTGAACACAACCGACGTGTGAGAGCAGTCCTGTAGCGACTACTCGAAGCTGGCCTCACACTCAATGACAAATGTGAATTCTCCAAACGCTCCATCAAGTTCTTAGGTCATGTGATAGACGCAGCAGGCCTACATGCTGATCAACGCAAGACTACAGTTATTGCAGAGTATCCAGTCCCATCAAACATCACTTAGCTCCAGAGATTCATGGGAATGGTCAACCAACTTGGGAAGTTCGTCCCTGGGTTGGCGGAGACCAATGAGCCATTACGCCAGCTGCTACAGAATGAGACAGCTTGGTATTGGGGTAACGCACAGCAGTGTTCATTTCAAAACGTGAAAGATTTGCTACTCTCATCTACAGTTCTTGCTCTCTATGACCCGAAAAGTCCAACCTTCGTTGCCACTGATGCTTCAGCATTTGGCATTGGTGCCGTTCTCCTTCAGATCCAAGATGATGAAAAACATCATCCAATCTACTATGCATTACATTCTCTCAGTGACGTGGAGAAGCGATATGCAGTAATCGAAAAAGAAGCACTTGCTGCAACCTGGGCTTGCGAGAAGTTCTCTGACTATGTACTAGGACTACACTTCATCCTCGAGACAGATCACAAACCACTTGTGTCCCTTCTGCAGATAAAGGAACTCGATAAGATGCCTCCATGCATACTCCGATTCCCCCTTCGTCTGCTGAGATTTAGTCCATCAGTCCAGTATGTTCCAGGCAAACACCAGAACACAGCCGATGCACTATCCCGTGCTCCTGTCGGCACACCCGATGAATCCGACACTGTGCTCATTGCAACTTTCGCAAATCATACGATAAATATACTAACAGTGAATAGACAATGCCTACTTGACATCGCCGCAGCTCAAAGAGCGGACAAAGAGTACGCGCAGATCAAAGAGTATTGCTTACGTGGTTGGCCTGCTTTCATGCCACACAAACCACAACGTCGCCAGTACTGGGAAAGTAAAAGTCATCTCTCTGTCCTCGACAATCTTCTTCTTTATGACGACCGCATAGAACCATGAGATTGGAAATGCTTGACTGCATTCATCAAGGCCATCTGGGAATCATCCGAGCCAGAGCACGTACATCCGTTTGGTGGCCAGTTTTCTCCAAGACTGTAGAAGAGATGATTTCTAAATGTTCGACTTGTGCCAAACACCGACCAGAGCAACGCAAGCCTCTCTTGCCAGCATCATTCCCATCACGTCTGTGGGAAAGGCTGGGGATGGATTTACTTGAATATCAAGGGAAGATTTTTCTCATTGTCATCAACTACTACTCCCGCTGGATAGAAATAAAATCTCTCTCATCTGGCCAAACCTCAGCAACCATTATCAGAGCACTGAAAGAAATCTTTTGCCGTCCACGAGATCCCAGACTTGGTGGTCTCTGACAATGGGCCGCAATTTAGTTCAGCCTCATTCCTCCAGTTTGCTGAGAAGTACGGATTCGTACACAAGAACCAGTTCACCAAGGTACCCACAGGCAAACAGCGAAGCTGAGAGAGCAGTTCGTTCAACGAAAGGGCTACTCAAAAAGAATGAAGACCCCTATCTTGCCCTCCTGACATACAGAGCGTCTCCTCTCCAGAATGGGCTGTCACCAAGCGAGCTGCTGATGAGCAGAAAACTTAGAACAACACTGCCTATTCTTCCATCAAACCTTCAACCAAAGTTTCAATCCGACCAAAAGATCCGACAGAAGGAAGAGGTATATCACACAAACCAGCAACAAAACTTCAACCTTCGTCACCGCGCTAGAGATTTGCCAGAGCTTCATCCAGGCGACACTGTTTGGATCCAAGACTGGGAAAGCCACGGAACTGTCCTCAATCAAATTTCCAACCCACGATCCTACATGATAAAAACCAGTCCCGGCACAGTTTGACAAAACTGATCAGCCCTGGTTAACACACCACCTACAAAAACCACTACTGGAACCTCCACCAACTACACCTTCTGATGTAACAGAACAGACCGCAATTTCACCTCAGAAGTCTTCACCGTCTCCATCATTGTCACAAACACTGAGTGTTCAACCACCAGCTGTGATGACAACATGTTCTGGACGTGTAGTGAAACCTCCTGATTGCCTTAATTTATAAGTGATCTTAAGCCTTAATGATCTAATGTGAATGGTAGAAAATATAAGGGAGCTTCTGCTCAAACAATTCTCCAAATAGAATTGATCATTCATTTCATGGTTGTTTGCAGCACATGGCTGTATATAAACTGACTGATGTGTTCACTCACACTTACATAGACATCGCACTTTACAAAAACGTTGTAAGCGCTATGAGGTTTTCTCATATATCAGTGATATATTCAAAGCAAGGATTATTTTATTATTAATCTGTTGAAACATTTCCCAGGACAAATGAACTTTCCTCTCTTTTAGAGTAAATATTGACTGAAGATTTTTTTACAAATGCATTGTAGAGAGAAAAAAAAGCTTTACAGTAGATACTTTACAGTACAGTAGCTTTACATCCTGTGAAGCACTTTGAGATGCCTCAATGACTTGATAAAGCTCTAAATCAACTGCAAGGATTATTATCCTATGATACGGTTACAAAATAGAGGAATTGTGTCATAAGCTAATCCCCTAGATAAAGTTGTTCATTCAATCCATGGCTGTTTGTGGGACATTACTGTATGCATGATCGCTGCCACATTCACCTGTAAAGTACACAGTCACTATACTTTACAGTGAATGCTGTGAACTGCTTTCACATGTTCTCCGATTTGAACGGCGCAATATCAAATGTAAGGATTACTTATTATGTAATGTTGTCTCAGTTCAACTTTAAAAGCCTGCTCCATTAGTCTCTGGGGTTATCTTTACTGCAGCAGATGCTGTTTAAAAAAATGATTACACATTCTAGCCATAATAAAACCAACCCTGTCATGGCCTATTTCCTCTGTTTACAAACTTTACAAGACACTTCACCAAGTGACGATGCCCTTTAAAGCCCAGAATGAACTTGCACTAGCTCAAGGAAAAATTAAGCTTTTTAGGATTTGTGCATTATTGTAAAGAAATGTCACAGAGGCGAGAATGTGTGGTGAATAGAAACAGCTCTGTGTTTGCCTTTTTAAACTGTAAATCTCCAATTTGTAGATTGGAGGAATTCCCCCCAAACCCCACACATATAGACCCAAGCATTATAATCCACCCACAAATGAAACACATCAGTTCTTACTGTGACTCAAATACATATTTACAGTAATTTACTTATGGATTGAAATCTTTGGGCAATGATGACTTTCTATGTACAAAAAATCAGCCGACAGGAAATATCTTTGGTGTGACAGGAAACAAAGACAGAATCTTGTGTCTAGAACTTCTAAGGTGAGAGAAGGTTGCTCATTTGTCAGAGCTGCAGCTTTTCGTCAAGCTATGAATCAGTGAGAATTTCCCTTGTTCATTTTTTCTTATTTTTACATCAATATCTTCTGACTGCATTAATACTGCATTTTTGTTTCATGCTATAGGGGCAAATGCAAAGAATTGGGATTGGTAGAGATTTGGGCAGCCTATTGCTACAAAATGTTCATTTACTTCCAAACACATGGGAATGTCCATTTGTTGGTGCCCTTCATATGCTGAGGTCTTAAACTGGTTTTCATACTCTTAAGCCTGGAGATGGGTTTCTGTACTTGTCAGACACCCAAAGAAAATATTCTGGAATGAAATTGGCAATATCTCTATGGAGAGACACACCCTATTTGTCTAATTCCGGAAGATATTATGCACAGGTTGGCAAGAGCCAAGACTTGGAGTTTAACCAACTCAGGCCACATATTTTACTATTGACAGCACTGCCTTGCATGCTTTTTCTAACCGCTTATCCAGCCAGGAAAACCATACCCTTTGGGGCATTGGTTTCCAGGGTTAACAGTAGCTGGATACAAAGAAACCCTACTCCCAGCAATCAGTTAGCGCTCAAAGTCATGGTCTGTCATCAGCAATAAAGTACCATTGACCTGCCTGGCTCACGAACCAGATTACCAAGACAGAGGATTGATTCAATTCCAATGTTTAATTCCTAAGCACTTCACCATGTAGACAGCTCAGATCCAAGCATTCCCCCCAAAGAGTATAGTAAAGAAATGTGATGTCTGATCATATATAATTGAATATAATCCCTTTATATAATTGAAACTACCATCGATCTTAATACTGTTTCAAAGACACAAACCAAAATAAATCCAGCACAGGTTACCTCCAATAGTTAACCACCCTAGATGTTTTATTCAGGAACTGCAAAAATCTTTCCTTTTTAAAACAAATTGGGATCTTAATTTCTGAAGTCACACAAAACAAAAAACACTGGATATTGTCATATAATGATTATAATATTCCCATCATTTCTGAAAGATGAAACATTTATTACCTGATCTCACAGAACTTCGATCTGTGTCAGTTCTAGCGATTAATCGACTTGAAACCATAACCACATTAGTGCAAGAGTTATTCTGAAATTGTGCAGTGTGTGGTTCTGAAATTCCCTTCTTGTTCTTGGACAGTATTCTGGCAAGTAATAACTACCGTGTTAATTTCACATTACACCGTCAACAGTTTTTGTTTGTTCCCTGCTGGTGTGAGTATAGCAACTGTAACTAGTTTGCACAACCTTCCGCGGAGTCATAGAGATAACTGGTGCATGTCCTTGGGTTGGATATAGGCGGAAATATATAAGATAGATATGGACTCTGTAGTGCATTCAACTCAGAAGGTGAACAATGATAGTATTATTGAATGGCAATGACTTGCAGTAACACATCAATAATAGTGAAAGCTACCAAAAATAATCCACATGATGACACTCTAGCTGCTAGATCCTAAATATCTTGAGAATATAACTAATTAATATTTCAGATTTATTTTTACTTGGAATTACATGGAATCAATCTATATTCAACCCAACTAGTCTGTGCTGGTGTTAATATTCTACTTGAGCATCCACTCATCCTAATTTTCCCCCACATCTTCATCTCCTCCACTTCCTCCTTACTAGCCTCTCACCATACCCATCTATTCCCTTTTATCTCATGTATGTTGTGGGTTTCCTTTTAAATGCATCAACACTTTCTGTTTCAACTATAGCTTCTAACATTCTCACTATCCTCCATTTAGATAGGTTGCTTCTAAATTCTTTTAAATCTGCCAATGGCTGTCTTATGTTTATGAACCCCCCCACTCCACCC